>VONZ01000366.1:0-692931 GCA_012976165.1 Labeo catla | reverse complement strand
GCAGAGTTTAGCTCCAACCCTGATAAAACTCACCTGAACAAGCTAATCAGTGTCTTCAGGTTTACTAGAAAGCTACAAACTGGTGAGTTTTATCAGGGTTGGAGCTAAACTCTGCAGAGACACTGACCCTCCAGGATAGAGCTTGACCAGTTCTGCCCTAAACGGTGTTGTACGACAGAGAGCGCAGTCAGTTGCAGCACTCATTGTCCCCTAAACAGCGCAACTTAAATGAATTTTTTTATTTTGTATTTTACTAGTTTTATTTAAAACTTTTCAAACTGCGTTATTTACGGCATTTTAAATGACAGAAAGCGACGTCAGTTATGGCACTCGTTATCCCCTAAAAGGCGCAACTTAAATATTTTTTATTTATTTTGCATTTTACTAGTTTCTTTATTTGAAAATTGTCAAACAGCGTTATTTGCGGCATTTTACATAACAGAAAGCGACGTCAGTTGTGGCACTCATTATCGAAAATTCATTTAAGTTACACCTTTTAGGAGATAATGAGTGCCTCAACTGACAGCGCTCTCTGTCATACAACACCGTTTAGGGCAGAACTGGGCAAGTTCTATCCTGGAGGATCAATGTCTCTGCAGAGTTTAGCTCCAACCCTGATAAAACTCACCTGAACAAGCTAATCAGTGTCTTCAGGTTTACTAGAAAGCTACAAACTGGTGAGTTTTATCAGGGTTGGAGCTAAACTCTGCAGGGACAACGGCTCTCCAGGATAGAGCTTGACCAGTTCTGCCCTAAACGATGTTGTACGACAGAGAGCGCTGTCAGTTGCCGCACTCATTATCCCCTAAACGGTGCAACTTAAATGTTTTTATTTTGCATTTTACTATTTTTTTTTTTTAATTTAAAAATTGTCAAACTACATTATTTACGGCATTTTAAACGACAGAAAGTGACATCAGTTGCGGCATTCATTATCCCCTAAACCAGACCTGGGCAACCTCGTCCTGGAAAAAATCATTTAAGTTACGCTGTTTAGAGGATAATGAGTGCCGCAACTGACAGCGCTCTCTGTCATACAACACTGTTTAGGGCAGAACTGGGCCAGCTCTATCCTGGAGGACTGGTGTCCTTGCAGAGTTTAGCTCCAACCCTGATAAAACTCACCTGAACAAGCTAATCAGTGTCTTCAGGTTTACTAGAAAGTTACAAACCGGTGAGTTTTATCAGGGTTGTAGTAAACTCTGCAGGGACACCCGCCCTCCAGGATAAAGATTGCCCAGTTCTGCCCTAAACGGTATTGTACGACGGAGAGCGCAGTCAGTTGCAGCACTCATTATCCCCTAAACGGCGTAACTTAAAAGATTTTTTTTATTTTGTATTTTACTAGTTTTATATAAAAATTGTCAAACTGCGTTATTTACGGCATTTTATACAACAGAAAGCGACGTCAGTTGCGGCACTCATTATCCCCTAAATGGCATAACTTACATTTATTTTTTTATTTAGCATTTTACTAGATTCCTTATTTGAAAATTGTCAAATGGCCTTATTTGCAGCATTTTAAATGTCAGAAAGCGACGTCAGTTGCCGCACTCATTATCGAAAATTCATTTAAGTTAGGCGGTTTAGAGGATAATGAGTGCCGCAACTGACAGCGCTCTCTGTCGTACAACACCGTTTAGGCCAGAACTGGTCAAGCTCTATCCTGGAGAGCCGTTGTCCCTGCAGAGTTTAGCTCCAGCCCTGATAAAACTCACCTGAACAAGCTAATCAGTGTCTTCAGGTTTACTAGAAAGCTACAAACCGGTGAGTTTTATCAGGGTTGTAGTAAACTCTGCAGGGACAACGGCTCTCCAGGATAGAGCTTGACCAGTTCTGGCCTAAACGGTGTTGTACGACAGAGAGCGCTGTCAGTTGCGGCACTCATTATCCCCTAAAAGGCTCAACTTAAAATTTTTTTTTTTTTTTTATTTTGCATTTTACTAGTTTCTTTATTTGAAATTGTCAAACGGGGTTATTTGCGGCATTTTAAACGACAGAAAGCGACGTCAGTTGCGGCACTCATTATCCTCTAAACAGAGTAACTTACATTTATTTTTTTATTTTGCATTTAACTAGTTTCTTTATTTGAAATTTTTCAAACGGCATTATTTACGGCATTTTAAACGACAGAAAGTGCAAACAGTAGCGGCGCTCATCATCCCATAAACGGTGTTATTCAAAATATTTTTTTTTATTTTGCATCATACTAGTTTTTTTTTTATTTGCAAATTGTCAAACAGTGTTATTTACGGTGTTTTAAACCCAATTTAGGCCTTCAGGTTACGTCTGTATTTGGTCATGCAGCAATTTAATTGAGGTTACCACTACTAACGTTACTACTTTTTTTGTGGTTGTTGTTTAACGTTACATTTTCTCACTCACCACAAGACAGGAGCGGCTGACTCTTCTTCTTCCATCAAATCCGCGAATCCGCTGGCCTCTAGTAGACACTCATCATGGCTTTGTGTACTCATGGTAGTAGCCGCATGGCTTATTCGGTCGTTTGCAGCGTTGATTCGGACGTATTTCTTCTCTTCTCTATAATCATCGTGTAGCGTGCGGTGGAGAGGAGATTCTCCCAGTCGATACCACTTCTCGTCCCATTGACTTCCATTCAGAAAAGCAAACGGGTGCAAAAGTTTGGCGTTTCGCTGCATTGCATAGTTAAAGCTTCCTGAAGCCTGACCAGCCAATTCGTATCACGTGAAACCGTGTGACCAATAGCAGATCGATACGTCACCGCGTGACGTCGTAGCTAGGTGTTGGCTAGAAAGAGTACAGCTCTTGCTACTGGGCATGCGCACATAAATCTAACGTTATTTTTGTCACACTGTACAACAATACTTTTTTTTTTATTATAGTAAGGGCCACGTTTATGGTTGGGGTAGGTGTAGACGTTATAAAACACAGAACAATTCATTTCATTGTTAGTTTCCGGTCGTTGTTGTACCCCTTGGAAAAAACGAGTCTTTTCATTTTTTTTTTAATAATGCTTGAACAACATGTACAAAAGTGCCAAGGGTATACACAAAAAAATATAACAAGTACTTATATGTATTATGAACATAAGTACATAAACTACACAATAATATAAAGAACCAACAAATAAAATGAATTTTAAAAAATAAATACAAGAAAATAAAATACATACAAAATTAAGTTAAATTTAAAAAAAAAAAAACAAAGAAAAAGAAATGACAGGCCTTGCTAAATCACAATAACTTAAATGAATCAAACAAACGCAGAGTTTTTATAGCTTTTTTGTTTGTACTCTCTTTAATAGTACTTCTATAAATATTTAATTCAGTACCACACTTTCAGTACCACAGTACCAACATTTAATTAAGTACCACAGAAAAAAGAGGTTTCTGATTGCTAAATTTACAGCGATGAATATGAAACTTAAGTATAATCAAAAGATTGATAATGTAAGCCTCATTTTCCAGCTTCTTGTCATAGTTCAGAAAACCAAATATTACATGTTCATATAGTAAAAAAAAAAGTTGAACAACACTTTGTCATTTATAAATCTAGAAACCTCCCACCATAGCCTCTTTGTATACTGACAATGCCAGAAAATATGAGGTACTGTTTCTGGGTGTGATGTACAAAATGAACATTTTACATCTATTTCTTCAATAAATCTGTTTAAAAAATGCTTAGCAGGGTAAAACTTGTGCAGTATCTTAAATAAAATTTCTTTAATTTTATTTGTAATAAGATATTTATTAGGTAATACCCAGACTTTCCTCCAATCAATATTTCTGATAAACTTAGACCAACAGAAAATAACACGTGGTTTACTAACAATTTCTTTTTGAAATAATGAAGGTATAGCCTTATTATTATTTTTTTCCCTAGATGAAAAACAAATTAAGTTTGTTTGTGAAGGGAATGCCCCTCCCGATCTACAAAAATGCTCTAAGTTTAGCGGCTAAATGTGGCTAAAGTAAACAGTAAACAGCTCCTCACTCCACAGAGAGAAGAGAGGGGCGAGGCAAGCAGAGCTCATTTGCATTTAAAGGAACAATCCCTCAAAATGGAATGATTTTTGCATAGCTCATTTTGACAACGTTAAAAAAGGGTGTTGTTTTACACAACCATTGAGAATTTTTAACCAAAGTATATTATAGACTTTTCATTAAGACCCTAAAGAATCATATCAACTTGGGGCATCCGATGACCCCTTTAACAACATTAACATTATCATCAAGTAAGGAGATAGTCTTAATCTTTTTGACTCAAAGCAACTTCATTGTCTAACACAATATTTGCACGCTCTGTCCCACCAAAAATAATGATATATTACATGTATGATATATTTAATTAATAATGATTCATTTTGCAGAAGTTAAGCACTATATGTTCTTAAAAAATCAATAGCTGAGGAGAAAAATAAACATGATTGTGTGTTTTTTTAGCATTTTAGTTTAGAATTAGATTATTATTATTATAGTATTATTTTAACATTTGCCGTGTATAGTAAAGATAGACTGAAATGTAGATGACAAACATAGAACAACACATAGAACAAACATAGACAAACAGAGAACTTACCAGCATAAGTCCCACAAGCGGCGAAGTCTCACCTTTGTCAAACAAACTGTTTCAGTTAACTGAAAATTAAATAAAATAAAATAAAATAAAATTTTATTAAATAATAATGCTGCTTGAAATAAAATAACTGGAAAAACAAACAGTTTGTTTTAGAGAGTTGCTCATTTTCATTTACTTTACCTTGGTGTACTAAAATAACTACAACTAAAAATTCTAGCATAATTAGCACGTTACTAGCATATTGCTAGCATGCTTCTAGCATGATTAACATGTTTCTGACATGATTCTACCATGATTAGCATGTTCCTAGCATGTTGTTAACATTTTTCTAGCATAATTAGCATGTTACTAGCATGTTAGCATTTTTCTAGCATGGTTAGCATGTTACTAGCTTTATGAAAGCATGTTTCTAACATGATTTTAGCATGATTAGCATGTTGTTAATATGATTTTAACATTATTAGCATGCCACTAACATGTTGTTAGCAACATGGTTAGTTTGTTGCTAGCATGATTCTAACATGATTAGCATGCTACTATCATGTTGCTAGAATGATTAACAAGTTACTAGCATGATGATAGCATGTTTTTAACATGATTAGCATGTTATGATGATTAGCATGTTGCCAACATTTGCTAACATGATTAGTAAGTTACTAGCATGTTGACAGCATGATTCTAGCATGATTAGCAAGTTACTAGCATGGTGTTAGCATTATTAGCATGTTACTAGCATGTTGTTAGCATGATTATCATGTTGTAGCATGAAAACAGAAAATATAAAAATAAAAAAAACTCAAGTAAAAAAAAATAAGTTCAGAATATTAACAGAAACTATAATATTATCTAAAATATATGGAAATAACACTGCTCAGAAACACTTTGGAGACATCAAGCATATAGTATTTTATTCATAAGACCAAATCCATGACAAGGCAGTGAGATTTTTTTTTTCTTTACAATTTTCATTTTTAAAGATACAAGATACATAGTTTTGTCATACTGAAGCTGTTTCCGTTATACAGTGAAGGACTGAATTATGTACGTTTATGTCCAGAACTTTGTATTTCTTGTAATTGTATTTCAGCTACCCAAGCTTAAGTAATCAAGAAGTATTAGATGCTCTGCCTGAATGTGTTAGGGGTTTCACAGCCAATTTGTCACTACAAATTGCTAAAGTGAAGGCTAAAATATTTAAGATACTCATTTACTGAATGAACACACAAAAGATGTCATGTAACAGTCATAATAACTAAGGATTTCGAGCTCTGATTAAGAGAAATGACTTGGATTTGCTCCTAAATGAGACAAAATTGCTGATCTGACCCATTAAATGCAATGACGAATGAGTTCTTGGGCATTCGGTGCGTTTCTGTTTGTGAATGAAGATCTGAGTGACACAGCGGATCTGTTAGAACGTCAGCGATTGTGTGTTATTCTGCACAAAGTGACCACACATCCAACAACAGATGTATACCAATGTAAAGCAGATAAAGGAAAGATACAAATACTTATTCAAAGCTATTTATATCTTTTCACCCCATCACAGTTGGCTTTTGGTTGTGAGATTGTTATCATCAACATTATTATTATTATTATTTCTTTTAAATTTACATATTTATCTCAATAACATACTCAACAGAAAGGACACAGCATGGCGATCCTGATTCTAGAATATTTACAGCAATCTAACCGAAAAACAAGACACATTTAAAACATAAAACTCCTTCCGTGAGAGTGTCACCGTCACAAATGAACGGGTAACCATGGAAACAGATTGCAGGCTGCTGGAGGATACAGTCACGTGTGCAGGGAACGTTGGGCTGCGTTCAAAATAGCATACTAGCATACTATGCATACTAGAATACCGCAGTGCAGTACATGAAATATCAGCTGCGATCTCCTTGATTTATTATTTTGACAGATTTCTGTTTAAAATGTAAAATAACATTTTTATTTCCAAACACGGAGGTTTACGCAGTATGCAGTATGCACAGTATGCAATATTTCATTCCAAACACAGCCAACTATTTATAGATAATAAAACAGGAAATTACCTGACAGGATGCCTGATGTAAATTTAAATATGGCATATCTTCCTAAATCTGACCAATGCATGTCCTCACATATTATCTTGGATATATCCAGCCATTTTAAATTAAACTCCACACATTTCCTGTAATATTAACTGAATGTCTTCACATCATGATTGTGAGTTGTTGCATGGCCCTGGATTGCATTCATCAGATCAAATGAGGTAAATATTATTATACGTCATTACTTTATGAAGCCAGCAGGGGGATCTGCTCTGTTCAGTCTCAGCAGCGCCGGTCAAGGTCAGGACAAGGGCTAGTTATAAGTCAGCGAGCTGAACAACTGCATCTACCGATCTGTGACTGACTCAGAGAGACAAAATGTTGTCTTGAGCTTATATAATCACATGGCGTCTACATAAATTCACTTATTCATTGCTTCACAGGACAAAATTAAGCTATTTTATTTTTTATAGCTCTAATATCAAGCAATATTTGTCCTGCAAATTAACCGACTAGTCCACTTGTAAAATATTCCTGCATTCAGGGTGTTCCCAATGAACTGGGACAGTTTTTTAGTCATTTTGCTCACTGCAAGCATTGCATCTCTCTGAAATATCTGCCTAGCTTAAAAGCTAAAAGCGTCAATCCAACCTGACAATCATACAAGACAGCAGACAATGGTAAGTAGAGGGGCTGTCAGGTTTGAGAGCTGGAGAAATATTATTTGACTGAATGCCCAAAGGACCGTGCTATAGCATAGCCAACCGGATGGATCGCACAAAGGCAATATCTGAGTAATATTTTACCCCAAAGTTAAATGAAAAATACAAATTTTCTAGTGCATGAAGAAAATAAAGCGTTATAAAACATTCCCTCACCTCACCCTCCATTACTGTAAAGCTAAATAAAAACATCTATTATTATAATTAATAAATATATAACACACAATATATGAATAAATATTGATATAATTATATAATCATTTTAAATTATTTATATATAATGGTAATATTTGCAGCATAGCCTTATGGAAGCCCATTCCCATCAATGAATAAAAAATAACTGCGACTTTATATCTCACAATTCTGACTTTTTTTTTTTTAAATTGTGAGATACAGTATGAAGTCAAAATTGTAATATAAACTTGCAATTGCAAGTTATAAAGTCAGAATTTTGAGATTTAAACTTGCAATTCTGAGAAAAAAAGTCACAATTGCCAATTTATTGTGCAATTCTGAGAAAATATCGCTTTTTTTCCCCTCATAACAGGACTTTGTAACTCGCAAGTGTGAGTTTACATCTCACAATTCTGACTTTTCTTGCAATTCTGACATTATAACTTGCAAATGCAAGTTTATATCATAATTCTGAAAAAAAAAAAAGAATTGCCAGTTTATATCTCACAATTCTGACTTTATTTCATGCCATTGCAAGTTTATATCCCGCAGTTCTGACTTTTCTTGCAATTGTGACTTTATGACTCGCAATTGCGAGTTTATATCATGCAATTCTGAGGAAAAAAGTTAGAACTGCCAGTTTATATCTCATAATTATGACTTCATTTCTCAGAATTTCGAGTTTGTATCTCACAATTCTGACTTTATTTCATGCCATTGCAAGGTTATATCCTGCAATTCTGACTTTTCTTGCAATTCTGACTTTATAACTTGAAAGTGCTAGTTTATGAGACGCAATTCTGAGGAAAAAAGTCAGAATTGCCGGTTTATATCTCACAATTATGACTTAATTTCTCAGAATTTCCAATTTATATCTCACAATTTTGACTTTTCTCAAAATTCTGACTTTATAACTCACAACTTTAAGTTTATATCATGCATTTCTGAGGAAAAAAGTCAGAATTGCCAGTTTACATCTCACCTTTATGACTTCATTCCTCAGAATTTCCAGTTTATATCTCACAATTCTGAGAAAAAAAGTCAGAACTGCAAGTTGTAAATTCGCAATTGCAAGAAAAAATGGTCAGAATTGTCACAATTACCTTTTTTTATTTTTTATTCAGTGGCGGAAACAGCCTTACACATAGCTTTAATTGCATACTGATTTTAAATAAAAATATTGTCAGGATGATTTCATGTAACTGTATTACTGAGAATCATCAATGAAAATCAACTAAAAACAAATAAACCCAAAACTGCATTACTACAATTGTGATGGAAATGTCACAATGGCAATGCAAATAATGGAACTTATACACTACAACTTAAAAGTGAAACATCTGGATGCATTACAGTAATTGCAGGTGTAAAAATTGAGATGGATATAATGTCATAGTTGCAAAAACTCATCATCTTTGCACAAAATATTGTTTATTGTGATTTTGGGGTCAAATATGTTCCAGATATGACTTGATGAGATTCACCAAAGCATCTCTAGATTCATCTACACCCAGCCTGCTGACCTGCAATCCGTCCCACTTTTTCATTCGCAGACAGATGGCGCGGGATACTTGCATACCGTGATGTAATGAAGCATTTGTATTCACCTACAATCATCCCTATTTGTACAGTATTTACATCGCGGTAAAATCAGAAACATACAGTAAGCCTTCTACTACGTCGGAACAGACAATCTGTAGACCTATCAACGATTCCAGGTCACGTCCTACTGCCCTGTCCTTTTTAGTACAAACCCAGTACAGCAATGTATCAGAATCGGACAAATACATATTTACAAGCAATCCTGGTCTTCAGATTCAAACCTCTGATCACCTTTCGCTTTTGTTAGGTCTCTCGTGTGTGTATGTGTGTTTGTGAGCATAACCCTCAAAGCCATGCAATCAAACATGTGAAGTCGTATTTTGCCTTTTCTACACCAGGACTATATAAAAAAAAAAATAAATCGAACCGATGTGTCCACCCCGGAACCACGGCCCTAATTATATAGTAGAAAAGTTAAATAAACAAGCAATCCATCTCAATGAAGAGAGTAAATTAATTGAGAAACATTGAAATAAATAGACAGACCACTAAGAGCCTATATGCAGAGTATTCAGCTCAGTTCATGTCGAGAGAACAAGAGAAACTGAGGAAGAGATTAAAGAGATGAGGCCTATGTTACATTTGAGAAGGCTGCCAGGCGCCTCGTAGTGGCCAAGCCAGGAACAGACATCTGTCGTGAGGGACAGCAGTTGCCATGGTTACCCTTTTCCTCCTTTACTCAAGGTAGATATCTTCGGTAGGACAGGCGTATTCTAAGTGCTCCTGGTAGTACTCCTGGAACGCCCGTCTGAAACAAGCACACAAAGAAATACATGATCAGAACATAAATGTGTAGGGGTGGGAATCTTTTGGTACCTCACATTTCAATTCATATACAGCTGAAGTTAAAAGTTTACATACACCTCGCAGAATCTGCAAAATGTTATTTATTTTACCAAAATAAGATCATACAAAAATGCATGTTATTTTTATTTAGTACCAACCTGAATAAGATATATCACATTAAAAAGATGTTTACATACAGCCCACAAGAGAAAATAATAGTTGAATTTATAAAAATTACCCAGTCAAAAGTTTACATACACTTAATTCTTAATACTGTGTTTTACCTGAATGATCCACAGCTGTGTTTTTTTTTTTTTTTTGTCTAGTGATAGTTGTTCATGACTCCCTTGTTTGTCCTGAACAGTTAAACTGCCCACTGTCCTTCTGGTCCTACAAATTCTTTGTTTTTTTAGCATTTTTGTGAATTTGAACCCTTTCCAACAATGACTGTATGATTTTGAGATCCATCTTTTCACACTGAGGACAACTGAGGGACTCATATGCAACTATTAAAGAAGGTTCAAATGCTCACTGATAATCTAGAAGTAAAAACGATGCATTAAGAGCTGGGGGGTGAAAACTTTTGAATAGAACGAAGATATGTACATTTTTCTTATTTTGCATAAACACTTTTTTTGGATTATTTTATTTAGCACTGCCCTTCAGAAGCTACAGAAGATACTTACATGTTTCACAGAAGACAAAATAAGTTAAATGTACCCTGATCTTTAAATTCAAAAAGCTGGGGCGTTTTCTTATGCATTGTATTTCCTTCTGGAGCAACAGTGAGCATTTGAACCTTCTGTAATAGTTGTAAGAGTCTCTCAGTTGTCCTCAGTGTGAAAAGATGGATCTAAAAATCATACAGTCATTGTTGGAAAGTGTTCAAATACAAAAAGAAGAGCGGGCATAAAACTATATGTCATAAAACATCTTTAATTTCTGTTTTTTAACTTTCCCCCTTTAATTTCTGTGTTTAATGATAAAGCTAAATAATGTATATGTTCATAAGGTCAAATTATGTAATGTGGCAGAGCTAGCTGCCTCCTGCTGGGGCCCATAACTCAGGTCTCCTGTCTGCTCCAAAAGAGAGAAGCTTTAATAATTCACACAGCAGTCTGTTCTGTGCTCTGATAATGGAGCAGAGACCAGAGAGAGACCGATCACTCTCATTAACTTCCCTTCCCCGCTCTTCTTTTCTCCTTGGCTCACTATTCTCGGTGTCAAAAGTTCCTTGTGAATGTTATTGTGACTTTAAGAGCATTAGACTCACCCCACACACTCAGCTACATGTCTCATGGAGTCCTGAGAGACAAAGACGTGACATGCAAACCTGTTCAGCATCGGGTGCTTGGTGATGAAACCAAAATAACTACAAAAAGACACAGAGAGAGGGACAAGTGTTATTTTGGACGACAAAATCTCCAAAATTGATAAAATGCATGAAGACTTGTTTTGGGGTTTACTAAAAGAAACAGAAAGTGTTAATGTATGTGTGTGTGTGTGTTTACCAGTTGTTTTTAGGATGACATCCACAGAAAGAGATGTTTTTCATCTGGAAGAAGTGACTACATCGGTCAAACTATGAAAAGAAATGAGAAGAGGAATTATAATAAATATCAAAATCCAAGCACAATACTATCCTGAAATTTAGATTCTCACAATGTATATTTAACATCTATGCATTAAATTTGTTTTTTAATTAAAAGCAATGCACATATGTAACCCTGGACCACAAAACCAGTCAGTTTTATTTTACATCATCATGTTGTGTTGGGACAATACTTGGCTGAGATACAACTATTTAAAAATCTGGAGACAGGGTGCAAAAAAATCAAAATACTGAGAAAATCGCCTTTAAAGTTGTCCAAATAAAGATCTTAGCAATGTATATTACTAATCAAAAATTAAGTTTTGATATATTTACGGTAGGAAATTTACAAAATATTTTTATTTTCAAATCAATAATTTTGACCCACACAATGTATTTTTGGCTATTGCTACAAATATACTCGTGCTACTTAAAACTGGTTTTGTGGTCCAGGGTCACATTTAGAAATTAACAGTATATCCTTTAATTTTATTTAAATATATATATATATATATATATATATATATATAATTCAACTACACATTTCATGAAGTAGCCAAATAAAAAAAAAAATTAATAAATAAATAAATATGAAAAAAGTCTATGAGATCACATGACCAGCTAAAAACAGCTAGCTTTTCTTTTACTCTATTTATCGAATCTTTAGTTTGCAGAATAAATTCATCATGGCTGACTGCTGATTGCAAAAAAAAAAAAATGCATGCACCTATAAATTTTCTCTCTTACCTCCCCTGAAAAGTCATACTCGTCATCCAAACTCATGACTAGTTTCACACCCTGCAGGCTTATTTCAAGCTCACAGATAGATGGGGGATGAAGATGCACCGTCCTCTTCCTTGCCATAGCGATCTGAAAGACAAACAAATGTATTAGTTCTCATTTGCATCATATGATGTAACACTGTGCATTCATTGAGTACTATCTCACACAAGTAAAGCACAAACGGATACATTTCCTGTTTACGGTACCTTTTGCATGGCAGCACACAGGATGCCGTTGCCTTGGTGATACGGAACTTCCACCGAACCCAGGAACTGCACTCGGAAGCTTTCCATCCAAGCAGGGTTCCTCTTCATTGCTATGGAAACACACGTACACAGACAATGCTGACTCAGCAAGTGCTTTAACAAAGAGACCAGATGTGAAGGCCAAGAAAAAAGAAAACAGTCACATATTGCTTACGAGAAGGACTCTTTTACAGAAATATATACAGCTTAAGTCTAAAGTTAAGAAATTGCCTAATTATTTTACCATTAAAAGAGGGATCATACAAAATGCATGTTATTTTTTATTTAGTACTGACCTTAATAAGGTATTTCACATAAAAGTCCCTTATTTGTTCTGAACAGTTAAACTGCCCGCTGTTCTTCCGAAAAATCCTTCAGGTCCCACAAATTCTTTGGTTTTTTAGCATTTTTGTGTATTTGCACCCTTTCCAACAATGACTGCACGATTTTGAGATTCATCTTTTCACACTGAGGACAACTAAGGGACTATTATGCAACTATTACAGAAGGTTCAAATGCTCACTGATGATCCAGAAGGAAGAAAAATGCATTAAGAGTGGGGTGAAAACTTTTGGAATTCAAAGATCAGGGTAAATTGAACTTATTTTCCTTCTTCTGGGAAACATGTAAGTAACTTCTGAAGCTTCTGAAGAGCAGTACTAAAGGAAAAAATATAATGTCTAGGCAAAATAAGAAAAATGTACACCCCCAGCTCTTAATGCATCGTGTTTCCTTGAACCTTCTGTAATAGATGCATATCCCTCAACTGTTGAAAAGATGGATCTCAAAATCATACAATCATTGCTAGAAAGGGTTCAAATACACAAAAATGCTGAAAAATTAATTTGCGGGACCTGAAGGATTTTTCTGAAAACAGCAGGCTGTTAAACTGTTCAGGGCAAACACAGGACTCAACAACAAAAAAAAACATCTGTAGATCATTCAGGTAAAAAACACAGTATTAAGAATCAAGTGTATGTAAACTTTTGAATGGGGTTATTTGAATAAATTCATCTATTATTTTCTCTTGTGGACTATATGTAAATGTCTTCTATGTGAAATATCTTATTCAGGTCGGTACTAAATAAAAAATAACATGTATTTTGTATGATCCCTCTTATTTTGGTAAAATTTAGCAGATTCTGCAAGGTGTATGTAAACTTTTGACTTCAACTGTACATATCCACCCCCCCCCCAACAAAAAAGCCAAAATTTTAAATTGTATTTTGAAAACACTATTTTTGAAATTCTTACTCATAAGGTCTTTTGTTTGGCCAACAACCTCGTGGGCGTAGTATGCTGGGAAAATCCCCCTGGCCCCTGTGCGCATGTTGTACCCACGGTACCAGTAATCATCCTCCTCTTCCTCAACGAATAATGGATCATCAACATCTAACTCCAGCTCATCTGCATGTCGTGGGATGAACCTGCAGCGTGGGCATTAAAACTTGTATTGCTTGCAATAGACGAGCAGTCAATTAAAGGGGACATCGGATGCAAAATTCACTTACATGGTGTTTCAATATAAATGTGTCTTAGAAGTGTATGGACACAGTCACCCCACAATGATAAAAATCCATTCACTCCTTTTCAATAATTTCCTTTTGAAAACTTATACAGTCTCAATTATCAGGCCGTTTTGATTTTCTGCCCCGTCCGCGGCCACTGACGGACTGTCTCGTATTAGCATATCTCCACCCTCAGCCACTTGTAAGCTGTCTGCCATTTTCTCTGTGCTTGAGCAGCTGTAGCAACAACGATGTCTCATAAGAAATGCAGGTGTTTTGTAGTTGGATGTAAAAGTGAACATAAGAGAAACTTTCTCCCGACATCACAGCCACTGAGGACGCATTGGATTAGTTTTGTTTTTGATGGTAACGTGCCACCGAATACACAGTAAAAAAATGGAGAAGAGGGGCGGGGTAAGCAGTAGCTCATTAACATTTAAAGAGACATGCACCAAAATGGCTTGCTGTTTTTGACAGTGTTGTTTTACATGACCAATAAGAAATTTTAACCAACCATGTTGCAGACATGAACATTTCATGAAGACCCTAAATAATCACACTAATTTGTGGAAAATGGGCATCCGATGTCTCCTTTAACTGTTTTAACAGATACTGCAAAAGAAAATTTTCCTTGAGGGTTTGGGACTGGACTTTAAACTAGATTTGGGCTTTTTGATTAGGGCTACTGTTAGTGTGGGCAGCATTGCTCACCTGAAGACCGCTCTGTGAGTCTGATCTCTTTCTTCTCCATTTATAGTGCACGAGAAAAGCCCAAAGGACTCTGTGCCTGAAACACACATAATGCAGATGCATTATGTCACTGTATACTCAGATACAAGCCCCAAGGTAGACTCTCTGAGAGTGTGTGTGTGTCACAGAGTAGTGCAAAACTCATTTAGTAACAGGTCATACAAAATCCTTCATCTTCTGATGTCATCTCATTAGGATTATTAAATATCCTTTCTGTTCAGCGAGACAGGCTCCTAAATTATGTAAAATGATCATCTAAATCACTTAAACTGTACTAAAAGGGCTCAGGATGGCTCTGTGAATGAGAGCAAATTTAATTTGGTAATGCAGAACAATTTTTGTGTACTAAACATTTATAGTAGCTTTAAAAATGTTGCTTTGTTAGTCATACGAATTTGATCCAGCAAGAGATCAAACAGTAACTAAGGATTGATTTTTGGCAGTAAGATATCTTTCAAAGAAATAAAAATGAAAGCATCATTTCATACAGTGAAAGTTAATGGGGTCCAAAAACAACACTGGACCCCAGTGACTTTTCGCTTGAACACATTTCATTCTGTTTATAGGTTTGGAATGAAATGAAGGTGAGTAAATGATGACAGAATTTTCATTTTTAGGTGAACTATCCATTAGCTCTATTGTGCACGGTGTTACATTTCACTTACTGGAGGACCGTGACGTACTGTTGACAAACACATTGAGGAACTTCTTTGAGAAAGGTAAATCCGCCTCAGGGGAGGAGTCTTCTTCAGAGGAGCTTAACAGCAAATTAGGTCTCATGCTTCTTTCCATCTGGCCCTGCCCGTAAATTTCTTCATCTTCATCAGCAACTTCTTCATCACAAATAGTAGAGAGTCCATCACTGTCCTCGCTAAGAACTGAGGTACAGCGCTTCAGGCTCACCAGCTCAAGCGTTGTGTTTTCATCCACCACTAGGGTGTACTTCATTGAATCGTATGCCAAGGAGTCATCGACGGGCCGCTCTGAGGTTGTGTTCCTCAACTCTCGCACGCTCTCATCAATAGGTGGGGAGCTGTCCAAGTAAGTCTCGTTTCCGTAGGGCGAAGGTACCTTGTGAAGATCATCCAGAAACGGTGAGGTCTCTTGCTCGTCTTCATCATTATCTGTCGAGTACGTAAGACTGAAACAGTGATTGGTCTGTGCTGTTGGGAGGTCCAGCGTAAGGCTGTTTTTGACTTCTGTGATTCGCTGCAAAGTGACCTGATCGACCCGTGTCTCCCGTCCCTCGTCCTTGTCGCTGATTACGCTCTCGCTCAAGCTGGGAGACTCCAGTTCCTTCATTCTTTCCATCATCAAGTCATTATTTGGCTCCTCCTCTTCTTCTTTCTGCTTGTTTTTTAATGAGTTCTGAGATGGGAAGTCCTCAGATTCGTAATTCTTCATCCTCGTGTCCAGTCTCTCGGGTGTTACGTTGCCATATGTGGGGTTGCTCATGTACAGACAAGAGTCTGTTCTCTTGCTTACCTTCTGTCCTTCTTCAGATGCATAGCTGGCTTCTCTCTCCTTTTCTTCATCCATCTCTGACTTTTCAGAGGTCACCTCCTGTGGCTTTTCTTCAGATTTCTGCTTTTGTGAATTGCAGCCATCTGTCTCATTGAAAGTATCCGTTTCCAGGTCCGACGAAGGTGAGATGGTGTCAGAGATCGAGGCTGAGCGTTTGAGGCACTCTTCTGGGCAGCTAATTGGGTAGGAGCCTTCTGAGATCATCCTGTTGACCAGGTTGCTGAGAAGCCAAGGAGAATCCGAGTTTTCACTGAGCTCGTCCTCGGACTCTGACTCAGACTCTCCCTCGCTGTTACCATCATAGTCGTCCACAGAGGGCATGAGTTTGGGGCCAACCGGCAAATAGAAAGAGCGTTTGAAGCTCTCAAGACTGTGGTCAGGCTCAATCTTCAATAACAACTGCTGAGAGCCACTATCCTCACAGGGGACGGCAGGGGGAAGAGTCTCGTCTGGATCAGCCTGGTGCTCATAACCCTGTTCGTCATCGACATTCTGCAGACCCATCAGAGCTTGGCCGTCATCTAGTTGTAACATGTCAGGGCTGGGATCTAGACCTGATGAAGGTTCTTGTTTAATTGGCTCAGGTTGGCCCAGAAGAAGAGAAGCTTTTATACCTACAATTCCGCTGTCCTGCTCAGGATCTAGCTCATGGTCCAGTTCTTGGTCTGAGGTTGGAGAGCTGGCTTCTTCAATGGAATTGGTGAGGTGCGAGGAGCGTCCACTGCTGGATTCACTGGTCAAGTCCAGCTCTGTCTCTGAGATGGAGGAAATCATGTTACTAGCAAGTGGACCACATGCAAATGCAGCCTCAAGTTCTCCTTCAATATCAGAGTCTGATCCAGGAGAGCTAAGGTCATCGCTGTGGCGGTCTGACTCTGCATAGCGTTTGGCATTCATATCAGCGATACCAGGATCAGAAGAAGGAGAAGTTGTGTCATTTGCAGCAGCTTGACCCTGATGCATGTTTCGAGGTTCGTCCATAGCTTCAAGGACGTCGGATCGACTGGACGACACGTAGCTGGAGGCAGAAATGGACTCAGTCGGTTCAATGCAGGGGAACTCAACATACGAAGAGGCCTCAGCATCCTTGCAGGTTTGATCGTAGGTATCCTTACTCATGAAGTCAATGTCAAACTCTTTGTCCAGCTCTTCATCCGATAGCGGAGTCTCAGCATCGTTACCTAGAGGTGCAGTTGAGGAAAGGCACCTACTGGTGCCATCATTTTCCAGCTCTGTGTCATCAGCGGTCTCTGTGGTAACGGTATAAGTGTCATTGGGTCGAGAGCGGCAAGGTCGACGTTTGGCATGACCATTCAGGTCGTGGTCGACCTCGGTATCGGAGCACTGGGAAGTGCAGTCATCCACTGAGGGAACAAGCTCGCTTAGAGTGGATTCCTCAGCATCGGGTTTTACCTCGGTCGTCTCAGCCCCGCTTGATGAGTTATGTTGACCAAAGGAGCCTGGTTTGGGAGAAAGAGAAATGGGGTGGAATGGAGATAAGTTGACTGAGATAAGTTGACAGGGATAAGGAAAAGACAAAAATGAGAAGGTAATTTTAACCAAATGAATAGTAATTGTTTGGCCATACGCAACATGATCAGACTTCTTACCGTATTCAGGTCGCTCTCGTCTGTTGCCCTCAAAGTCGTACAGCAGCGGCCTGCCAGGTGACTGATGAAGACCACAATGTCCTGGTGGGTTTGAGGGTGTACCTTTGGCAGAGCCAGTGGTGTCAGGAGCCCCCGGGCATGTGGTAGTGACATGGGAACCATCCTCAAGGCAAGAGTGGTTTGGAGACAAACAACCTAAAATATTGAGTAAAATAATTAGAGTTAGTGTACAGGCAATTTCAAAACACAATTTTAATGTTAGAAATGTATTGCTTAAAACACGTTACAAATACACCCGCCACGTACATTTCGTGACATATCCGATGTGAAATGTCCACTGAGTGACACTAAATGAGTGTTCGTTTTTTTCCCCCAGAACAGATGAACGTACACAAGGTACATTTTATGTGACACTGGTTTTGTACGTCACCACAGTTTTGACTTGAAATGTCTGTTGAGTGGTAATATAAATCTAATGCTCCATGACGTTTTAAAATAACGTACCTTTTGCACTACACCTAAACCTACCTGGTAGTATAAACAGAAGTGAATGTGACAAAAAAAACCTTGCCTTTATCATGATAATTTACAAAACTAAGAAAAAAAAGCTCAGTCATTCAGAGAGGTGGCAGCTTTCCCTCCCCCAGCATTTGAAGAGAATTCTGCTAATTTGTTAAAGATTTTAATAACTTATTTTATTTACTTTTTTTTGTTTGTTTGTTTGGTTTTCAAATTTGGCTGGGTGGTTAATAACACATTTTTCTGTGCTGTAACAAACTCAGAACATTTTTTTGGAATGTTCTGAAATCTGTTTGGAAATTTGTCTTGGAATATTTTATATGTGACCCTGGATCACAAAACCAGTCTTAAGCAGCACAGGTATATTTGTAGCAATAGACAAAAATACATTGCATGGGTCAAAATTATCGATTTTTCTTTTATGCCAAAAAATCATTAGGATATTAAGTAAAGATCATATTGCATGAAGATATTTTGTAAATTTCCTACTGTAAATATATTAAAACAAATTTTGATTAGTAATATGCATTACTAAGAGCTTCATTTGGACGACTTTAAACACATTTTTTCTCAATATTTTTATTTTTTTGCACCAATTTAAAAAAATGTACCCTTATGACTGGTTTTGTGGTCCAAGGTCACATATTATTATATACACAGTATATGCACAACAATTACCCTGTGAAGTCGAGTTTCGAAGTGAATCCTGCCAGCTTGACTTTCGTGGTGACACGTTGCTGTTGTTGTTCAGTGAGTCCTAAGATTAGGACAAAAAGAAGAGTTTAAATACTGATAACATATGTTTATTGATATATTGATTTCAGGTATGTATAAGGGGTACCTGTGAAACGGGTGCAGTCAGGTTTAAAGTGGTTGGGCGGCTCTTCAGAGTGCCCAGAGTAGGGGAGGGTGGAGGAGATGCTGATGGTGAGGGAGGGGCATCAGGATCTGCATCCTCTTCTTCTTCCTCATCATCTTCATCTTCATCATCGATCATCTCAAACTCCTGGAAGTCGTCTTGGAATGAGCAAACTGGGTGGTGGAAATCATTCTTTTCTAGAATTAAGCAGTCCTTTAGAAAGAAGAAGAGAGAAAAGGAATAAATGTACAAATATCTGGTGTAGCACTGTAAAACATTAGCATAAATCAATACTGCAGCCTGAAACGGGTTGACTGAATGAACTAGTGAAGAGCAATTATACACAAAAATTCGATTTCTACAAATATCAGTCAGCATGAACAATCCAACTCAGAGCAAAAGCTTCTCAAATCTATCCGTGCATGATTCAACATAACCTTTTTCTCTAATGTTAATGTTGTGTTCCATCCATTAGCCATATGTTCACCTTGGACTGGATGAAGACTTGACTGCAAGCCAGGCCATAATTTCTGAAACATGTGTTACTGTATATATAGATCGGTGGTTGCAGGAAAAACAAACTCTATCTTGCAGATATGTTAATGACAAATGCAGCATATATTTTATGACAATAATATTGAATTAACAGTGAGTTTAAAGGTATACAAGTCTCTTCTGCTCACCAAGCCTCCATTTATTTGATCCAAACTATGGCAAAAACAGTACAATTTTGAAATATTTTTACTATTTAAAATAACTTTTTTCTTAATAAATATATTTAAAATGTAATTTATTACTGTGGTTTGAAAGCTGAATTTGTAGCATCATTACTCCAGTCACACGATCTTTCAGAAATCATTCTTGTATTCTTGTTCAAAAAACATGTTTTTTTTTTTTGTTTTAAAAACAGCTGAGGAGATTTTTTTCAGGTTTCTTTGATGAATAGAACGTTTGCTAAATAAAAGTATTAATTTCTATAACTTCTCTCCCCAAAAAGTATATATATATATATATATATATATAATCTTTCTATTCATCAAAGAATCCTGAAAAAAATGTACTCAACTGTTTTGAATATTGATAATAATAATAAATGTTTCTTGAACACCAAATCAAGTGATTTTAGAAATGCAGAAATTAGAGTGTTTTTTGAAGGACCATGTGAAAATTTCGCTTTGATCACAGGAATAAATTACAATTTAAAATACATTCAAATAGAAAACATTTTTTTTTAAATAGTAAAAATATTTCACAATTTTACTGCTTTTGCTGTATTTTGGATCAAATAAATGCAGGCTTGGTGAGCAGAACAGACTTCTTAAAAAACATTAACAAATTTTGACTGGTAATGTATTTTAAATAAAAAAAAAAAATAGACATCCTTCAATTTGTAAACATACAACAATAAAAATATATTTACAGTAATGTGCTTAGTATTGAAGTCTATAGGACAATTATACAAGAGAATTTAAAAGCAGAAATGTGAGACATATTTTTGATAAAGTACTTTAAATTATTTATTAAAAAAAACCTAACAATAATTGCAAGTGCATTACTAGAAGCTTGTTTTTATATTTACCCTATAATATTCCTTTATTAAACAGTATTCAAAGCCCATTTTACTAAAATGTAGGTTGGAACTACAATTTATTGATCAGTAATTGATTGGTTAGTGAAAAGTAGGTGTTACACCAAAACAGATTCAGAGTCAGAGTCTGATTAATCATTCAAAATGTGTATTAATAAAGTAAATATGACGAATTTTGAATTCATTTTGTCTTTAAAAGGGAAAGTGGATGGACTGGACAAAGCTGAGAGAATCGTGTTTTGGGGAAGGGCAGATGATCGATGCTAAAGCTCCTCAGGTTTCAGCACCCTTCCAGGAAAACAAGTCAATGCACTTACATGTAATGTCTGATATTCACCTCAATTAAGAACGCACACACTATAGTTAAAATTCTGTTTGTCGCTTGGCAAATGAGTGTGGGTGATGTCATTAAAAGTCTCACGCTGCATTAGCTTCACAACTAGCTGGCACTGCAGGGACCTGAATCTATACGCCATCTCTATCCAAATCAATACCCCTGACCAGCATCCGTCAAACACGCCATGACCCATAACCACACTTAGGAGAGCGCCATATATGCTGTAATTCTGTATTGACGTAGTTCTAGCTGTATGGCGTGAGTTAGTGTATAAATGCTCTGTTGAAACTCTATCGTTGTAATATTTCCAAGGACGAGGCCTCACCCCTGACCAGCACTGATTTTACATCCCCACTCAGAGACAGAGTCAGCATTACACCAGCAAAAAGTGTTCTGCTGAGGCAGCCGAACTCACACAGAAGTCATGAATGAATGCAGTGCTCTCGATGCTGACCGCATAGGCAGAGCAAGAGGAGGATAAAGAGGAAAAAAAAAAAAAGATGCAGAGACAGAAGGTGAAGGAAACACCATAAGATTGTAAATAGAGAGAAAAGATAAGCTTAAAGAGCATATATACATACAAAAATGTACAGCACACACACACACGAGTTGTATACTGCAGTAGATGCAGGAAGGAGGTAGGGCAGAGATACCACTGATGTCTCAGACAAGTATCTATACTAATGCAGAGACATTAACTACAGCACTGCACTGCATAATCAAGGGCTCTTGAATAATTTATAAGACAACCTATTCATCAGTTCTCAAAGAGTCAGTCAGTGTTGCCTGATTTATTACAGTTACCATAAAAAAAACAGTAAATTTTTCCAGGTAACCATATCTTGTTTACTTTAAATAAGATATCAGTAAGTATCAGTAAGATTTATGTTCCTTATGTTCATCAAGACTGCATTTACTTGATCACAAATCCAGAAAAAAGTGTAATATTGTAAAATATTATTTCAATGTCAAACAACTGTTTGCTATGTGGATATATGTTAAAATGTAATTTATTTCTCTGATGCAAAGCTGAATTTTCAACATCATAACTCCAGTCTTCAGTATCACATGATCCTTTAGAAATCATTCTAATATGCTGATTTATTATCAATGTTGAAAACAATTGTGCTGCTTAATAGTTTTTGGAATCTGTGATCCATTCATCAGGATTCTTTAATAAATAAAGGTTAAAAAGAACAGCATTTATTTAAAATAGAAATCTTCTGTAACAATATAAACTGCCATTTAAAAATTTGTGGTCAGTTAATATTTATTTATTTATTTTTTTAAGAAATTCATACTTTTATTTACCAAGGATGTGTTAAATTGATAAAGAAAAAAGTGACAGCAAAGACATTGTTAAAAAATATTTATATTTTGAATAAATGCTGAAAAATATTAAGCAGTTTTTTTCAGTATTTTTGATGCAGCCTTGATGAGCATAAGATAATTCTTTAAAAAACATTAGAAATCTTACTGATCCCAAACTTTTGAATGGTACTGTATATTAATTATAGTATATTATTATAAATCTTTACAGGGAAGACTAAGGGCAGTTTTTACACTTTTTTTACACAATTGTTTTTACACCAATAAATATTTATTTGTAAAATCCCATAAGGGAACACTGGAAGAAATTTTCCCTTTTTTTGCATTTAGTTAAGTTTCCGGCATGTCTACCTGCTCAGAAAAGCTGAAATGAAAACACGCAGCCAGTTTGTTATGCACTGTTGGAGTCTGAAACTGTGCCAACCAGCAAGCTGTTTCAGTATGCATCCAGTTTCTGTGTAGACAGCTAGCTATTTGAATAAGACCACCTCCAAGCCATATATGGAGAGGGGTGGGGTGAGCAGTAGCTCATTATCATTTAAAGAGCCATCCACCAAAAATGGCTCGCTGCTAAAAGAGTTTTTGACAAGGTAAAAATGCTGCTGTTTTACATAAAGAATCATGGCAATTTATAAAAAATGGCATCGGGTGTCCTCTGTAAAGTCTTGAATAAAATAAAATCAAATAAAATTAACATTTTTACTGTCAGTGCCTAGGGGGAAAAAATATAGTTCACATACAGTACCAGTCAAAAGTTTTTGAACAGCAAGATTTCTAATATTTTTGTAAAGAAGTCTCTTCTGCTCACCAAGCCTGCATTTATTTGATCCAAAATACAGCAAAAACAGTAAAAAATTTTCTTGAGAAAAAATCCAATAAAACAAGGTGATGAAATGTTACCAGCTAAATATTTCCTCTGTATGCATAAGTTAGAAAGCAGATGTGTAAGAAATGCACAAACAAATGTATGTAGAACAATAAACATGTACTGAGTAATCACTCACATACACACACACAGTTCCACAAGAAAAACATCACACTCTCTTGTCTTTGATCTCTCATTATGAGCAGTTTGGACAGACACTAAGACAGCACATCTCATGCTGCTAATCCCCCATGCAGCTAATCCCCCCCCCCACACACACACACACAGAGTCATCAAACACTATAATTGCAGGTTTAACCCTTAAACATGCACTTTAGTCCTACACAGAGGGTAAGACATCACAACTGACCTTATTTACTTAGTATGAACAAATTATTAGTGCCTGCAGTTCTAATATGTATGAATGTATGAATCTCCAACTCATAACTCACAGTCTTTTTGTACCTTAATAAAGGGTGCACAGCTGGGGAACAACTAATGGACAATAATATAACATTTTTTATCATAATAATTAACAAATACACGAAGATCCTAATCACATTCACAATGTGCTCTTTCGAAACCAATATCATGCACTTTTTTAATAATAAAATGAATTGCTTTCATCACAACTTGTTCATCACCTACTCTTAAATTCCTTTATTTTCTTTCTCTGCTGATGTAGTTTCATCTATAAAGGTAGTGCCCCACATGATATTAAGCTACATATTCTGTTTTATTAAGAAATATGTCACATTACATATGTTGTGAATGCCATTTCATGTTGTTTTTCCAATACTGCACGCTACTCTGCTCAGTTACTGTTCATCAACAGCATACTGTAATTTGCAAAACCCCAGAAACCCAAATCTGTTAAATGTACTCTGAGAGCCGGAGCTCTGTGTGACAGAATGAATAATCCATGAAGGAAGTGAGAGAGAGGGTGAGAAAGCTGGAGAGAGAGAGAGAGAGAGTGAGCGTGTTTGGAAGGATGGAATTGTTGGCTGGAAATGATCTGTACAAGACTCATTCTGGAAACGTTAATGTCAAAATGTCACAATCATTCCTGCCTGGCACAATGCTCGCAGCCACAAATAGCAAAAATGTATTTATCTATATTTCACAGCTTGTGTGTAGGTGTGTTTTTGTCATGAGATGTGTGATAGGGAATGTCAAAAACTGATTCAAGCTGCAAAAGAAAAATCACACAAATATGAAAACGTACTACTGTACTAAATTGTGGGCTTTCTAAAAGATCTAACAGAAATTGCACAAATAAAACTAATGTTTTTGCATAAGGCATAAAAGTAAAATTGGATAAAAGAGATGAGCAGATGAGTGGTCTGCATTACAAAAGTGAGTGTGATATACAGTATCTCTCACTTTGTAACTGCAGGACTTTAATCTGTTATCAGAGAGGTAGAACACCACCATATTTTTAGATTTTACAAAGGTTTTTTCTTTCAAAAATGATCTGTTACGCAGCTGGTGAAAGCTAAAATAGGGATTTATTATTGTAGCATTAGTGTCATTACATTTAGTACAAAAACAATCAAATGAGGTTAAATAAATTACTATAAAATTACTATAAATTACTACATTTTGGGGAAAATTACAAAGTTTCAGCTCAAAAATATTTATAACACATTCTCTCATTTTGAGAAGAAAAGTCTGAACTGTGAAATATAAACTTACAATTGTAAGGGGGGAAAAGCCAAAATTGTGAGATAAAAGTCACATTCAGGTTTTTTTATTTTGTGGCAGAAAAAAAACATGTGATATAAACTCTTTGTGAGATTTAAATTAGAAAAAAAAAATTGGCAATTTTTCCTCAGAATTGCACTTCCAGGTTTATTTTTCATAATTCTGAGTTTATATCTTGAAATCCTGAGAAAACATGGAATATAAACTCTTTGTGAGATGCAAACTAGAAATTGCCAAAAAAAAAAATAATGCAATTTTCCTCAGAATTGCCAATTTATATGTCACACTGCCAGGTTTATTTTTCATAATTCTGAGATTATATCTTGCAGTTCTGAAAAAAATGGAATATAAACTCTTTATGAGATGTAAACTAGAAATTGCAAAAAAAAATAATAATGCAATTTTCCTCAGAATTGCCAATTTATATGTCACACTGCCAGGTTTATTTTTCATAATTCTCAGTTCATATCTTGCAATTCTGAAAATAAATGGAATATAAACTCTGTGAGATGCAACTATAAATTGCAAAAACAAAAAAAAAAATTCCTCATAATTCCTCAGAATTGCCATTTTATATGTCACACTTTCAGGTTTATTTTTCATAATTCTGAATTTATATCTTGCAATGCTGAGAAAATAAATAAAAAGTCTTTGTGAGATGCAACTATAAATTGCAAAACAAAGCACATTTTCTTCTGAATTGCCCATTTATATGTCCACTTCCATTTTTTTTTTATAATTCTGAATTTATATCTTGCAATTTTGACAAAAAAAATGGAATATAAACTCTGTGAGATGCAAACTACAAATTTTAAGAAAAAACTGCAATTTTTCCTTAGAATTGCCAGTTTACATGTTGCACTTCCAGATTTATTTTTCATAATTCTGAATTTATATCTTGAACTCTAAAAAAAAAATGGAATATAAACTCTTTGTGAAATGCAAACTAGAAATATAAAAAAAAGCATTTTTTTCTCATAATTACCAGAGTTTATATGTCACACTTCCCGATTTATTTTTCATAATTCTGAATTTATATCATGCAATTCTGAGAAGAAAAACAAGTACATTTTCAGATCAAAAGTCGCAATTATCTTATTTTTTATCACGTAGCAGAAACAGGCTTCCATTAACCAATTTTCAATGTCAAACAGTATGGGTATGCAAATATGTTTTCTGTTCCTGTTATGTCAGCAACACAACCAGATGGTAAAAAATGGGCATTAAAATCTGTTCACAAATATACTCTGATAAGCTCCGCCTCCTTAGTTACTGTTGCTAACCTGTCAAACATTCCTAGCAATTGCATACAGACACTAAAAAAAGGCTACAGCCATAGAAGGCTACGTATGAAAAGTGAAACTGGCCAAATTAGATTTTTGATTCAGAATCAAAGCAAATACAATTAACAAATAACAAAATTCTAAATGATCCATTTTTTAAGGGTTAAAATAATATTGGTAACTATTATTTATTTTTGTAATACATTTCTTTAACTATTCAAATGAAAAACAAAATCAGAAAAGTCAATAGGATGTTTCATTTTTTCCCCAGGAGATTATAAAGCACCTTCAAAATACTAATATGATGTTAATACAACCAATAAAACTGGAAAAATAATTCCAATCCAATAGCTATTGTTCGTATGAACCTTCAAGGTTTCTTATGTAACTACTCTTTAGCGGCACACTGGAGGCACAGAGGATGTCTTCTGTGATTTTGTAGTCTCTAGTTGCATAGACAAGGGACAGGCCCTTCAAACACGATGCAGTGTTGCTTCCACGTGACATAATCCTGTGGGACAAGCGTTTGTGTATATGTGTGCTGAATTAGAGCCGCTAACTGTGGCAAAAAAAACAAAAACTGTAGCCTGACACACTGCATGGACTCTGCCGCCCACTTTGAGATCATCCAACCAATCAGTAAATGACCAGCCTATGGACTGTCCAATCACCATCCAGGATCAACTAATCAAAGTGCCTACATACTGAAGAATCTGAGGTCACTGCATGCTATGATGCCCACAGACTGCAACTGTGTGGACTGAAGCACTGCATTTAAATCAATCTGACACACCAAAGACACGTGAAATGTTATAATTGAAGCGATACACGCACGTTTGAACATTTTGCAGAAAACGCAGGCAGGAGAAATTGAGAGCAGGGTGAGGGAAGAGGAAGCGGTTTTGTTGTAATAGGACTGGGGTGCAGAAAGCAGAGACGAGAGGTCTGCATAGCAGCAAACTTCACTGGGTCACCAGCTCTTCTACTGCAGCTGTGGCACACCGCCACCGCAATAAAACATTTACAATCCCTCAATGCAGCCAGCACACACATAGTATCAAATGCAAACATTTCCACAATCACACTCCATCCATATTAACACATAGCACAAAAGGGGAAAGACATGTACATTTGGGTGGTTTCACAGTAGTTCAATATAATGTTTTTTCATTCCCTTGGATTTTAACACTCAGAATTCAATTCAAGAATGTGTTTTTAAAGGTAAATCCTAGATTTAAGAAGAATTTGAATTGACGTAGCAAGCACAATCCAGAATTGTATCAAAAATCTAAATGTAAGGGAGTAGAAATTAGTATGGATTTTGCAATTTTGCAATTGAATGTAATTTGAAATTTTTTTGGCCTTTTGAAAAACAAAAAAGTGCTACAGTTTGATGGTTTATAGCCATTACTGATAGATAGATAGATAGATAGATAGATAGATAGATAAATAAAATTAAAGAAAAGGATGCATTAAGAATGGTTTGCACCTTTTCGTAAGGGTCACACATAGTTGAGGCCTATGCCACAATCACAATTGCATTACACTGAATAAAACAGAATAATAAAATAAAATAAAATAAAATAAAATAAAATTAAATTAAATTAAATTAAATTAAATTAAAGCATTGAATAATAAAATAAAATAAAATAAAATAAAATAAAATAAAATAAAATAAAATAAAATAAAATAAAAATACATACGTACATAAATAAATAAAATAAAATAAAATAAAATAAAAGGATGCATTGTGAATGGTTTATACCTTTTCATAAGGGTCAGAATCGTAGTTGAGGCCTATGCCACAATCGTCTGTGATTTCAGACAAATCTTCATCATCAAACTCCTCCAGACTGATGTCATGAGCCGGCCTGCAAACAGAAACAAATAAAATCAGCAAATTATAAACACATCAGCAGTGTTAATTTTGACAGCAAATTTTGATTTAGTTTTAGTCATAGTCTTTGGACTATCCCTATGTCTGCTCTTTACTTCCAGAAGCATTTTTCATGAGATGTGCAGCAAGTGTATGCAAACTTATCAGAGCGTTACAATTTAAATGTGTGCATCTACCATCCCTTCCATGCAGGAAATTCGTTCTGACAGGATCTCTTCCCAATCATCATTTGTGTCTCGTTTTTAGTTGTGGACGGAAAAATCAATAGATTTTTGTCATTGTTTTTTATCATTCAAAAAGAGTTTTTATTTCTCATTTTCATCTGTGAAAATATGTTGTTGATAAAATTAACACTGCACACCAGTTCTCCCACTATTTAAAAAAACGTCTTTAAATGTACTGAAATCAGCAGGTTTGTGCGAGGGTTAGAATAGCATCTGTGAGATGTGCTGGCTAATATAAGTGTGTGTCCCTGTGGAAGTCTGATCTGAAATATGAGCTGCCAAGACATATCAGCTGATTCCACACACACAGGTCATTAGCTTAAGAAATTCACAAGGTCATTTAGATTTGTACATTCTGTCATGTGCACACATTCACAAACACATGAACAGAAGCACAAACATGGCCACCACACCTTTAAACAACATTGTTTCTTTCCTCCAGCGTCCATTATTGATAAGTGGGTTAGCATGCTGCTAAATAAGGCCAGCCTCTGTTTTGCCTTATTTGGCTCTGCTTTGGCTCAGCAAAATGCATTAACCCGGATTCTGGTGTATGCTAGCCGCTAACGCAGGGACGATTTCATCTCAGCTGAGCTCCACTCGGCTGACAGCAGTGCTGCAATGCAGCTTTTCACAGTCAGAGCGCCACAATCACACAGATCTGTAATGTATGGAGGATCCAAGACAGCACAGGAGAAAAAAGGAGGAGGAGAAAGACATGTTTACTGGCTGCGTTTCTTTGAAATTATTGATATTTTTTAATATAGATCTGGATTCAGAAGCAGAAGGCCTTGTGCAATGCTTTAATTAAACTGTACCTAATAAGTAGTACAGCTATTTATCTACTAATATTGCTAAAAAATGAACTAATATTGTTGACAGAGGATGAAAATTATGAAATTTGTTGAAATACGCATTATATAAAGGTTAATTCCGGCTAAAGGTAATCCGATTTAATGAGCACTTAGAAAGTTGCTGCAAAAAATCAATACATCTGTGACCGCACATCTTCTCAGACTGCACAATTCTCTAAATTATGCAGGACGCTGAATTTAAGGGGTCCACAATGGTCCCCTGACTATAAAAAAATAAAAAACAAAAAAAAGAATGGATGAATAAAATTTATATAATTATAAAATGCAATATTATATGTGACCCTGGACCAAAAAACAGTCATAAGGGTCAATTTTTTGAAATTGAGATTTATACATCTGAAATCTAAATAAATAGACTTTCCATTTATGTATGGTTTGTTAGGATAGGGCAATATTTGGCCGACATACAACTATTTGAAAATCTGGAATCTGAGGGTGCAAAAAATTGTAAATATTGCGAAAATCGCCTTTAAAGTTGTCCAGATGAAGTTCTCAGCAATGCATATTACTAATCAAAAATTACGTTTTGATATATTTACAGTAGAGAATTTACAAAGTATCTTTATGGAACATGATCTTTATTTAATATCCTAATGATTTTTGGCATAAAAGAAAAATCGATAATTTTGACGCATACAATGTATTGTTCGCTATTTCTACAAATAAACCCATGCTACTTATGACTGGTTTTCTGATCCAGGGTCACATATGTAAATATTATATTATGTTATATTACAAAATGCATACTATAATATAAATTAATATGTTGTTTTCAGCCCATTCTGGGCCTAAAAGCCTAGAATTAATAATCATTTAATAATTAAGTCAGTTTTTTTTTCTTTGGTTGGTTGATCCCCGCACGTCCTGATATTGCTGAGTTAGATGTGTTGCTGGGTCAACATATTTTGTTGACCCTGAAACAACATTTAAATCCAAAAATGTAATCTTGACTACATCCCTATACCTAAACCTAACCTTACCCATGAGTAATCCCTAAAATCAGAGGAAATGATAGATGAATGACACTGATGTACATGCACCAAACGCTGATCGTAAGCCTAAACTTCACAAAAACTATAGACTGTTTTTTTCAAATCTGATTGGTTAAAACACAAATGTTGTTCCAGGGTTAACAAAGATGTTGATCCAGGAACATGTCGCACTTGGTAAAATCAGGTTCTGCGTTGATCCCCTGTGCGTAAGCCTGATTCAATTTGTAAATCAATATCATCTATGCACATCATAAAAACAGCTTCATGTGGGCAAACATGATTTAAACTGTGATGAAATACTTCCTGAACGCAGCATTTGCTCATTTGTGTTGTTTTGGTCTTTAAATGTATTCTGTGATCATTCCTCTCCTGGCATTCATATCCTTTTTACTCACAAGGCTCATTTAAGTAAATCACGTTCACCAATAATGAGTCATTTTGTTCTAGGCTTCTATGAATGTCCAAGCTATTCCTGGTTTTTGTGTCACAGGTCAAAACTGTTGTACTCATGACTAACAATACTGACAAAAATGTTATCAGCCATCTTCTAAGAACCACAAATCATTTTGTCAACAAAGTATACCTCCAAAACAAACGCTAAACCATGCATTGATCTGCACTGAACATATGAAGCCTTGCAAGGACTACAAACTCTTTGGAACGACATGAGGGTGAGTAATAATGACAGAATTTTCATTTTTGGGTGAAATATTCCTTTAAGATTGCACCTTTAACTTAAAAATATGCTTGACGTGATATATAGACAGAGAAAGAGGGGAGAGAGACTCATTTTATTCAGTTAGAAATCACTGTATTTAATAACACTGGATCAACCTGCCAACATATCCAAAAATTGTTCAGTCTCACACAGCTCGGGAAACCTTGTTGCTTCAGTGGCCTGTCTGTCAAATTCTGATGCACTGCACAAGGGAAATCAAGTGTGTAGAATCTCATCATGTGTGCTGACCTGTGTCAGATTCCAGATGAACGGACAGGAGACGGGCTGGTGTAATCAGGGATACCAGGCTATTGTCAACACAGGCACCTCCCTCCTCATTTTCCCCAAACAGTAAATGGCAACCCTGACTCTACTGGAGCACAACATTATCAGTTCAGAAAGGTCAACTACTACTAACTATTTCTCGCCTCTGAGCAAACAAAGGGTGACAATTTTTTCATGCTTAACAAGCTGCGTTTGCTTTTCTGTGACTTGATCAAGCTTAATTATTACCCAGATGCTCCAAAAAGCCTCAAACTTTCTGAAGAGGGAAATATATAATAATAAAATAGGTATGTATTATATAACAATACATGTTAATATGATTCAAAGTGGATCCACGGAGTTTGGAAAGGCTATTAAAAAGTTCACATGAGCTTCTAGAAAAGGCTAATATTTCTCTAACCTCTGTCAACCTGCCATCCTGATCAGAGAACCATTTATAGGGATTTCAGTGCTATTCCTACATGAGCCTCTAATGACCCTCCCATGAGATGAAACATGGGAGTGCGGAAACAATCCTACATACACGAGAAAAAAGTTGAGGATCCAGACAGTGGATTGTGTGCTTTGAAGATGCGTTTTAATGAGCTTCTGTTTAATCACTGAAATATCAGAGGATTTAGAAGAACGTCGCTCCACTGAGCAACTCAACCCAAGCGTGTGTGTGTTATAAGATACAATGCTACTTCAATCTAAGACTAGCTAAGCCAAATTGTGCCTTACACATTTAAACACACATAAAAAAGAATCTCCAAAAAACAGATCTACAGCAGATCCCTGTCTCCATTTACAGTCCACGCTCAGATCTAAACTCTGGCTTGACAGCAGACGGTACAGGAGCTCCTGGGAGAAGCAGCGCTCTAGACTCAGAACCACTCTGTGATATTAGTTACAGACTCACAGTGATTCATGAATTATGAATGAGTTCACAAAAATCAGATCTAGCAGTAGTGCTAATGATGGGATGCATCTATAAACACATTTAGCTTTGCCTATTAACCTACAGTAAGTGGCGAGACATTCAAAGTCAGTTTTACATCATTAAAGGTGTTTTAAACACACATGAATATATATATATATATATATATATATATATATATATATATATATATTAACCACCTAAAACACACTAGCAACTACATTGCTATGTACAAAACACCCAGTGAATCTAAATAGCATCGCCCTAGCAACCACCTAGAACACCCTAGTAACTGCATTACTATGCACAAAACACCCAGAATTAAGCAATGACAAAAGACACTAAAACTGCTCAGATCACCCCAGAAACCACATGGCAACACCCTAGAAACCACCAGAACATCCTAGCAACTACACTGAAACATGCAAAAAATACCACTCACAACTACCCTAGCAACAACATAGCAATGCCCCATCAAACCACCCAGAACATACTAGCAACTGCAATGCTATGCACAACACTAAGAATGATTTAGCAATGACATAAGACTAAAAACTGCTCAGAGCAACCTAGAAACAACATAGCAACGCCCTAGCAACCACCCAGAACACCTTAGCAGCTACACTGAAACATGCCAAAAACACTCATAACTTTAACAATGATATAACACACTAAAACCAGCTAAGCTGCATAACTACTTACAATCACTCTAGCAACAACATAGCAATGCCCTAGCAACCACTCAGAAGACCCTACTAACTTCTGCCTACTAACTTGGTATACATAAAAAAACACCCTAGCAACTTATTTGCAACATGCAAAAAACACTCAGCAACACATTAACAATGACATAACACACAAAAACCAGCTAAGCTACATCACTACATTAAAAAGTGCACAACTACATAAAAACATGAAAAAACACTCACAACCACCCTAGCAACACCCTAGCAACTACCCATAACATCCTAGTAACTGCAATGCTATGCACAAAAACACTGCTTTAGCAATGACAAATGACACTAAAAACTGCTCAGAGCACCCTATCAACAACACAGCAATGCCCTAGCAACCACTCAGAACACCTTAGCAACTACATTGCAACATCCAGAAAACACTCAGAATACTTTAACAATGACATAACGCACTAAAACCAGCTAAGCTACATCACTACATTAAAACATGCAAAAAACACTCACAACCACCCTAGCAACAACATGGCGATGTCCTAGAAGCCATCCAGAACATTACTAGCAACTGCACTGCTATGCACAACACTAAGAATGATTTAGCAATGACATAAGACTAAAAACTGCTCAGAGTACCCTAGCAATAACATAGTAACACCTCAACAACCACCCAGAACACCCTAGCAACTGCATTGCAACATGCAAAAAAAAAACTCACAACCAGCCTAGCAACAACTTGGCAACACTCTAGCAACCACCCAGAACATCCTAGTTATTACACTGCTGTGCACAAAAACATTTAGAATGCTTTTTTAATGGCAAATGACACTAAAACTGCTCAGAGCACCCTAGCAACAACATAGCAACACCCTAGTAACCTAACAACTGCATAGCAACATTTTTGCAACATCTCAGCATTGTAGCAACAAGTTTTGCATGTGCAAGCACAGCATGTGTTCTGTGAACACAGTTCTGTGATAATAAGGAATGCATTATTTATAGGTAAAAGTTGCTAGTGAATAGGTGAGATCATTAACTGTAAGTCACAGCGACAAAAATATTTAGTATGTCCCATCTCCAGATGGGATGTTATTCGCATAATTAATCAAAGATGAAACACCTGTTTTCTCAGTGAACTCCTAACCTCTCCATAGACAGCCTTATCAATCTTGCTAATAAAGAGATTATTTATTCAGATTCTTTATTGATGACCATCTCGATGGCTCCTTATGTTCAACTGTTTCCCAAAGCCCAGGTTTTGCTCTCTCATCTTCCCCGGTAATCACCAGTTGGACACTCCAAACCCGTTAATCCTAATTACAAAAGGTGGGGCATGTTTCGGGCCCTGGGGGACGCACATACGCTGCCAATCATTGGCTGTTACCATAGTAGCTGCTCTGTGCAAGGGGTGATGTCACACCATTAACAGAACACCACTGAGACACACGGCAGGTTAAGTAGGGTGAGGTCACCTCTGCAGCTGTCACCATGACAACCACATCCCACCAGAGATGGGCTTAATGTGCTGAATCATGTATCTATTCTCCAAGCTGGTTTGTTTTCAAACAATGTTAACTTCGGGACTGTTGCACGCACTGAAAATCCAATACATTCCAAATGCAATAAAGAGTTTAAGAAAGTCAGAATAATGTGGGAAGCATCCCATGTGAATAAAATAACAATAGCTACAATCAGAACTACCTAAACAGTTATTTTTAGTGTACTTGATTATTTTCTGCTAATAATAAACATCCATAACATACTATATGTGACCCTGGGCTACAAAACCAGTCATAAGGGTCAATTTTTTGAGATTGAGGTTTATACATCACATGAAAGCTGAATAAATAAGCTTCCATTGATGTACTGTTTGTTAGGATAGGACAATATTGTGGCCGAGATACAACCATTTGAAAATCTGGAATCTGAGGGTGCCAAAAATTCAAAATACTGAGAAAACTGCCTTTAAAGTTGTCCAAATGAAGTTCTTAGCAATGCATATTACTAATCAAAAATTAAGTTTTGATTTTGACTCATACAGTATTGTTGGCTATTGCTACAAATATACCATTGCTATTTATGACTGGTTTTGTGGTCTTGGGTCACATATAGGCTACTACAGACGTAACTTTCCTTCAAACATGTATTCTTGTTCTTTCTAGAAGTGATAAAAAAGTGTGTTTTGTTCTGGTACCAGTTTAGGCCTCTCATGGATAAATAAATATTACACTACAACCGCCAGTTGGTGGTGGCAAGTCCCTGTATTAATGAGTGATTCATTGAATCTTTCATTCAAATGATTCTTTCAAACCCAATGATTCATTTAGAATGAAGCAAGTGACTGTCTTTATAAATGAATCACTGACTCAAATGATTTGCTCAAAAACAGATTAATTCAGGAATGAAACAACGTGTTGATCTGAGACACACAAATGTTCGGATTCAGCTTTTAAAAAACTATTTTCGCTGGCGAAACAGAAAAAAATAGACACTATTGTGTATATAACTCACTCAACATTAACTTGTTTGCTGAACTGCTGTATAAAATCACTATCACATTCACATAGGCTGATATTCGCAATTACGAAAATGAACCATGGGTTTTATTATAGTAAAAGTGTGGTAATCATGTTTTTTGGCGAATTGATTACCATTTGTATAACCACAGTTTCACTACAAATACCATGGTCAAACTATGAATACTGTAGCAAAACCATGTACCAAACCAAACTATAGTAACCATGTTTTTTTGGTTTTATTTGTAATAAAACCATGTTTTAATTTTCGTAAGTGGGGGAAAATTTTGTTATATTGCTCATCTAGCAGGGTTATTTTTTGCTTCATATGAGTTATATACTCAATAACATCAGCTTGAATATCGTTAGAACAACAGTTCAATATTATCAAAGACAATAAATATCAAACACCCCTAGTTCTTGCCTCTAAGACTAAGAGAAAAAACTGAGAACAAGGGACACTAATAAAGCAAAACCTCAGGAAACCCTGCATTGACTTACACACAGTACTTGACTGTAATTGTCTGCATTAATTATGAGGAAAGCAGTAGAAACTGAAAAGACAGAACAGTAAATGAAAAGAGAGAGGGAGAGAGAGATGTGCAAGACATAAAGGTTAGACTAGTCACGGGAGATTTTTCAAAAGCCTGGCTAAATTGGTAGGAAAAGGACAAAGCTGCTGATATATCTATGGCTGGGTGCATATTTATATTTAGAACATGGAACTCTAAAAAAACCTGATTCTGATTGGTTGACTGACGCATTTTGTTATCAAACATTGTAATATACATATACACATGCTGCACCAGTTAAGTATGAGTTTGATTTGTTTACTTAATGTCAGTGTATGGCCAGAACAACGCAGCAGGGTGTCAATTTAAATTGAAGTCATACTACACCATTTAAAGATGTTATATAACAGTTTATGCTTCAAAACCCTTTTCTAAAGGGCATCATGTGACAACAGATCAGAATTCCTTGTCAACACACTTCTCATTCCATAATTAAATTACATCTTGTGACTCACAGTATTACAGCTGAAAGTTAAATTAGTTAAGGTGAACCTTTACCACAATCAACATTATAATTAGACACACAGATTTGATCATAGTTGGGTCATCAAACATTCTCATATATGACATGTCATGTGACCACACTGTACCTCTAATTAGCATTTTAATTCTATTTCAAATAAATGTGGTTCTTTTTAACTATTTTTAAAGAGTACTGATAATGATTCATATGGTTTCCTCAAAAATATTAAGCAGCACACCTGTTTCGACTTTGATAAGAAGCAGTAAAATTCTTGCAACCAGCAGTTATATTCCAATTGAAACCAAGCAGATGTTTGCTGCCAAACACAAAACATTCATTTTGAGAAGCCGCTCGACATGCAGACACACAAACATTTTCACAGTATTTCTGTATTCCAAAGGGAGCAGCTGTAGACTTACATAAACAGCTTAAGGAGAGGTTGCTTTTATGGGTACTCTTCACTGCATTAGTATGTTTGTGTGTAATGCGTGTCTCTTTCTGTCCCTATACAGTGTCTGTTTGAGAAAGCTTTAGGTTCTCTAGCCCTAAGACCACAGTGCATTACCTTAGAGTACTGCTGACCCATGCGTATCACACACACACACACACAATTCTTCCTGGTCAGTGAAAATCCTTTCCATAATTCAACCCACACACAGTATGAGAAATGGGAAAATCCCTTCTTCTGTGTACTAATGCTTCATATTTTTCTTTCTGTGTCTTTTTTCAAAAAACTATATTTAAAAATAAATAAGCTTCATTGTGGCAACATCTAAATTAACTGGTTTACAACAGGGTTTTTTTAAGTTGCAATTAAAACAAAGCTAATTAGAGACATTTTACAAGAAAACACTATTCCAATCTTACTAGTTAAAAATTTCACATAGCCTATAATTATGTTACTTGCCATTTCATTTTGTAATTATTTGTGAAATGTACTAATAATTTCTAAGTGAAAATTGTTTTAAACATTGTCCTTTTTTTCAGAGTTCAAAGTATTTGTGATATCAATCATGCACATTAAACCTGGTACTGATAAACAGAGAGCCAGAGAGCATGCAATGTACAAAGTCTTTTTTTATCATGCCAGTAAAGCTACTTCAGTCTGAATAGAGAGAAAGAGTTTTTCTCTTCATTAAAACATCATCCTAAGGCATTAGAGAACACAGACTGCAGCCCATTATTTCTACTCTATAAGAGATGACAGGTTTATGGGAGGACAAGGAGAGGATACGAACCCACATTTCCATTATAAAGCAAACAATCGAGAAAAAGGATTACAGAAATGTAGATTAAAAGCAGAACAGCTAAAGGAAAACCAAGAGAGGTGTATCAATTTGAGCTGACAGCAAACCATCATATTGGCTTTTTTAAGCTGTCAAAGACCTGTTTTGAAATCACTTGGCCTATTCCTGCACGGGGCTTTAGGTCGCTTAACCTGAGATCGTCGACCGTCAGATGTGATGTGACCCGCCAGACTCTTTTGATTCATTCTGCTGGAAGCTTAGGATGTTTTGAATTTTTTAAGCTCTTCTCACATGTACTGAGGGAAATTTAGTCTGTCTGTCTGCATGTGTTTGTCAAGACTGAATGTTCCTTGCAAATAAACATCGCCTTCATTTCAGGAATAAAATGTGATACAACAAACACCTTTACACTTACGCACATGATAACAGATTGACAGGAAGACTAGTGTGCCATGGAGAAAATGAAAATTAACTGTCACTCATAGGACGGTTATAACCAACAATTTCCCTTCGTCCTTATAAGTGTTTAAATCTAAACTATATTTCAATTACTGTCACTGCAATTTAATATTTACTTACATCAAGCATATTACCACAAAACTGTCATAAGGGTCAATTTTCCGAAACTGAGATTTATACATCATATAAACCTGGACAAAAAAGCTTTAAATTGATGTCCGATTTGTTATCATAACACAATATTTGGCTGAAATATAACTATTTGAATATCTGAAATCGGAGGGTGCAAAAAAAATCATAATATTGATAAAAATCCCCTTGAAATTGTCCAAATGAAGTTCTTAGCAATGCATATTACTAACCAAAAATTACGTTTTGATACATTTACGGTATGAAATTTACAAAATGTCTTCATGAAACATGAACTTTACTTAATATCCTAAAGATTTTTGGCATAAAAGAAAAAATAATTTGGACCCAATGTATTTTTGGCTATTGCTACAATTATACCTGTGCTACTGAAGACTGGTTTTGTGGTCCAAGGTCACATATTTTGTTTCAAAAAGCCAACAAAAGTGAATTTAAATTATTTTAATCATTTAAAACAATTGTTTTAAAGAAATAGTTCACCCAAAAATTTAATTTGGTTAAAATGTATTCACTCTCAGATCATCCAAGAAAACTTCAAATCATTGCTTCTAGTCATAATCGATAATAGCACTTCCTCCAAGTCCATCCCCTGTTTTCCTCTCACATCAAAATCCATATATGGATAGAGGACTCATATTTATCTGGAAGCATTTTGCATTTTGATATAAAAAATATCTTAATAATGGATTTGTTTCAACACACTGCTTTTCACTTTGTAAGATGTTAACTGATGAACTAATGTGGATTACTTGTGATGTTTTTATCAGCTTTTTGTATTCTGACGGCACCCATTCACTGCAGAGGATCCACTGGTGAGCAAGTGATGGAATGATTAATTTCTCCAAATCTGTTCTGATAAAGAAACAAACTCATCTACAGCTTGGATGGCCTAAGGGTGAGTACATTTTCAGCACATTTATAGCAAATAACGGGTTACACAACAACAGTAGCTGAAAGCACTTTGCTTATCTACACCATAAAAACTGTTCTGTCAAATAACCTAAAAATCTAAATTTACTGCTTTTATTCAATTCAAATATATGATTTAATATATCTCAACCTGACTATCGTGTTACACCAGTGAAAGTCGTTTTAAGAGTCGCAAATGCATTTTTTACAGTGAAATACAACTGAGAATATATTGTTTTCAGAATGTGATGTCACTCTATTGATTCATTTAAATGACTAATACTCAGTTGTATTAGTTACATTCACATACCAAGAAATAACTATCTACTAGCCAAGTTATAGCAGTGCACATCAAACATCTAAACTAAAAATATTAAATTTTTTGCTACTTGACAGACTTGAATTATGGTACAAAATGAAAAAAAAAAATGAGGTAACTCCTTACATCACAGGTCAATACCCATTATTATAGTATTACCAGTAACAATGTGCAATTACAAGCAGCTCCGCAAACACAATTAAGTACTGTTCATTAGTAATACACAGCACTATATAATTACACAATTATGGGAACACTGTAATGTGTGATCAAAATTTAAAATGCAGTTATGAGCATCACAACAGGGCGTGGGCCTTTCCAGTATATGCCAACTATCTCAGAGAGGATGCGTCAGGCAATGACATGCCAGGGAAAAAAAATCAATCGTCTGTCCTTCATTCAATTTCATGTACATGTTAGCATTGTTTTACAAACACATTAAATCCGTGCCAGAAAAAAAAAGACAAGAAAAAAGGAAACAATAACAAGGGCGTTATTGTTGATGCACATCAACAACACAAGGATGCTGAGCATCACTGCTTGCGGATGTTGATGATGCTGATGCTGATCTCTGGATGTGACATTACAGACACCTAAACAGCGCTGATGGTCACACATGACCAGCTTATATAAATAAAAACGCCAGAAGAAAAGGAAACCCCGCGCATACTCGAGAGAAATACTGCGTGTCTTACCTGCATCCCGGAGGAGAGAGGGAGTGGAAGGTGGAGAGAGAAAACATCTCTGCCCTGTCCGCCATCTTCTTAGTGACTCAAAAACAGAGACTGCAGATGCAGATGTCCGCAGCCCATCCACAGACGCTGAAGAAGCGGATATTAAATATGATCACGCTTGATTTTCTCTCCTCTTCGGCCACACTGACTGCTGACGCCCGCTGGGAATCACACCATCAAAACTGTCCGATCGCTGATCCAAAGAAATGAGAGTCAAATATAAAGAACGCACATAGGTGGCGATGTATTGATATATTATCTTCTGTTTCAGTCACACACCTGCTGATGAACCAGTGCGCTGTTTGGCGTGATCTGCGCGCATCTGATGATGCTGATGCTGATGAGGGAGGGGGCAGAGGCGCGTGCATGGATCTCTTAGAAATAAAACGAGCGGATAGAATGCCAATGAACGTTAAACGGGTCTAGAAGTGGGTGTGGCTAAGAGGTCCAGAGGTTGTCTCTGATTGGTCAAGGTTGATGGGTTAATTCGTATCTATCTATCTATCTAGGTTCACAAAATTTGTGTATTTTACTGTTTAAGTAAAGTAAAGAACTTACATCCTTTCAATATATATATATATATATATATATATATATATATATATACAGGGGTTGGACAATGAAACTGAAACACTGGCCAATATAGTGCTGGAGGTTTCATGGCTATATTTATGCAGCCTGGTGGCCAGTCTTTACTGATCGCACATTCCACCAATAAGAGCAGAGTGTGAAGGTTGACTATGTGCACCCAATAGCTCAAACATTGTACCCTGAAGGTGGTGCCGTGTATTAGGATGATAATGCACCAATACACACAGCAAGACTGGTGACAAGAGTGATTTGATGAACATGAAAGTAAAGTTAAACATCTCCCATGGCCTGCACAGTCACCAGATCTGAATATTATTGAGCCACTTTGGGGTGTTTTGGAGGAGCGAGTCAGGAAATGTTTTCATACACCAACATCACATAGTGACCTGGCCACTGTTCTGCGAAAGGAATGGCTCAAAATCCTTCTGGCTACTGTGCAGGACTTGTATTTGTCATTCCCAAGATGAAATAATGCTGTATTGGCTGCAAAAGGAGGCCAAACACCATACTAATTGTGGTCTAAACCCAGGTGTTTCAGTTTCACTGTCCAACCCCTGTATATATGTGACCCAGGGTCACAAAACCAGTCGTAAGGGTCATTTTTTCAAAATTGAGATTTATACATCACATGAAAGCTGAATAAATAAGCTTTTCATTGACATATAGTTTGTTATGATAGGACAATATTTGGTCGAGATACAACTATTTAAAAATCAGGAATCTGAGGGTGCAAAAAAATCTAAATATTGAGAAAATCACCTTTAAAGTTCTTCAAATAATGTTTTTAACAATGTATATTACTAATCAAAAATTAAGTTTTCAAACATTTACAGTAGGAATTTTACAAAATATCTTAATGGAATATGATTTTTACTTAATTTCCTAATGATTTTTGCCATAAAAGAAAAATCAATAATTTTGACCCATACAGTGTATTTTTGGCTATTGCTACAAATAATCCCCAGCAACGTAAGACTGGTTTTGTGGTCCAGGGTCACATATATATATATATATATATATATATATATAATTATTATTATTATTACATATAATTACATTTACAAGCATAAAGGCAATACACAAAATGTTGTCAAAAACAGCTGTTGCTCAAAAATGACTATATTTCTTGCTTAAAATGAACCCACATTGGAAATTACCATGTTTTAATATGTTCAATAAATTAACATTTATTAATAAGTTGAATAAATAATAATGAAATAATTCACACAGTTTTTTTTTAATAAATATTCACCTTTTGATAATTGTTGATGCCATAGTAATGTCTGGTTAATTTTGGGTTACTTTTAAGCCAGCCATATGGTAATTTCTAAACACTGTTGAGTTTAGAAAACTACCCAGAAGATTGGGTTAAACATTTAACCCAAATGCTAGGTTAAAACAACCCAAACACTGAGATATTCCATATTTAACCCAGCATTTTTTTAATGTTACAAACAAATTTTGAGTTATGTTAACTTAAATAAAGCTACTGTATAATAAATATTTAAATATATTCGAAAATGTACATTTATGATGTAAAATTTTTGCAAGGAATAGTGATTAAATAATTAGCTTATAAGCTAAAGCACAAACACACTCTTAAAAATAAAGGTTCTTTATTGTCATCAGTAGTTCCATAAATAACCTTGAACAATTAACTCAACTACTGTTTAAAATTTATAAACAATAGCTGAGTTATAACTACCCAGAAGGTTGGGTTAAACATTTAACCCAAATGCTAGGTTAAAACAACCCATTCGCTGAGTTTTTTCATATTTAACCCAGCATTTTTTTAGAGTGTTACAAGCAATTGAATTTTGAGTTATGTTAACTCAAATATGGCTACTGTAGAAATATTTAAATATATTTCTTTAAAAAAATATACATTTATGATGTAAGATTTTGCAAGGAATAGTGATTGAATAATTAGCTTATAAGCTAAAGCATAAATACACTCTTAAAAAAGGTTCTTTATTAGCATTGATGGTTCCCTGAAGAACCCTGAACATCCATGGAACCTTTCAAATTCAGTAAAGGTTCTTTATAGTCAAAAAAGGTCGTTTAGATTTTTAAAATGTCCTTCAAAATGTTTTTTTAAGAACTGTTCACTGAAAGGTTCTTTGGGGAACCAAAAATGGTTCTTCTATGGCACCACTGCAAAAACACCCTTTTGGAACCTTTATTTTTTAACACTTCCATAATAAGTAAATAATTGTATACATGTTTGTCAGGCACAAAAAAGTCCTATTTTGTGGAATAAACCTGATATTGTGTGATATCCGTTACTTTACTTTGTGAAAGTCGATATGGACGCATCATAGGCTTTGTTTGTTTGTGATTATGACATGCGGACTTGTCAGAAGAATAATAATAAAGTTTGCTAGGTGTTTATGCATTTGTATATAAGAAACTAATTATTTAAATGAATAGACTTAAAGGATTAAACTTTGTAGTATACAAACACCTCCAAAAAAGTCTTAAGTTTAATGCATCTCAATAGAGGATTTGTTTTTTGAGCCGTCAAGCGCCATCTAGAGGATAAACGGGTTGTGTCTCTTTTAAAACCGTTAGTAGCTAGTTAACGGCTCAATAATCGGCCTCCGTATCCTGTTCGTTCGAGAGCTACGTAAGATTTTGCAGCACGATGTTGCGTGTGGGCAGAACACAGAGCGACTGTAGGGGACTGCAGTTTAAAATCACTAAAAGAAATGGGTGCCCTCTGGCGAAACATGACTGTTCAGTCAATACAGTCACTCACAATATCACCTTATGTGCTTTCAGCTCTCTAAAACCAGTTACGTAATAACTCGCCAGTATTTAACAGCCAAATTATAAGCTTAAGCACAAAAGTATATTAAGTCTCTGAGTAGTAAATTATGAAATAACCACTCAAAAGTACAATGGTAGCTTGAAAATGTCATGATTTTATGGGCATATGTTTTTTAAATTATCTAAGGAAACCACAAGTTATTGTAAATTAAATTTTAGTAAATGTATGCACAGAATGTTCCTATGAAAGATTGTACAAATGTAAGACATTTCTCGGGGGGAAAATTGGCAGTAGACTAATTATCAGGTTAATTATCAAGCACAGCATGTTTGCTCATATCAATAAACAGGTCTATGTAACAAAGCATAGTTCATTCAGTTGGATCATTAACCCTTGTTCTGCTGCAGAGGAGCTGTTCAGTAATTGGTGCTGAAAGCCTTACTAACAGTCAGAGCCACAGTGGTGGGAGTGAGTAATGCAGAGAACACAGTGTGCTGCAATTCAAATATGAAGGTCATTTTAGGACGTGGGGTTTTCTGTACAGACAAAATATTTGCTGACAAAGTGATTTTAAGGTCAGTGTGAATGTGTGTGAGAATAGAGAAACACAGAGAGGACCTGAGAGACTCAATGCCATATTCCTCATAGTACTTAAATTTCAGCTGTAAATAGCTTTAAGCTCATTAATAAGGTGATGCTTAAGTTACCATCTGTTTGTTATCACATAAAATATATAAAATATACTTAGAATCATGTAGGTGGTACACTGGAAGGCCTAAAACTTGGCTTTTCTGGTATCTGTGATCAACAATAACAGAGCACTCACGCGCAATCACACAAACACATACTACACCAAGGTTGGCAGGTTTTAACCACAAAATCTGCCAAAATGAGCCCAAAACCAGCCAAATCGCGTTTTGGAGGAAGTCCCTCTGTAAAAACCTTGCTGAAAAAAAACCCTTTTTTAACGGTTTTAATGGTTTAAAGTTGATGGTTTGTAATGATATTTGTAGTGGAAACCATTAGAATGATTCCTATTGTTTGTTTTTTTTTTGTTTGTTTTTTATTTTCAGCAGGGAATCACGCTCCAGGGACTAAATATCACATTATTTGGGTCCTTCAACCCGCAGACATGGAAAAACAACTGCAGACTTGGCAACACTGCATTACACTAAAATATAGATCCTACAGATTTACTATTCAGTATACAATGAAACATAAGATACCGTTATACTAAATAATTTAAAAAATAAATACTTTTAAAACAAAATTGCACTTTGAAAGTATGCATATTGCATTATTGTTTTCAACAATAAATCCATTTTATACTTCTAAAAACACATTTTACAATATTGATTATTCTATACATTTAGTTACTTCAATTAACTAATTAAAAGACTTTAATGTAACACTTTTCAATATACTAGCGTCGCACAGTGCTAACCGAACTACACTTCCCAAAGCTCTTTGTAGTCCTAATAGATTTGACCAATCAGCGCTCTGACTTTAAGGGGGCGGTACTAGAAATGCGTTGCGTGCCACGGTATCCAAATCTGATTGGTTAAACTAAACGTCAATCTACTTAAGTCAGTCTGCAGTGACAACGCTAGCGGTTAGTTCACAAGGAAGTAGTGGATGTTGAAGTAGGAAGATATTTAATTAACAGCCTTTACAGTTTGTTAATACGTTTGCGTACTTAATGTAACAGTTAAGCAAAGCTCATGTGAAAAAATAGGTAGTAATTTTTCCGATATTTTTAACCCAACGGTCTCTTCTCTCGCCGTAAACGGTGTCCTGTTATCTCAAGCGATTAGATATTTTATTGTGCGTTGGTGATAGTGATGCATGTGCGTTCATTCAGGCTCAGTTAATGCTGCTTCTGGGGCGGATTGGTGTTCTTACTTATAGCGGATCGGTTCTCTCACTCTCTTTAAGGAGCGTTGGATTTCTAGCGCGTAAGATTATGAATTCGGATCAGAAAGTGAAGTGCATGAGTAATGGAGCTGGAACTGTAAGCAGATGCGCTAAGAATGACGCGGATTCAGACAGACCTGCTGGCGGAGACTCGCTGATGGTGGCCGAAGAGAGACATCCGAGATCTACCAGTCCCCGCGGTGTAAACGGGGATGATGACTCTGAAGCGGAGTCCCACCAGGACGGCCGTAACGTGGATGTGGACCCGGATACTAGACGTAGGGCGTTCAGCTGGTGCCGTGACTTTCTGTCCGGATCGTGGAAGGATATTTCAGAGCATGACTTTCAGATAAATATAGTCAGGTGATTAAACTTTGGAAAATATCTTAGTGATATTTACTGATATTTCTAATGCTCACCACTAATTTGATCCAAAATACAGTAAAATCAGTAATATTGTGAAATATATTTACTATTTAAAATAACTGCTTTCTATTTGAATATATTTTTTAAAAATGTAATTTATTCCCGTGATCAAAGTTTTTTTTTTTTTTGCATCATTACTCCAGTCTTCAGTATCACATGATCCTTCAGAAATTATTCTAATATGTTGATTTGTTGTTTAAGAAGCATTTTTATTGTTATTATTATAAATATTTAAAACAGTTGAGTACATTTTGTTCAGGTCTCTTTGATGAATAGAAAGATCCAAAGATCCGCATTATAATAAATAATTATTTTATTTAGCAAGGACGCTTTAAATTAATCAAAAGTGATGATAAAGACAATTATAATATTACAAAAGATTTCTATTTCAGGTAAATGTTGTTCTTCTGAACTTTCTATTCATCAAAGAAACCTGAAAAAAAATCTACACAGCTCTTTTCAACATAATGATAATAGTAAATGTTTCTTAAGCAGCAAATCAGAATATTAGAAAGATTTCTGAAGGATCATGTGACTGGAGTAATAATGCTAAAAATTCACAGGATTAAATTAAATTGTAAAATATATTCAAATGGAAAATAGTTATTTGAAATAGTAAAAATATTTAAAAATGTTACAGTTTTTTTTCTGTACTTTGGATGAAATAAATGCAGGCTTGGTGAGCAGAAGAGACTTCTTTAAAAACATTAAAAATCTTACTGTTAAAAAGCTTTTGAGTGGTAGTGTGTATGTACATATATGTATAAAGTACAATACTGCTTTTTTTGTGCCTGCAGTGGAGGACTCAGTAACCTGCTGTACATGTGCAGTTTACCCGATAACGTTCAGCCTGCCGGAGTCGAACCTCGACGAGTTCTGCTCCGGATCTACGGGGCCATTCTACAGGTGTGTCACCCTGACCATATTAAATTTTAAGTATACCAAATATGCTGTTGCAAAAGCTGATAAGCTGATAATAGTCTATATCTTGGACAAGATGTTCATTGCCCAGTGCTGTTGAATCCCTACTGCACATAATAATCTAATCAAGCTTTGCTCTGTTTGCTCAAATGCATCAGTTTCTTTGTTCACACACACAGGGAGTGGAATCTCTTGTTTTGGAAAGTGTGATGTTTGCCATTTTAGCAGAGAGAGAGTTGGGCCCACATCTCTATGGCATTTTCCCAGAAGGCCGACTAGAGCAGTACATGCCTGTAAGTCCTAAATCAAAATCTCAGATCCTAGAAACAAAACCTTTAAACACTGTTGTACTTGAATGATGCAGCTCCAAGCTTTCCAAGCTAAGGAAAGATTTGCATGCCTTAATCATAGATAAAATATTTTCTATTCCATGCATAATCTAAGAGTGATAATCAGATCTGTTTCTCTTCCACAGAGCAATCGTTTGCATACAGAGCAGTTGGGGTTCCCAGAGATCTCAGCCGAAATAGCCAGTAAAATGGCACGATTTCATGGGATGGAGATGCCATTCAACAAGGAACCCAAATGGCTGTTTGGAACCATTAACCGGTAAAACTATAGTCCTACAGTTACAGAAACACTCAATACCTGTGTATTTTTTTTTTTTTAAATGCATGCTTCTATCCCAGAATATGCAGACTACTATTCATACCTGAAAGCTGTGCAACTATCAAAAAATTAGCTAATGTTACTGAACCAATGAGTTTGGCTGTTTGTAGTAGCTGTTTTAAACAGACATATATTGTTGCAGTTGTAAACAGAAATGACAAGCTATTAATTACATTGTTTACCTCAAGAGTAACAGTGTGTCCCAGATAATAGAATTAGTGTATTAGTGTAACTAGTGTAAGAAATCGGCCTTTAATATGTTTTTGTCATTATATTTAAATTAAGCACATAGTGGTTTATAATGTTTGCGGTGTATACTGATGTTGGCATCAGTGTTGAAATGACTGTTTGTGTTTATTCTTCTAAACAGGTATATGGAACAAGTTAAAACTATAAAATTTGTGCGTGAAGCTCACATCAAGAAATTTAATAAGCTAATGAAGTATGATCTTCCTGGAGAACTGGAGAATCTAAGGTAAGAATAGATGAAATTTCAATAAAAAAAACCTGAAAGGCCAAGGTCACTGACAAAGTTCGGGTTTGGTAGGAAAGGCTACATGTATTTGATCAAAAATACAGTAAAACTGTAATATAATAAAATATCAATACAATTTAAAATAACTGTTTTCTATTTGAATATATTATAAAATGTACTGTATTCCTGTGATGTAAAGCTGAATTTTCAGCATCGTTAGTCCAATGTCACATGATCCTTCAGAAATCATTCTAATATGCTGATTTGCTGCTCAAAAAACATTTCTTATTATCAGTCTTAAAAACAGTTGTGTTGCTTAATTTTTTCAAGATTTAATGAATAGAAACTTCAAAAGAACAGCATTGCTTTTATAAAATCATAAATGTCTTTACTGTCATTTTTGATCAATTTAATGCATCCTTGCTGAATGCAAGTATTAATTTCTTTCAAAGACAAAAATCTTACTGACCTCAACACTGTTGAACAGTAGTGTAAGTTTGTACGCTGACGCCCTTAGCTCAGTTTCAGGCCCCACTGATTAGGCACGCTTACAGGAAGCTGCATTCTGTACATACTCAGCTTGCTTGGTCAATCACTCACACACGCGTATATGTGATTGTGAAGCTTTTCCCTGAATAAAAGGCTTGTCTACTGTTGTGTGTGTTCCTGTCAATTTCTGCACTTTTTGTTCAATAGGCTTTTAAACCGAAAACAATCATTTTAAAAGCAGGTTTATAAGAGCAATATGATAAAGTACTATAGCACTTAATCGTGTGCCGTCTCTCTTTCTGTCAGGTCACTGCTGGCAGCTACTCCCTCTCCAGTTGTGTTCTGCCATAATGACGTACAGGAAGGTAAAAGATCTCACATTCGCATTCATGCACGCATACCAGAGTCCAGCCAGCTGCCTAATCTGGTGATCTGATACGGGTCTGTCAGTCACTGTTGTGTGTTGTACCATTATGCAACATATCTGCCCTTTCACCTATAAAATCATACTTTGTTCTTTAGGCAATATCCTCATGTTGGATGGCCGAGAGAATTCATCTGACAAACTAATGCTTATCGATTTTGAATACAGCAGCTATAACTACAGGTAAAATTGCTCTATATAAATACATGTGCTTAGCATTGTATTTTTTTTATATTAAATGCAGCTCTGATTAACTCTGAATTTGATGTGCTGTGAATGCAGAGGCTTTGATTTTGGGAATCATTTCTGTGAATGGATATATGACTACACATATGACCAATGGCCCTTCTACAAGGCAAAGGTGGAGAATTACCCTAACAGACAACAGCAGGTGAGTCACAACACACTAAAGTCTATCATTAATGGCCTTAATGATACACCAGATGAGACAAGGGGAAAAAAATCGTAACAAAGGTCAATTTATAAATGGTCAACTGAAAGATTATTTGGATATTGCGTTGTACAAAAAGCTTTAGGAATAAATCGTCATAAGTAAAATTAAGGGCATTATAAAATGATTACGAATTAAAGCAGTATTTCAATTGAAAACTGAAAACACAATTTCCAGGATGAAGAGATAAAAGGTGAAATTATTAAATTCACTAAGGAATAAATAATGGTGGTACAAAAAGGTGAATAAAACCCTGAAACCTGTATTAAAAAAATACTTTTAAAAAAAAAAACTAATAATAATATATATATATATATATATATATATATATATATATATATATATATATATATATATATAATATTATTATTAGTTTTTTTTTTTTTAATATTTTTTTAATACACTTAATAAATTATCTTTGGCATTAGTTTGTGTTTGGTATTTGTGACTCTGAACCACAAAACTAGTCATAAGGGGCAATTGTTTGAAATTTAGGTTTATACATCATCTGAAAGTTGAATAAATAAGCTTTCCATTGTTGGGATAAGACACTATTTGGCCAAGATACAACTATTCGAAAATCTGGAATCTGAGGGTGCAAAAAAATCAAAACATTGAGAAAATTGCATTTAAATCGTCCAATTGAAGTTCTGAGCAATGCACATTACTAATGAAAAATTAAGTTTTGATATATTTACGGTAGGAAATTTACAAAATATCTTCATGGAACAAGATCTTTACTTAATGTCCTAATGATTTTTTGGCATAAAAGGAAAAAAGGTTAATTTTGACCCGTACAATGTATAGATTGGTTATTGCTACAAATATACCTGTGCTGCTTATGACTGGTTTTGTGGTCCAGGGTCACATTTGTCTAACAAATTGATTTTTGTCAAATTTGTTTGTAAAAGATCATTTGTGTTGGATATCAAGTATATGTAGTTTGGTGATGCTGTCATCTAGTGGAAAGTTTTGGAACTGATGTGACAAAAAGTGTGTCAAAGGTTATCACAGTAACTTTCACAGAGGTCAGCAGCCTGACTGATACAATGTTAATATTTAACAGCATTAGAAATAAGTTATTAGAAATGAGTCAAAGGGCAATGGACAATATCAACCCTTTTCAAATATCTAAACAAATTATATTCTTTTGAGCCTGTTTGTGGTTTGTTTTTCAGTTACATTTTATCAGACACTATCTGTCAGAAAGGGGAGGCGTTGCACCTGCAGATCAAGCCAGGATAGAAGAGGACATGCTCATCGAGGCAAACCGGTATGAATCAGACTTTTATTGACATAACATGGGAATAGGGCCACTCTGTACCATTTGATAAATTTTCACCTTTACCTAGTAACCTTTCTATCTGTTTGTCTCAAAATCACACAAACAGGTTTGCCCTTGCATCTCATTTCCTCTGGGGTTTGTGGTCCATTATTCAAGCCAAGATCTCCAAAATCGAGTTTGGATACATGGTAACTAAAAAAAAGTATCACAACAAAAATAAATTTTAATCCTTGTATGATGATTTTTTTTTTTACGACCGTCATTGTTTGATAACTAATCAAAGTAGTTTCATGTCAGTGATAGCCAGCGCTGTACAGCACCTAAATTATATAAATACTCTTTCATACGTTTATAAAAATTTGTAGCTCATTGTGCTATTTGTCAATTACCCATGATGAATATGCCTAAATTCTAAGAGCTCAGTTAAACAGCATTATAGTTATGTATACAGTAAACTTAAGTATGTATACAGAACAAATCTGATCTGAAGACATGTAAAACTTCATTTCTGTCTCTGTCTCTTTTGTTTTTTCCCCAGGACTATGCACAGCACAGGTTTGACACATACTTCAAACAGAAGAAGCTCATTTCCTAAAATGCTCTTGCAGCATGTGCTTCAGGATATCTTTTTGCATCACCTGTTGTTTAGGTATTGATTTTTGTTTTTAAAAACCATTCAAGAAAGGGCACAGCACAAAACAATTAGGACTGTTAAAGAAAACAGTTCATCCTGGGGAACATTAATCTTGAAAGTCATGAAAACGTCCAAAGATACCCTGCCTTAAATTCACATTTGTAGGGCTGCTTATCCTTTCCCAAAAAATTAGAAAGTACAAAGTTAAAAATTATTTGCAACTAGAGGGTGAAAATTTTTTTTTGCTTGAAACCTACATTAAGTTTATGTACTGTTCGTACCTTTTCATTGTATAAGGAAAACTGTATAATTCATTTACATTTCAATTTTTGGAATATTTAATGTGTTTACATTTGATCTAACTTGCGTGTGGTGAACATTATCTATTAATTCTATCAAGAATCATTTCATCCATCATGGGTGACCACAGGGTCCAAATGATGTCCCTTCATTTTTGTGTCCTAGTTTCATATACTATATTTGTTTGTCCTGTCATTTGAAAACAAAAACAGCATAGTAGCTTATTTTTCCTCCAGAGTTTAAAAAAAAAAAAAAGCTAAATTATATTGCATCCTTCCTATATTACATACTGTGAAATACAATGCACATTTTTTAACCTCAGGATGTTAATTAGTTTCAGAATGCCACATAAATAACTCTGGTTTTATTTGATTTTTTTTGATGGCTGTATTTCATTTAACTTCCAGTTGGAACAAGTACTAACAATTGGAAATATTGTTTCCAAAACTATGCTTTTCTGTGTTTTACGTTTTGACCAGTCTTTGCTCTGTCATATCGATATGTAGCAATAACTATTGTCTACAGTCATCTTCTATACATTTGTATATAGGTTTAAATACAGTCTGAACTGCGCACTAAGGCAGTGCAACCTCAAGAACAGATGCTTAAGTACTAAACAGACAAATGCCTTTGTCCCATTTCTAAACACCTAGATTTGGTTTTATGTAACTGTTGATGTGGTTTTCTGTTTTAATTGTTTTATGCTTATTTATATTTTTTACTTGTCCAAAGCAAGTACACTGTACTTTTTTCAGTTCAACCAAATGGTAAATCCATCTCTGTATGAGTCTTCAATTGAGATATGGCAGAGGAAGAACAGTACAAATGAAGGACAGTAGCATTATGCAGTGAATTAGTGGGATCATCATCTTAAGAATCATGGTACATTGTTGAAATCATATTGGAAGATTTAAATGGTCAAACTGATGCTCTTGTATTTGTCCCTGTTCAAGGGCAAAGGAGAAACTGAGGGACCATGAACGTTTTAGGCTAGGCCAGTTTAACATGCTCCCAATATCACTGTTGATATTAAATCTGTGATTCTTAATATTGAGTTGAGAAGCAATGGCACTGTTAGAACCAATGTTAACTTCTATAATTACTTTGGTTTAATTTAAGTTATACTGTAGACTTGTCTCTGGTATGTTTCCTTTTGTTCCTTTGCAATGCAAGTATCCATTAATTTTGCTCATTAAAAAAAATCATGCTGATATTGGTGTAAATGCTGTTTTTGACTATTTAGTAGTAACTTGAAGGTTAAACATCTGAGCTGTTAGCATAAAGTTTACGAATTCAAGTAATGGTGACCTATAGAGATGTTAGAGATTGTTGGGTTTGATAATATCATATTTAACAATATATTTTATGTAAGATAATGCACTATTTAAAACACTACTGTACCAGTTCAAAAATTAAGTTTAGGAATGGTTTAAACACACAAATCCATATATTGTATACTGTAATCGAGCATCATCAGTTCCCAATGTGGTTCAAGTGTTGTGTAATTCAGTAGACTGAACAGAGTGGCCCACCATATTTTGTTTCCTGTTCCAGCGATTCCCTAAAATAGCTCTGCTGCCATTGCTCTGGCACACAGACACCATATTGAGCGTTGAAAACAACCATGCATGATCTACCAAAAAAAACAGGCTGGATTTATTCTCCATCCACCATGGAATGACGTGGCCTTGGCTGGGGCTGTGAGTCAGGTTTTTTTTCTAGGCATGATAGTCTAGAATAGTTTCAAATGCAACTTTTTGCAGCTGAAGAAGCATACAAAAAGTAAGTCCCACAACTACTTAAGTATTCTATCTAAATGCGAACATGGCTAATCTATGGCAGGTTATAGTTGTGGGATTTATGTACTTTTGCACATGGCTGAAAAGAAGTTTAGAACAGATACAAAGATGTTTGAACTTTAAAAGTAGTTTAAACTGGACTGAGTTCAGGCAGGCAGATTCTGATGCTGTACAAGAGGATTCTGATAACCTACAGTCAGACGTCTGGAGAACAAATCAAGAGTACAGAACCTATCGGCACCAGAGCAACGGACCAATGGTAATGGTGCAAACCAGCACACATACTTTCTATGTGAGTATCTATCTACACAGGCATGCGCATAAACTTTGGCATACAAACACATGATGTCATGCCTACTGGCACTTGCTTCCAGGTGGATCTGGAGAAGCTTGCAGACTGCAGCGAGTATTTCAAAGCTCTGTCCCATTCCTGCATGAGAGAGACGTCTGAACGGTTGGTGCACCTTGAACACGTTCCCTCTCAAGTCTTCCACAGCCTTCTACAGTTCTGCTTCCTACAGCGGTTCTGCGTTCCTGAAGACCTCCTTGTGGAACACCTACGGGTGAGCACCTACCTGTTGGCATCCAGGTTCACCAATCGTCTACTGATTGCCCTCTCTCAGGCCCTAACAGAGCACACCTGCTTGGGCTATCTTCAGCTGGCTGAGGAACTCTGCAGTGAGGAGCTCCAAGAGACTGTGCTGACCTACCTGAGCAAATATCTACTGGAGCGTCCACACCTAAGCAAGGGCTTGGATCCGCACCTTAAAGTAGAACTTCTCAGATTAAGGTCAAAGGGAACTCCACATCTATGCTGCTTGAGAAAGGAGAACTTGACCTCGAGGAATGACCCGGAAACAGATGCCGCTCGAAAGCTCTTCAGACTGGAAGATGATGGGGACGATGGGAAATGGAGTTCTTGTACAGATCTCCCTTTTTGTGCAGATAAGTGGTGCTTCACCACAGCGGTTCTTTATAATTACCTCTATCTCATAGGGGGTTATAGACACTGTGTGAAGAAGGGTTACGAGTTCAAGATGGCTTCCTTCCGCTACAACCCTTTCACCAATCAATGGGTATCGACAGCTCCTTTAATTAAGGTATGAACATTATGATGAAGGTTAATATCTAAGGTTTCAAGCTGGTCATTAGCTGGTTCAAGATGGTTTAAATAGATGCCCAGCTGAATTACAAGCAGGTCAAGCTGGTTGGGTCTAGCAGACCTTTGAATGGTAACAAACCAGTTCATGATGTTTCAACCTGATGACCTATAATAGTATAACTTGGAACATATTGTCCTTCGAGGTCTCATTCCCAAAACCCATGTTTCCCAGCTGATAAGTATCAGATGTCCAGGAATAAAGGTCAAAGTTTAAATGTGACTGTCCATGATCTCTCTCAGCACAGGCGTCACTTCAGTGCAGCTGTGTGTGAGGGGAAAATCTTTGCTGTGGGCGGCTGGTATCTGGACTCCCTTGTGACTCCTGACTCCAGCACAGGCGTCTACACCGCTGTGGAGAAGTACGATCCGTGGATGGACACCTGGGAATTTGTTTCATCTCTCCCTTTGACAGACTTCCAGTTCAGCCTGTCCCTTTCCCATGATTCCCCACTCACAACCAGTCTGGGACATTGCCTATATGTGCTGGGGAACATCCAGAGAACTGGAGAGAAACTGGTGCTGCGCTATGATACTAGACAAGGTACAGTTTGGTAAGATGTAGCCTAGTGATTAATGATTTGAGGTGGTAACCAAAGGGTTGTAGGTTCAGACAACATTAAGGGTTGATCCAAGAACTGTTGACACTGAGTTCCTTGATCAAGATGTAAGGTTGCTCAAGGGTGACTATTAGCCGCTGGCTTCAAAGTATGAACTAACAGCGCTGTGAGGTACATTAAAGTAAAACTTCCAGCAGATGTCTTCAGATACCCCTTTTCCACCAGCATGAACCACGTGCTAGTTCAGAGCCAGTGCTATTGCCGATTCTGAGTTAGTTTGACCGGCGAGCCTTCTAAGAACCGGTTTGCCTTTCCACTGGCTAAAGAGCCACCACAGAGCCAGATCTTGCGTCACTGAATACGTCTCATCTTTCCCAGCAACGCTATGCTTGGCACCAGGCTTGTTTCGAGCTGCATTGGCACCACACAGACCGACCGGCGCACAACACGAAAGCACCGCAAGAGCAAATGGAGAGCAAACGTCTTTTTAACCTTTGAATTGCTCTCACTGTTCTTCAACACCACACGCCGACCGCACCCCACAGTGTCGACACATCCCAAACAAGCCTAATATCAACAATAGTGAATGTTGATGTTCATGGCTGTGGAAACCTACTTCACCATCCAAACACTGTGAATCCAAGGTGTTCGTGTTTAGCTGCTATTTCAAAAATGGCGGTCAAAAGTTTCTGTTCGTCTTGTTGATCACAATAACCCCTCCCCCCAGCTCCTGACGCAAGTGCTTCTTGCTTCTAGACCAGCAATGTTTTGGTGCTACTTACAAACCAGTTTTCTTGGTTCCGAGCTGGTGCTTTGGGTGTCGAAAGACAAAGAACAGATTTGAAACTAGGCTCTGAACCAGTCCTTGGTGAAAAAGGGGTACATGAGCTGCTGCCACTGAGTTGTATGGTTGTATGGTTGCTCAACGGTGACTACTAGACTCTGGCTTCAAAATATGAACTAAGCATGTTGTGAAGTTCATTCAAGCAAAACTTCCAGCATACACTCTTAAAAATAAAGGTCTCAAAAGGGTGTTGATGCCATAGAAGAACCATTTTTGGTTCTCCAAAGAACCTTTCAGTGAACAATTCTTAAAAGAACTGTTTTGAGGAACATTTTAAAAAATCTAAAGAATCTTTTCTGCATTTAAAAGGTTCCATGGATGTTCAAGGTTCTTCACAGAACCATCAATGCCAATAAAGAATATCTATTTTAAGAGTCTACAGTATGTATCCAGAGAGAAGTCATTTGCATGGATAAATCATTCACAATATGAATAAGATGCATTTAGAAAATATATGAATGAAGGTGAATTTTCATTTCATGCCATAATTCTCTCTCTTTCTCTCAGACTGCTGGTGTGAACTGCTCCCAACTCTAACCCGCTCCAGTGCTGACCTCCCCATCTTGCACTTCCTGGGTGCTGCCAATAGTCAGTTGATTGTAATTGGTGGGAACAATTTGGAAACGATGGTGACATCTTTCTGCGTGGACTCTCAAAAGTGGGGCCGTATCAGAGCAATGGAAAAGACCACTTTAATTGGCCAGGGCACCGTTCTGCATAACAAGGTCTACATGTCAGGGCTGAAGGACAATTCTGTAATTAAACTGAACCTGCATTCACTGTCCCTCTGTCCTCTTCCTTCACTTCCTGTCAGCACCTGCTACGAGAGTCTTTTCCACCTCCACTTCTGACTTCTGTCTTTTTCTTCTTGTTACAACAAAATGTTTCTCATAAATAATTGTATCAACCTGTCTAAAGTAAAGCATTTTGTGAGAACTTGTTATTGTGGCATAATCTTTCTTTGGCATAATTACCTTTTTTGTGCATAACTCATTCTGAAATGTTTATGCTATAGACATGAATGACTCCACAAATCTTGAAGGTGATCACTTAAGTAATCAGAATTATTTAACCTTATAACAAAACGGGAGGAAAAAATAACTTTGATTTGCATTGAATGATGAGCCAAGCCATATCTAAGCTCTTGGCAGCAAGTTTTAGACAGGTGAGCACCGCTCACACTTTCTCTAGAAAATACACAAATCTAATTCTCTGCTAGTGTCCATCAAGTTCCATATTATGTAATATTAAAAACCATGTCTTTAAGAAGTTTCACCTATTACATAACACTCACAAGCTTCATTTCAAAAATATTTTACAAAGACATCCCTACATGTACACAAAGTCCCTCATTCTCATACAACTATCGTAAGAATCCTCTGGCATGCAGCCGTGGGATATTTCCAGCTGCTCTGTTAAGATTTGGGCCTGGGTTTGATCATACAGTGTGTTCCGACTGTACAGCCGCCAGTTTAACTCTGCCCTGAGAGTATCCAGTTTCACATACACAGAACGAGAGCAAGCATTTATGAGGGCCACTATGCAACAGGTAGTTTAAAGCGTACAAGAAGAAAGCAAACACTCACAGAAAACAGGCAACTCGCAGAATAAAGGAAAACAGAGAGGGAGGGAGAGGAGAAAGTTTGAGTAGAAGAGGAGATAACTAGTCACTGAGCTACAGAGTGCATGAAGAGTCGACTGAAGGGCACAAGAGTGAAGAACAGTCTGCTTAGGACATTCCAGCCCTCCTGAAAGAAAATTGAATCTTTTTATCCATCAAGTTTCATCTTGAAGTGTTTTACTGTTGCATTGCAGGTAATGTAAATTCATTACATTTCTTATTAAAATCCTTTTGAGACAATGAATCATTCTGTTTGATAATCTTTCAGGATTTAAGCTAAACTGAGTTTGTGTAGCCTGTCTGGCTGTCTCTGTAAAATTGTACAGCTTTATTGCATTTTTCATCTAAGTGCTTTATCTAAGTATGAATGATTGTTTTGGTGATCACAAATACTTTCTTTGTAGTAAATATTTAAGCACTGTTAAAGTTTTACTAAAGTACAATTTTTAAATATATGCTTTTCATTGTCATTTTTATTTCAACACATATTGGTGTTTGAAATTGACATATTGTTCCAGTTTCAATATTACTGCTATTATATGATCAACAAAATGTACCATTCACAAATATAGCGATGTCTATGTCAAATTGAATATAAAAAGTGTATTTTTAGCATACAATGTGCATATTCTATTTAAAAGAAATCTCCTCATATACGCAGTCATGCGTCAGATGTCACGTGTGTTTTGGCCAGTGTCACTGAAACTTCATCACACAAGAGCCCAGCCCTCCCAGATGTCCTACTACATTATTTCTGACTGTTCAACTTTGCCCCACTTCCTCTGGCTGCAGTCATATGACATGGAAAAAGAAACATAAGCTTGACAGTGTCACTGCATAACTGAACTCTGTGACTTCAAAGCGAAACGTGCTTTATAGGTCCCATATATAGTTTCTAATAAATGCATTTTTGTCATTTATCAGAATCTTATAACCTGGAAGAAGCTTATAAGAAACTCATTAGAGAATACTCTCCCTGAAGCAGTTTGAGGTGAAATGGCACAGTGCTGATTGATCTTAATAATTCTCCAGTTCATAAATTTCATAAGATATTTCCAGATTTTGGTGTGCCAGGTTTCAACCTCAAGCCTTCAATAAGAACATACATTCTCTGGATTTTAAGCAGTTCAAGACTTGTTTACTTAATATTAATTTAGCTGATGCTTGTTTGTACACAGACTTAAAATACATTGATCACAGAAACATTCAACCTGAGGTTAAGTGTCTCAAATAGCACAATGGTGATAATCCATCAGTTATCCCTAGCATAACCTTTTACTTACTACCCCAGATCTTTCCACTAGCCTACACCAACTGAGCTGAAATGGCATGTAAACATGGCATAAACTCAGTGTTTGCAAAATATACTTTATTACTTTATTATCTAAATCCTCAGGCTGTGCTTTAAGTCAGAGCCACAATGGCAGAGGCTCATCAGGCGGTGGCATTTCAGTTCACGGTCACACCTGATGGCATTGACCTACAGCTGAGCCGCGAGGTTCTCAAACACATCTACCTATCTGGAGTAACCTCATGGAAGAAACGTGCCATCCGCTTCAAGGTGAATCAATCAATCAATCTATCTATCTATCTATATATCTATCTATTTATCTATCTAATGAAAATATTTTATTTTATTTTGAACAGAACGGTGTTCTCACAGGTGTGTACCCCGCCAGTCCCTCCAGCTGGTTATTTGTAGTTATTGCAATAATGAGCACCATGTATGCCAGGATCGACCCCTCCATGGGCATGATTGACAAGATCAAGACATCTCTTCCTGTGAGGTAAATTTCTAAAACATTCATGAAAACTTCTGGTACGACCATGATGGTTATATACATATGCACAGATCCATAAATCTAAGCCAGAGTTATGCATGATTAAAGCAGCTTTGAAACAAAGAGTCCTTGTGTAGATGGCCTTGTGCAGATTGCATGCATATTATCCAATTTTTAATGAATTGTGTTTTAATATATGTGACCCTGGACCACAAAACCAGTCTTAAGTAGCACGGTATATTTGTAGGAATAGCCAACAATACATTGTATGGGTCAAAATTACAGATTTTTATTTTATGCCAAAAATCATCAGGACATTAAGTAAAGATCATGTTCCATGAAAATGTTTTGTAAATTTCCTACTGTAAATATATCAAAACTTCATTATTCATTAATAATACGCATTGCTAAGAACTTCATCTGGACAACTTTAATTTTATCATTATTTTGATTTTTTGCACAGTTGTATCTCGGCCAAATATTGTCCTATCATGACAAACCATACATCAATGGAACAGCTTAATTATTCAGCTTTCAAATTATGTATAAATCTCAATTTCAAAAAACTGACCCTTATGACTGGTTTTGTGGTCCAGGGTCACATATATAATTTTTTAATAATATTTCAAATAATATTTTGTTCCATGTAGTGAGTTTATGACCGTTCAGACTCAAACGGTGTTGAGTGCCATCCTGTTTGCCACAGGCCTGTGGTTATCATTCATCTTCCTGCTGCGGTATATACTGAAAGCTCTCCTGTCCTATCACGGCTGGATCTTTGAGTCGCATGGCAAAATGAGCTTCTCTACTAAAGTCTGGCTGGTGCGTCTCCTATGAAATAAATTATATGTATAGTGCAGTTTAAAAAAGTGGCTAGTTTTATTAATTATTCTGTCTGTTTTAGAGTCTCGTAAAGCTGTTGTCAGGTCGGCGGCCGTTGCTGTACAGCTTTCAGGCATCTCTGCCCCATCTGCCAGTACCGAGCATTGATGACACAATCAGCAGGGTAAAATATCATCAGAAGTCATGAATATATAATTTTATCAGTGCTGGTCACGTTATACCCATTAATCTAAAGATAAGAATTTTGAGATGCTTTTTTTTTTTTGTTAATTTTTTATTTTAATTAATTTCATTTTATTTATTTATTTGTTTTTTTATTGCACTGTGGGATTACAAAATTACATAAATTCAATTAAAAGGTTTTTTTTCTTTTTATTTTGGGATTTGGAGTACTACACTGCACTCTACTTCAGCTGTTTTCTTTTATATTATTTCTTTTCTTCATTGTTTTAGTATCTTGAATCAGTTCGACCACTTCTGGATGATGAACAATATAAACAGATGGAGACTGTTGCTAATGACTTCAAAAAGGACCCTGCACCCAAACTCCAAAAACACCTCAAACTCAAATCCTGGTGGGCCACAAATTATGTAAGTGACTTATGTAACTACATAATCTTCTACATGAGTGGACTAAAAATCAGTAGAAACCCTTTTATAATTGCTGGCAAACTAACAGGTATGTCATTGTGTTTACTAACAGGTGAGTGACTGGTGGGAGGAGTATATCTACTTGAGAGGACGGGACCCCATCATGGTCAACAGCAACTTTTACACAATGGTGAGCAGACTCTTACAGTATAACAATAAGGCTCTTAGGCAATTAGTCTTTAACCTATCAAGCACTGAGCAGGTTGCCCATAAAATGGCTTGGAATTTTCATTCCTGTGTTGACATGCTTACTATTGAAACAGGGAGTTGGAGAGAACATATAAAAAATCTTTTTTTTTATTTTTAAATAGTCAACGTTTATTTAAATATTAAAATCATTTTAGGTTAAAAAATGGCTAAAAAGCTAAAAGTTCATTTTGTTTGTTTTAAGCAGTAAACTAGCATAAAATGGAATAAAAGCCACAAAAGTCCACTTTTGATTTCTGAATTCATTTTCAAGTTAAAAACATGAAAGGTCACAGAACAATAAATAGTGACTTAAACAGGTATTTAAAGTAAAATTTTAAGATAAACAATCAATCAACTGAATATGAACTAAAATTAAAACAGGTCCAATAGTGCCACCAGTTGACCTACTATGGAAAACAGCAGTTGACCCTCATTATTCACAGCTACTTTTTTCAAATAGCCTTATTTATAAGCTTTTTCAATTACTTTCTTTTCATCTGTTAGGATTTGCTCTATGTGATCCCCACACACAGACAGGCTGCACGAGCAGCAAACATAGTTCACGCCATGCTGCAGTATCGGCGTAAACTGGAGCGAGGAGAACTTACCCCGGTACCAAATAGTTTTTTCATTCACAACACTGAATTACCAAGCAAAATATAAATAGAGGTCAGTTTCCCATCATGCTGTCTGTTCTCTTTTCTCAGCTGAGAGCTCTTGGGATTGTCCCAATGTGCTCTTTTCAATATGAGAGAATGTTCAACACCACCCGTATACCTGGCATTGAGACTGGTAATGACATTTTTCACTGATTTACTATTTGACGAAAGGCCTACAGGTTCATGGATGCGTATTTCAAACCACACACTGATTTGTTCATGCTCAGATTTCGTGCAGCATCTAAAGGACAGGAAACACTTGGTTGTGTACCATCGGGGCCGTTTCTTTAAGGTGTGGCTGTACTATGGTGGTCGCCACCTTTGGCCCTCAGAGCTTGAGCTGCAGTTTCAACGTATCCTGGATGACAAGTCTGAATCTCAACCTGGAGAGATCAAGCTGCCTGCACTGACTGCTGGGAACAGGTAAAGACAACCTGTAGACCTGTGACTGTTTGAACAATATGACTTTCTTTCGTGGAACCCACAAGAAGAAAGAATGTTGGAAACCAAACCATTTTAGTTCCCATTGACTTCCACTGTATGGACAAAAAATACAATCGAAGTCAATGGATACTGAAACGGTTTTCAAAATGTCTTGCTTTGTGTTCCACAAAAGAAAGTAATACATGTTTGGAACGGACGAGGGTGAATAAATGCTGAATGTAATCTTCCCCTTTGACACACATCCAGGGTTCCCTGGGCCAGGGCCCGTTTGAAGTACTTCAGTGAGGGTGTCAACCGGGCGTCTCTGGAGACCATTGAAACAGCTGCATTTTTTCTGACCCTGGACGATGAAGCACATGGATATGATCCAGAGAATATACGGTCCCTAGACCTCTACGCCAAATCATTACTGCATGGAAAGTGCTATGACAGGTAGGAACCAGTGGTATTTCGGTATTATTTATACATTATTTATTAATTTTCTAGAATATAATTGAATTTTTTTTGTTTTCAGTTTTTAATAATGTTTTATTGATTTTCTTATGTGCTTTATTATTTTTTTTTTTTTTGCAATTTTTAATATTTATATTTAGGAATTTTAGCACTTTAGTACTAGATTTTTCATCTATTTTTTCATTTTAGCTTTATTTCAAATAATATTTTTTTCATAGTTTTGGATTTATTTAAAGTCTCATTAGCAGATCATTATTTTTGGTGACCATAACCAGTTGCACATCTACACACTGAAACATTTTCTCTCACCTGTCAGGTGGTTTGATAAATCCTTCACTTTGATCGTCTACAAGAATGGTAAAATTGGCGTCAACACTGAGCATTCATGGGCTGACTCCCCTATCATCGGACAAATGTGGGAGGTAAACAACCAATAATAATAACTCTAAATACATTTATTTTCAAATCACACTGTTGGGCTATAAGAAATAACATCTATTTTAACTTTTTATTTAGTATGTTTTAGCAACAGACTGTTTTCACCTTGGATATACGGCGGAGGGACATTGCAAAGGAGATGTCAACAAAAGCCTGGCACCCCCTACCCGACTGCAGTGGGACATCCCAAAAGCAGTATGAACTAACCCATACATCTTAGTTATCTGACATGGATTTATATATAAAAAAAAATTCTAATTAGGTGTTTTATGTACATCCTGACAACTCTAAAATCATTTCTACATCGACATCTGATTAAAGTTCCTTGTCTCTCTCAGTGCCAGGAGATTATTGAAGGTTCTTACATGATTGCAAAGGGAATTGCTGACGATGTGGATTTCCACGGCTGCTTGTTTAATGAGTTTGGGAAGGGCCTGATAAAGAAATGCAGAACAAGTCCCGATGCATTTATCCAGCTGGCACTGCAACTAGCTCATTACAGGGTACAAGCCACACATATTTACATAAAATCCCTCTGCAAAAAATGTGTCTGTATATTGTGAACAAACCATTTAATGAAGTTTGTTGGAGCAGGACAAGGGTGAATTCTGTCTGACTTACGAATCATCCATGACGCGCATGTTCCGCGAGGGCCGGACGGAAACCGTACGCTCGTGCACCTCTGAGTCCACGGCATTTGTAAGAGCAATGGAGGACGAAAACACCACGGTGAGAGCAATACATTTACAGACCCAACACAGGGGTCAGCACTATTTGAGTATAAGCTTTGAAAATCTGTATTAATTTTAACCTTTTTTCAAACTTATATTGACCTGTCTGCTTTTTTTCTTGTTTACCAGAATGAGCAAAGGTTATTGCTCTTTAAGAAAGCTGCGGATAAACATCAAAACATGTACCGCCTGGCCATGACAGGAGCCGGGATCGACCGGCATCTCTTTTGCCTCTACATTGTGTCCAAAGTAATGAACATTGACTCACCCTTCCTCAAACAGGTGTGTAAAAGTCTGTTTACTGAGTATCCACCCTATTCTTTAACGTAGAAATAAGCATATGGGCGAGACTTCCGGTTCATTAGCCACTGTAGGAAATAACGAGAATAATAACATGCAGTAAATGGTAAAACTTTGTATTACAAACCTGTTTAATACATTAAAACAATATGGTAAGACACACCAATTTGCAATATCAAGCAGCAGAACGAGCTGTTTTGTATAGCTAAAAATAGCTGGACGTGGATGAGACCCGAAGCCAGACCCATAAAATTCATTAGAAAAATAAGGTGGTATGTATGACATACCTGTTCAGTTTTGCTTAAGTCTCAAGGACATCATCTTTTGACAGGTTTTGTCAGAACCCTGGCGTCTCTCCACCAGTCAGACCCCTCAGCAGCAGCTCAATCTCATCGACATGCAGAAGTTTCCCAAATATGTGGGAGCTGGAGGCGGCTTTGGGCCTGTGAGTTTCGCTCGCCTCCTACAGTACACAACGTGTTATTGCAACGTGTTTAGTAAATAATAAACCTGATATTTGATCATTTTTTACTTAAAACTCTTTATATGCAGGTTGCTGATGACGGTTATGGTGTTTCTTACATCATTGTCGGCGAGAATCTCATTACATTCCACATTTCCAGCAAGTTCTCCAGTCCTGAGACGGTAAAATAATTTCAAGCTTTGGCATTTTTCTTAAGAGCCACTTTGTGAATACAATAAATACTTACAAATAAACTAAGGCCATACGTTATTCAGATATTGACCCTTTGTCATGTTCACACCAAGGACAATAACTATATTAGCGTCCACTAACGGACGCTACCTAAACTGTTTACATAACGCGCGCTTTTTATTTACGTTTCATAAATCTAATTGCCGCGCGCGCTTCACAATAGGAGGATTTTAATTGGCTACCAGCTACTTTATAGTTCATCAGAAAAAGGCAGTTCCAACGATTCCGTTCCACTGTTGTGGTCTGTTCTCGAGTTAGAGCGTTTTAAACCTATAGTTGTCGTAGTTACCGTTCATTATACTTCGGTTCAAACGTTTGATTTATCATTTGAGAATTTTTAAAATCTTATTTTTTGAAAACAGTATATATATTTTTAATTTCTTATTTAATGTTTTTTTTTTTTTTTAATTTTTATTATTATGGTTAGACTGATAAAGAAAGCTAAATATCAACACAATTTGTCACTTTATTTTTGTTATAGTTAATGCTTCATCAAATGAGGGAATTCAATTACAGTTGATTTGATTCATCATTTGAGCTTTATGATTTGGTCATTTAAAGGATTAGTTCACTTCCAGAATAAAAAAAAATCTGATAATTTACTCACCCCCATGTCCCAAGATGTTCATGTCTTTTCTTCTTCACTCGCAAAGACATTATGCTTTTTGAGGAAAACATTCCAGGATTTTTCTCCATATATTGGACTTCATTTTAACTTCCAAATTGCAGTTTCAATGCAGCTTTAAATGGTTCTAAACAATTCCAGCCGAGGAATAAGGGTCTTTAAAAAATGATATACTTTTTAATCACAAATGCGTGTCTTCACGCATTACGTAAACACGTTGGAAAAGTCATGCGTGGTTAGTTCTTCGACTGTGTACTTCGGTTCAAAAAGGTAGGGTAGGGCAAAAAACTCCTCAAAAAAATCTCATTTTCTCCTCCAACTTCAAAATCATCCATCATTGTTTTATCTTATTTTGTAAAGGGTGTTTGACTTTCTTTGCACGTTTGTAAACACTGGGTTGGTACTTCCTCCCACGTCACATGTGCATGATTATGTAATGCATGAGGTTGAGCTAGTGCAAGATGAGCATTTGTGGTTAAAAAGTATATAAATTAATATTCTTCTTAAAAAATGACATCATTTTGCTACATAAGATCATTATTCCTTGGCTGGGATCATGCAGGGCCCTTTGAAGCTGCACTGAAACTGCAGTTTGGACCACTGACGTTCACTATATGGAGAAAAATCCTGGAATGTTTTCCTCAAAAACCTTAATTTCTTTTCGACTGAAGAAAAAGACATGAAACACCTTGGATGACATAGGGGTGAGTAAATTATTAGGAAATTTCCATTGTGCAAGTTAACTAATCCTTTAAGGAATTTAGTTTTATGAAAAAACATATAGTTCTTGGTCCAAACCATCCTTTTTAATGTAACCGTAATATAACATAATATAACCGTAAATTCAGATGCTGACCAAATGAGGAAAAAAACACAATGATCAAGTTTATCCAAAAGTTTGTACAAAAAGGAAAATTACATATTTATTTATTCAACCTCATGACTTCTGTGAAACAAAAAATGTTAAAGAAAATACTGGATTAAATGTTAATCCCTTAAAATCATTATTCTAAATCGTACTGATTTAGTATCATTATATTACACTTTTGAATCTGTTCCTTTTCTTAGACTGTCTTTTCCTTTCTGTCTTCAGGACTCGTTCCGCTTTGGGCAAAACATCAAACAAGCCATGCTGGACATAAGAGCTCTATTCAACCTGAAAGAGAAGAAGATGTGACTCCTAGAAACAGAAAGCTTCAACTTCAAAGCTGGCCCAAACTGAAAGCACCGTTTAACAATAATAATCTGAATAAACACCACAAATAACAACCAGTAGTTTATGTTAGTTTTAGAAATACTTGTAAATATATTTGAGTTATTTATAGCAAAAACATGCTTAGTGAATCAGTGCACTTAGATATTTTAGAGCAAAGGGGATTTATGCTGGGGAAAAGCATGTGTAAAAAGAATGACTGTATGTAATTGTAAATATTTTAGAATGTAGTCTTTGGCAAATGAATGTAAATATTTAATTTGTGCATATTTACTTCTAAAATGTTGAATTTACTCTGCACTTAATTAAACTGAAAAACTGTAACCAAAAATGTGGATCTTATGCATCACACACAATCATACACATTTTCCAGGACTTAAAAAAAAAAAAGAATTGAGATTTATTGGAGGGGTTTCAAGGCATATATATATAATGATTAGCAAATATGACAGAGCGAGAAAGTATGACCTTTGTACAGAATATAAAAACAGCTCTACCACAGAACAGAACTAATGATGTTCATGTGAAACAGTGAATATCACACAATATAAACTGCATCTCCAACGTTTAGCACATTCTTTGAGAAACAGCGTTTCCCAAAATACGAGGACTTGATTTATTAGAGAGGTATTACCTTGGATTCCTTCAGTCCAACGTTTCCACTGAACAGCGAGGGAGGGTTATTTTATCCGACGTAATACAAAAGTAAAAAAGCAATCCTTTCCCGACTCTTCCTCGTCACTGCAGCTTCATTAACTATTGTTCGAGGCAAAGATTACGACGTGAACTACCGCATGGGTTGTGCATACTAAGAGGAAAGGCTAAAACACACCATGGCTAAGTATGAATCCGCAGGTGATGTGTGAGCAGAAGAAATCTGGAAGTAATCAACAGTATCAGATCAAAATTATACTATTAATTATTCGTTCTACTTGGAAGCTGCCTCACAATCAGGTGCATGTTCGGTTAATGTAACAGAAAACTATAGACATAAAAAGGCAATTGAATTTTCTTTGTTAAATGTTCTTCTGCTTTATAACCGTGTCCATGTTGAGGAATCTGCCTGAAGGCCAAGGTGGGCAGATGTTTAATATATCATTACATTGATATATCTTCAGGTGAGGCTAGAGTACTCCAGCCGATCCGGCCGCTCAGGGGTCACGGGGTCAGGTTTAAGACGTGGCTCCCGGGGTGGTGTTGACGTTCTGTGTGGCCACTTGCGGTGCGACTTCGATAATGCGGGGTTTGTCGATGATACGTGCCGTACGGTTGCCTTTCTCTACGATGCCGATGATCCACGCTTGGTGACCCTCGCCATACTTGGGAGATTTGATCTCGGCACAAAAACGAGCTGCTTGCTCACGTGGGAGACAGATCAACAAACCTCCTATAGAAAGACAGCAAAAAAAGAAACATTTAAGATTCATATCCAAATGTCTTTACTTAAACATAAAAAATAGGAATGGTTAAAAGAAAAGCTATAGCATGAAATAAATGCAGCCTTGTTGCAGCATAAAAGACTTCTATGACTTTCTATGAAGAAGTACCCCAAACTTATATAATCACAACTTTTTATGTTTAGTTTTATGTTTAGTTATGTTTATTTAATTTTTTATTATCATTATTTTTGTTCATATATTAAATGCACAGGTTTTTTTATTCAATTAGAAATTAAATTATAGTTTATTATTTTTAATTTATTATTATTTCATTATACAGTTTATCATGTATAAAATGTAAAACATGGAAAATTAATTTAAAATAAATATTATTTTTCATTTATTACTATTTCCTTGTACAGTATTGAGCATGTATAAAATGCAAAATGATGAAAAATTGTTAAAAATAAAAATTCTAAAAACAAAAAAAAAACATTTTTAAAAAGCATTTTCTTGTAATTACATTAATGTTTACAAATTTTAATTGATTATTTTATTTCAGTTTTTTCTTTTATAAAAAGCATATTTTTTTATTCAATTGGAATTACAGTTTAATATTTTTAATTTATCATTTCATTATACAGTTGAGAATGTACAAAATGCTAATTTTGAAAATTCATTAAAAATAAGAACTATAAAAAATTTGAAAATCATTTTCCTGTCTTCACATTCATTTTTAAAATGTTTAATTGATATGATTAATTTAATGTTAAATAGTAATTTTTATTGGTTTTTTATTTTATTAAACTAGAAAATTATTATTTAGTATTTCTAGTATTTATCTAGTATTATTATTAATTAAATTATAGTTATTTTTTTAAAAACATATTATTTCAGCAGTTTTTATCATGTATAAAATTAAAAAACATGGAAAATTCTTTTAAAATTCTTTTAAAAACATTTTACTTTTCTACATTAATTTTTTTAATCGGTTTAATTTTTTTAATTGTTTACTATTTTTGTTTTTCATACATAAAATGCATAATAATTTTATTAAACTAGAATTAAAATTATATTTGTTTTGGTTTTATTTATTTGTTATTTCCCATTATGGAAGCCCATTTCTGCCACTGAAAAAAATGTGACTTTTGTGAAAATGTGAAAATTGTGACTTTTTGTTTCACAATTCTGACTTTTTTTCTTAAAATTGTGAGATATAAACTTGCAATTCTGAGAAAAAGTCAGAATTCTGAGTTTATTTCTCGCAATTATTGTTCAGAATTGCGACTTTATAACTCACAGTTGTGAGTTTGTATCACACAATTTTGAGAAAAATGTCAGATCTGCGAAATGTAAATCGCAATTGCAAAAGTCAGAATTGTGAAATAAAAAGTCACAATTACCTTTTTTCATGTTTTATTTAGTGGCGGAATGTGCTTCCATTCCATACAGTTTTCATTATGGTGTATGAAATTCATCAAATAGATAGCAAAGGTGCATCACAAGTCTGATCTTATACCTGAAGTCTCTGGGCAGGTGCCGTGCATAAGGCCAAACATGTTCCCACAAGCTTTGCTGACGGCGGCCATCTTGGCGAGAACGGGCAAGTTGTGAATGACGAAGGACACCTCTGTACGCTGCTGCCGGGCCAGATTCTGAGCGTGACCCAGGATCCCAAACCCTGTGATGTCAGTCGCTGCGTGTGCATTGAAGGTGTGCATTAGCCCAGCCGCTGGACGGAGAGACATAGATAAAGAAAAGGTCAAACGTTTACTAGAACCTGTTATTTCTGAGCCGCACACACGTGCATTACATACTGACCTGTTCTGTTGAGTCGAGCCATGTTCAGCATGGCCTCCTGATAAGCCAGTTCAACATCCTCCTGAGTGACCACCAACTTTATCTTATTCCATTTCTCTGGCTGAGACCAAAAACAAAGACGGCAAGCAGTTAGACTCTGTCCAAGATGAAATATGAAACAACAAATGTCTGAAACACTCACAATGTCCAGCCACTGGTGCACTGCAACCGCCACTTGTGTTCCTAGAGGTTTGGTAAGAACCAGCACGTCCCCTGGTACTGCATTATCTGGCCTAGAAACACACACAAGCACAAAATTACATTATTGGACAGACATACTGGTTGAGCATGTGGAAACAACTGGCAAAAGTACATAAAATGACTTACATAATGAACTCATTAGGTTGGCACACAGTTGTAGCCACGCCTCCCAGGACTATCCAAGGATTGACAACAGTCTGACCTCCTGTAACAGAGGTTCCCGCCTCCTCGGATGCATCCTTAAACCCCTGGATGATCAGAGGCATGACCTTATCACGCTCCTACAAAACACACACAAAAGTAATGTGATTTCATTTTGGATGCCTATATCGACACTTTTTTTTTTAACTAAACATATGAAATATTAGTATAATAAAAAAATAGATATGCAAACTAAACATATTTGATATACCAGGCTTTTATTGCTCATATAGTTTAATACAGTGAGAATATAGAGCTCATACACCTCCAGTCAAAAGATTTTTAATGTTTTTTAAAGAAGTCTTTTCTGCTCACCAAGCCTGCATTTATTTGTAATAAAATACAGCAAAAACAGTAAAATTTGGAAATATTTTTAAAATGTAAAATAACTGTTTTCTATTTGAATATATTTTAAGATGCAATTTAATTTTTTTAGCATCATTACTCCAGTCACATGATCCCTCAGAAATCATTATAATATTCTTATTTGCTGTTCAAGCAGCATGTATTATTATGTTGAAAACAGCTGAGTAGATTTTATTTAGGTTTCTTTGAATAATAGAAAGTTCAGAAGAACAGCATTTATCTTAAATCTTTTCTAATAATATAAATGTCTTTATTATCACTTTTGATCAAAAGTATCCATGCTAAATAAAAACATTCATTTCTATAATTTCTTTCTTTATAATTTTTTTTTTAATTATACTGATTCCACGCTTTTGAGTGGTATAGTGTATAATGTTACAAAAGCTTTTTATTTCAGATAAATGCTGATCAAAGAATCCTGAAAAAATATGTACAACAAAAAATGTTTCTTGAACAGCAAATCAGCATATTAGAATGATTTCTGAAAAATCATGTGACACTGAAGACTGGAGTAATGATTCTGAAAATTCAGCTTTGCATCACAGGAACAAAATTACATTTTAAAATATATTCAGATAGAAAGCAGTTATTTTAAATAGTAAAAATATTTCACAACATTACTGCTTTTGCTGTATTTTGGATCAAACAAATGCAGGCTTGCTGTGCAGAAGAGAATTCTTTAAAAAACAAAAATCTTACTGTTCAAAAACTTTTGACTGGTAGTGTACTTGAGGAAAACAAACTCAGTTTTATTCAGAGGCCTAAAGTGAACAGAAATATCCAATTTGGTGCAGTTTCTGATATTTATATGGCCAAAAAGTAAGATGAAATTCTAAGAGTGTACAGTGTACAATGTAGATCAGTGAGATCTTTATAACAGTATTGCAGACTACTAACATAAAATGCATATACTTCACCCAAAAACTCTCATTTACTCACAGAAATGAGAAGACTCAAATGAAGACTGCTTTTAGTTTTAGGCGAACTTTGCATTTAATTAGCACTAAAGGCTGTTTCCTCTGTCTCACCTTCTCTGTGAGTTTGTTGCTGACACCAAGAAGCATCAGCATGTTATCGCACTCCGTGACCCCCATGGCGTACAGGTCACTCAGCACATTGGCACAAGCAATTCTCCCCTAGAAACCAAGAGAATGCAAAAGAGAAAATAAAATCATCAGGTTGTGACAAATTTTCAGTTAATGATGGATTTGATCTTCTATAGCATTCTAAAGTGAGTATTTACCATCATATATGGGTCGTCCACTATGGGGTAGATATAATCTGTAGTCTGCACAAGTGACAAGCCTCCATGTCTCAACGGAATCACACAGGTGTCCATACCAATGCCTGTTTTAAATAAACACTGTTATTTTAAACCATTTTAAGGTCATTCCGTGTCAATCGACCAAATTTCAGAAATTTCCCCAAGCTCAAGATTTTTTCTGAAGACAGTTATAAACATGTATAGCGATGAAATCCAAAATTTTAAAAGCCATGGATGTGTATTTACTACTAATCCACTATCAAAAATTTCACCTGAGATTCAGAGCCAAATTACAAGGGGGGTATAAATTACTTTTGAAGGATACCAGCATCATTATATTATTTTTACACAGAGATTGGTCAAATCTATTAATAAAATCTGTTGACTTTAGCAATCTTTGTTGCATTATATGCCAATAGTGCCCGTTCAAAATTGGGAAAAAGCACTTCAATTTTTTTTTCTCCAAAGTTTGCAGGTCTGAAGGTCAAGAAGTATAAAAGATCTCTAACTGCTGTTTTAGATTTTGCCTTTTCCTAAACTTTTTGTTTGGTATCTTTATTTTTAAGTCTCTGTCTGTTTACAATCCACCGATATGGAATCACAATATGGCTCCAGGAGTAAATTGTTAAATTGCACACATTTTTAGTGGTCAAAAACCAAATGTGGGCCACTTTGCATTCAGCTGATACTTTTTTCTTTCAAAGAGGAATGTCTGAAGAACATATAATGTTGAAACTAGAAATATATCTTGTGTTCTTCTATCAAAACAATTGCATAGCTCATACCTGTTTCACTGCCATATATATTATTTTTCCAAAGTTTGCATGCCTGTAACTCAAGTAGTATTAAAGATATCTCAATATGATTTTATATTCTGGTTAATAACAAACTTTTCATCTGGAATCATCCTTTTAAAGGCCCACAGAAATTGGGATCTCAGTGTGGCTTCATGTCAAATTGCTGAAAGTTTTCAGTGGTCACAAACCAAACGATGTTTACTTTGTATACAGCTGATACTTATTGCATTTAAAGCGAAATGTCTGAAGAATAAATCTGAAGAAAGTGTTCATGCAAATACAAGGTCTGTTTTTCACAAATTAAATGAAGTTTTAAAAATAAAATAAACTTTAAAAATTAAAAAAAAAACCTTCATTTCCAACTGTGTGTATGTAGTTATGTACCTAGTCTGGGCATTACAGCCCCGAGGAACTGCTCATCCTCCTGATAATGGTTTTCCTGCAGGGATTCTAGTAGTTTCTGGAGCACATCTTGAGGGACTTTGCAGCCCGTTCCCTTGAGCTCTGTGAAGCGTGTTAGTCTGAAGTTCTTGTCGAGGTCATAACTCTCCGGGTTAAAAGATTCCCGCACCGACATGTTTAAAAAATGTCACTAGCACACAAGACGGCCAACACACCACCTTCACTATGGTAAAGACAATCTGAAGAAGAAATAAACAAACATTAAAGTGTGTAAAGAGATACAAAATGACTATATGTGACCATGCAAACAACATAAAACAAGTCATAATAATAATAAATACAGCATAACTATTCTGTTTCACCCTAAACATAAATCAAAATAATGCAAGTTTTGTTCAAAAATTTTTGCACTGATGCTCAGAGGTGATCCTCCCCTTTAAATACATCAGCTCTGTTCAAAGCTCTTACTGAGTTGAATTCACTGTCCAGCCTCCTTTGTTTACATGGCAACATGTTTCTGTTTTAACTGTCCTGCTCATTACAACATATAGAGCAAAACACTCAAACATACGTATATAACGCGTTCTGCTCTTTATTCAAACTTTATTTCCTATGGTAATTAATGTGTTACTTGAAAAACAGTGAATGTAATTCATTTCTATGAGCAAACATGTGGGTTTCGGGTTCTTGGAATTGTATAGTTCGAACCGCACTCTCTGTCCAAGACAGATTCTTCTTAGTGATTCGGTTCGTTTGAAGAGTTCGCTTAAGTGAGCCGGTTTGAAAACAATTTAACGACTCCCAAAAGGTATCCGCACAAAACAAGTTATATTACACGTATAATGGTGGTTCATACACTAGCTAATACAGTAAAGACAGTAAAAATACCTATAGTGCAATTTAGAACATCAGAACACAATTAAATAATTAATACTCGAATGAGTTTGTTGAATTCTTTCTCTTTCATACATTTTTGGTTAAAAAATACAATAAAAGATTGTTTTTAGAGCTGCATTTATGAATACAAAGATTTAAAATATATATATATATATATTAATATCACTTAAAATTTAATTATAAACAAGCGCTTGCAATGAGGTTCGAACGAGTCATTAAAAAGAATCATGTCAAACGATTCCCTCGAGATTCACTAGTAAAACCGCTGCACACTCCGATCCAAGCAACGCCTCCCTCTGCTTGCTTACATTTCATCGTATGTAACATACGATCTAACTTATGCATGCTAAACAGAAAACGTTTCTAAAGTAAAATTAATGAAATTAACAAAAGGAGCAACCAGACCGAAGTGTTTATAAAAATGTCGGCGGTGGAAAAAATTAACCCTTAAAGCGCCCGCGCCATGATTGCAGTGTGCACAACACAGTAATAATATAAAATTAAAATTATTTGGTGCACTTTACACAAATTCTGCAGATTATATCTTCTACTGGGATAATTAAGATAGCTCTCCTCACAAGTAATGCATTGTGGCACAGTTATATTCGTGTCCCATTTCCCCTTTAATTGTGCTGTTCAGTTTGTGCTTACCGGTTTCGCTCGATACAAGAGACGCGACGCTCCCGCAATGCACCGCGCGCAGAAAGGGCGCCTGGAAAATGTGCCTGAATAGACTGCCACTAAATTCAATACCCTTTTTCTTGATGAACAGCAGCGTATTCATGATGCGTAGCAGATTATAATAACAGCGCAGGTGATAAAATGTCCCTTCCGAACAATAACGCGTGTTAAAAAGAGTTCTAAGGAGACATCTGAATTAAAAAGTCGAAATTCTAGAGGGGTCCTTCTTTCCCGCGTGACGTCACCACCTCCCCTTTAAAGGCGATTTAAGTGTGGCAACAAAAATGTCCACAGTAGTTTGTACCTTTAAACTTACTGTGGTCTTGCTAGTTTTATAAGGATTTGACTTATTTTTCTTTGCTTTGTTGGCATATTGTTTTTGGTTATTATATTAATGTTTTAGTGTATATTTTATTTAGTTTTTTTTGTAAATTCTACATACAAATATACTCACTTTAAGCCCCTTTTCACAGGTTTCTAAAAGATATTAAACAATATATATACAAACTCAAAAAGCAAGCAAAATCTTAAAAATGTGTTACACTTTTTCTGTTCTTTAAGTATTTCGTGTCTTCTAAGTGTTTATCAGTCTGGGGTAAAAAAAAAATCCATTTAATTTTTTTTTTTTTGAATATGGACACTTTACTGTAAGTGTAAAGTTTGTTATAGTTTATAGTTTTAATATAGAAACGTGGAACATTATTCATTGATATGTTTAAGGTTAGAAATGTTAATTTAAATGTAGAAAAGTAGTTGTAAATGTAAAAATATTGTTGGAATGGTTCTGTTTACCTACTAATTTTATGACAAATTGAATTACCACTAGTTTGATGAAGGATTCAAAGACAATAATGAAATATAGTTGCAAGAAGCAATTACCAGGGATTAAGCATGCACATAAGGAAAAAAACATTACATATTATTTAGCAAGCCTGTAACCACCTAAATGATTAAAAAAGCATTTTTTTGGCAATCCAGATAATTTACCATAGAAATATGTTTAATGTTTATGACGGTTATAGCGCCAGCTGTGATCCGATCTCCCTAAAACTTTGCATGCTTGTTTAGAATCACTTGTCGCATGTGCTCACCAGGTTTCGTTAAGTTTTGAGTTTTCGTTTAAGATTGATAGGCATTTGGGTATATTTGGCCACGCCCCTTTTCTAAACTACCATTATAGCTTCGGTAAATTCCAACTTTTTTTTTTTTTTTTTTGATAATTATTGACCTAGAGTGTCCAGAGAATTGCACTGCTGTATTTTTTTTTCCAGATTGAGCGGAAAACCTAGGACTAGTTCGCAAAAGTAGGTTTTTTACATATTCACAATAATTTAACAAACGATTTGATTGACAGCAGTTGTTCTAGAGGCAAAGTCATTTGGAAAGAGGAGATCGTGTGAAACGAATTTTGTGCGTTCGTGTGAAAAACCGTGCAATATACAACCGTTTATGACCTTGAAAAATGTGACATCTACCCCTAGTGGCCGATTTTTTTACAAATTCTCACAGATCTTTAGGGCAGCGAGTCAAACAGGCCCACTGAGTTTTGTAACCGATTGACCTCTGTTAAGCTTGTCTAATAGGTGCTAAAAAGTTCATTGGCCAATGGTGGCCATGTTTTTTTTAGATATGCAAATATACTTATAGCAGCTTGTTGAACTTTGGACACAGATCGTGCACAGCGATTTTCATGTCGAGAGGACAAACAGTTGCATAGTTATGGTCGTTTTTATGTTTTTTCCCCCTTATAGCGCCACCAAGTGGCCAAGCTCCACAACTTTTTTATGTGACCTCAGATTGAGCTCTTACATACGCGTTGTGAGTTTGGTGAAGATATCTCATTCCGTTCAAAAGTTATAGCCGTTTTAGTAAAAGCAGCCCTGTCCCTTTCAAACGTTTTGGCACCCCTTTGCAACGGAGAGTCGAAAGTTTAATTTTTTTTTTTTAAATAATTGTTAATACTCTCACCAGAGAAAATTCCTGTACCGATTTGGTTCTGTTTGGGCGAAAAGCCTAGGACTAGTTAAAGTAGTTTTTTCAAAAAATGCAAAATACCCGAAATTTTCAAGGATTCCAACAACATGACACTTGAGTCTGCAACAAGCGGTTTAGGAGTTACGAGCAATTTTGTACTTGTTTTTATTTTTGGGCTTTTGTTACTGTATTATATAGATAGGACAGAGGAGAAATAAAGGGAAAGTATTAGGTAGAGAGAAGGGAGCGGGATCGGCAAAGGACTTCGAGACGGGAATCGAACTCGGGTCGCCGTGACCGCAGTCGCGCTGTATATGTCGCCGCACTAACCACAAGGATATCGCGCCGTCCGATTTTGTACTTTTGATCACTGTAGTGCCCCCATCAGGCCGATTGGGGCAAGCCTTGGTGATGTTGTAGAGGGTGTGAGTACTTACCATCCCTTCAAGTTTTAAGTCTCTATGACTTACAATTTGGTCTGCATAATCATTTTTATGTAGAGATTGCAGATCCTTATTACTATTACAGTAGGGTTTCAGCCCTACTCCAAGTAATCAATAGAACAGATAAATAAAAGAAAAGTCCAATTTAAAGATAACTTTGAGGCCAACAAGCGCCAATTAAGACACAGCCATATTTATTTGACGTCTCAGACCAAACAAGTTTCCACTAATAAACATAAAATTCAGCATTTTTAAAACAAGGATATTAAAAAGGAGGCATAGACACAACATCTGTGCTCTTAAAGGAATATTTCCGGTTAAGCTCTGTCGACAGCATCAGCAACATTCATTTTGACTCACATCTCATTCATAAAAGCAAACATCAGTCTGGGTTGACAGTTATGCACTTACAGTGGAAGGGCAGGTGTACAATGTAAGTGCATTTCCGTATGTGCGTTTTTAGGATTGCTTTTACAAACCGACACATGAATGGAGCCCCAGATGCCGTGCAAACAGCTTAACCAGTATTTAACCCGGATATCAACATGAATAGTTATTCAAGCATTTGACCGTGAGGTAAAAACCCTTTGTTACACAGACGCAGGACAATGTTCAAATTCACCCATTTGTACACATTCAATAAACACTAAATCCTCTTACACAGGAAGTCAAACAGTTACAGGTCTACATAACCAGTCTGCCAGATTATATAACCAACAACACATTAGTAAGACTATGTGCAGCAAATATGACATTAAGTACTGTTAATATAGAAAATGCCACATATTTCACCAGAAAGTGTCACAATTGTGAAATGACATCAGTTTGTTGCTTGGCATGGCAGAGTGAATTAAAGGCACAGTCATGTTTTCTCAGCAGTCCTGCTGATACTTGTTGGTGAAGCATTTGGATGAAGCTGAGAAACTACAAACACTTCCATATATTCATAGAATTGACAACTAATGACGTCTGGAACAGCCCACTTTTTTAAAATGATCAAATGAGAGTACTTGTGTTATAAAAGTGTGTCCGTAGCTGTCTGGAATGCAAATTGATCAAAAAGTCACCGTTTTCTTCCACACAAACTTTCCGTCTTCTGACCATGAGAATTTCAAAGCCGCGTCTCTCCGTACGTGCTACAGTCTAGACAGGCGAAACAATTAAAAATGACTCTTTTGCGGGGGTCGGAGGTTGCATTTTGTTGAAAACAATCTCTTCTCAGGCAGTGTCCATAGCAACTAGACATTCTGTTCTCTCATAAGCAGCACCTGCGGTACAGAAGAAAGGCTTACTTAAAAACAATGCTGCTTTTTGAGAGTGAAATATTAAAGATGTGCATCGCAGTACCATTTTGAGTCACAGTTTCCACTTTGTCAACAGTTTGCTGACATTTCTCTGAAAAATAACATAGAGAATTACTAGTGGGAATCAAGTTATTTAGCATATTATTTAGAGTATCTACAACACTTAAACAATTTCAGTATTGCAATATCATGAGGTGAAGGACACTCATCAATCTGATGTGCTTTCATTCATGCCATATGTGTGGGTTTGAGTCAATGTGTCTGAGTACCTGTTTTGTGCTGAGTATCACTATTGTCTGAGGTTGTCTCTGCTGCAAATTTTACAAATAAATCAAATAAATGATGACATTGAAGCATTTGGTGCATTAACATTTAAATGATCGATTAATTGTTATAAAAGTACTCATTCAGCAAAGCATCAATCATGAAGCAAGAGCAAATTCTTGGTAATGTACAGCACCTGCTATTTTTCATTCTTTGTCACTTGCGCTGCATGTATTTCTCTTTCTGTCATGTTCTCACCTCTTTTTAAGCGTCGACGGGCAAGTTTGATCTGGTCTTGCAGAATCTGGACCCAGTCTCTGGGGCCGGGAAGCTTCTCAATGCCATTGGCTGTGCAATACTTTTCTGTGAACACTATATTTGTACACATACATGTAAAAAATACAGATTTAAAAATTTATATAAAGTGGACAATTGCACAATTGATTACAAAGAAATGCAAGAAACACAAATAATAATAAGTATATATAATAATACTAATAAATATTTACAATAATAACAATAATAATAATAATAAATTAATATTTATAATAAATATAATACAAAATAAATCTCTAATTAATTACAAATAAATGCAAGTACACAAATAATAAATATTTCTAATATTAATAATAATAATAATACATATTTATAATAAATATATGATACATTTCACAATTAATTACAAAAAATGCTAATAATACATATTTATAACAATAATAATGAATATTTATATTAACAAATGATAAATTAATATTTATAATATATAATAAATAATACATTTCATAATTACAAAGAAGTGCAAGCACACAAATAATAATAAATATTTATAATAATAAATAATAAACAAATATTTATAATAAATACACAATAAATAATTAGCTTCACAATTAATTACAAAGAAATGCAAGTAACACAAATAATAATGAATATTTATTATAATAATAAATAATAAATAGATATAATCAATAAATATAATTAATAAATTTCACAATGAATTACAAAGAAATGCAAGTAACACAAATAATAATAAATAAACATTTATTTAAATATAAAATAAATAATAAATTTCACAATTAATTACTAAGAAATGCAAGTAAAAGAAATAATATTAAATATTTATAATAATAATAAATAAATATTTATAATGAATATATAATAAACAATACATCTCACAAAATTATGTACAAAGAAATGCAAGTACACAAATAATAAATGTAATAAATTTGTATAAATAAAAAACACATTTATATATTATATATATTCATTATTATAATATATTAAAACTAAATGCTACATGGTTTTTACTCAAATCCAGCATAATTTGTTTGAACATTTTATCTTGAGATTTATGTTTTGAATGAACAACTTTTAAAGAACTATCTTTTAAAAAACCACCACATTGATATTTTATTATCTAATGCAATAGCATTTTCAAATGTGGCATTTTTAAGTGTCTAAATACTTTTTAGGACCATTATTTGTATGACATTAATCAACATCAGGCAAAAAATTAGAATAATTCTGCTCTATACTGATGTTGTGTGAGTTCTGGCCTGGGTTAATTATGTTCACAAACCTTTAATGGCTCCGACTATGTTTTGATCGAGTCCTTTCCTGGTGTCGTTCAGGCCTCTCTTCCTTTTGCCGTTGGGCAGTGAGTTTGCCAGCGTGGTATCATCAAAGAACGCACACACCAGTTTCCTGAAGAGCAGGCTGCCAGAGCGAGTGTAGTTCAGTAAGATAGAGTCCAACTGTGCTTTAGGAATAAATACGTCATAATCCTCAGCCAACTGCACCTCCGGCTGGGAGAGACAGACGGGCGGGATATTAATAAAAGGAATTAATACACATTCATGCACTTAGGAATTAACACATACATTGACACACAAACTGTAATCATCACAAAATTTCACTTTTAGTCAGGTGAGAAAAAACTAGACCTTTTTAATAATACTTTCTGAGACATGTACTCATACATACACACTCTTGCCAGAATAAACACATAACCTAGACAACTGTGAAACCATATTTATGTACTCAACCCCTTCTGTTGTTTCTAACTCTGATGAGAGAGGAAGACACAGCCAGCTATCAGTTTGATGGGCGCAAACATGGTCCAAAATCAGAACTTGCCAAAGTGAAAATGTGATTTGGCAAGTAAATAAAACAAAGTTACTGGCTAGCTGAATGCTTCTTTTCAAATAATTTAATCATGCAAGCTTTTAAATCACAGTCTATGAACTAGACAATATTAAAATTTGATATATGTATGCCAGTGTTGTGCGGAGGAGGCAAAGTCCTCAAAGTTGTTGATTTTTTTTAAATTAAATGTAAATGCATGTCCCAGTCACATTATCTTGGTTAAATAAACATCATTCACACTATCAGAAAAAAAAAAATCTATTTTACACTACAAGTCAAAAGTTTTTGAACAGTACGATTTTTAGAAGTCTCTTCTGCTCACCAAGCCTGCATTTATTTGATTCAAAGTACAGCAAAAACTATAAAATTTTGAAATATATTTACTATTTAAAATAACTGTTTTCTATTTGAATATATTTTAAAATGTAGTTTATTCCTGTGATTTCAAAGCTGATTTTTAGCATCATTTCTCCAGTCACATGATCCTTCAGAAATCATTCTAATATTTTGAGTTGCTGCTCAAAAAACATTAATTATTATGAAAACAGCTGAGTAGAATTTTTTTTCAGGTTTGTTTGATGAATAGAAAGTTCAGAGAAATAGCATTTATCATAAATAGGAATCTTTTGTAACATTAAAAAAAGTCTTTATCATCACTTTTGATTTATTCAAAGCATTCTTGCTGAATAAAATGATTAATTTCTATAATTTCTATATAAAAATACTGACTCTAAGCTTTTGAATGGTATAGTGTATAAAGCTTTTTATTTCAGATAAATGCTGATCTTTCGATCTTTCTATTCATCAAAGAATCCTAAAAATGTACTAAACTGTTTTAAATATTGATGATAACAAAAATAAAAACATGTTTCTTCAACAGCAAATCAGCATATTAGTATCTTTTCTACAGGATCATGTGACACTGAAGAGTAATAATGCTGAAAATTTATATTAAATTTAGCCAATTATGAATCTCACCAAGTTAGTATTTTTAAGCATTTTATATTTCAAAATAATCATTTTAGGCAGTAACAGCTAAACAAAATATTTGTGAATTTACGTTCAGCTTTTTTTTTTACTTGTTAACTTTTAACTATATTTGAATTTTTCGGATCATAAGTCATCAAAGCTTGGTAAATATTGGTCACAGCCTCACAGGCACAAAAATTTACTTTAAATTTCACCAAGATGATTACTAATTTTGACTTAACAATGTGGACATATCTAAATATGTATGTGGTTTACTTACTTTTTTAAATTAGTAGCTTCCTATTAACGCCATTATACTTGTTCATTCAGACGATAGACTGTAAAAAATATTTTTAGATTCAGACTGATTCACGAACGCGGAGCTCACACTCACAGAACAAAAAAGGCGGGATTTATCGCATCAACCAATCGCAGACGAACACAACCAGTCAGATTACTCACTAAAAACTCCCACAGATCATGTTTTCAGTCCATTTTAAGTCTTATTTTGATGTAACAAAGTGGTTATATCTAAATGTGTGAGTTGTTTACTTACTTTTTTTAATTAGTCTTCCAATTAACGCCATTATATTCAGACTGATTTGTGAACGCACACAAACCCCAAGGGCGGGATTTATCGCATCAACCAATCACAGACGAACCTAACCAGTCATATTCAATCATATCGCGATGTCTGTTAAAACTCAGTGGGCTCAATTGGACAATGTTTCTTTAGAAAAACGAGCGATTTATATACTTTTTAATGTAAATTAAATGTAAAAGTAAATTGAAGTCCCAGTCACTTTTTTGGGTAAAATAAACATTACTTACACTATCAGAAAAAGAAAATGATTCACTTTAAATTTCACCAAACTGATTACTCACTAAAAACTCCCACAGATCATGTTTTCAGTCCATTTTAAGTCTTATTTTGATGTAACAAAGTGGTTATATCTAAATGTGTGAGTTGTTTACTTTTTTAATTAGTCTTCCCATTTGTGAACGCACACAAACACAAGAGGCGGGATTTATCGCATCAACGAATCACAGACGAACGTACCCAGTCATATCCAATCATATCGCGATGTCTGTTAAAACTCAATGAGCTCAGGCACATGGGCAACTTTACCAGCTGGTGTCGCTGTTGGACAATGTTTCTTCGGGAAAACGAATGATTTATACAGTTTTTAATGTTACATTTTGTAATATTGCCGTTGTTTAATTTTTGTTACTACGATTTTTCTTATTCAATATTTTGCCTCCTCGGAGTAAAAGTACCTAATAAATAAATGAATAAATTTTATTTTTATTTTATTTTTATTTTTTTGGTATTCTCTGTACCTCTGTGGTGCTTTGGCCTCTGTTGACGCTGTAGTGAGTGGGAGGAGTCTTGACATTGGAAATGGGATCTGGTATAAATGTTGTTACTGTTGGGGGCGTGTCCTTGCTGGACTGATTACACTCTATAACAGCATCAGCCTCAGTGGGTGGCGACGGAGGTGTGGTTCTTTTAGTGGGCGTGGCTAGAACTGTCACTCTGTGACCCGGCCTCCTCTTTCGAGTCCTCCTCCTGGAGATGGAGGTTCGGGACGAGAGCAAGACCTGCGAGCCCTGTTTGCCCTGGGATCCTGAGAGTGCAGCAGAACACGGCTCAATGAGACCATACGTGCATTAAGAGGAATTTGAGGGTAGTTCTGTTTGATTTACCTCTCTGAGTTTGTATTAGTTTCCTCATGGTACGTAACTCCAGCAGAATGGCCTGCAGGGTGCTTTTGCAGTTGCACATACAGCAGCTGGGCTCAGTTGCCATGGCAGCAGGCGCAGGGGGCAAGGCCATGTCTGAATCAGAAAACACATGCATCATCAACACAACGGCCATCACCGATGATGTCTAACACCCAGAGGCTCCAAGCACCCGGCACAAAAGCTGTCTGACTTACTGACTCCAGTGTGTGTGCGTGTCTGACTGACAGTAAGAGAGTTATTGTGTCTTTTTGTGTGTGTATATAGAAGGAAGACGCTACGTGTTTGCTGTTTTATCCAAAGCTGTCTAGACACTTGCTGCTGCAGTGCCAGACAGCACATCTTTCTGTAGCCCACAGTCACATAATACAAGTTTCCTTGGAGAGAAGCCCAAAGGGGTTCAAGTAATATCGTCCTGTGTTTCTATGTAAAGTCACTTCAAGCAGAAGCATGGCTTTGCTGAGTTTAATATCAAAAAAAAAAGAAAAAAAGAAAGAAACAGCAGAGCCACTAAAGGCACCCAACCTCATGATAAACTGCAGTAACTAGCGGTGAAGAGATCTAAAATAAAATAAAATAAAGCACTAAACTAAGTGATACAATAAAAAAAATAATAATACATGTACTAAAATAATAATAAAAAAAATAAAATGGCACTAAACTGAGAATTAAAATAAAATAAATGTACAAAAAAGTGCTAAACCAAAGGATTACAATAAAATAAATAAAATTTAAAAACATGTACTAAAATAATAATAATAATAATAAAATAGCACTAAACTATGTGATAAATAAAATAAAATAAAATAAAATAAAATAAAATAAAATAAAATAAAATAAAATAAGTGAACAAACAGAAAAATGCAGTGGCCCAAATCTGTCATACCTAAAAATAAAATGTAATTAAATTAAATAAATGTACTAAAATAATAAATAAAATACATATAAAAATTGCTGAACTAAGTCATAAAATAAAAAAACATAAATAAAATAAAAAGTATTAAACTAAGTAATAAAAAATAAAATAAAATAAAATAAAACAAAAAGCCTGCTAAACTAAGTGAACAAGCAGAAAAATTCAGTGGCCCAAATTTGTCATACATAAATAAAATAAAATAAAATAAAATAAAATAAAATAAAGCACTAAACTAACTGAACCTCCGGTGAATTTGTCATAAATACACTGTCTCAATTTCACTGAATATAAAATAAAAGCATTTCTGTAGCTCAAAACATTAGAGCACAAGCATAGAACTGCCAAGGTCATGGATTCAGCTAGAAAATGTTTATCCTAAATGCAATGGAAGTCGCTTTGGATAAAAGTGTCTGCATATAAAAAAAAATTTCAGAGAAATGTTTGCTTGAAAAGTGTGCTTGTGCTGTTTTTTTTAAATAAATGCCACTTATTTTGAAAATTTGTCATCTAATGCAAAGCATTTGTCATCTTACACAAATTCATACATTGTCAAGTGTGACTTTAAATATGTTTTGGGGCCACTGCATATAAACATAATCATACCTAAACATGCTTTGGTTAGCATTTGACAGATTTTCATTATTTAGAGACTCACCACTAGTTTTCGAGTGGTTGAGCATCCTCTGTGTTTTGGAGCGGGTGCCGTACTGCCCGTGAGCCATCAGGACCGAGCTCCAGCCGTACTGGAGATGTTCAGGAGCTGGGCTCTGTGCCACAGGCAGGCTAAGAGCCTCCTCCTGAGGCTCCTGTTTAAGGGTCTCACCCTCTCTTCCAACGCGCTGATACACTCGTCCCGTCTTGTCGCTCAGCAAGCGCATCATGCCAGTTATCTGCTTCTTTATCTCCATCCCTTCATCACCTAACCAGACTGAGAAACACAGTTAACACACAAAGCCAGCATGCACGCAAAGCGTGTTAGGATGAATGACAGCTACCTTCAGTCTCAGAAGCATCCAAAACGTCTCCTTCAGTGTCATTCTGGTCAACATCATCCATTTCATGGCTAAAATCTAAAAAACACAGGACAGTTTTCACATCGTTACGAGGTCCTGACACAATTTATTCATTTATAAATGCACTTTTTAAATTAAGGCACAAAAATTTATATGTGACCCTGGACCACAAAACCAGTTGGAACTAGCACAGCTATTTTAAATGGTAAAAATATTTTTTTTACAAATTTTATTGTTTTTTCTGTAATCAAAACTTTGGATCAAGTAAATGCTTCTTAAAAAACATTAAAAAATTTACTGTTCAAAAACATTTGACTGGTAGTGTATATAAATAAATTTAAAAAAATAAACCTAAAATATACGTTAAAAAAAAAAATAATTTGTAAAGGACCGCTGTTGAATTAACAAGCATTATGGACCAAATACATAAAAATAAACACAAAATATTACCTAAAATAATAGCCAACAATACATTGTATGGGTCAAAATTATCGATTTTTTTTTAGGATATTAAGTAAAGATCATGTTCCATGAAGATATTTTGTAAAATTAGTAATATTCTTTGCTAAGAACTTAATTTGGACAACTTTAAAGGCGAATTTCTCTTTTTTTTTCCAGATTCCAGATGTTCAAATAGTTATCTCGGTCAAATATTGTCCTATTCTAACAAATCATACATCAGTAAAAATCTTATTTATTCAGCTTTCAGATGATGTATAAATCTCAATTTCAAAAAATGAAACCTTATGGCTGGTTTTGTGGTCCAGGGTCCAGGACGCTGCTTGACATGTTGTGATGTCACTCATAACAGCAGCTGTATGCGTGACGTCTGTGCGGTGCAGATGTGATGAAGTGATGCTGCAGGACCACCTGTAGGCTGCGTGACTGTGAAGAGCTTCATCTAGACCTTCATCACATTCACGCAGCAGACAGAGCTTTCCGATATTCCATCACACTTGAAGAAGTGCACAAGGACAGACTAAACGCATTGGAAGACGAAAATGTTCAAACATACGTTAAAATGTAACAAACAATCCGAACGCTTCGAACGGAATGACGCGTCTGACATTGTGATGATGCGAGCAGGACAATGAGGGAATGATACATTGTATCACAGACAGGTGCATTCCAGAGTGCTGACGTAACGCCTCCGATGCGCTCTATTGTCTGCTGTCATCTACAGGAGTGTATGTCTGCTTACCTGCATCATTCACCAGTTTAAAGCTCTGCGATTTCCTGCTCCGCTTCCTCTCCACAAACTCCATTTTAAGGGCAGAGCGGTGAAGAGGCAGAATCCAGCCCAGTTCATCAGCACACAGGCTCTTTAATCACTGACAAACTCATTAAGTCCGGCTGATGATGAGTGAAGCGAACCTGAGCTTTAATAATAAGCGCGGGTCTCTCTGGACCGATGATGATGATGGTGGTGGTGGTGAGGAGGAGGAGGAGGATGATGGACAGAACGCGTTTACATTCTCCTGCGGGGCTGCTCGTTTATGATGTAAATAAATAAACCTCTTAATTCTTTCAGAATTCGTCACGTCTATTCCTTTGCGCCACCTGATGGTCGCTAATATTTGTGGGGCGCCGAGATGAGGGTCCAGATTTACATTGGACAGACTGGAGGAAAATGACTCAGGCACTGGCATTCTGTTGTCAGGAGGAGAAGAAACTTTCCTGTCAGTTTTGTGACCATACTTTCACAAAGAAGTAATGCGTTGAAAAGTGTAAACTTTTTTTCCCCTCTTCTTTAATCATAAAATGTTTAGACTGTCTGTGTCTTTGAATATTTTGGTTTATAAAATACACTACCAGTCAAATTTTTTTGAACAGTAAGTTCAAAACAATAAGTAATGTTTTTTTTTCTTCTGTTCACCAAGCCTACATTTGTTTAATCCCAAATACAGCAAAAGCGGTAGTGAAATATTTGTACCATTTCAAATAACTGCTTCCTATTTTAATATATTTAAAAATGTAATTCATTCCTGTGACCAAAGCTAAATTTTCAGCATCATTAATCCAGTCTTCAGTGTCACATGATCCTTCAGAAATCAATATGCTGATTTGTGGTTTTTTATTATTATCAATTATTGAAACAGCTGTGTACATTTTTTCAGGACTCTTTGATGAATAGAAAGATCCAAAGATCAGGATTTATCTGAAATAAAACATTTTGTAACATTATACACTATACCATTCAAAAGCTTGGAGTCAGTATAATGTTTTTTTTTTAATTTGATAAATACATTTAGAATGTTACATATTATTTCCATTTTGGATGAAATTTCTACTCATCAAAGAAACCTGAAAAAAAATAAATAAATAAATAAATAAATAAATATTTGTTTTAACAGCAAATCAGAATATTATTAAATATAAAAAGAACATATTAAATATAAGAAATTAAAACAATATTAAAAAAACATTTAAAAATAATAAAATAAAAATAACTGTACTAAAATAATAAAAAAAATTAAAAATAAAATAAAATAAAAAGTACTAAAGTACTAAAGCACTAAAGTGAACAAACTGAAAAATACAGTGGCCCAGATTTGTCATACCTAAAAGTAAAATAAAATAAATTTACTGAAATAATATCATTTTATCATTTCATCAAATTATCAGATGTCTGAAGGATCATGTGACTGGAGTAATAATGCTAAAAAAATCAGCTTTGAAATTATATGAATGAATTTTAAGTTATATTCAAATAGAAAACAGTTACTTTAAATAGTAAAACTATTTCAAATGGTACTATTTTTAAAATAAATGCAGGCTTGGTGAGCAGAAAAGACTTCTTTAAAAAAAATAATAATAATATTCTTTGTTTTAAATGTTTAAAAATATTTACCCTGTAGTATAGTGTAGGCTATATAAATAAATAAAATGAAATCTAAAATGTATGAATTTAAAATACATAAACACAATATGATCTAAAATAGATAAATTAATTACTTTAAATGACTAAAATTTCACAACTGATAAGCTATTCTTACTATAAAAATACAATATAGGCCTATGTTTAATATATGAGATGAAGAAGATTCTGTCCAGCTAGTTTTAAAAAGATACAAACACAAACTGTCTTTTTTTCTTGTAATTTATATTTCGAATACAGAGATGAAGTCTACAATTAAAAGCACTTCCAAAACTTTTTTCAATGTCAGCCTTGCATCCACTAGATGGCAGTAATGAGTCAGATTGCTCTTAGCAGCCAGAGAACTACAACGAGAAACGGCGAACGGAAGCGTCTAAACTGCTTCCCGTTGGATGTTTATGTAAAAAAAGACGCACATTTTCTGATACTCTTTTTCTGATAAGGAGTTATTGTTATTTTTTTGAGTAATGGACATCCTCAAAGCGGAGATCGCGAGGAAAAGAAAACTCATAGAGGAGAAAGAGTTGGTAGATGTGAGTAGCGACTGTTCTAGAATACTAGCCCAGAAGTGTTTACACTTTACTTCGATGTGTTTTTTACAGCTGTTTTAATGCTTGTGCTTTTGTGGGCTGATATCTGTGTTTGTGTAACGCTGTGCTCTTGTTGTTTCTCCAGGATTCAAAGAAATACTTCAAACGGGCTGATCTTGCGCGTAAGGAAGAGGAGGATTATTACAGGAGATGTGGATACAAGGTATAAACTCCAGCTGTGAATATAGACATTACATCATGATACATTTATTCATTTAAACATTAGTTACCTCTGTAGGTTAAACACAGCTGGTAAAACACATTTAACCACACTGTATTTGTAATGTAATCCGTTTACATAATTTTTTTAGACAAGGAGTTTTCAATCTTAGCTGCCACGGACTCCCCAATATAATCTTCCTAACATTTAAAGGGCAACTACAACTATAGAAGGTTTGCCCTTAGTTACCCGGATGTAAACAAACGTTAATGTACTACTGAATATGTTTTTCTGCTAATTTATGCTGTCTAAACCATGGAATAAACGTGTGTAAGCTGCTAAATTGTATAGAGACAGACATAGTAAACTGGAAAGGGCACAGTATTTTGACAAACTAAAGTTAAAAGGAGGTAAAGGTACATACAAGCAGTATGTATTTCACCTGCGTGACAGAAAATGATAAGAACAAGCATGAATGTTGTCAAGATTCTTGCCTTGGAAATCCTGGTTCAGTTTGGCCAACCACAAACGCCTTTTGTTCCTCAGACAGATTTTTTGCGCTCTGCTCCTTGATTTGTTATATCTTTTGGAAGTCTGTAGTTCTTCAAATATTTTTCGTGGTCCGAACGATTAGTACAGCCCAAACCGGACAATAATTGATCATTTTCAGCAGAAATAATAAGCAAAAGATGTGTTTTTAGTGCTGCCAGTATGGCCAGTTGATGTTTGTATGTAAAATATTAATTTCTATTGTTACATTATTAATTTTTTTCTATTACTCTGTATAGTAATGTACTGTTAGATGTATTATTTAAGTACGTTTTATTATTATTGTGTTAATATGTTATTTTTATTCATTCTAATCTGTTTCTGTCTTAGTATATTTAATTTTTTACCTTGTTTTTCTCTACCTTTTAAATTTACTACCTTACAGCCCACCTGGGGTTTCCAAACCCCAGTTTTAGATGACATACAGGGACCACCTACATGTCTGTCAGTCATCCACTGTGGCTTTAAAAGAAATGAACTGTCCCATTAATAATTTGTCCTCCATCCCATATTCATACACTCACTTGCTAAAAAAATTCACCCTTAAGCTATCAAAGATGTAGATGAGTTTGTTTCTTCATCAGAACAGATTTGGAGAAAGTTAGCATTACATCACTTGCTCTGCAGTGAATGGGTGCCGTCAGAATGAGAGTCCAGACGCTGATAAAAACATCACAGTAATCCACAAGTAACCCACACCACTCCAATCCATCAGTTAACAATGTGTGAAGTGAAAAGCTGTGTATTTGTAAGAAACAAATCCAACATTAAGACTTTTTTTTTTTACTTTAAATTTTTGAGTCATCTATATTTTATTGTCTATGCATTAGACTCATATTTTAATATGAGTCACGTCTGGCCAAAATATGAATCCATAATACCAGTTCTTCCACTTTACAAGACATTAATTGATGGACTAAAGTGGTGTGGATTATTTGTGGGTTATTGTGATGTTTTTATCAGCTGTTTGGACTCTCAGTTTGACGGCACCCATTCGCTGCAGAAGTTCCACTGATGAGCAAAAATCTAAATCTATTGAAGAAACAAGCTCATCTACATCTTTGATGGCCTTAAGCAGTTTCATTTTTGGGGTGAACTATTCCTTTCAAAAAGCTCTTTCTCTCAAGTTTTCTTCTCATCCTGGAGTGGTGTCTTCTGTCTGCTGTGTATCTCTTCTCACATTCTCTTTCCTGCTGTCTGTGTGTGTTCTGTGAGTGTAGGTTTCTAATGAGCAGCCTGTGCGACAGGTAGGGCTCAGGCAGACAGAATGCATGCTGCCAGACGGGTGTTTGACCGGGTTTCAGCATGACTGAAGAACATTTGTGTGTTTAATTGCCTTTGCTCCCAGTGTAGCACAAAGCTGGAAGCAGCACTATCTGAATTCTCAGCCCAGCCGCATAATGATCACAGTAAAATCGGTGCCCTTATGTGACAGAGATGCCCACCCAGGAGCAAAGCACAAGTTGTTTGAATTCTAGATGCCTTGCCTGCTATCTCATTTGTGCAATGCTCTTTTGTTATTTGGTTTTGATCTTGCATGCATGGTGTGTTCAATTATAACCGATGTCAAGATACAGCTTCAGTGTCAGAGCATGGCGGATTAATTAATATATGCGGTTCTTTGCTGTTCACCCATTGCATCTTGGGAGAATTATGTGTGCTCATATTTATATAAGATTAGATGAGGATTTAATCGCATTTTAAAAATGCATAGCTGCATGATTATATGGAGAAGCATTTGTTTTTGGTATTTTATTCTGTAAAATCTATTTTATGATATTTATGAATTTGTTTATTTTTTTGCAATGAGCCCTCCTTAATCTTACACTTCTATTCTTTGCATTGATATCAGAATTGTGTGACAGTCTTTAAGTCATTAAAATATGATTTTTTTGTTTCTTTTTTATCAAGCTGGACAAGACCGAGGAGGAGGCGCCTCCATCTACATCATCCAATCCTGTGTTAGAACTGGAACTCACAGAGGAGAAGCTGCCAATGACGCTCTCTCGACAAGAGGTGGGTCAGCCAATCAGAGCTCACCTGATAAGTTGTTTTTGTTCTTGGACGAATATTAAATCTTGTGACTGTGTGCAGGTGATCAGACGTCTGAGGGAACGTGGCGAGCCGATCCGTCTGTTCGGCGAATCCGATTATGATGCTTTCCAGAGACTCCGGAAGATTGAAATTCTAGCACCAGAAGTAAACAAGGTAAGACCCACAACTCGTGTCATATAGTGTATGTTTATCTACTAGGAAAAATTTTTATTTCCCTGCAAGAAAAGTTCTTTCAAGATGGACTTTTACACACTTTTCAAGACTTACTTTGTCTGTGTGTGTAGGGTTTGAGGAATGATCTGAAGGCTGCCATGGATAAGATCGATCAGCAGTATCTGAATGAGATCGTCGGTGGAGCAGAGGGCACTGAACTGGACACACAACATGATCTCAAAGTGCATGAAGAAAATACCACCATTGAGGAGCTAGAGGTAAACCCACACACGCAGAGAACCCACAACTTTAAAGGTATAGTTCATCCAACAATTAAATTTCTGTCATTGATTATTCACCCTCATGTTGTTCCAAACACCTTCAGAACACAAATTAAGATATTTTTGATGAAATCCGAGAGCTTTCTGACCTTGCATAGACAGCAATTCAACAAAAGTATTCTCGTAGCTTCATAATATTACGGTTGAACCACTAATGTCACATGGACTACTTTAACGATGTCCTTATTACCTTTCAGCGCCTTCTACATGGTAGTTGCGTTGCTGTCTATGCAGGGTCAGAAAGCACTCGGATTTCATTAAAAATATCTTAACTTGTGTTCTGAAGATGAACAATGGTTTGAAATGACACAAGGGTGAATAATTAATGACAGAATTTTCAATTTTGGGTGAACTATCCCTTAAACTATGCTGCCTTGACACTACAAACTAATACTTGACATCACTACTTTAATTTATTGTAATTAGAACACATTGGTTTGTAGAACAAATATTTTTACCATTTACTGCACTTTACCTTTAGTGGCTAAGGAATCAAAAGTCATGCACATTCACAGAAAACACCAGTGTTGTCAAGTCCGCTGTTTTCCTGTGGAACTGGGCTACTTTAACACTGTTGCCGCGGGTTGTTTTTCATGTCCGCAGGGCTGAAGCAACCCCAATAATGTAATATTTTGCTAATTTTGCTAATTTTACCAGGGCAATCCCGCCAAAAACTTGTATTTTATCCTCTGGAACGTGGCTTTTAATGGGGGACCCACCTGAAAAAACACAATTGGGCTACTTTTGAGTAGCAATTGGATGGATTTTGTTGTGAAAACCTGGCAACCCTGGAAAAAACATCAATTCCAGAATCTGTACTAATATGCCTGATGAAAAGTACTTCTATCATGGTCCCACTAGGTGGCACTGTAGTCTTACATCTAAAATCTAATGTTCTTGCTAACTGGAATAACAGTGTTTCCCAAACTAGGGTTTGTGCGTTGATGAACTTACAAGTAAATCTTTAGGTCAGATTGGTTCGGCTGATTAAAAAAAAAGTTTGGGAAACCCTGAATTAGACTATCAACAATGGTATAACTGGCTGTCACAATTTTCTTGATTCAATAAATGGTATAAAATAAAAAAAAATATATGATGCTCTGTAACTGTTACATTCATGTTTAATAACCTCTATTAAACAGGCTCTGGGAGCGTCTCTTGGCACTGGTGATGATTTTAGAGACATGGACATCATAAATAAAGTTTTAAGGGTATGTTGTTGTTGTTTTTTCAATTTAGCTGTGATTTTTATTTATTTATTTAAATCCCCTTTGGAGTGTTTAAATCTTTACTTACTTTTAATACTAATGCATTTAGACAATATTTTAATTATTTGTGACCCTGGACCACAAAACCAGTCATTTATTAATGATTATTCTAACGATAATTTTGACCCATACAATATATTTTTGGCTATTGCTACAAATATACCCGTGCTACTTATGACTGGTTTTGTGGTCCAGGGTCACATTCAATTTTCTTTAAAACATTAATGAATGATTTAATGAGGTGGATTTTTTTTGTGCATATTTGTAGATAGTATATTTTTATGGATTGTGTTTCAAATTGTGTGTAAAAAGGATTTTTTAAAGTCTATTGTTATTATTGTCATAATAGTTTTTGCTGGGTGTGTGGGCTAAAGACCTAAACAGCCGAGAGGACCACGTGAAGCGCAGTGTCCAGGGCAAACTCGCCAGTGCCACCCAAAAACAGACTGAATCTTACTTAGAACCTCTTTTCAGAAAACTGCGTAAGAAGGTATGCTGTTCTACAATTTTTTTTTATACAGTATTTTTAGATAGAGACCCACAGGCTCATTGTGTCTTCTATATATAGAACTTGCCAGCAGATATTAAGGAGTCCATCACAGACATCATAAAGTTCATGCTGGAAAGAGAATATGTTAAGGTATGTTTTACTAATTGCAATACTTACTTTAAATTGGTATATTTGTTGAGGAAACCAGACTAACACTCTGTGTACATGCAGGCAAATGATGCTTATCTGCAGATGGCTATTGGAAATGCACCTTGGCCCATCGGTGTGACCATGGTGGGTATCCACGCTCGTACTGGACGTGAAAAGATCTTCTCCAAACACGTCGCTCATGTGCTCAACGACGAGACCCAGAGGAAATACATTCAGGTCTGAAATGACAGTATGAATAGAAGTATGATATAGAGCGTTGTGGTGTCTAACAGATCAGTGATTGTCGTTTTTGTACTTTCAGGGGCTGAAAAGATTAATGACAATCTGTCAGAAACATTTCCCAACGGATCCCTCAAAGTGTGTGGAGTACAACGCTCTGTGACGTACAAATCACAGCATTCAAAATGTATGGCTGTCTCTCATTCTCTCATGTTGTAAATACCTTTTTGACTGTAAATATACACCAATCTTGAGAATATGTGGATCTTTACAGTGTGTGTTTTTAAAATAAATGTTGATATTACTGTGGGACACGAGTGATCTTTTCATCACATTCACTTACTGTGTGCTTGATGTACTTGGATTTTAATGTGTCATAGTTACTGAGATGAACACTACAGAAAGTGTAAATTCATGAACAAACCATGAAATGGTGGTCTGTCTCTTTAAAGACAGGAAATATTCCTTTTAAGGATGAATATCTAGAAGACTTACAATATGAGTCACTGTCAAAACAAGACACTGTCATAACAAAAATCTCATCTCATGACTTTATCTGTCCTCCTGAGATGACTTAAAGGAAGTTTTGAGTCATAGGAAGAGTGACCAACTTCCTCACAATGGGATGAAATCAGATTTAGCCAAATAACTTGAGATTTCCTGCTGACTGAGATTTCAGGTCTGGGAAGTCTGATTCATTTTAGTGATTCAGTTGACAGATTCACTTTTAAGGAGTCGATAGAAAATTTTCTCAAAAGTGAGGGAACTGCAGGGGGTTTGCAAGTTAATGAAAAGCTAATAAACAACTCATAAAAAAGTAAAAAGTAATTAATTTCTTATGGTTATGGCTTATAATTCACACTGTAGTTTCACTCTCAAATGGACTAATCCCTTAACTAGTCTCTAGAGATACAATTTAAGATTATTCACTAGGTTTATCCTCCAAAACAGGTGACCGCATGTGTTATTACAAAGAGGCAAACAAGAGCATTTTATTTTATCATTTATCCACCTTATTTTTCCCATTTGTAAATTTCATGGGTCTTGTTTCCAGTCTCATCCACGTCCAGCTATTGTTAGCTGTACAAAACAGCTCATTTTGCAGCTTGTTATTGCAAATTGTGTCTTACCATATTATTTTAATGTATTTTCTTAATTATGAACAAACTGGTTTGTCGTGCAAACAGTTTTACCGATTACTGCACGTTGTTATTCTACTAGTTATTTCCCTATAGCGGAAGTCTCGCCCCTTAGGCTTACTTTCGAGTTGAAGAATAGGGTGAATACAAAATTTTGATGTGATTTAGCGTTTCTTGGTTAAAAACAACAATAATGTTGTAATGCCACATCAAAGAAAAATATGGTATTTTGTGATAATGATATTTAAAATACTATATATAGCAAATTTACCGCTTTATCCACAAAAACCTACCAAAAAAAAAAAAAAAACGGTGCAAAACATGCAATTAGCTAATCGAGATGCAGCATTTCGAAGTAATATTCTTATGTTTATCTCAGTATTAAGTCGTTGCTGTTATCATAATTACCTCTATATGTTCACTGTTTAAAATGTTGCGAAATATATTCATAACCTCAGGTGTCATGACCCTAATATTGGCAGAGCTGGAGCAGATCTCTCTGCGGGCTGTGGAGAAACCCCAGACTCCAGCTCCCATCACCCCTTGCTGCAGTTTCCACGGTGATGAAAGAGTTGCGATCATAAACACACCAATCCCAAACTCCCAGGACACACACGATATACGTCCCTTCCTTCGCACAGCATTCCAACACGCTCGCCGTTCTCACGGCTTGTGGGAGAAACGCACACATACACACACTTTCATCACATGAGAGAATAACGGCTTCCAGCTGCTGTGGAAAGCTGTAACAGAATAGCTGCTCTGCTCCAGACCCTGCAGGGTTCATACTGAAATATTATTCTGGAAGAATGGGCTTTCGTAGCATGGGATAGCGAGTGTGTGGACATTTATGCGTCACATTAATTATTGGCGACTACATATGCTGGAATTTAAAGGCGTAGAAGTAGAAGCCGTGGATATATTTGGTTGCTAGTCTGTTTAACAATACAACAGACAAGTTAATATTGTTTAACTTACATTTTAGACGCAATATTTGCAAGCGAAAACGGGTCCAAACGGCGTTTTAAAGTCCAGATTAACGGTCGTGCACCTCCAAACATCACCTGAATGAATCAATGATTCAAGATTTCGAACGAATCGGTTCAGTCGATCATTTAGTCGACGTTCTCTGAAAGTTCCTGAAAAAAGTGCTTTTGAACAGTTGATTGGATGATTAAATTTGTGCGTTAAAAATTGTGGGTCTGTTTTTGCCTAAGAGTATTTTCACGACGTGTCAGGCACTGAAATGCCACTGAACGCATTTTTGCTGATTATTGCTGCTGAAAATGGTCTTAATCTTAATAAATATTGCTCATACGTATCTTTACCACCTATTAACTTTAGTTTGTCAAAATATTCCGCCCCTTCCTGCTTACTAAGTCCTTCTCTATATGATTTAGCAGCTTCCACACGTTTTTTTCTGTAGTTTAGACAGAATAAATACGCAGAAAATATTCAGTTGTACATTAACCGTTGTTGTTTATATGGAGTATCGCCAATTTGGCCGCACATCCGGGTAACTGACCAAATCGTGACGTGAGTGCAAATCCTATGGTATCCGCCTTCGATGTATAAAAGCCTATGGGCGAGACTTCCAGTTCATTAGCCGCTATAGGGAAATAACGAGAAGAATAACAATGTGCAGTTAACTGTAAAACTGTTTGCAATACAAACCAGCGTTTATAATTAAGATAATACATTACAATAAAATGTGACCCAGGTTCACAAAACCAGTCATAAGGGTTCATTTATAAATAAGATTTCCACTGATGTATGGTTTGTTAGGGTAAGACAATATTTAGCCGAGATACAATAATTTAAATATCTGGAATGTGAGGGTGCAAAAAATCTGTAATCTGTAAATATTGAGAAAAAAGTCTTTAAAGTTGTCCAAATTAATTTCTTAGCAATGCATTAAAAAAATAATTTTTTTATATATTTACAATAGGAAATTTACAAAATATCTTAATGGAACATGATCCTAACTTGCTATACTAATGATTTTTGGCATAAAAGAAAAACCGGTAATTTTTTGACCCATACAATGTATTTTTGGCTATTTTGTGGTCCGGGATCACATATGGTAAGACACCAATTTGAAATATCAAGCCGCAAAACGAGCAGTTTTGTACAGCTAAAAATAGCTGGATGCAGAAAAAATAAGTTGGATATTTGAACAGTGATTTTAAACGAATCGTTTGAATCAATGATTCAGTGACTCATAAAAACAGTTACCACTGATCTATAATAGAGCATAGTAGAGTATAGTGAGTCATTTCTATAGATTATTGATAGATACTTGTTTCATTTTTGAATGAATTCGTGTTTAGATTTGAATGGATGATTCACTGACTCAGTCAGACAGTCGCCACCTACAGGTGTAATGATGCTCCTTGCAGAAAGAATCAATGAAAAACCCTAGTAATTTATGAATTTACTTTGATTTACATCAAAGAGACATTGTTTTGGCATGTTGTGCTAGCTTGGACAAGGTTTGGTTTCCCTGAAAAGTGTCTTACTCAAGGACACAACGTTATTGGTTCATGAATCATTTCTTGTGGAGAACGAACCACCTACCTTCTGGTTTCAAGCCTAGATCTTTCAATACTACATCCCACCACTCTTTGAACTGACAGCAGTGGTGCTTTCTACCGCCTCTAGTGTTTATTTTGGCCTGTAGTCAGTTGTGACCCTGCCAAATTTGAACAATTCTCCAAAATAACTCTAAATGCCTTGACCCTCCATACTAAGTGTCACGGTGGGTGATGCCCTATGAAGTCAAGCTTTCATGTTCACTGAACACAACATTCCTCAGGGTTCCTCAAGCCCTTCACACACAGCAGGGGAATGTCATGGATTCAGCGTTGAAAATATTTCATTCAACAAAGTGTCCACTGAGCTTCACAGGAAATGGAAGATTTCTATAAACACAGTGTCTCTTGTTGTTCACATTCCAGCTGCAGTAGGTACAATGGACTCAGCTGCCCCAAAACACATCTCGAGCTTGAGCGCCAGCACAATAACAGCGGCCACATCTCCACTGTTTGGTTTTCCAATGTTGTGTTCCTGTTGCCGGAGGAGACCCCAAGCCATTGTCCCAGGCACAAACATCCTCACACACTTCCTGTGGGGTGATGGCACAAAATCTGTGAGTCACATTAGCACAGTATTCAAGTAGGGAGTTGATTAGAATCTTAGCAGGCATTGCATAACGGAAGTGGGAATTACTTGCATGCCTGTAATCGGAGTTAAAAGTAACAGTCATCATTTACTCACCGTCATGACGTTCCAAACATGATTCCCTTTCTTCCGTAGAACATAAATGGGAAAATATATTTGGAAAATGAAACAATGGAAGCTCAGAAGTGCCAAAAAAGGGCAACATAGCACCACAAGAATAGTCCATAACATTTTTGTTATTGTTAGTGAAATAATGTTTCCATGAGCATCTACAAAAAGAGTCTGACAGTAGGTGTGGAACGAATGAGTAAATGTTCAACAGCTGCAGCAGACTCATATATATAAACAAATACACACACATCCACTGGGAAATTACAGGGTAAAATGCTTTAAGCTTAAGTCATCAGCAGGTGCTATTAAAGCTGGAGGGTGCAATTTTGAGCGCACGTTGTGATGTGCATTTATAATATGTGATTCCAAAATCCTTTAAATGTTAAACTGTGTGGTGGATGTTAATGTTTTAATGTCAACATCAAACATTTGTTCTCAAAAATTCAGTTCTTAACTCCTAAACCAGTTGTTGCAGGCTCAAAGTGCAAAGTTTCTTATGTCATTGGAATCCTTGGCTCTTGACAGATAAAACATGCCTAAGATTTGTCCTTCACCAAATGCGAAATTTTGCATTCTTTTGAAAAACCTACTTTTGCAAACTAGTCCTAGGTTTTTCACCCGATCGTAACCAAAACCAGTGCAGGAAGATTCTGTGTAAATTACCAAAAAAAAAAAAGTTCAACTTTCGACTCGCTGTCGCAAAGGCACGCCAAAAGTGTTCTAAATAGGCAGGTCCACCTTTAATAAAATGGCTATGAATTTACGTACGGAATGAGATATCTTCGCCAAACTCACAACGCGTATGTAAGAGCTGGATCTGAGGTCACATGAACAAAGCTGCAGAGCTTGGCCACTTGGTGGCGCTAAAAAAAAAACGGAAAAAATGGCCATAACTACACAACTGTTTGTCCTATTGACATGAAAATTGGTATGTGCAGTCTTGGTCCAAAGTGCCACAAGCTTATAAGGACATTTGGGCACAAAAACATGGGCACAATAGGCGATAAACTTTGAGCACCTATTAGACAAGCTTAACGGAGGTTGATCTGAACAAAATTCGAGGGTCCGATTTGACTCACGGCCCTAATGGTCTGTGAGAAACTTTAAAGAAATCGGCCACTGGGGGGTGATATCATATTTTTTAAGGGTGTTAACAATTGTATATTGTGTGGTTTTTCACACATACGCATGATATTCATATCATACGACAGACCTCCTCTTTCCAAACAACTTTGCTTCTAGAACCACTGCTGTCAATTAAATCATTTGTTAAATGATTGACAAAATGTAAAAAAAAATCTACTTTTGCGAACAAGTCCTAGGTTTATTTGCTCAGTCTGGGAAAAAAAAACACTGCAGTACAATTCACTGGACTCTAGATCAGTAATTCTCAAAAAAATGTTGAAATGTACCCTTTGGGAAGCTATAACAGGGTCGTTTAGAAAAGGGGCCTGTCCAAATATACCCAGAAGCTTATAAAGCCTAAACGAAAACTCAAAACTTCACAAAACCTGCTGAGCACATGCAATAGGTGATTCTAAACAAGCATGCAACGTTTTAGGGGGATCGTACCACAGCTGGTGCTATAACAGTCATACATGTTAAAAAACTGCATATTTCTATGGCAAATTACTTGTCTTTTTTATTGATTTAGGTGGTAACAGACTTGCTAAATAATACGTAATGTCTTTTTTAATATGTGCTTAAATGCCTTAAAGCACTTGAACCCAAGTAATCGCTGCTTGAAGCTATATTTATATTTTCTAATTATGTACACACACACACACACATATATATATAAATTCTGTCCAAAACATCCAATACATGTGACCTTGAATGCAGGATCAAACAAAACAATTTTCTTTCTCTTTTCCCCCATTAAAATGATTCATGTTTTCCGTGACACGACATTGACATACATTTGCATATTTTTGAGCAGCATTCATACTTGGCAAATCAAATTTCAGTTTCATGTACTTGGTATTTCAATCAACGGTTGTGACTGTCAGCTTCACCTGCGGCTGATCTCATTACACATGCAGGGACATAATCCACAAAGGTGACATGCGGAAGAATTTCAATTACGCCTGGAGGAAGCAGATCATCACTTTCATCCACCTGGAGCGGCACGTTGCATTCTGAATAACGATAAATGCACATTAAGCATGCATATTCATCAGAATAACAGCAATAAAGTGATTTCACGCTTGGGTTTAGAGAACATTCAGCAATAATTTATTTCAGAATCTCAAGAACCACCACATTTCTCATCTGGAAAATTCAGTATCGGTTGCCAACAACACGGTTTTTGAAAAATGTTACTATACAAATTCTTAGAATAGAAAAAAGAATAAATTAACTGTGGAATTTGGTTATATTTAACCCGCCCAACAATTCCACTCGATTTTTTTTCTACAACACCTTTTTATTCTGTCCGGTTATGTCTGAAAATGAACTCATGAAACATGCTTCTATTGTCAAGATGAAGTGAGAAGACAGTTTAGTAACTAACGTCCTTCATTTCGCACAACTGGTATTAAAACTATTGACAACAGTTAGGAAACGTCTACAGCTAGGAAACCAAAGCAGGTCTTCCTGTAGCACCTGAACGTGTTGTTTGCCATTTCCCAGCTTAAAGACCCAAAAATAAACAAATACTGATTTATAAAAATCATGGTTTCACGTTTCTTTTAAAAGAACCCAGTTTCCACAGTCCTGCCTATAAATGTTGATAAATGTGTTAGTTGTTTTTTTCTTTTTTAATATAAAAATGTTATAGAGTACAGGTAGACGAGAGGAGTGACCTCACATTGGCCTAAGAGGGCTGAGGTCTGAACGACCTCTAAATGAAGGGCTGTTTTTACACCGGGTTTTAGTTTTTAACATCAAGATGCATAACACAGTGTGCTGAGCATGCACAAAAAGGGCAGATAAAAACGTCTGGTTTACTTATAGGCCATTCGTAGAACATGAATCGGATGACTTTTAGATTGAATGTCTAAGTGATTTGGACCCTTTTGAACATCTGTTGAGTTATAACGGCAAAGGGTGTGCTTTCAGCTACCTGTTTCACGTACGATGCTTCGTATCTTGCGGCGTGTAACAAATGCGGTATCTTTAGCATTATGGCTTGATGTTTCCTCGGTCAGACGACCGAGGCGAGGGGCACACGTGGTTTCGGATCTGGTCGACTGCATGAAGAAAGCATGAAACACCCTGTATTGTCTGAGCTTACCGGCTGCTTTTAAAATTAAGCACCTGCGTCACATTCTGGAATGCTGTTCTCCTGAAAGCCTTTTCAGGTCAGGGAAGAGGTAACGTCATACTCACTGAAATATTGTGTCGGTGTGCCACGTTGTGTTGTGCTCATCTGACGGTTTTATAAATACGAACGTTATTGTCATAGTGGTGTTAAAATCCTGAATTAAAAACAGATACATAAAAACCGATAAGGCTAGGAGTGTCTGGAGAAGGTTTTTTGTGTGTCTCGTTACTTCACTGATGTCACAACACTATACGTGGAGGTCTGTGACTGTTCATGCAGTGTGGGCTTACAGCAGGGCATTGTGGGAGCACCATGGTGGCGAGTTGCCGGTCGCGGCCTGAGTTGCGGTACTTCACAGATCGGTCGCTCAAAGCTGAGGGTCATGGGTTAGCGATATCAGATTTGTTGTACAGCTATGGCTTCTACGTTAGCTAATGGTTGAGTAGAATCGATGGCAAATCAACATTACACAAATGTTTCCTCAACGTCATAATCTTGAGCGATATCAGGGCTCATCTTCCAATCCAGAATGACTGAAGAAAGGCATACGCCTTTTTTTTTTTTTAAATGCTCTATTGTTATTCACAAAGTATCAAAGTTCACAGACAGTGGGAGGGGCTTATGATGCACTCCGGTCCGATGAGAAGGGGCGCTGTAGGATGACCACATAACAGAACTGAGAACATAAAGATCTACAAAGATGGTTGACGCCAAAGCAATCCATCGGAATGTTTTTTTTTTTGTGCATGAGAGAGAACGACGCCGGCTCTCTGACATCAGTGCAGAGGGACACACACGACAGCAGGGGACGAATGTCTATTTGAGCATGTGTGTGCGCATGAGTGGGGTTCACTTATAGTACAACGCGCATAAGACGTCTCTCATACGCACATCGGGAGGGTTTGTGCATACGGAGGAACCGGCTGCCGGGTCTAAATTCAAAAGTCAGAGTGGGAGGGTCAGACAAGTTCATTCAGACTCTTGTATTCCCGTAGTTCGTAAGCACTGTACCGCCGGATATACAGAGAGGAAGGAGAGGTTGAGGAGGTACTGGCTCCAGCCATTGGTGTTTTTTCAGATGATTTAAGGTCCAGACTGTGGTCAGGCCTGCCTTCTGAAAACTCTTTTAAAGAGGGAGGGATGAGGGATGACGGTTTAGACGAGCGTTCCCGGCTTTGCCTTCTCGTGCCCGTACCACTGTACGTCCACTATCTCAGAGCACAGGGGACTGCTCAGGAAACAACTATCGGCGAACGGCGATCTGCAGAGAAGTAGAGGAAAGTGTCAGATGTCTTGACATTTCGTAGGTGTATTTAACAGGCTGTAACATTTATACTGCAGTAGCTAGATTTATGTTTGTGCAGCTATCAGAAGGCTCATAGGGAACTGAATGTCATCCAAATTAACAGGTTAATTTTAACATGCTTTAAGCCAGGGGTGTCACACTCAGTTCCTGGAGGGCCACAGCCCTGCAGAGTTTTGTTCCAACCCTGCTCCAACACATACTATGCAGTTTTCAATTAAGCCTGAAGGACTTGATTAGTTGAATCAGGTTTGTTTTATTAGGGCTGCATCTAAACTCTGCAGGCCTGCGGCCCGCCAGGACCGGAGTTTGACACTTTAAGCCAGGGGTCACCAACCTTGTTCCTGGAGGGCCGGTGTCCTGCAGAGTTTACCTCCAACTTTCCTCAACACACCTGCCTGGCAGTTTGAAGTATACGTAGTAAGACCTTGATTAGCTGGTTCAGGTGTGTTTGATTAGGGTTGGAGCTAAACTCTGCAGGGACACCGGCCCTCCAGGACCAGATCTGGTGACCCCTGCTTTAAGCTATACTAATACATTCTGGCCAACAACGGGAATACTTGCTTTATGTTTTTTTTTTTGCACATGGAACCAAGGAAGAAACAATTCCCAAATATAGAATTGTTATTGTAAGTCAATCAAAATAAAAAACAGATGAATTACTTTTGATTTGTTAAACATTAAATATACTGCATTAAACAGATCTTAAATATTAAATTTAATAAATTAAGTTCCTGCTTAACATATTTAACATATTCAATAGATTCAATTCTTAAATAAATTTTAAAGTCTTTATATGTATAGAAAAATAAAAAATATATTTATATATGGAATAAAAATTATTTTTAAAAAATGTGCTTACCAAGCCTGCATTTATTTAATCCAAAGTATAGCAAAAACATAAAATTTTGAAATATTTTTAAAATTACTGGTGTTTATTTGAATATATTTTTAAAAATGTAATATATTTCTTTTGATTTTAAAGCTGAGTTTTCAGCATCATTACTCCAGTCTTTAGTGTCACATGATCTTTCAGAAATCATTCTAATATTCTGATTTGCAGCTCAAAAGAACATTATTTTTATGATGATGAGAACAGCTGAGTAGATTTTTTTTTAGATTTATTTGATAAATAGAACTGAAATAAAAATCTTTTGTAACATTATAAATATTTTTATCATCACTTTTGATCAATTTAAAACATCCTTACTAAATAAAAGTGTTAATTTCTTTCTCAAAAAATAAATAAACAAAATAATAATAATATACTGACACCAAGTTTTGACAGGTATAGTACATAATGTTTTAATATTGATAATAATAATAAAAAAAAGTTTCTTGAACCACAAATCAGCATATTAGAATGATTTCTGAAGGATCATGTGACGCTGAAGACTGGAGTAATGATGCTGAAAATGTAGCTTTTGATCACAGGAATAAATTACATTTTTAAAATATATTCAAATAGAAAGCAGCTATATTAAATAGTTAAAATATTTTACAATATTGCTGCTTACGCTATATTTTGGATCAAATAAATGCAGGCTTGGTGAGCAGAAGAAAATTCTTTAAAAAAAACATTAAAAATCTTACTGTTCAAAAACTTTTGACTGGTAGTGTACATATAAAATGTATGTAAAACAAAAAAAAAAATTAAACATTTTTACAAATAACATTATAATATACATACAAAGAAACTGTTGTGCCACATAATATAAAATTTCTCATTTTGTGACTGAAATGTTTGGTCATACTGCTCATAAAGTTTTGCTTCAGTACTCCCTAGAAATTTGAAAGCAGTAACACTTAAACTCCAGTTAAACTCCAACACAAGAAAATGACACAATCAGAGAAGTGAAGGAGTGAAAGAGTGAGATACAGAACATGCAGAGAGATAAAGATTGAGAGAGAGTGTACCTCTCTACTGGTCAGTGCTTTGGTGAGAGGGAGAACGGTCTTCAGTAGGAGAACTTTCAGTCGTATCACTGCCCCGAGAAAACACACACATACACATTCAGGCAGAGGTGGGTTAGTGAGACACACAGAGAGACAGAGAGAGAGAGAGAGAGAGAGAGAGAGAGAGAGAGAGAGAGAGCGAGAGAGAGAGAGAGAGAGCGAGAGAGAGAGAGAGAGAGAGAGAGAGGTTAGCTTTTGTGGGTAGCTGTGATCAGTCAATGTAGAGTGAGTTGTGTAATTTCGACACTGGGGTAGTTCTGTTAAACACTATTAAAGTGAACAACACAGACAAAGCATTGGTACAGTTAGGTGCACGTCTGAACCAAGAGAATGTGCTCCGCAACCCAGACTTTGACCAACATCCTCAAATATGTCTGAATTTAAACTGTTATTTGAAGTAAATACCCACAGACAAACAAAGCTGCGCAATCTACAGGAAAACCAAGCCAATTGTGCAATTTTGGAAGAAACCAAGAACAGCACAATGAAAATATGAAGTATATATAAACATTCATGGTCAAAGTTTAGTGCTAGGAAAACCATATAAGCCTAGCCTATAAGCATACTCACATCTAGAGTGATACAAATCACTGATTTAAAGCAATATGTTCTTTGGATTAGGCTGAAAAAAGTGTTACTTAATTATTTAGTATTACTGCATGATTCTGATTGGTCAGTCCATCTAAGAAACTACAGAGATGCAGTACGTTACTAGATACTATGTTGTGTCAAAAGTTTTTGTAAAGTAAGGTTTTTAATGTTTTTTAAAGAAGTCTGCTCACCAAGCCTGTATTTATTTGATCCAAAGTCCAGTAAAAACAGTAAAATTTTGAAATATTTTTACTATTTAAAATAAGTTTTCTACTTGAATATATTTTAAAATGTAATTTATTCCTGTGATTAAAGCTACATTTTCAGCATCATTACTCCAGTCTATAGTGCCACATTATCCTTCAAAAATAATTCCAATATGCTGATTTGCTGCTCAAGAAACATTTTTAACTATTATTATTATTATTATTATCAATATTTAAAGCAGTTGATTACATTTTTTCAGGATTCTTTGATGAATAGAAAGATCCAAAGATCAGCATTTATCTGAAATAAAAAGCTTTTGTAACATTAAACACTATTTCATTCAAAAGCTTGGAGTCAGTATAATTATAGAATTTAATACTTTTATTTAGCAATGATGCTTTAAATTGATCAAAAGTGATGATAAAGACATTTATAATGTTACAAAAGATTTCTATTTCAGATAAATGCTGTTCTTCTGAACTTTTTATTCATCAAAGAAACCTGGAAAAATTCAACTCAGCTGTTTTCAATATAGTGTTTTTTGAGCAGCAAATCAGAATATTAGAATGATTTCTGAAGGATCATGTGACTGGAGTAATGATGCAAAAAATTCTGCTTTGAAATCAGGAATAAATTACATTTTAAAATATATTCAAATAGAAAACAGTTTTTTAAATGTTTAAATTTTACTTTTCTTGCTGTACTTTGGATCAAATAAATGCAAGGTTGCTGAGCAGAAGTGACTTCTTTAAAAACATTTAAAATCGTACTGTTCAAAAACTTTTGACTGGAAGTGTAGATGTATATATATATATTAGTGTAATTCTAAATGATTCAGTGTCTTACCCGCTCTGCCAGTTGAGTATATGTTGTGGGCTGCATGGGGGTGTAGCTGCAGGGTCACTGCAGGGAGTTCCACTCCTCTGACTGTGTGGAGATGCAGCTGAAACACACACAGACTCCACTGTAAGACACTAATGCATACAGCTGGACTACAGTCACATATGCTCATACACGTGGTGAACGTGTTGGAGATAAAGCTGACTGCTTGCTGCCAACACCCTCTTGAGCTTCTGGAAAAGGTTTGGAGTGTTTCTGCCACCCAGAGAGAGGTGATAATCCCTACGACACACACTCACACACTGACCAGACCACCCTGACAGCCTCCATACACACACACCTCACAGCAATGTAGTGAAGTTGACACATAAAATAGGTCTCATTCCACCACTCTGTCACACACACTAAATCACTGCAGTAGAAAGTATATGTACTAAATGAAGTGAGATGTACAGACCTTTCCTAAAGTTCACAGCATATGTAAATGTAATGTGAATGAAAATGAGGTTGTGAGGGTGAGAAACTCGGTTTGCACCATATTGAGTAAAATATGCATGAAACACCATAAAACATGGGTTGTGAAAATAAGACAAGATAGTATGACATATTGAATGGACATTGTCTTTACTCCCACAGCTTTAATTTTCTTTTTCCAAGGCTCCAGACACTAAAAAAATGTCTGAAGTCAAATTTGTCTAGTTGTCAAATTATAAAGCCATTCAATATAACAGTAAATCAATAGCTCTAAAGTGATTTCAGTGTATCAAACCTCACAAACAGCTCAAGTGAAATCAGACGTAACCAATAAAATGACAGTTTAATGAGATAATGAATCACAATATAGTTAGTCTGATTAAAACTGATGCCTCTATTGTGACTTTTTTTTTTTTTTTTACATACATACATATTATTATATTACTAATGGTGGCTAGCCACTAAAATATATATATATATATATATATATATATATATATATACATATAGTATATACACGCACACAGTTCAAAAGTTTGAGATCAGAAAGTGAGGTCAGTTTAAAGATGTCTTCAAAAAAACAGAAAAAAGGTCATTGTGAAAAAATATTGCCATTTAGAATAATGGTTTTGCAATTTAATATATTCAATTTTATTGCAAATTTAATAACTGTTTTCTATTTTAATATACTTTAAAATTTAATTTATTCCTGTAATTCAAATTGAAAGTGTATTAAAATAGAAAACAGTTATTAAAATTTGCATTAATATTTCACAATATTACAGATTTTTCAGATTTTTGATTAAATAAATGCAGCCTTGGTGAGCATATGAGACTTCTTTAAAAAAACAATAAAAATCTTACTGATCCCAAATATCTTTTTGCATTATTGATATTTGACCTGCTCACCTGGTGACCCCTTCACTAGTGTCCCTATTCGTCCTCCACGGCCGTCTGAAGCATTGGAGCTGGTGTGCGTAACGCGGCTGTGCTCCTTTAGCGATCCAGATGAGCGCTGGTACCAGCACCGCAGCTCCTCTGACACCGCTGCCCGTCCCCCTCCTCCTCCTCCTTCCCTGCCCAGAGACGGAGTCCTCACAATCTGTGAGCGAGAGGGCGTCAACCTCCCGCTGCCACCACCCGCTTCCCCGTCCTCCCCGGAGCCCCACCCCTCCTTATAAAGTCCCCCGGCTGTGTATGAGTTGGAGGTCTTGAACTGCGCCTTGACGCTGTAGTGCCCCTCCTGGTCGTTCTCCAGGCTGCGGACAACCACGGCGCTGGGGCTGCTGCCCTCCGTGTACAGCGGGTACTCTTTGATGCGATACTGTGAGGAGGGTTGGCTCTGGCTGTGAAGGTACACGCCCTGGTGGCTGCCGCACACCCCTCCGTGGGTGCTTCCGTTGCGGGCCGCCAGGTTGGGCATGCTGCCAGAGCTGGACGCGCCCAGGTGTCCGGCAGACTTGTGACGTTGTCGCTGCCGCTGACGGGCTTTGGAGGGTGAGTCCTCGGCCAGCGTACAGTAGTTAGGGTTGGAGGTGGATGAGGGGTAATAATGTTCTGAACTGGAGTGGCTGGTGCAAGATGAGCAGTCGTCGGGGACAACAGAACCATTGCTTCCTGTCCTCTGTGGTCCTGATAGAAACAGGTCAGGGCTAAGTCCCGCCTCTGTGTCCGCCTCCAAGGATAGCAGCTTCCCCTGAGACTCCAAACTGGAACTTCGGCCACGGAATGGCTGAGTTAGACTGAGAAAGAGTAGAAAACGGAATTTTAGTTAATTATTTGAATTATTTTAATATCATATTTTTTAAAAACATTTATAATAAATTAAAACTTTTATTTAGCAAGGATCCATTATGATAACTGATAATAACTGAGCAGCATATTCAAACTGAACACTGGAGTAACAATGCTGAAAAGTCAGCTTAACGTTTTAACATATATATAAAAACAGTTCTTAATACATTACCAGTCAAAAGTTTTTTTGACAGTAAAAACAGTAAAATTCTGAAATATTTTTACTATTTAAAATAACTGTTTTCTATTTGAATATGTATTAAAATGTAATTTATTCCTGTAATTTCAAAGCTGAATTTTTAGCATTATCACTACAGTTACATGATCCTTCAGAAATCATTCTAATATTCTAATTTGCAGTTCAAAAAAAAAAATATATGTATATATATATATATATTATGTTGAAAACAGCCGAGTAGAATTTTTTCAGGTTTCTTTGATGAACAAAAAGTTCAGAAGAACAGCATTTATCTGAAATAGATTTTTTTTTGTAAAATTATAAATGTCTTTATCATCACTTTTGATCAATTTAAAGCATCCTTGCTAAATAAAAGTATTAATTTCTATAATTTCTCCCCACCCCACAAGGTTTGGTGATCAGAAGAGACTATTTTAAAAATACATTAAAAATGTTACTGTCCAAAAACTTTTGACTGGTAGTGTATATTAATAATTATATTTCACAATATTACTGTTTTTGCTTTTGATTTTGAATTTATGTTGATTTTATGTTTGATTTTAACCTTAATAAACCTTATGTATGCATTTAATATGAATTAACTGAAATATGAATCCTTCATATAAAATAAGAATTAGTTTATATAGCCTAGCAATACAATTATGTAAACAGAATGTTAAATAAAACCACAGGTGATGTTCTCATGTTGACAGCAGAGGACATTTGAGAGAGAAAGAGTCTGTGTGTGCGTCCTTCCAGCACCTGGCCGAGTGGACGTAGCTCCGTGTTCTCAGGTCAGGGGTGGAGGGCATGCTGGACTGGCTGTTCCAGTGAGGGAGGGAGCGCACAGGGCTGTTCTGGAGAGAGTTGCTCCCTCCCGCCTCACAGCTGCCCGTGCTAGGGAACCGCCTGTGACTACTGCAGAAAGAGAAAAGAATTAACATATTTAAATCATTTACATTGGGCTTCACACTACTAATACCAACATACATTTTCGGACTGGTCCATACCTGGAGTGTGAGGAACGTTTCTTCACCCGTTCGTAGGGTTCATCTAATGAGCTTTCGCTCCACATGCGCGGTTTGATCGGGGACTTGTCGTAGTCACTGCGCTGGTAGTGCAGGTGTCTCAGTCCATCCAGGGACTGTGGGGGAGGTGGCCGGCTGTGGGACGGAGGTCGGGGAGGGAGACCTTTGTGTGGCGAGGCAGCCGGAGAGAACGTGGGGGTTCCTGTCACCTGGGGGTCATCTGGACAAGGAAATGAGGTAAATATCATTTAATGATTAAGATGGTGCATGCATATGTTTTACTTTTGGGGACAAGTCTGCTAAAAGAAACAATAAAAATTAAGTTTAAAGAACTTCTTTTTGGGGGAAAAAAAATATCATAAAATGAATTATGTGTACTATCAGAAACAATGCATTAAAAGCTGGGGGGTGAAAACTTTTGAACGGAATGAGGATGTGTACATTTTTCTTATTTTGCCTAAATATTTTTTTTCATTTAGTACTGCCCTTCAGAAGCTACAGAAGATAGTTACATGTTCCCCAGAAGACAAATGAAAGTGAAATTTACCCCCAGCTCTTAATGCATCTTTTTTTCCTTCTGGAGCATCAGTGAGTGTTTGAACCTTCTGTAATAGTTGCATATGAGTCCCTCAGTTGTGCTCAGTGTGAAAAGATGGATCTCAAAATCATAGTCATTTTTGGAAAGGATTCAAATACACAAAAACGCTGAAAAACCAAAGAATCTGTGGGACCTGAAGGATTTTTCTGAAGAACAGCAGGCAGTTTAACTGTTCAGTATGAACAAGGGAGTCATGAACAACTATCACTAAACAAAAAACAGCTGTGGATCATTCAGGTAACAACACAGTATTAAGAATCAAGTGTATATAAACTTTTGAACAGGGTCATTTTGATAAATTAAACTATTATTTTCTCTTGTGGACTATATGTAAATTTATTTTATGTGAAATATCTTATTCAGGTCAGTACTAAATAAAAAATAACATGTTTTTTGTATGATCCCTCTTGTTTTAGTGAAATAATTAACATTTCTGCAAGGTGTATGCAAACTTTTGACTTCAACTGTATCTGTTGAGAAGTTGAACATTTTTCTTGTTAAATTATTCTGCTTTAATTTGAAACCAGAATACACAAGTAAAATAGTATGTATCTATAAAAAGTGCACAAAACTCACCATCATCCAGCACCAGGGCATCAGACAGCGAACTATCCTCAGAGCCGATATTTGCTTCTGCCAAACAAAGACAAAGACACTTAAAAGTGAAAGCTCCCACCAACATGTCAAACAAATCTTTACAACCTAAGCATGAACACGAGTGCGTTAAATGAATTTTCGCAGCAGAGGTCACACACAGACACATATGTCACACGGTTTTATAGGTCTACGGGGAGGTGCGATTACTCTTGCTCTCAGCATGAAAGACTTTACAGAGGAAACACTTAATGAACTCACAGGAGTGCTGCGAAAGTGTCTACAAACACAACGAACAGAATTCCTCACCCTCTATGATTAGAGAGGCACGTTGTGTGGGTTTCTTCCCAGAACGAACGCGGTACTCGTTGATGCCGTTCTCGATGTCTTGCAGCTTCTTCAAAGCGTTTAGATACGACGTCTTCCTCTGTTTCTTCAGCTTTTTGCTGCTGATGTGAGGATCGGATGCTAACCGCCTCGCTGCCTCCGTTATCTGAGACTGGATGGCGAATTCCCTTTCCAAACGCTCTAATTCCTCTTCCTAAAAAACAGATGTAAACACACAAAATGGATTAACTTTAAATCATCCTTTGTGCAATTTGCAACACACTTTGTCAGAGTAACAAGACAACTACGGGCGCCAAGTTGTCTAGTTCTCACATACACATTGAGACAGCTCATATATTGTAGCCTCTTCTCAATGCCTTCGATTAATCACCCAAAATCAACAATCATCAGTCATGTAAAATCACACATACAAAGGCAAAGATGACATTATGACCTCTTACATTAATCAGCTTTCTTCATTCAAACAGCTAAGCTCTTTTTTTGGGGTCTTGTAATCCAGCTCCTTTGGCTGACACTCAACGCATACACTGCGCTATCGCCACTTCCTCTGATCATGCCAGACTGGAGCTATTTATAGACCCTATAGTCTGATTGTGGTTTAAAGGGCAGTTGTGATAAAACAATTGTGCAGTGTTCGCTGTGGTCAGAGGTTCAGAAATTTCTACGGTACCAACTATAAATCAACTATATGAACAGTCACTGACCTCTCCTTTGGGCAGGATCTTCTGCTCGTCTAGTTTGAAAGCGGTGCCGATTTTGCGTCTGACGGTGGGCGGCTCCTCCCCAGGGTCGAGAGGGTACTCTTTTGGAAGTTTTCCTGTCAGCTCCTGAAACACAACACACTATGTTAGACTCTTATTCCAGCTGTTGTTGTGTGTTAGATTAAGATACTGGTTTCATTCTGTTCTTCAAAAAATCCTCCATTATTTGGTTTTTCAGCATTTTTGTGTACTTGAACCCTTTCCCACAATGACTGTATGAGTTTGAGATCCATCTTTTTAAACTGAGGACAACTGACGGACTCATATGCAACTACTACAGAAGGTTCAAATGCTCACTGATGCTCTAGAAGGAAAAACCATCCATTAAGAGCCATGAATGTAAACTTTTGAACAGAATGAAGATGTGTACATTTTTCTTATTTTTAAATATATTTATATATTTTTTTCATTTAGTACTGCCCTTCAGACACTACAGAAGATACTTAATTGTTTCCAGAAAACAAAATACGTTAAATTTACCCTTCAGATCCAAAAAGCCAAACAGTTTTCACTCTCCAGCTCTTAATGAATGCATGTGTTTCATACAGTCATTGTTGATAAGGGTTCAAATACACAAAAATGCTGAAAAACCAAAGAATTTGTGGGACCTGAAGGATTTTTCTGAACAACAGCAGGCAGTTTAACTGTTCAGAATAAACAAGGGACTCATGAACAACTATCATTAAACAAACAAAACAAGACAAAAAAACATTCAGGCAACAACACAGTATTAAGAATGATTAATTAACATTTTGCAGATTCTGCAAGGTGTGTGTGTGTGTGTGTGTGTGTGTGTAAACTTTTGACTTTAACTCTATATACTTATGTATTGAAATTGGTTTATGTACTAACTATTGTGCCAAAACTAGTAAAATCTAATAGTGGTTAAATAGCGGTCTTACTCTTTCTAAGCAGTCCAGAGAGAAGCTACAAGAGTTCATACTGAATTAAATGACCAAAACAGTTTACTATGTAATAAAAAAATGACTTTATAAATTATAAACAAGACTGTCTTTGCTTTAATACTTCCAGCTGCTAATTCAGCATGAAGAAGATCAAATATGCACATCCATCTACAACACATTTAAAAAAAACAACAACAACAACCCATATCACAATTCCTGTTTTTTTTTGTCCCTACACAAAAAAAATTTCCTTTAAGAGATTCTGTAATACCATAATAGAATAAGATTAACTGTATATTTGAACCAAATGGATAAAAAGTTTCTAAATAGCTTCCTTTGTAGACTGCAGACAGCAAGTAAGCTCAGGTTCTCGAGAAAAGCCGCTATGCTGAAGTGAGAAGTAGTTTCGATCCTTACCGCTTCTCTGATGCAGATGCTCTTGAGTTCCTCTATTCTCTGTCTCAGCGTTTCCTCCAGAGCTTCCTGTCTGGCCCTCAGAGCCGCCAACATGTCCTTCTTAGCGGTCTGGGAGCTGTCTGACTCTTGAGAGCCTACACACACACACACACACACACACACACACACACACACACACACACAGAGAGACAGAGAGAAGGTTAGATCAAATCTAGGATTGACACAAGTCACATTTGACCAAATACGTATGTGTGTGCAACCTAAAGGTCAAAGATCAGAAATTTTTAAAGGTCAAATCAGCACAAGCTTCAGACTTCAGCTTAAACAATTAGACTGACCTTTTTGCTTAGTAAGAGGGTGTGTACCTCACCTCTTTCAACCTTATGAAAGGGGCAAAATGTGTGTGTGTGTGCGTGTTTCCGGACAGAATTGAACAAAGTGTCCCAATGGGGCAGCATTGTTTAGCAGATACTCTATGTGGATCAGAGTATGAGACAAAGTTGTGTGTGCCGAGATGTTTACAAGGAAGTTGGCTAAATTTTTTGGCAAGATTGGGAAGGATTACATAACAACAGCGATAGCTTAATATCACCATACAATGCGAAAGACATTAAACCAGTGTTTGTTTACGTGTGGTAGAAATTAGTCGAGGTTGTGAATGCGTGTTTTCTCGCAGTGAAACTATGCATCGTGGACAGCTTTCTGCATCTCTGCAGAGGAATGTGATGTGTCTGGTGTGTTTGGAAGGGGATAATGAGTGTGTGTGGGCAGGCAGCTGTCTGGGAATCAGTGAAGGGTCGACAATAACAGAGAGAGAATATGACCGGGGTCACTGACTGTGTCGGTAGGGTCCAGTCAAGGCTGCTATGTTTGCGCGTCTACTGCAGACAGTACTGCGTCTACTGTGACCAAGGACCACAAAACCAGTCATAAGTAGCATGGGTATATTCGAAGCAATAGCCAACAATACATTGTATGGGTCAAAATGATAGATTTTTTTTTTTAATGCCAAAAATCATTAGGATATCAAGTAAAGATAAAATTCCATGCAGATATTTTGTAAATTTCCTATGGTAAATATATCAAAGCTTAATTTTTGACTAGTAATATGCATTACTAAGAACTTCATTTGGACAACTTTAAAGATGATTTTCTAAATATTTTGATTTTCAAATAGCTGTATCTTGGAAAATATTGTCCTATCCTAACAAACCACGCATCAGTGGAAAGCTTATTTATTGACCCTTATGACTGGTTTTGTGGTCCAGGGTCACAAATGTGTCCTGTCACTGTAAATTAATATGGCGTGGCGTTTGGCAATCTTCTATATTATGACATACACTACCATTCAAAAGTTTGGGATCAGTAATACATATATTTTTAAACAAATTAATGCATCTATTCAGCAGGGATGCATTACATTGGTCAAAAGTGACAGTAAAGACAATTATAATGTTACAAAAGACTTACATTTAATATAAATGTTGTTTTTTTGAACTTACACAAAAATATTGAGCAGCACAACTGTTTTCAAGATTGTAAGAAGAAATGTTTCTTAAGCACCAAATTAGCATATTAGAATGATTTCTGAAGCATCACGTGACACGGAAGATTAGAGTAACAATGCTAACAATTCTAAACATTCTAACATTTTAAAACGGAAAACTGTTATTTTAAATTGTAATAATATTTAACAGTATTACTGTTTTTACTTTATTTTGTCATCAGACTTTGAATGGTAGTGTATTTTGGGGAAAAAAAAAATTGTGGTATTCAAAACATTTTTTCTCACTAAGAGGACATACATAACAAAGAAGTGAATATTCCAGAATCACTCTGAGCATACGAGTGAACCAGAGTGGGAATTCTTGTCTCCCAGTTCTTGTGAGTATATGTGACAGGAGAATTTAGCTCCAAAGAGCTTTTCTACTCCACCAAGTTTGGATTTGCTGAGTTGCCAAATAAATCCATCATTTTTGCTTCCCAGTGGAAAGCGTTCAGCATGGGGATGTGAAGTGAAAGACGTTAAGAGAAAATTAGTAATAGACACACACACTTGGTCTGGGTGGGGTTCATGGGAACTCCAAAGGGGCAGAACTGTCTTGTGGTGAACCTATGAAGCAAATCGACTGCAAAGAAAGGCATCATTCTCTCACTGGAACAGAGCAACACTGTTCTGGAGAGCATCTCTGTGAAATCTTTTTATCCTTTCAGAGACTACATATATACAGAGACAGGAGATTTCTGAAGCATATGAGTGTTTTACAGAGCAATGACACACACGTGCACTTTTAACTGTACTGTATTTATAACATTGCATTACACTGACTTTCAAAATAAATGCTCCTGTCCATACTTTGGACTTACATCAGTGCATGTTATATTTAATTAAAAAAAAATTAAGTTTAAAGTCAATGTAAAGGCAAAATTGATTTTGTTTACTTATTGTCTTGCCTAGACTTATTCATGCATGCTTTTCAAAAAAAGATTTTTTTTTTTTTTTTAAACTTACTACCTTGGCTTCGCTTCTGAAGCAACTTTCCTTGTCAGATGACATAACTGAGCCTCAACTCTACAGTCCTACTCTACAATTTCTCTCTATGAATAACCAAATTCATTTGGAAATCCTTCAGATTACAGAAGTAAAATGGTTTGCGAATGCTGTTTCATTTTTAGGCTAACCAAAGCAAACAGCTCCAGAATGCAGCGACTGTCCAAACCTCCACTATGATCTAATCTTTCATGTGTGGTCAGTGATTAAGAGGCTGAAGACACATGGCTCAGATGAAAGGGGAGATCGTATGACTGACACCAGAGGAGTCCTGCACCGAGCACATTTAATTCACAATACCTGACACCACGGCAGGAGTCCAAAACCAGCATCAAGACAAGCTATTCTCGCCCCGTAGAAAATTTACACACATGCCCACACCCCAAAACGTCCAGTGTATGACATCATCATCACCATGAGATCATAAACACTGGATTCCCACACAGGACAGAGTGTTTGAAGCCAAGTGCACACTACAAGACTGAAGCTTGTTCCTTTACAACAGGCCCCACATCATTGCCAACTTGTCACTCTTGTCACCAACACTTCAGCTGCAGATGCAGTGATACATTACTACACAGCTCTTAAAGGGACATAGGAGGAAAAATTATATTTCAGTGCTTTTACGTTCTCTTCACAAAATGCAGAAACCCTGGATGGAATCACGGAATCCAGTCATAAAATTTTATTTACTGTATAATGCAGAATGTCAAGGAATTTGCCGAATTTGAAATGAAAAAAATAAAAGTAGGTCAGTACACTTAAATCAAAACGCAATATAGACTAGTGTCTGTGAATACTAAGCTGTAAAAATGCAGTTTAAATATAAATCCTGCATGTTCTGCGTGTCTCTGTGTGAAGGAATGGCGCAGACGCACGGTTTTGCTTACTACACACATATTGAAGCGCACGTTAGGCTTGCAGTGTTTTTAGCCTCTGCCTACTCATTATATGAGTACATGAACACATAAACATAATCTATAAAGTCTATAGATCTATAGGAGCATTTTAGTTTCTTTTGAGGAAAAACTATCATCTTCTCATTTACAGACAGAACCTTAAAGCCCTTCACAGCAACCCTTCAAAATAAAAGTTTGACTTGAAACTGTGACAGAAATATATTACTTAATGTAATGATAATACTACTACTAATAAAATTATGATTAAACATTTTTAAGGAATGATTTACCAGAATTCATTTTTCCAAAAACACAGAACTTGGCAAAAAATCATACTGGTCTTAAAATGTTATTTTTGTTGAGCTTCTAATAAATTGCTGCTAAATTGTGTAAGTTTCATGATTACAATTAATTAGATGTTTTTTGATTGACATTTCTTAAGAAATAAAGAAAATAGAAATACATTTTTATAGTGTTTTAATTATTAAAAAATATTAACCATTAAATTAAAATGGAATCTGAGAGGGGGGAAAAATTATTTCATAGGGCCTTAAATGTCATTTTTGTTTAACTTTTAATAAATTGCTGTTAACTTGTAAAAGTTTCAAGATTTCAATTAATACCAGTCACGTAAAGCTCATTTAACGTTTTTTTGATTTTTTCAATTTTTTTAAGAAATAAAGAAAATAACAACAAATTATTTTTTTTTTTATTAAATGTATTAATTAGATATGATTTTGATTATTAAAATCTAATGCAACCATTAAAATGGAATCCAGAAAATGAATGGGAACAGAATTTGGCAAAAATAAAACGGAATTTGAGAGAAAAAAAAAAAAGGATTTCAAATAGCCTTATAATGTAATTTTTGTTCAACTTTTAATAAATCGTTGTTAAATTGTGTAAGTTTCATGATTTCAATTAACTAGCCTTGCTTTTTGAGTAATATTTTTTAATTTAACCATTAAAACAGAGTCTTCAAAAATGAAAACAGAAAAAAAAAAACTGAATGCAAAAAAATGTAAATGGAAAAAACAGATTTTGAAGAAAAAAAAAAAATAAAGAAACAAAAACGGATTTCAGAGGGCCCTACAAAAAAAAAAAAAAAAAAAAAAAGTAAAAAAATGTTTGCAAGAGAACGTAAAGTTTTTCTTGGGAACGCAATTGTTTCCACAAATGGACACAAAATGTCTCAGGAAAAATGCAATACTGTTGCAAGAGAACACAAATGTTTTTGAGAGCGAACATAAAGTTTCTTGGAGGAATGCAATACTTCTGCAAAAGAATGCAAATTTTTCCTCTCATCTCATAGTTTTTCCATCACTATGTCCCCTAAGTAGCTCCAAAAACTTCAAACTGAACAACACTTATGTGAGTCAGGACATAATTTCTGAATGATAGCTGTAAACAGGAAGAACGTGATCTTGTAATCGCACCTGTTTTGTATAAGTGTGCGTGTACGCGTACTGACCTGAAGACAGCAGGCTTCCGCTGCTGCCGCTGATGATTTTGCCTTTGCTGCCCATGTTGGCTAGTTTGGAGGTCTTGAGGGTTCCCGTTTCCGTCAGGTCTATGGCTATCTCGTTCAGGCTGCGTGCTGCGTGGATCTTACTCTGAAAGACAGAGACAGAGAGAGTGAATGTGCTTGCCAGCTGTGTCGAGTGTGTCAGAATTTTCCAAGAGACGAACATTCCGCAGCTTTTAAAAGTGTAACAGAATCCTTGAGCAAAATCAGAGACAGATAGTTATGTGTGCGTGTGAGTGTAAGTGCATGTGGCCGTGAGGACTGCAGAGAGATGGTTGTCTAGACGTTGAGACGGTTAGAGGTAGACCACGGAAACACACAGGAAGGTTGATGTAGTGACAGCGAGGTTATCAACCACACACACTCTGCACAAAACACAAACGCACACTCACCTTGCTCTGTTTGCGGTCCAGGTAGAACTGGTGTTGGCTGATGGCCATGGCCCAGATGGATTTGATGAGGGTTGGACAGGCGTACCAGGTGTGCACGGCGATACCACTGTGACCAAACGTCCTCCGCGTTACCGACGCCCTGCAGTTGGAGAGAACACAAAACGACTTTATATTCACTGAATTTTATGACATTGTCAGGGCGGGAACACAGATGTCAAAATGTTTATTATTGGCCAAACACATTTAAAACAATTACGCATTAACAGATGCATACCATCTTTATGTTGTCATTTCAATACATACACAGTCAAAAAAGGTTCTAAATTAGATGAACCACATCCAAAGCCACATAAAAACAGTCAATAAACACACCTGTGACTATGTTATGTTGCTTGCCTAGTTAAGCTAATGCTAAGATAAAGCTTATGCTCTCATGCTCACCAATGCTGTATTTATTTGATCAAAAATACAGTAAAAACTGTATTATATTGTGAAATATTATTAGGGTTCAAATGCGTGGAGCTGAAACCCTACTGTAATTGTTAGAGTGGTCACGGATCAGTGTTTTCCACATAAAACCAACTGTGGAGACCAAACCGCAAGTCGTAGAGACTTGAAACTTGGAGGGATAGTAGTACTCACACTGCCGTCAACGTCACTAAGGCTTGCCCCAATCAGCCTGACGGGGGAGCGACAGTGAATAACTCCTAAACCGTTCAATCGTCGGCGAAATTTTCGGGTATTTTGCATTTTTTGAAAAACCTACTTTTTTAACCATTTGTCCTATCAACATGAAAATTGGTGTGCACGGTCTTGGTCCAAAGCGTCACAAGTATCTACAAGGACATTTTGGTATCTCAAAAAACATGGTCGCCATTGGCCAATGAATTTTGAGCACCTGTTAGACAAGGTCAGTGGAGGCCGATCGGAATGAAACTCTTTGACTGTCTGTCTGACTCACGGCGTCAAAGGTCTGAGAGAAATTTGAAAGAAATCGGCCACTGAGGGGGCGATATCACATTTTTCTAGGGCATAAATGATTGCACGCAGCATTTTTTTTTTTGAACGTACACACAATATTTGTATCATACGATAGAACTACTTATTCTGGACAACTTTGCCTCTAGAATCACTGCGGTCAATCAAATCATTTGTTAAATGATTCAGATGTCAAAAAACTACTTTTGCGAACTACTCCTAGTCCTTGTCACTCAATCTGGAAAAAAAAACACTGCAGTAAAATTCTTTAGACCAATAATTATCAAAAAAAAGTTGAAATGCATCCTTTGGGAAGCTATAACGGGGTAGTTTAGAAAAGGGCCTGTCCAAATTTACCCAAAATCCTATAAAGCCTAAAGGAAAACTCAAAACTTCACGAAACCTAGTAAGCACATGCGAAAGGTGATTGTAAATAAGCATGCAAAGTTTTAAGGGCATCGGACCACAGCTGGTGCTATAACAGCCATAAACATTAAAAAACACCTTATTTCTATGGCAAATAAATGTTTTTTTAATCATTGATTTAGGTAGGTACAGCCTTGCTAATTAATATGTTATGGCTTTTTCCTTATATGCTTAACTGCCTTAAGCGCTTGAACCCCGGTAATCGCTGCTTGCAGCTGTATTTATAATTTAAAGTGACTGATTTTTGTTTAAATATAATGTTTCTTGCAAGGGCAAAACTGAATTCTCAGCATCATTACTCCAGTCTTCAGTGTCACATGATTTTTCAGAAATCAGTCTAATATGCTGACTTATGGTTCAAGAAACATTATTATTATCAATCTTGAAAACAGTTGCTCTGCTTAATATTTTTGTGTGTGATGCATTTTTTCAGGTAGTTCAAAAGAATAGCATCCAAATTTTCGAACGATGGTGTGTAATTCACAAAAAAAGCACAAAAATGCATTTGAATTCTATTGTCTGCCATATTATTAGCCACCAGTATAATATATATTTATGTAGGAGATATGAAATGTGAACTGGTGTTAGCACCGACTGTTCTGCAACCTATCGGCTTAACATACCACACACAGAGCAGCCCACAAACACACATACCATTTACACTGTGGTCGAACCCAGCGCACGTGTGTGTCCAGTGACGGGCTTATAAAATCCTCCAGCCCTCTCCACTAGAACAAAGATAAACAGCAGACCTTCGTGTTCTGACTCTCATCAAAACCATATTAGCGTATGCGCGTGTTGCGTCGACTTTAACTGAATGACAGTGAACCTAACAAGAAGGAAAACACACGACAGTCCCTCATGCTGGAAAATAAACATATTGTTTCATCTTCCTAAAATGTTTTGTTCTCTTTCATGTCTTATTTCCCCAGCCTCCAGCATTTCTGTGAACTCCCTCCGTGTTCTCCTCGTTTCTGGGCTGTCGTGGTGGTTGTTTGAACAGCGTGAATGAGGTGGTTTATCTGTCAGCATCTGAGGCAGCGTGAGCTGCTGCTTTTGGCAACATCTGCTCTCCTAAAGAGACTAACCAGCCCACGGCATCTACTGATGATGTCATGTGGGCCTGATGAAACCCTAAACACATCGTAATATTGACAGAGAAAAAGTCAGAACAAACTGAAGATTCAAAACAAGCCAGCTTTGGCAAAACGAAAGAGAGAAGCAGAGAATCGGGATCAAACTCAAACCACATCTCAATCTTTATAGATAGGAATACAAAAAGAAGAGACTATGTTTTTGTTTTTGTTCCAGCTGTACTTTTACCCTCTTCTCCACAGGACACAGGAAGTCAGAGATTGCAATCTAATAACAAATAGCTTAGCTCAGTGAACACTTGTGGACGGAAACCAACCGGATGTAACTACAAACATTAACAATGAAAATTAACAATTTTTCTCTTCAGGAACAGGACACCAGAATGTGTTTTCCTGTCAAACTCTGATATATTTTCAAGATTAAACAAAAATAAATTTGTATAACTGATGTGTAGATGCTGTATAAAGATGTTCCTCTATTAAATTACATCAAAACAACTTCTATATCTTACTCCTGTAGTTAGTAAATTATCCAATGTAAGCTCAGTACATCATGCCACTTACAATTCAAATTATTTCCACACTTTAATCCAAAAGCATCAAAGGACAAAAACATACACAGCTGAGGTCTTTCAAAAGTTTTATGAGATCTAAAACTCCTGCTGGGTTGGAGTGAAAGTGGCAGCCACAACATGTGCTGTCACGGTGTTTGACACAATGTTTGTAAGCCTATACAGTTCATGACCTGTGTTTGTGAGCGACCACGTGTAGGCTGTAATGTAGATTTACCTTCTCGGATCATGGACTTCCACTGAGAACTTCTTCTCCCTGAAGTACAGATTCTCCAACTGTCTCCATTGGAACACCTGCAGAGATGAGAGAACGTTTTTACAACATTCCCAAAACCTCAATCAAATATTCCACGGATGGTGTTCCAGCGTCTAAAATCCTTCCAAATCAGAAAACTACAGGAAAAAGCTCTAAAAGTGAATCCAGAATGCAAGTCCAAGAACTTTTACGTTCACTTTTGTGCATATGGTAAGCGTGTGTAAAATCCTCCTTAAGCACGGGAAACAATGAGTCCTCCTCTGTATATGTGTAGAAAGTGAGAGACTGTTTGGATCAAGAGCGATGGAGAGAGGGAGAGAGAGAGAGAGTGCAAGCAAGAGTGGGAGGAGTCAGCCCCCTTCCAAGCCTCTCCTCCCTCTGGGACAGACACTTCCTGTGTGGGCGGGGTTTATGGAGAGTTCAGAGTGATGTGTTTGTGTGTGTGCTGTAGGAACCCCTCAAAACGTAGTGCTACAGCTTTGTTAAACTCCTCCACCTCTTTTCCCCTCATTCACTCAAGAAACCTGGTTCTGGTTCTCATTACACACCATCAAGCCTACACATACACACACGGCTGTCTGCGGCACACACAGACAAAGAAAACGCAAAAGAAAAAAAGGATGGTGGAGAAAGTGGGATAAATATGCATTCAGTGCAATTTTTTGTAAGAAAAAGAGCCTTAAATACTCTTTTTAAAGGTATATAAAATCTAAACTATCGATTAAACCCATTATTACTGTTAAAAGTCATTAAAAGGACTTTGTATACAAACATTCCTTGGCAAAGACCTAGATTTAAGAAAAAGAAGAAAAATAAAGGAAAGGAGAAATGAAAAAATGATGGAAGAGAGTGGAGAGAGAAGGGGAGGGGGCTGACTTGAAGAGCTCAAGAATTTTAAGAGCCTGGGAAAACAATGGACAGATGAAGAAAGAGGGGAGGGAAGGAACATAGTTACACACACACACACACACACACACACACACAACACACAACACACAACTAAAGCTATTTCCACATATATCACTAGGACTGGGAATTAATAACTGGTTCTTATTTAGAGCTGGTTCCATTTTTAAAAATCTACTGGAACCAAATGATTTTCACAACGTCAACATCTGCAACATTCCATTGATGCAGATAAAATATTGCCTTTTTGCAACTCTACTTCTTTTAGATGTGATGAGCTTACAATACGAGTCACATTTGATGTGAATCAATGAATGGAACACACTACAAGTCAAAAGTTTTTGAACAGTAAGAAGTCTCTTCTGCTCACCAAGCCTGCATGTATTTAATCCAATGTACAGCAAAAACAGTAAAATTTTGAAATATTTTTACTATTTAAAATAATAGTTTTCTATTTGAATATATTCTAAAATGTAATTTATTCCTGTTGGTTTCAAAGCTGCATTTTTAGCATCATTACTCCAGTCACATGATCCTTCAGAAATTATTTTAATATGCAGATCTGCTGCTCAAAAAACAATGATTTCTGAAGGATCATTCAACACTGAAGACTGGAGTAATAATGCTGAAAATTCAGCTTTGATCACAGGAATAAATTAAATTTTAAAATATATTCAAATAGAAAGCAGTTATTTTAAATAGTAAAAATGTTTCACAGTATTACTGCTTTTGCTGTATTTTGAATCAAATAAATGCAGGCTTGGTGAGCAGAAAATAATTCTTTAAAAAGACATTAAAGTCTTACGGTTCAAAAACTTTTGACTGGTATTGTATAAATCAACGAAATGAAAGAGAAAGGCCAGTTGCTGCACAATAATACACAAAGAATCACAAGACTACAGATTTGTCAACTACAGTTTATAAACAAATGACACTGAGAAAGAGAATCTCATAAATCAGGACTCAAGACTGTTATTGGTTTAAATTTGTCCAATGATACACATCACTAAAATAACACTGATACATATAGTAATATAAAAGTAGTTAACGTTAAAATGTTACCAAAGATAGGGTTATTTTGTTTAGCAATTATTTCCTTGTTACTTCAATTCAAATTTGTTTATAAAGTACTTTTTCAAAACCACAACTTATACCAAAGTGCTGTACTATTAAAAGAACTAATTAATATCATAAACACAGTGCAACCGAACAGCACAGGGATTTTGATGGTGTGAATGTTTCTTGGTGTTTACGAGAAGCTTTGATAGTCTCATGGGACCAAGAACAAACCTGACCCTCAACACTTTCAAAACAACTTTCATTATGGAGATACAAATCTCTCTCCTTAGAAGAGAGGGAGGGAGAGGAAAAAGAAAGTGAGGGAGCCTACAATGTTCCATGACATCTAAACACTCTAGCGTGGTGCAGTTATAAGAGCCAATGAGGCATGGAGCATTAACCACACCAGAGTATTTTGGGCACAGCGAGGTGGAACTAGGGACTTCAGCCATTGTTCAGGATTGAGACAATCGCAGCTGAAAGTGTGTGTGATTTTGAGGCGTGCAGTCACGAGAAGCTGTAAAAGAGGGAAAAGACATTTCAAAGGGGCCCATGTGCCCAGCGATGTGCTGAATCCTGGTTAGTTCCAGCACATATTTCACTGACAGCTGAACCATGTTCAAGTCCTCATGTTGTTTGGGTATTTAGATCTCTGGAAACAGGGTTAAATCTTGTTCTGGACTTCAAAGGATTTTAATGAAGGCTCACAGCCATGGTGATGGGGTCCAAAGATTGGCTATGCCTCTATCTGAAAACCCCACCTCTGCTCTGATGCAATTGATTCCAGTAAAGTCTGATGTTAGCATGCAATTAAAACTAAAAACTCAGGAACAAAAGCATGCAAACACAACACATACACAAATGATAAGTGAAACAGTCTATTCTTAATTAAATGCTACCATTTACCTTAATACTTTTAATTAAAATAAATGTACATGTGTTCAGAAGTCTGGGGTATGACTTTTTTTTTTTTTTTAAGAAATCAGTACTGTTATTCAGTAAGGAAGAATTAAACAGGCATTAAAGACTTTTTGCCTGGTTTTACTGACAGGGCTTTAACTAAGCCAGGATTAGGCCATAGTTCAATTAGGACAGTTCAGTAATTTAAAAAAACATGCCTTAGAAAAAAAAAAAAAAACATCACTAGGGTATTGGCATATTTTTAAGATCATTTGAAACAGCTCAGACTTACATTTTAGTCTAGGAACCGGAGGTTACTGTTAGAAAATATTTCCGTTCCAAACAAAGGCTGTTCTTTTTAACTTTCTGTTCTTATGAATAAATAACAAAAACACTGAGAATGCAAAAGATCACTGCAATGCAATGAAATGAGCATGATTTTGTTGAAACCATGATACCACCTTATAATCTTGCCTATATAGGCAGCTTACTAGGTTTTAGCTAACCGCTTATTCAAACAATCCTTTCTAGAGCTCTAGCAGAGTTAAAGACCACTTAAGACCAAAACCTGCTTATTCAGAAAGCTCCAATGTATGGGAGTTTAGATTTTAAGGAGTCTCTATGTAAATGTCATAGGCGTTGCGTCACTATGACTCACATTCACTGCAGCTACTTTTATTATAACGCACAACGCACACCCTGCAGTCTGTACATAGAGTAATACAATAAACCCCCACCCCTCTCTATCTCACAAAGGCATGCACAGAGTACAGGAAGACCGTGTGTGGCACAGTATTTACTTAGCCGGAGCTAAAACGAGCGCTGATGAGAAAAGACAGGGCATCGGAAAGGTCAAAGGTCAGTAGCAGCAGACAGGATGAAAACAATCACTGGTGACTCAAGGGTTGCAATCCCATGATTCACAGCTATAACGTCACCTCTGGCTAGCTGTACACTTCTTAGATTTGCTATGCTGTTTGTATGTTTTACAAGGCAAGAATCTCAGTTAGCAAAGCTAATGAGCTGATCCAAACAGCCGCACACATGCCAGTTTTTGGGGAGTGGTCCCGGATTCGTCAGACGCGCTAATGTTTCCAGTATGTTTTGTGTTGTCAGGGCGACAGTAATCCTGCGGGTGTCTGCTGCTGGGTTTCCTGTTGCGGGTTTTGGAGTCAGCAAGGCTGCTGGAGGGAGTTTAGGTAGAGGACAATAGCTTTTGAGAATCACAAGCACCAAGATTCATGATGAAACCACAAATGTACTCGTCACACCTCTGTAAAAGTTTACACACACACACACACACACTTTGGCACAGATGCTCTGCGGCCTCTCATTAGGAGAGGGTTTAAATTAGTTTGAAACTCATTAAATAAACCCAACCACTAACTCACCGAGTCTGCAATTTTTAGTGTGTGGCATATTTAACTGTATATCCCTCACACACACTGCCTACAGATGGAGAACAGCCACAAACCATTAGCGCATGTGAGCTTATCATCAAAACATTGAAACGTGCATGTGTGATGGAGGCAAACTGTGTAATGAGAACATTAGTGGCAATGACCCATCTGAAATGCAGATCAGTGGAAACTTACAGCCTGCCGTTTGAACGGAGGGCTGGACGTCTGATCGTTTTCGGTGATTAAAGTAATAGTTCATACAAGACTGAACATATTGTCATCATTTGCTCACTCTCATGTCATTTCAAACCTGTAGAGCTTTCTTTCTTCTGTGGAACATAAAAGAAGATATTTTGAATGGGGTCCAATGTTGTTGTGATAATGCTGTAATTTTGTTTAGTTTGCATCTGTGGCGTCTTTGCAGACGCGTCTGTTCTTCTCGCCGGTTTCTCTTCCCTCCATTCTGAGTTTTATTTCAACTCTCGTTTTCTGTAACAGATCCTTCTCTGTAAATAGGCCTGAGTTTGGCTTTTCGCTTGGCTGGACTTTCTGCTTTGAACACTATTTTTAGCTTGCGGTTTTGGGAAAGGTTTTTCTGTTCCTCACCACAGGCTGAAGCTTTTGCCTGTCCTTTGGAGGGAACTTAAACACGGGTGTGCGCTGTGAGAATGGAAAACCAAAGCCAGCGGGACACACACCTGAAGTAAAGTCATTCCGACAGCAAGCGTTTTGTCTGACCTAGACAGATTTGTAGCATTTCAGTTAGTTGGTGTCACTGATCGTCTGTCTGGAAGTTTGAGAGTCTCTGTCTAAAGTTACAAGAAATGCTATAGGGTCAGACCACCAGAGGTCATGACCTTTGGTCACCACACCCGAGTGTCAGACGTTCAGACTTGGCTGACGTCATGAGGTTAAGCAAAGGTGACCAGGTGATGAACACATTCATACACAAGCACAAACACACAACTCAGGAAACTCACGCTAAGTTTCAAAGCACAGCATAAGGGAAACTGCTTACATCCACTGGATTTTCTGCAGAGCAGAGAGTTTTAAAGGAGAAGTGGGATTTTCTTCCCCTCCCTCATGAAGAAACAAAGACCTTTTCTTAAAAAGCACTGTCATAAGCTACATTTTAAGAAGTGATTATGGTTCTGGGTGGTAGCCCAAGTCAAAAAAGATTAATCTGTCCATTTTATTGCCTGACGATAATGGCACAATAATGGCACGCCTCTCCTCAACAAGTGGCATGATTTAAGGTCACAAACAGTGAGGGATGAATTATGCCAAGCACTACTAATTACCATCAGGGAGGTAAAACTATTACGGGATGACCAAGATAAAGAGATGTGAAGGGAGGACAAACAAAAGTCAAACTGTAGTAAGTCTACAGAGGAAAGACAGTCCTACCTTTCTTGGTTTGACTTTGTCCTGGTAGTCATATTGAAAAATGCCTTTATAACTCAAACCCAGCCACCATGGGATACCCTGCTTATCCTGAAACAGAGCAAGAGTGAGAGAAAAAAAAACAAAAAAAAAAACAAAAACAAAAAAGAGTATTAATGAAGTATTAAAAGAAGTGTCGGCTCATGGTTAATGACAGCACGATTATCTTAAACACACTGTGTTTTAACCGTCCTTTAACACTTGAGTCAAACGCTGATACTACAGGTCGTGAGAATGTGTGTGTGTGTGGACTGACGGCTGTGATTATAAATTTTCCCTCCGAGCACACTGACCCACCTTAACAGCGTAATAATGCACTCCATATGTGGGTAACGACTCCACTATACTCATATAACTGTGAGAGAGAAGAAAAAAGAAATCATTGACAGTATGTTATGGATGTTTCATATGCAAACAATTTACATTAGTAGTGAACATGTGGGAGTGGATCTCGGAAGTAGTCGTTGAGAATGTATGACAAAGATTATCAGCACTGAAAGTGCAAAAACATGCAAACTAAAAATATTTGGATACTTTAGGCACTTTTCAAGCACAACATTTCTCTAAAAGAGGTTTTAGTGTAAAATAAGCATGAAAGAACATAGATTGTGTTAGACTGTGAATTAAAGGTATAGTTCAATAAAACAAAAATTGGCCTTTAGATGTGTTCAGGCCAGGACTCTTATTGAACAGGTGTAGTTTGTGGCAGATCAGTCATTGTATGGCTTATATATGGCTTATATAAGTTATAACAACTTCCTTTTACAAGGTGAAACATCAAACTTCGTCAGGTCGCCACAGACACGTCCTTTAACGAAAACTCAAGATCTTCGCAATTTAGCATCGCAAAGGCCTTTAGAGTAGACTGACCAAATATAACGTTGATGTCATTAAATCCTTATGAGGAGCTTGTTAGGGCATAAAGCATGCCACTTCTTTTTGTCAGCAGGTGGCGCTATGACTATAACTGAATATGGGCATGTAGATGTCTTCAGGTCAGGAGTCTTATAAAACGTGAAGTCTGGTGAAGATCAGAAAATATTCAAAATAACAGACTTCCTGTTGAGTTTCGGACTTCGTACCGAGGGACTTTTTTGTCTACTGAATTTTGTAAATGTATGTAAAACATAGCTTGAGAGGCACTTCGGTGAAATTTTATAGGTGGCGCAACTGAGCCATTTTGCCACACCCACTTGTGAAACCCATGTCAGATGTAAATTTTCACAACTTTTGGTGTGTGTGAAAAGTTTCATGAGTTTGAGCATATTAAGGCTGAAATTGAGCAATTCCAATGGTGTCCTCGCACCATCGATGCTCGAGCCAAAATATTAGTCAAAAGAATCAAAAGACTCAAATCTCACTGGTACTTGCACACCATGTGACCATATGTGATGATGTTTGAGGTTTGTGTCACCACTGAAGTTGTTTTTGGAATGACATTTTTTGGGTAAACTTTTCCTTTAACATAAAATGCCTTTGCACACTTTCTCTTTGTCAAAGAATGTTTTGCTCATAACAATATTCTTTCTTACTTGACGATAGCCTGGCCTCTTGACTGTCCGCTTAGCTTCTTGTAGTGCTCAATGACCCGGTCCTCACTGCGAAACAACACACACAGATTAGAGGCAACAGATGACAATGTTCATGAACATGTGGCTATCAGCCTATTTCAATTCCGCAGGAACACGAAACAGACAAGAGTGAATGCTTACAGATGTACAAAGACGCAGCCAATGAAATACAACACCATGAAGGAGATAAGTTCATTCTTAGAACAGGAAGTGCATGGCCTGCTCAATGCGGATGTGTGATTGAGTGTGTCTCAAAACTGGAGCATCTGTGAAACGCTTCATTCGCATCAAATAGAATTCGAGGAAAATTGGGTTACAGAATTATTCTGGGGAATCCTTTCCCATGGTGCACAGAGAGCACAGAGCAGATACACCTCGTTAATACCTCTCCATTATCAGCTGACAGCTGTGTGTATGAGTGTGTGTGTCTCACCAGTATGCGAGCGAAGGGTGCTCCTTCAGTGCTTGTGTAGGCAGTGCTGGCAGTTTCTTCAGATCAGCCCTAGTAGCATCATTACTGTAAAAATAACACAAAATACTCAGAAATAGAAGCACCTTACAGGGTGAAAAAAAATCAGCCAATCAGAAACACAGAACAGAGACAGGAGATACAAGGTAAATCAATTAAAATAATTGTATAAATGATAATAATTGTCACATGACCATTAATCATCTTAAGGAAATAAAACTGATTTTGCATTTGCAACCAATTTATGTAAAGATGGCAATCTAACTTTTGTCAAATAAGATAAAATCAGTGAAATATGTTTAAATCACATCTGATATTGCTTCCAGTTCATTCCTGAAATGGAAGGGTAATTCAAGTACATTGCATTGTGGGATATATTATCCCTCACAATGTGCTCAGCTTGTATAATGCACATTTTGGCAAAGATACTGACTATCAGGGCATTCCACGCATACAAAATGTGCACACCATAAAACACATACTGCAAATTAGGGCAGTATGGTAGTGTGCCATTCCGAGCACAGAGCAATGAAGAGGTTGAGAGGAAGTGTATGAGGTAGAGGAAATTAAGTCGAAGAAAACCGAATGACAGAATAAAGCTGGAAGGATGCACATGTGACAGATTTGTAGCTGAGATACTGTGTGTAGAAAGTGTTTGTACAAGTGTGTGTGTGTGATGGAGAGAGCCAGGGGTTAGTGTGTGTAATTTAACACTGTTTATCCTCTGCATTCCATTTCCTCCCCTCTGTCTCCGTTCCCAGGGTTCACACCCCCATATCTTTCTCTCTCTCTCTCTTTCACTCTCCATCTCTCTTGAATCGTGTGCATGTGCTTATGTGGGAATGAAAGTTTGATATACGCCACAAATTGGATCTGCTTTCACTCTGCAGTGACACACTGATAGCGACTTTGATAGTGTGCGAGTGTAAAAGAGGTCACTGGAAGGTGACTCATTCATTCGAACAGCCTCTTACCTCGTGAAGTCTCCTTTAGCTTCCTGTGGGAGAAAAAAAAAGACATATTTTAGTATCAATAATGAGTGTTTGATGGTAGACGAGACCGCTTGGAAAGATCGTATCCTCTGATACACAGAACAGTGCTCGTGCGTCTCAGTAGGGGATGTAGTCGCAGCCATCTGGACTAAATCCTCTAAAAGGTCAAACACACATAACATACCTGATACTACACCTGGATCACACATACACAGAGTCATAAAGGAAAACCATATTTCTCCAAAGTATTTCCCTCACATGGATAACTCACAGTACAAAGGAAACATCCTGTTTTAGATTTAAAATAAAGCAGCCTGTCAAGCTGAAATACTGTAGTGACCTGAATATGACTCAGTACACGTGTATTTGAAAGTATGAACTTCATAAAGTTCATTGCGAGGTTTATGAAGGTGAACAAAATGATAAACAGTCCAATGTGATCTTACCTGTAAGATATAAGAGGCCAGTTCAAACACCACCTCGCTGTCCACCTCTATGAGCTCCTGGAGACAGACAGAGAGAAAGAAAGAGACCCTTAAGTTCAGGATCACAGTAGACAGGACATCTCCATTAATCTGTCTCTTATCTTATCTCTCTCTCTTTTAATGACCTGATCTGCTGACTTATCACTGAAGGGTCAATCTAAATCACTTCAGCTATTTCCTGTGTAATCAATAGCAGGACAAAGCCACACACACACACACACACACACACACACACACACACACGTGAGGGGGTTTCTGAAGTGTAGGGGGTCGTGATGACTTCAATGACGAAGTCTAACGGAGCGATTCATTACCTTTGTCTAACACAGGAATTTCAGGAATGTCACACACACACACAGTACTGGCATATATTGGAAAGCTGACTCTAGAGTAAAGTGTGAGCAATGAGCTCATGGTGGAATTTGTGGTATGTGACCAGTGACACACACACATATTCACAAATACAGAATGTTTTTGGAAGAATAAAGCACTTTAAAAAAAAAAATGGCAGAATAACAGCTATTGCAAATATTTAATTATACTGTTATTATATTTATTATACATAAGCACTACCAAACCACTTTAAATCATTGGGGTTCAAAAGACTGCATTTATTTAATCAAAAATACATAGTACAGTGAAGTGTTAATATAAACTATCAGTAATTTAAAATAACTGAGTATATTTGTCTATATTTTAAAGTACAATTTATTCATGCGATGCAAAGCTGAATTTTCAGCAGCCATTACTTGAGTCCTTTAGCAATCATTCTAATATGCTGATTCGCTGCTCAAGCAACAGTTCTTATTATTATCAACATTAAAAACAGTTGTGCTTCTTATATTTCTATTGAAACCATTTTTTAAGTTCCACATTTATTTGAAATTGATCTTTTGTAACAATATCTATTTCTTTACGCCTACTTCTGATCAGTTCAATTCATTTTGGGTGAATAAAAGTTTTTTTTTTTTAAACCTTACTGAACCCAAACTTGCAAATATACAGCTGAAGTCAAAAGTTTACATACACCTTGCAAAATGTTATTTACCAAAATAAGAGGGATCATACAAAATGCATGTTATTTTTTAGTACTGACCTGAATAAGATATTTCACACGAAAGATGTTTACATATAGTCCACAAGAGAAAATAATAGTTGAATTTATAAAATGGCCCCGTTCAAAAGTTTACATCCACTTCATTCTTAATACCATGTTGTTACCTGAATATTTGTTTGTTTGTTTAGTGATAGTTTTTCATGAGTTCGTTGTTTGTCCTGAACAGTTGAACTACCCGCTGTTCTTCAGAAAAATCCTTCCGTTTTCACAAATTCTTTTTTTCAGCAGTTTTTTGTATTTGAACACTGTCAAACAATGACTGTATGATTTTAAGATCCATCTTTTCACACTGAGGACAACTGAGAGACTCACATGCAGCTATTACAGACCTGAAGGAGTTTTCTGAAGAACAACAATCACTAAACAAAAAAACACAGCTGTGGATCATTCATGTAACAACACAGTATTAAGAATCAAGTGTATGTAAACTTTTGAACAGATTCATTTTTATAAATGTAAGTATTATTTTCTCTTGTGGACTATATGTAAACGTCTTTTATGTGAAATATCTTATTCAGGTCAGTACTAAATAAAAAACAACATGCATTTTGTATAACTCCCCTTATTTCAGTAAAATAATATACATTTTGCAGATTCTGCAAGGTGTACGTAAACTTTTGACTTCAACAGTATCTATTATAATTGAAATATATGTTAATACATGTGCAAGTGAAGAGCTTGGTACTCTGCACATTTTTATAATGCCATCAGTCAATCAGTTTTGCCATGATGTAATTTTCCAGAGAAATCTGTAACGTGGCATTAATGGCTAAAGTGCTCCATGGGCACAGATGAAAAAGTAACAAATGGATGTAAAGGGGCATTAGCTAATACTGCCCTCTAGTGATAGAACAGTGACAACAACTTACCTTATAGATGCAGGACTTTGCATTGAGGAAGAAAAGCTCTATTGTGGCATTGTCCTTAAGGTAAGAGATACTTTCTATGTAGAACCTGTAAAAGAAAAAATAACATGCACATCAAAAAAAGTCTAAAGTTTAAAAACATAACAGTTACATCCACACAATCTTCATATTAAGATCGGCAAACATGATTGTTTAGTTATGAATGTGATTCAGAATTGTTCAGTATGAGCAACCAATTCTGAGTCCACTTTAGCAGGTTCATTGAGACTGAATGAACTCACTGAAAGAAACAATGTATACGCAGACCCAAAGACCAATCACTAGAGGGCATCATAAACACTTGCATTATCCTCTTGCTGTCGCCATCCCTCAAAACCCACAAAAAGAAAACAACTTCCACTGTGCAAGCTTCATTTAGCACTCAGAATAGAGTTAGTGGAAACTAAAACAACAACAAACAAACACATAAATAAGTAATCGTCTCAAAATCAGCATAAATAAATAAGTGCTCTCAGCATGACATGTTTCATTTCAGCTGAAGGCTCTTGCTGTGACATTCACATGCTGTTACACAGACACACACACATATATGTACAAATGCATGTAAACTGATAATATGACCTTGAACATACACTGAGGCATACACTGAACTTAAACTGAACCCTACGACCAATGATACAAGAAGACGCATGCTTTGACTGTTTAAAGGAGCAAGAGGAATGAGAAAGACGAGTGAAAGCGAGAGAGATTAAAGTGATTAAAACTGTATTGACAGCTGGTTTAATTTGAGATGTGAGTGAGACAGAGTCTTACACGCATCAAAGACTTTAGCTCACTCCAATCAATAGCCTAATCACGAGCAAAAAAGAACAACACACATACACACTGATGCACACAGGACATCATGCATGCATTAAAAATGGGCCTCTGCTCCAATTTAAACTGCACTGACGTGCAATAGCTGAAGCAGAAGACATACAACTCTGCATGTAGCTATTAGAGTATAATGCATGCGCGCGTATGTGTGCATTTAAGTGTTTGTGTCTCTGCGTGACCCAGAAAAGCAAAGTGATGCAAGTGGAATAGACTGAAAGAGAGAAAAGCAATTCAAGTGTGTCCCAACAAATGGGTGAAATGCTGGGCTATTTTAATGCCGAGCTTGACAGCAATAAACCAGCATCCACCCACAGCGAGCGTGGTGATGTATGACTGTGTGCTGATTGCGAGGAAGCACACAAATGCGCCCACTTTGACTCTCTCGCACACACAGAGTCATACAAACACACGAGTAATAAATACACTGGCTGTTCTTTGTACTGGTCATATTTTGAAGCAGATGCAATTAAAATCTAAACGAAGCAACCCTCCCAGCAGATATCTGCTCATGCTCTGCAATTCAAACACAGTCTGATTAACACTCTGCTGTTGCCATGGTGCTCAAATTGCTGGGGGTGTTAATGACAGCAACGGTGGATTGTGATTGGCTGTGTTTTCGGTAACTGCCAGTGAGATGTGGTTTACTGACCCTGCTAATTTGAAACCATAAACAAATATACACACAAACCCCCCAACAAGAAAACACTCTGATCAAAGTGTTGACACTAATTCATTCTGGAAGTGTTAAGTGTTTTCTTTTTTAATATTCAGCTGGGAAGTAATATGGATGTTTCTCTTTTGTTCTCTCTGTTTATAAACATATATTATACATTTATTTACACTACCAGTCAAAAGCTTTTGGACGGTAAGATTTAGTAATGTTTTTTTAAAGAAGTCTCTTCTGCTCACGAAGCCTGAATTTATTTGATCCAAAATACAGCAAAAGCAGTAATATTGTGAAATAATTTTACTATTTGAAATGACTGTTTTCTATTTGAATATATTTTAAAATGTAATTTATTCCAGTGATCAAAGCTAAATTTTCAGCATCATTACTTCAGTCTTCAATGTCAAATATATGTCACTTATATTATAGAAATTAATACTTTTATTTAGCAAGGATGCTTTAAATTGATCAAAAATGATGCTAAAGACATTTATAACGTTTTTCTGAACTTTCTATTCATTAAAGAAACCTGAAAAAATTCTATTTAGTTGTTTTCAACATAATAAATGTTTTTTGAGCAGCAAATCGGAGTATTAGAATGATTTCTGAAGGATCATGTGACTGGAACAATGATGCAAAAAATTCAGCTTTGAAATCACAGAAATTAATAACATTTTAAAATATATTCAAATAAAAAAACTGTTGTTTTAAATAGTAAAACATATTTCAAAATTTAACTGTTTTTGCTGTATTTTGAATCAAATAAACAGACTTGGTGAGCAAAAGAGACTTCTTTAAAAAACTTTAAAAATCTTACTGTCCAAAATTTTTTGACTGGTAGTGTATATTATATATATTACATATTATTTGTATTATAAATAAATAAAATTATTTTTGAATAAATAAATAAATTAATATATATGTAATATATAACTATATGTTATAGGTATGATTTATTATATATTTGATATAATTTATATTATTAATAATAAATAAATAAAAAGTATGTATGCATTTAAGTATATATATATAAAAATTATTGTGGTTTTGCTGCAGCTGTACTTACCTAACGCAGAAGTAAAGCACAATGGGTCCAGATTTCTTCGGAAATTCGTGTTCCAGAACACGACGATCTAACTGCAACCAGCTGAAATGACCCCTGAAACACAGCCCAAGAGAAATGACTGATAGCATCTGTAACAGCAACCGGAAATGTCTTGCAACATCTTACAATGTCTCATTCATAGTGCCACATAACGTCATAAAACATCATGTGAAAAATGAGCCACAAGAGGACCGTTTTATGTTCAAGATGTCACCGCATGTGCATTTTCATGCATAATTTAGCCAGTGATGACAAAAACAAAAGCACTCAGGAAAATATTGCACTGATATTCCATTGCACACAGATGCATCATCTTTAACATGTAATTATAAGTCTAAAAGTAGATTCTACTTATGAAATTATAAATATATATATATTTAAACATTTATCTATTTTTTTAACATTATTTTGATTATCATGCAACGTGTTCTGTGATTAGTGCTCAAGTTGCTATGCAGATACTGCAGTGCTCTGGGTAGAACAATATTAATACGGATGCTTGTACCACTGACAAGCAACAACACCATGTGTTTTAAATCGTGTTTGTATAGGGAAATGATTCTGCCTCTTTAACTCACTCTGTGTGCCTGTTTCTGACAGAAATGCCTTTGCCCATTTGCATGTTGTCCTTGGCGAATGCAAACTGTCAACCCCTTGTTGGGAAGGATGTACAGCGGGACGGAGCAAAGGTCACCAGACAACAATTCAAAATCTTTGGAAACTACAAATAACACATTCCCCCAAGCAGTGAGAACAGATGGGACGCTTCTCTTGAGTGAGTGTGTGCATGTGTGCCTTAAAGAAATCATGCGAGGATACATCTAACAAATGTCGCACAGCGGTAGGGCACACTGTGTAGGACTAAATGAAGTGCAGGTTGTCACAGAAAGTGAAGAGGGGAGAAAGAGGAAAGCCAATCATCTCCCTGTGGAATTATCACAGCATGTTCACTCATCCAGTCTTGGCACAGTCAGAGAGCTGAACTGTTCATGATTACACCTTTTCTCATAGGTTAGAAAAGGCAGATGGGATATCTTGGGTATACGTACGTCTCATCTACATAGGAGATTCCAAAATATTCCTTCTCCTTTAGGTTGAAATGGGACGCCACCAGGTCTAGAAGATCCTTCGCCATTAGCTTGGGCTGAGAAAGACAGGAAAAAAAAATAGGATTCATCATAAAAGAGATCTTTTGGTTTAAAACGTACACACACACACACAAGGTCAGCGAGTTGGCAGGCTGCGAGCGTCGTATTCTGATGAGTATTGATGCACTGCAGTGACTCTGCAATTTCAAGCCGACTCTGTCTGTCTGCAGTCTGTGTGTGTTGCATCTTGAACAGAGCTTGATTTGATGCACAAACAAACAAAACCAAATATGCTCATACAATTGAGAAATTAGCTTTTTTGAGAAGGATTGATCATTATTTTTAATAATACAAAAGATATACAAAGATTTTGACTTAGCAGCACTAACACACACCCAGAACAATCTGGAAAACAGTTGTCACACAGTCTCTGATACTGCAAGCTCGGGGCTTTCCCTGTGTGTGTAAGCGAGTGTAAAGTGTGTTAGAGCCAATGTGTGGTAAACCATGGGTGTGTCACTGGCTTTGAGCGTAGACACTGAAATCACTGGTGTCCTGGAACATCTTGATACAGTTCACCAACCTACCAATATATGAGTAGATAGCTTTTAACTTCTCTTGACATCTATGTCATATTTAAAATATGTGACCCTGGACCACAAAACCCATCATAAGGTACAATTCTTTAAAACTGTGATTTATACGTATTTAAATGAGCTTTCCATTGATGTATGGTTTGTTAGGATAGGACAATATTTTAGAGATTATTTGAAAATCTGGAATCTGAGGGTGCAAAAAAATCCAAATATTGAGAAAAAGTTCTTAGCAATTCATATTACTCATCAAAAATTAAGTTCCGATATATTTACGGTAGGAAATTTACAAAACATCTTCATGGAACATGATCTTCATTTGATATCCTAATGATTTTTGGGATAATAGAAATATCGATAATTTTGACCCATGTAACGTACTGTTGGCTATTGCTACAAATATACATGTGCAACTTACAGCTGGTTTTCTGCTCCAGGGTCACATTTATTTGACAAAATGCCATTATGCAAGTGTTCAATGTTACATGATCCTTCAGAAATCATTCTTGTTGGTATTTAAGAAACATTTCTTCTTATCAGTGTTGAAAACAGTTCTAAACTTGTACAGAAGTGTGTGTTTACAAGGCTCTGGCAGTTCTTTGTATAAGGTCTATCTGTATTTATGCGTGCATACTTATTATTTACAAAATCATATGTTAATAAAATACTGAACGAAAGCACTGAAAAGAGTCAGAGAAAGATCAAAACAGTCAAATCGATTTAAACAAGATGTGTACTCGATATACACATGCATTGTGTGCATGAGACCGTGTTCAAAACATTTTAATTACTGTTTCGGTTTCAACACAGGCCATTTTGAATTAAAAACACACATGAATACAGACACACACACTGCACACACACAGAGCAACAACTCTCTTTATAAGAGAGCCAACCCACCCACACAGCCTAAAAATAGCACAGCAAAATCTGGAGCAAAAGTACAATCACTGCCACAACCTCAGCTTATGAAAGGAAAGAATGAAAGAAAGAGAAACAGGAAAGAACGAGGGGTAGATTACAGCCTGTAGAATTACAAGATCATCATTATTTATGTTTTGCAGCAAGAAATGTTACACTGTAATGTCATCTAGATAAAGCTTTGAACGAAGGTAGTTCTTAGTTGTTGCAAAACCTAGTGAGCTGCCTACCTAGATAACACTTAGAGTTACTGGAGCATAAAAGCACAACAGAAATCAGAGTTTAGTTCCTGTGTGATTTTCCCAGGACTTTGTGAAAAACCATGCATTAGAATTGTTAGCTAAATAACATTTATGGACTCCACAGACTCCCATATTGAGCTCCCAGAAGGTAGTTTCCTATGTAGAGCGGAGAAAATGGAAGGTTTTGGAGCTGTTGTGTCAGAAGCAAAGCATCATCATACAGCTTTAAAAAACCTCAACGTCTACTGAGACTGCAATTACGGTCCTCTCTGATTCACCACTCTCCCTTCATGTCTGATCTCAAAAACCCAGCTTTCAGCAAGACATGCTGTTTTAGATATTCTTTTATCTTTTATGGCATTAACATTGTGGTTAATCACAAATGAAACAGCCAATATTGTGAGAGTGTTCGCCTCTGGTTCTTCAGGTGAGACTTGCAATTCTACCACATCAATCAATTGGCACATTTAATCTCATCATCCAAAAGCAACATGGTGTGAAACAGCTTCCTCATTTAGCCAAAGCGAGTATGTAAGTGTGTGTCTGCGGTAAGAAGAGGAAGTGGGTTTAATATGACCGCAATCTTCAATCTGGACCCATTTGTGGTGGTTTATGTGTTTGTAGAGTTGAAAAAAGATGGCTAAAATGCAAACCGTGTCCATTTTCTTAAAGAACGGCAATATATTTGATCTCTTTCCGCTTCATTCTCTTTCTGTTTTGCCTCCAGACTTAATTATGACAGTTACTGATATAATAACTTGTTCAGAGTCTCTGAAATGTGTAGATAAGAAGGATAAAGAAGTATTAATATCCTGTTAGTGAGTGTTAGGGGCCATCAATATTTAATGTGGGCTGGCTATCATCTCCTCTCTGCCATTACACTTACTGAGGTTGATGCAAATCACAGACATATGTTTCCACACGGAGGAGCATGTGATAGTGCGTGTGGCTGTGAGGAAGAATATCCGGACTGTTGTGATTTAATATCATTAAACAGTGGGTGTCTGATCAGGACGGAAGAGCGATGACAAGAACACACGCCGTCAGGTCTCGTCAGGTCTAGATCACAGAAATGAGAGATGTGAGTCGGCTTTCATCACACGGAATGACTTCAGCACAATGCAACGCTAGGGTTTTTCTTCAGGATTTATCGCTGTTAAAACATATGTTGATCTGGATCAAGAATGCAGACTAGATAGCGTGCTTCTCTAAAGCCGCCTGTATACCGTAAAATAACAGGATTCAAATCTGAAACTGTAATTATATAACAAAGGTGCATTTACGCAGATGTTTTTTACACTTACATTATTCCATTGTTCCATTGTTCCAAATCAAAGTGAGCTACCTTGTTGCCTATTGTCTACACAGGCAGTTACCTTCAGATACCAAACTAAACAAGTGTCTGATTTGAAACGCTATGCATATACGCAGCACAAACCAGTGTTAATTTTGTTAAACAATTTTCGCTATAATTTTTGTCAACAACATTTTTTCACAGATGATAACGAGGCTATAACAAAACAAAAACTCTTTTGAATGACAGAAACTATGACGACAACAAATAAAAACGAGACAAAAATGTTGGGGAGGGATGATTTGGGAAGAGATTCATTCAGAACAAATCTGCTGTGTGGTTAGGAGGTTAGGTGTGTACATTTGAACTGTATCATAGCCAACTGATCTATCCAGAGGGACATAAACTAGCATACATTTGCTGCACTTCTCATAAAATGTTAAAAAATGCCAATATCTAGGAGTAAAAGAAGAGCAGACATATGGATAAATTTGACATTGCATGGATAGAGGAGTACACAAAAAAATGATGCTTAATTGCCCGTTTTGATGAGTTTTTATGTAAACACACCCAGTTACAACTTGAACGTAAACAGCTGGAAGAATATCGGACATTGATGTATCAGTATTGTATCAGTACATTGCATCCGTGCATTTGGTTTTAAAGGGACAGCAGCCTAATTTGGTTGCTATTGTCTGTGGCATGTTAATCAAGAAACAAATAATAAGACAGAAATCACTCACTGCTCTTGACTGAATCACTTATTAGCCCTAGCAAAGTTAATCTAAATTTATTTATATAAATAAATATGTGACACTGGACCACAAAACCGCACAGGTATATTTGTAGCAACAGCCAAAAATACATTGAATGTTGTTGTATGTTATTGATTTTTCTTTTATGTCAAAAATCATTAGGATATTAAGTAAAGATCCTGTTCCATAAAGATATTTTGTAAATTTCCTATCATAAATATATCAAAACTTAATTTTTGTTTAGTAATATGCATTGCTAAGAACTTCTTCTGGACAACTTTAAAGGCGATTTTCTCAATTATTAGATTTTTGTGCACCGTTAGATTCCAGATTTTCAAATAGTTGTATCTCGACCAAATATTGTTATATCCTGACAAACTATACATCAATGGAAAGCTTATATATTCAACTTTCAGATGACATATAAATATCAAATTTCAAAAAATGTACCCTTATGACTGGTTTGTGGTCCAGGGTCACATATGTCTGCGTGAAAGAATGAAGAACGTAGTAAACAAGTTATATAGCCTACAGTACATAACCATTGGTATTTTATTCAAAAGAAGACCATGTTCTTTGTTTCTTTATGAGAAGTGGTTTCATTTAATTTTAATATAAAGGCATGTTGCGTGTCACAGCAGTTAAATCTGTGTCTATCATGATAAAACCTTAATATCAAACCTATATAATGAGTTTGGTCATTTTAGAGAAATACTTAATAAATGCATTACACTGTAACTAAACCCATTCAAATTTAGTCGGCAGATTTGGTCGACTAAAATCTTATGAGATTTAGTCAACTAAAACTAGACTGAATTATGACTAAAATGTGACTAAAACTAAATGGCATTTTAGTCAAAAGACTATGACTAAGACTAAATCAAAATTTGCTGTCAAAATTACAAACACACAAATGGTCCCGTAATAAACATAAAAATACACAGCACTTAAAAATAGTGAGTAAAATAGTCTGACTGAACAATTTTCATTTATTCTAGCCGTTAAATGGTTATAAAATTTGAGCTAACTTTTCTTTCATTTTGTCTGCAAACTTGGATTTATTTTTTCACCAAGTGTTCCAATACATTCTGTAATTGCTTTGATGCCAATTATGGCCAAAAAAGGTATCTAAAAGATACCTAACAAGCCTAAAACTCAGACCTTACAGTAGTTTAAGTGTATCACCTCGCACCTCAAACTCAAAGGTCTGTCTTTTTCAAGAAAGACCAAATATGCTCTTGTCAAACTTGTAAGCTCCTAACAGACAGTGTAAATTACAGCTGAGAGGAAGGACCAAGCTAGGACAGCACCTGCTTTGACTCACCACGGAAAATGACGAATACACGCGCTAAACGCACATCACTCAGAAAATTACAGCCTGCTGTGGAGAGACAGGTGGGTGATGCTAACAAGCAGTTAGACATCTGAAAAAGAGAGCAAGATTATACAACTTGGGAAAAAATCTGAACACAACTGTTGACAGCTCTTGTATTGTAAGACTGTCTACCTTGCTATAAACCAAAGTCATGTCAAAACTGCCAACAGAACATAAAAAGGAAACGAAACAAAAATGTACCTCTACTAAAGCCAATTCAAACTAAATGATTTCAACAGCATTGCATGAAAATAAGCCCACAAATGATGAGACAGCAGCAATGTTCAGTCTCTAATGGGACTATAAAATCATTCTCAAAGATATCGCACAGTGTAAGATCATCCACGATAACCTTCAGAATGGTACATCGCCTCTAATGAGGCGAGGAAGAAGTGAGGAGGAAGAGGAAGCAGTTAAATGAGGCTACAAAAAGATCCAACAGAGACCCATCAGGAAAACCGAACTAGACAATGACTTCACTGCTGCGTATGTAAGATGTTTCACATCTTAAAGGCTGAATTTTTTAAAAATTTGTTATTGGGTTTAAATTAAAAAAATACTATCTACCCCAGTTTCCACAAAACATCGCATCATAGTTTGTATTTAATTTTCATAAAAAGAAAATAAGGCTATGCAAAACTGCCACAGTTGGAAATTCCTCTGTTTAAATTTTAATCAAGTTAGTTATCCCTTTTGGTCCTTTCGGCAAGCAAATTATGCTTGTCTCCAAATGTAAAATTCAACACAACAGAAAAAGGGAAGAGCTGTTCCTCAAGGAACATGCAGAAAAAACTAACTTGGAATAACAGCAGAATTCTCAATGGCGCGATTAACCTACACAACCTTCTCCAGAACATCCGCCCACATGGAGGAAGAGAGAGAGGAGGAAAAAGACAAGTCAGAAAGCAGAAAGAACTGACTAAATCTTTTACCCAGTGCAAAAAGAGCATACATCTAAGTACTCATGACTAAAGTAGGACAAATGTGTAAAGATTATGGAATACGCGTTTCTACAACAGCTCAATAAATCAAACTGTAGAGACACTGACTACCCCTCTGCCTCATCCCTTCTTTTTTCTATCCCTACCTGGAAATCCCCTCTTACCTGATTGGCAAGGACTCTTTCACCTCCTCTCTTTTCTAGATTTCTCTGTTTATCAGATCGAAACTGCCACCGCAATCAACTCAACCAGCATTTTAGAGAGTGTGTGGAAAATAAGAGATGGAGGAGGCTGAGAAATTACATTTCTCCAACTATGATGGAGTTTAAACTGGATTGGAGTCTAGAGGAATCAGGTCACCTAACCGCACCTGACAGGCATGAAAGAGCGAGAGAACATTAAAGAGAGAGAGACACAAATAGAACTGAACTGAGCAGGACAGAACAAAATAATAAATAATAATAAAGAAAAATAAAGTAATTCAAGATATTAAATAATAAACACTATAATCGTAAGTCAAAAGTTTGCATACACATTGCAGAATCTGCAAAATTATTTTACCAAAATAAGAGGGATCATACAAAATGCATGTTATTTTTTATTTAGTACTAACCTGAGTAAGATATTTCACATTAAAGACATTTACATATAGCCCACAAGAGAAAATAATAGTCGGAATTTATAAAAATGACCCGGTTCAAACGTTTACATACTGTTTTGTTACCTGAATGATCCACAGCTGTTTTTTTTTTGTTTTTTTGTTTTAGTTTAGTGATAGGTGTTCACAAGTCCTGAACAGTTAAACTGGCCACTGTTCTTCAGAAAAATCCTTCAGGTCCCAGAGATTCTTTGTTTTTCAGCATTGTTGTGTATCTGAACTCTTTCCAAAAATGACTGCATGATTTCGAGATTTTGAGATCTTGTCACACTGAGGGACTCATATGCAACTATTACAGAAGGTTCAAATGCTCACTGATGCTTTAGAAGGAAAAACAATGCATTAAGAGCCAGGGGTGAAAACTTTTGAACAGAATAAAGATGTACATTTTTTCTTATTTTTATTAAATATCTTTTTTTAATTTTTCATTTAGTGCTGCCCTTCAGAAGCTACAGAGGATACTTACATGTTTTCCAGAATACAAAAGAAATAAAATTTACCCTGATCTTCAAATTTAAAAAGTTTTCAACCCCCAGCTTTCAGTTGTCCCCCGTGTGAAAAGATGGTTCTCAGGACAAACAAGGGACTCATGAACAACTATCACTAAAAAAAAAAAAAAACCAGCTGTATACAGGTATACAGGTAACACAGTATTAAGAATCAAATGTATGTAAACTTTTGAGCAGGGCATTTTTATAAGTTTGACTATATTTTTCTCTTGTGGACTTGCATTTTGTGTGATCCCTTTTATTTTGGTAAAATAATGAAAATTCTGCAGATTCTGCAAGGTGTATGTAAATGTTTGACTTCAACTGTAAATAATAAAACAATAGATTTTTTTAACAATGGAAAAAATTGAACAGAATAAATAAGAAAATATATATAACTTTAAAAATTATAGAACTGTTTTCTTTTTTTTCAGTGACTGAGATGCCACAGGCAGTGTTTACCTCATGATTACAGATTTCCTGAGAAAGTTCATATGAGTATGAGTGCTGAGGAAACAGAGAAGTGCTGAGAAGACACTTCTGTTTATATTGAGGTCTGAGGGCTGATGGGGCATGGGAGACAGACAGGGTTGTTATGGAAACTAAACTCATCCTGAGAGAAGATGTTTGTGTTCTGATAGAAGGATTTATGGAGTGCTTTGCTCAGGAGGGGGCCTGCTGTATGCGTGATTGGGTAGGTGACTTAAGAGGCTGCTGGTTTGGGTCATTATAGGAACCTAAACCTGCCAGATTGACTATTACTGGTGCTGATATTTAAAAGACACTTGAGAGACATATGCACAAACATAAGATAGAGTTCAGGTCAGGGTGAACTAATCTCAGGGTCTGTTTAGCTGTGAAATCGGAGTCATGTTACATTTGCACACACTGAGCAAACATTCAAACTCATACATGCACAGGGACTGATAAAGAACCCCCTATTTCCACAAGACATTAATTAAGTCTCAGAGGAACAATGAGGATTTCCCTTCTCAGACAAACAAGAGGAAACCTGAGGTCTTTATTGCAAAAACACGCACCAAAACTTCACACCTATATATTTCAAAATTCATACAATTTTTATATTTTTTCACTAATACTGGACATTGTGCTGGTGAATTGAGTTAAACAGAATCAATTTATCAACTGAAAACCTATAACATCATATTTGGGTCATGTTGTGCCATTATCTGAATGGTTGTAAATGCAAAGTATGTTGTCTTACCTGTACCAGGAGCTCCAATTTCCTGTCATCCAGGAGATGGACCTGACATCTCCGCCCTTCCGTCATCTGTTGTGGAGAGAGAGAGAGAGAGAGAGAGAAAGATTAGTGAAAGCACATTCACAGCAGGGTGAAATCAACTGTAAATACTAGGTCATGGTGACATGACAAAAATAGAAACTCTCCTTACACACATGCAGCGCGATTCCCAGTCAAGCAGCAGAACGCAATTTCATTCACTCCCACACACACACACACACTTTTAAACTAAATTATCTCACACTTCAGTGCTGATGCTGAGTAGCTATGATTGTTTTTTTGATGTTTAAGTGTATTTTGGTTAAAATCCTTATAGTTCAAATATATATTAACTGCAGACACACTTAACATGGCTACCACCAATTTTAGAAATCATATTATAAAACAAATAATAAAAAGAGGTAAAAAGCATGTAGTTTCACATACAGAGTACTTGCACACTTTTATGGTTAGAGATGAGATAATGACTACTACTTTCTAGGGGTCGGCCTGGCCAATTATCGGCACCGATATTATGCATTTTTATGGTTATCGGTACCGGTCAAAGACAATTCGAAGATAAAATAATTGTAAATATTTTAAACTTCCTTGTTATTCTTAATTTTGTCATTAAATTTAAATTTTTACACCAGGCAAATATATTTTTCGGTCGACTTCTACTACTTTCTATCTAAAAACACTTGTTATTTTAACTCTTCTACACTTTTTTTGAACGACATATAAAGCAACCAACCACATATTCTTTTTTTTTTTTTAACTTTTAAACTGCTAATACAATGAGCACTAAAAAAACATTAAAACAGAACGGCTTTTACTAAAAAGACCAACTTTGGAATCATAATTCTGTTCTAGACCCCACTGACTTTCATTTAAGTACAAAAACAGTCAATTTCTACTGATTTCTACTCTTGAAAGAGATATTTTGAATTTGGACTGCAGTAACGTTACCCATTTAAACCGCTAGTTGTCAGCAATTCATAATGCACTTTTAAAGCTTTTATTTTGCTGGAAACGGCAGAAGAGCTTTTATTTTGACGGAAAACTCCAGCTTTAGTAACGCATCTCGCTACACATCTAGTGAAATGCTGTAATCATTTGCTGTGAAAATAAAGCATAACTGATGGCCATTACATTCCCAAACATGCGCTAAACTCACAGCACATGCAACGAGTTCACTGTGAACGGAGATGTTCTGAGCCGTGGAAAACCAAATCACTAGCTGGTCGCTTGAACAAAGTGCGCACTTCGCTTTGAAACGCACAGTGAAAACAGACTTTGAAGGGATTAGCCATATTGTGTTTTCGGTTTTGGTTTTTTTGACAGATAATGTGGCAATAATGGCCAAAAACACAACTTTAAAGACCTTTTATGTTAGAATAAGAAGTTTAAATGTATATTAAAAACTACACTTTTGCCCAGGAGACCTATCGTTTCATATCGTCACGTGACCACGATGCAATATTGATAATACCGTTACATCCCTACTCAAAACTGCAGTTAACGTATATGTATCGTATATATGTCACGAGCATACACATCACACATAAGCTTCTATTTGAAATTCATCACCGCCTAGAGATCAGGGCTTACAGCTGCTGTTAATATCCGTGTTAATGTAAAACTCCCCTCAACCATCACTAATTGATGAAAGAGGGATCGTGCCATGTCAGTTCGTATAGATACCTGCACCATCGCACAATCTGATTAGCGCTTTGATTGCCATCTGCCATGGTGAGTAATGTCTCTTTTTTATCAGAGCCACAGAGGCCTGCTCATAATTAATATTAAATTGAGTCTGCAAGAAAAACAAACACACTAACAACACACTTTCCTCCAGGGTAAAATGAGTATGTGCATTCAGAAGTCCCCCACAGGGTGTTCACAGTCCAGACGCATTTCACCTATGATACATGTTTGGAGTTACTATGGTCCGCACGCTCCTATCGTTTGATCTCAAATCACTGCTCACTCCCACTCGCTTTCCATTCACTCTCACACACAATTTTTATGAGTGTTTACTTAAGATTGCTGCTTCTGTGCCAAGCCGTATAGTAAACATCCCATTACGAGCAGGTGGACGGACACATCTGTGTCTGACTAACAGCCATGTCATCACATGAGTTATACTGCCTTTAGGATTGAGCTGGTTTGACAACTTGAGTACAAAGAACCAAAGTGCAACCCGATACTCCCATTGTTCTTTTCCCTTCAAAAGAGAGCTTTTCATTTTTTGTTTATTTTCTCTTAAAGGGAAAAATGTTTCGAGGGATTTCAGCGTCTGTGAATGTGATACTAACAGTGGCAGTAGTTCACATCCATCAGCGGACTTTCCGTCCGGTTCCTGTTTATACATCCTGTACGAGTCAGAATGCAGTAGTCCACTGACTCACTCTCTCTAGTGTGCTATATCTTGCTCTTATTCTATTCCTCCATGCTTTCACGCTCTCATCCACCCCCTCTACCTCTATATGTAGGCCAAGTTAAAAGGAAATTGGAAAAAAGCGAAAAATACAAGACATTTCTTAAGCTTTTCAGCGTGGTGGTGTATGTAAGGACATCAGAATGGGAACATGTAGAGCGTTCTGGCTGCCATCAGGAAGCGCCGTCCCTGAGGAACACAAACAATGAGGCTGATAAAAGCAGCATGGCTCACATTTCCTCCACACACACACACGTGGGGGGAAAGACTGGAGGAGGGGAGTCACAGGACTAGAAACACATCCTTTCTTCCCCTTCTCCTCCTCAGTGGAGCTACACAACCTCAAATGCACAAGCATGTGACAGGACCACATGATTAATTGTGTATGTGTGTCCGAACAGAGTGGTGTGAGTTTATTATTGACCTGTGAAGATGTTTTTACAGGAGGGCTTGGCTTGATGAATTTCTCTTGGTCGTGCTAACACTGAATCTAACTCCAACTCCATCTCCTAAAAGTTGATATCCTGTCTTCAGAATAACATGCCCTCAAGCAACATCCGTATTCTTATCCCTCAACCACTGAGTGAGATCACATTTCCATATAATAAAGACAAACCTTAATCAATATGAACTGGCTCACCTGAATATGGTCGTCTTTAATGATGAGGTTTTTTTTAAATGTCTAATTCCTTCCCTGGAGCTGCACATGACCCAATTAGGTCAGCTCATCTAATTTTTATGATATTCATTTATGAGAATAAAAATGGCAGCATAAGTGATTTGAACCACTGCAGCATCATTAAAACCATATATATATGCACCAGTTTGGGGATGGGTAATGACGGCTCACTTATCTACTAGTTGTCCAAAAACCAAATTGATCCCTTTTAAAACATCTTTACGATAACGCCCCCTAAGAAACACAAACCAGCCTTGTAATACAGGACTTTCTAAAATTAAAAAAATAATAATAAACTGATTAGTAATTTGGGCACCTTATTAAATCAAAATGGAATGTAGCTGCAAGCAGCGATGACAAGCCCAAGCCATCAGCGCAATCACCACCCCGGTGGCAATGCTGTGGCTGTCTGGTTTTAAGGGTTACAGCAGGGGTGCCCGAAAATAAAAATCTGATTAGTCTTTTGGGCACCTTAATAAATCAAAATGGAATATATAGTTTTGTTCATGCATGCTATAGTTAAAGTTTAGGATTATCTTTAGACTAAAATGTTAATTGCCCAGCCAACACCTACTCAAAATGTAACCTAAAAAAAAATTAAAAAATAAAAAACTCATAGTTCCGTATCCTTGTAGATATGCTTATCAAACACGAAAAACTAAATAAAATAAAAAAGTAAACAATTAAAATGAAATAAAACAGTCAATCTTACGCAATTCCTCCTCAAAGTACAATATCCTTGTAGACATACTATCCTAATTAAACACTCCAAACCAGACTTTTTTTTAAAACCTGCAGAATCCCATGGAATAGGTTTAAACTAAGTAAAACAGAGCATTACACTCTTTCTGGCAGCTGAAAGCATATTCAAATTAGCCAAAACATTTCATAAACAAACAGTGTGGTGGGAAGTGTAGAACTGTGAATGATGGATGTTTAAATTCTGTGGAGATCTGTGAAGTTTTTTAAGGGCACAGATTTCATGTAGGCCTGCTCATAACAAGAAAAAGATGCAGAAGATGCATAAGCCAAAGTTTGTGGTGGCTGATATTGGGCTGACTTTCCAATCTTAAAGGTTAAACTTTATTACCGTCCTCGCGGTAGCCCGAAAGCACTGCAGTTTGGTTACATCACCATATTAAACCTCTTAAGGTCTGAGTCAGGCTTGATAGGAACACTTCCCACCACACAATAGGAGATTAAACCGGAGGCTTTGAATGAAGCAAACAGCATGTTGGTGATGATGGGAGCACATCCTTACAGCCTGGAGCTCAAGATGTCACACCTCCGCTCCACTGAATGAGAACACTCCTCACTGGGGTATATCTGGAGGGGGAGGTGAATAGCTCTCAACCACAATTGCAGAATCTAACAATCAGGTGCTGAGAATGGTTTGTTTGCAGTAGTGTGTTTGCGTCTGGTGTGGGGTTACAAAATGCCTCGCCTGTAATCACTGAACGGTGAGTCACTTCTTCCTCAGTTGAACTCTGGTGCGGCACACTACACTCACAATGCCCTACGAACCTGTGATGTCATTAAAATCACATAAGACACATTTCAGTCAGTGCAATCTTTGTAAATCATTGTCAGTCTTTTATAGACAAAAAAGAAGGGCTGCACAATTAAATGACTTAGTGTGATTTAAACAAATTATATACACCGCATGTTTCTAAGTGAAGCGTGGCACTTTGTTTTTTTTACACGAGCAACTCATTATCCTCGAATCACAGTAAATGCTGCCAACCAAACTAATCTCTGCATATTCTCTGAGTTTGGGTTGCATTTGGGAACGTAACTAGCCAACCATCTTCCCAAATTTGTAATGACAACTTCTTAAAGGCCTCCCTGCTAGTTTAATGTTTGAAATTAAGAAAGCCATAAATATTAGTATTGCAATTTTACAGCTGTACTGTAAACTACTAGTATTATCATTAAGCATTATTATTAATTTTTAATTTATTTATTTTTCCTAAATACTATTTTTTATTTTGCAGTGAAATATAACACAAAATATTAAAAATGCCTTTATTATTGATTTTAAATTAATAACAACCATCATCGTCACCATAAAATTGATAAACTACAAAGATTCAAAAATAAGAATTATTATTATTTTATAGTCACATTGTGCAGCCCTACAGCCAAGCACAGCTTGGAGATTTCAAAATAAATAAATAAAGTCACAACTGCAATTTGTGTAAGAAAAATCGCAATTAGACTCCCCAAAATCTTGCAGCCTTTATGATAAAGTGCAGCTACTCCGATGCACACTGCAGAAGAGACGATTACAGCGTAACATAATCTGATCTGATGATAAACCACTCTCTAGTGCAGATTTAAGGTTGACCCTGATGCACTGTTTAGGGTTTCATTGCAGTTTATCCGTACTAAATCCTAAGCTACATGTTAGCTTTGCATACACTGTCACTGAGCAGCATGATTGTAGACGACAGAGATATAAAAAGCATTTGAATTAGTGAACATCCAATTCAGATCACATCAGACAGATATTAAACATGGTTGGAGATGGTTGACGTCCTCATGACGGTATACACCATCAGGCACAACCCCATACACATAGCAAGGGGGCATTTAGCCATTATTCCCCCTTAATGCACAATGACAACAAAATGACAGTGCACCACACAGACCACACAGACACCACAAAGCCAGAAAAATCAATGTTCATCACAAATTCAAGCACGAATTAAGTCTCATGGTGCAGACTGACAAATGATAAAAGTCTAGGTCTAGTCTGGTTTTCATGCCTGACCGTGTGCTCTAGAGTACATCAGCCTGCTGACACTGCTGCCCTGCAGTGCAGACATCACAGGCTGAGCAGCACAAAAAAAAAGACATCCGTCACCCTGAACCGGCAGGACCACAGCTGCCTACATAGACACAGCCCGGTCTGCTTTGTTTACAGTCTGCAGACAGACCCCAATTCCAAGCTTTGCCTCAAAACCTAATGGCCTGGCTATCTAGACAGCCTTTTGAGGCCATTTATGATGCTAAAAAATGTTGGAAGCTCACATCTCTGCAGACTCCTGCATCCTATAAGGATGTCATTGGACACTGATACTAAATCCAATAAAGTTGAACGCATCTACAAAGCCCAGAAATGTGGTTTAGCTAGGCATCTCAGGTTTTGAAACAGTCCTTTCATAGGAAGTTGCAGCCAAGTTTAATAGTGTAATGCATCTATGAAGCCCAAAATGCTCTAATGCAGCTATGATGCTGTCTATATTGGCAATTCACATCTCAATGAACATTGCAAACAAATTTACTAAAGTGAAAGACATCTATGTGGATGTGAAAAGTCTTTGAGACAACCCAAATCAACATATCTTTCTATGAGAGGCATTACTATCACATTTAATAAAGTGTCAGGCATAAAAAGGCCCAAAATGCTGTCAAGGTAGGCATCAGGTTATGTCTTAGGACATTACCATAGATAGATAGATAGCCCAAAAAGGTAGGTTTTGAGACTTCAAGCCCTTTCTTTGAGGCTGTCATAGGACATTTCCAGTAAATCTAATAAAGCAAGACTTAACACAGCTGCATTGTTTAAGGATTTCAAGGATATGACTGTGATGGTCACATGCATGCAATCCTTTTAAGTTCCTGTCACTATCCACAGCAGATCTGATCATATTCAGCTGTCAGCACAGGTTAACAGCCTTGGGAAAATGGATGAATGAGTCTGAATGGGCAGTAATTGTAACCAAGCAGAGCAAACGAGCTAGCAAGTTTAGTATGCAAACTCCTTTACAAACAACATGAATAGTTTTTTAAAAATCACCTTAAGGATGATGTTCGTCAAAACACGTCAACATTATGTGGAAACGACGCAGTATTTCTCACATAACATGCCTCTGTGTTTCTGAGGTAACGTTAAGTGGCTAGCAGGCTAGCTGCAGAACAGTTTACACTCTGAGGACCCTTTTCACCTCCTAAAATCGCTTTTTAACGATGATATCCTTCGTGTACGGTCTCAAATCAGTACACTAGCTGGAGTTTTATTCAGTATGACTGTAAAATGTACGTATAGCTGTTTGGTTAAGTTAAAAAACAGAACGAAACCGCTAATTTAACGCATCCATCCTTCCATAGCCCCTCACAGACAGAAGCGGAAAGCCCGCGATTTACCTTTTTAGCTCCCGCGTACGTGAATTCCTCGCCGAAATAAGAAATAAATGTTCTCTAACAGCAACAATAGTAATCCAAATGGGTTAAATCCGAAAAGAAAACGTTCACACGCCGGCCTAAATCATCTTCGCAGTCAGCATCATCCATGTCGTTGTTGTGATCCCCGGTGAAGCTGCACAAGCGGAGCGGAGCGGACTGACAGCGGCAGTGCCAGCACATCCCATCCCATCCCTCTCCGCTCTCAACGCGCTGTTTCACAGGGACCGCTGGCCCGCGTCCAGCAAGCAGCTCCGCACAACACTATTCACACACACACGCACGCACGCACGCACAAGCAGCCCATCCACAGCAAACCCCAACCCATCCTCCTCCTCCTCCTGCTGCGGCTCCTCTTCCTCCGCCTTTCCCCCCGTGACACCGTTGAGGCTGTGAACGAGTAAAACGCGACGCGCACACACTCAGTCCAGCCTGACATCATCATCAGTTCACACTAGTGTTGTTATTGTTATCTAAAACTACAATATTAAAATAAAATACATATAAATATTATAAAAATACATCAATATTAAAAACTTTGCTTTGGCAACTAAATGAATAAGTTTAAGCAGTAACACATTAAGTAACGCGAGGTATGTAATCAGATTACTTTTTTGAAGTAACTAGCAAAGTAATGGATAACTTTTTAATTTACAGGAAAATATCTGAGTTACTATTTTAAATAAGTAACTCCATTTATTGACTGACAGCTCTCCTGTCTCCATGTTGAGGGAAATCGGGAGTAAGTGCAAAGGTGTGTGTATGTGTGTGTGTGCATATTTATTATGTATACATAAAAACACACATGCATGTATATATTTAAGAAAAATATGTTGTGTTTATTTACTAAATATATTTATATATAGGCCTAATATAAATGATATGAATGTAAATATATACATGTTAATACATACAAATATTTTCAAAATATATACTGTGTGTGTTTATATACATAAATATACACAATACCCACACATTATATTATATATTATATAAACAAAAACTTTTATTTTGGATAAAATCGTTTAAACAGCACTAATAAAAAACAAAAAATATATATATTAAAAACAAACACCCCAGCCCAGATGAGAAAAAGTAATGCAAAAGTAACACAACGCATTACTTTCCATAAAAAGTAACTACACAGTTACTACACAGTTAGTTACTTTTTAGGGAGTAACGCAATATTGTAACGCATTACTTTTAAAAGTAACTTCCCCAGCACTGAGTTTAATTACCAAAATTACTAATAACACATAAACAGATAAAAAACAAAAATAATAAAAATGACAAGAACACATAATAAACGTAAATTAAAATGAGCAGTGAAAATATTAAAATAATTAAAAAAAACTATATTAAAAAACAAACAGCCCAGCCCAGATGGGAAAAAGTAATGCAAAAGTAATGGAACACATTACTTTACATAATAAGTAACTAAGTACTACACAATAAAGCTAATTTAAAATATTAATCACTCTTAATAGTGTATACTAATAAAATATCACTGGTTTACACCAGGAATTCATATGCAAGTGTTGTGTCTGTCCAAAACTTACCACTACAGTACTAATAGTACTACCATATTTTTTTTTTGGAAATGTATGGTATTCTTGGAACTACCTTGGAGTACAAGGTAGTATCACCACAATATTACCATCTGACTGTCATGTTACTGCCAAATTACTTTTTGTAAGGGTAAAAACAGTATAGTTTTGAAAATGTACCCAGCAATACAATCATATTCATTAAAATACCTTGTGGTACAGTGCAAATACCATGGTATATGAATATGGTAACCATTCAGTATGGTATATCTCAATGTACCGTAGCATCTCCATCTGATAATATGACTGTAAAGGATTTTCTGCACTGTGGAAAAACTTTAAAAGAGTGGACAAGTAGGTGGATGGGATGTAAACTGTGAGCTCCTTGCTCTTGTGAAACTGCACACACACTCACTCTGTGCGTGTGTGTGTATGTAGAAGCTGACCAATGACTAACAGATCCACATCTGGATTTGCAGTAGAAATGTAACAGAAACATTTGGGAATGGGTTGCACTCTTTCTCTCCCTCTGCCTGACTTCTTCCGCCCCTCCGTTTCTAATTCAGATTTCCCTTCCCGTTTGGTTTGGCCAGGGTGAACGAAAGAGGGGAAAAAAGGAGAGAGAAATGTTTGAAAGATGCTTTCAAACTGAACCCGACTGTTAGAGGGAGCTGATTTGTGTGAACTCCTTCACACAGACGTCTAACGGTCGTTTCACCGCAAAGTCAACATTGCAGAGGGTTCAACGAAAACTTTTACAACAACTGGAAAGTGTTTTCCTTTTAAGGGTCATAGCCTGTATGCATAAATTCTGCATAACGATACACAAGAGCTATTTCTATAACTCTCAGGCCATGACAAAGAATTACACAAAGAATTTAGGTTTTAAATCCGAGACATTTTTATTCCTATTTTAATGTAAAACAGCTTGTCCAATGGTTTGTTGTCTTGTGCTTTTAGAAACACTTCAAAAGCAAAGACAAAATAATAGAAGGCAACATGTTCTGTCATCGTTTGACATTTCTAAACGGTGTTTTTGTTCACTCACACTTTGTAAGTGCAATAATGGAGGTAAGCATTGTTTAGTTTGTTTAAACCAGGATTAAAACTGGCCTTAACCTGAGGTTTAAAAGGAACCCAAGTTTAAGCATATAGTGTGATAATCCCTTAGGTTTTTAAAAGCAATGTTGTAAAAGTTGCATCTCTCTGCAACGGGTCATGATAAAATATCCTCAGTACATTGGGTCTTACAATGATACAGCACAGAATCATTTCCACAGCCGTCGGTTTAACGATTTTCAGCCTTGCTTTAAAAGCACTTGAACGATGGAGAGAAAGACTGCACTGAGGGTCAGGATTTTCCATCTCTCTTCATCACTCTCTCACGCATACTCATGGGAAGGCCTTTTGAAAAGTAATTGAAAAACACTCCAAACATAATGCAATTAGGCAGCAGGCTTACATTTCATTATCATCCGACTGCTGGTGATAACACCATCAATAAACAAACACAAGCGTCTGAGGTCAGACGAATTTCAATGTATTTGTTGGATCTGATGACAGTCCATCTCAGAGTTTAATCATTATGCACTCTTAAAAATAAAGGCTCTTTATTGCCATTGATCTTTCCAAGAACGTTTAACATTGGAATTGTTTTTTTAGATTATTAAAGGATTAGCTCACTTCCAGAATAAAAAAAAAATTCCTGGTAACTTTCTTACCCCCATGTCATCCAAAATGTTCATGTCTTTCTTTCTTCAGTCGAAAAGAAATTAAGGTTTTTGAGGAAAACATTCCAGGATTTTTCTCCATATAATGGACTTAAATGGGGATCAACAGGTTAAAGATCTAAACGGCAGGGTCAATGCAGCTTCAACCCTGATAGCACACATACATCTCTGAGACGTCTACTGGACGTCTGCAAGACATATTTTTTTTTAGAGTGTTTGCTCATCTACAACAGGTCTATTGGACACTTCCTATCAGATGTCAAATTGACGTCTATTAAATGTCTTCCAGATGTTTATGATCCTACAGATGTCTGCCAGATGTTTGTACACAGCAGATGCTTTTCAGATCAAGTGATCTTTAACAGACATCTTGCAGATGTACATGTGCTATCTAGGAAATGACTCTACACGATCACAGCCGAGGAATAAGGGTATTATCTAGTGAAACGATTGGTCACTTTCTAAAAAAAATAAAAGTTGACATACTTTTTAACCACAAATGCTTGTCTTGCACTAGTTTAATGTCACACAATACGTAATCCCCTTGGAAAGGTCACTCGTAATGTAGGCGGAAGTACCGACCAAGTTTTTACAAAGCGAACGTGCAGAGAAAGTCAAATAATTTTGAAGTTGGAGAAGAAAATGACCCTTCATTTACCCTTCATTTTTGAACCTGAGTACACAGAGGAAGAACTAACCGTGCATGATTTTTCCAACGTGAGATTTGTGGTTAAAAAGTATGTACTTTTTTTTTTTTTTGAAAATGACGGATTGTTTCGCTAGATAAGACCCTTATTCTTTGGCTGGGATCATGTAGAGTCTTTTAAAGCTGCACTGAAACTGCAATTTGGACTTTCAACCCACTGGCTCTCATTGAAGTCCACTATATGGAGAAAAATCCTGGAATGTTTTCCTCAAAAACCTTATTTTCTTTTCAACTGAAGGAGGAAAGGATTAAATGTTGGATGAAATGGGGGTGAGTAGCCTAAAGTATCAGGAAATTTTTATTCTGGAATTGAAATAATCCTTTAAAAGTTTCTTTAAATAAAAAAAAAAAATGAATATGCCATTTTAGTGCAATGGAATTTATGGGTTCATGAAGAACCTTTAACATGCATGGAACGTTCATGGTTCTTTAGAATATTAAAATGTTCTTCACACTAAGAAAATAATGGTTCTTTCACTAAAAAGGTTCTTTGAGGAACATAATAGAGGTAGCGCAAGGTGACTGTGAACCACAACATCCCGGCCATTCCTATCGCTGCTGATTTTGGACACTTAACCACAGCGGAAACACCACTGTCCAATTTAAACAGTCCCTCGTGATCTCTCTGCGCTCTCTAATACATATTTTAACTTCATTTATTGGCTCCTTCCTCTGGGCACAGGTCCGAACAGTGTCACAAGAGCCCGTTGTTTAAAACAGGGAGAGTGTGAGTGTATTTCTGTGCGTTTGTACGAAAGGAAACCCTTGATACTGTGGGGGCGTTTCAGAATAAATGAGAATGTCCAGGCTCACACGACTGCGATTGGGGAGAGAGAAGTTCTAAAATAAACTTCTGAGAGACCAATCCCGCCCCTGTCTGCCAGACCAAAGCGAACAATTTGTTTAATACTTACCGTCTTTTGTGTCTAAAATGGCCAGAAGAGTACAAGAGGAAGAGACTGTGATGTTCCCTGAGTAAATGAAAGGCTGAAATGTCCTCAAAACGTATATAAAAATATGGGAAACCGACTTTTCTGGCTTTCTCAATAAAGGAAATGTGGTTCTGGTTAGGAGGCTCTGAGTTTGGTTATTTCTGTCTCACTGCCTGAGGCTCAGAGACAAAGCGGGCTGTATGTGTGTGTATACTTCGAGGGGTTTGTTATTTTTCGGAAGGCGGTCACACGGGTTACACTTCTCCATCTGCGGACATAAGGACAGGTTGTACGGCTGACGTAAACCAAATTGGATTGAAGGTTATTTGTGTGTGCGTATGTATACACGTATACATGTGTAGTAAGGTTGCGGCTGTATGTGGCCAATAATGTTGGAACGAGATGTAAACAGAGCTGACCTATAATTGAATCAAGATGGAGTTCATCCCTTGTCCTTGCTGCACACATTCACACACACACTTTCAATTGCATCGAGAAAAAAGCAACATATATAGTACCTTTCAAAAGTTTGGTCAGCAAAGAGAGTGAAGCCTTCTTAACTGTAAAAATTCTAATAACAAAAATGTTTCCTGAGCAGCAAATCAGCATATTAGAATGATTTCTTAAGAATTATGTGATGCTGAAGACTGGAGTAATGATGCTGAAAATTCAGCTTTGCATCACAGGAATAAATTACATTTTAAAATATAGTAAAATAAAAAACAGTTATTTGAAATTGTATAACATTTTACAATTTTACAGTTTTTTTCTGTATTTCTGATCAAATAAATGCAGTCTTGGTGAGCATAAGATACTTTTTTGTGTGTCCTTTTTGAATCTTGAAGGCTCAATCTATGGTTTCAATGTACAAAAAAAGTGACCATTCCTCAAAATTTCAATCCATAAAAGATGAGTTTGCAACAACATAGTGTGCAAATGTTTTCATTCAGAGTCTATATTCTAAAAAATTGACTACAGTCAATCTCTTTTTGCTGTCTGTTTCATAAAATGTCCTGTGATGATAAACACAAAAACCGTCTACACCAAACCAAACCGCAGGCTCTTTCATGTGCCATGTTCTCATCATCTCCAGCTCAGGGGCTGGGGGTGGACGAGCCACAGGGCTTTGGTGGGGTTCAGTTTTTAGGGTGTAGGATGTTAGGCTGTGGGTGGAGGTTTTTTTATGAATAATCTTAGTGGTTACAAACCTCCTTTAAATCACATCAAAGATCCCCTACAGTCTCTGCAACGAGCCCTGGGTGAGCCTGGCTCGTGTTGATACTGAATTTGTGTAATTCTATATGCAGAGTCCTCACGGATCCAGGTGTGAGTGAGGTAACAGCAGAAATTTATGGTATTTTCCTTATGCGCATGTGTTAGCCGTGGGGCATTAAAAAGTTTCAGATCTTTAAAGGGATTAGAGGAGTAATTGTGCACTGTAAAATATTATCCAACAACATTTTTGGGATAGGCACCAAAGCACCTGTGTCTACAGGTGTGTATGCTGTTGGACTACTGAGGATCATAACTGCGCTCAGATGTACGTTACTGCATGGTCTAAAGAGACCTGTAACTTCTATACATATAGAGACCAGTTTAGAATAGGGGGCCATATGCACAAAGAGAACGGGAATGACTCTTTTTGTGCCTCATGTCACTGCATGTGTGTTATGAGAGAAGAAAATGTGTTTCCAGTTAAATCTGTGGAAAAAAAAGCAACACACACCCACATGTGAGCACTTCAAACGTGTGTGAGATCTCTCCTGCTGTAATTTCACTGCATAGCTTTACTCCCATCTGGCCTGTATACTACACACACACACCCACACATAGACAGACTCAGACACAACCTAAACATCTAAAGCTTCTAGCCTACTAACACACCCACACACACAAATATACCCCACCGTATATATTGGAAACACATGGGACAAATAAATAAGATAAACAAGACCAGATAAACAGCGCTTGAGTCGATAAAGTTTACTGGAACTTCCTAGAACCTATTCATCTACAGTTTTATTTGAAGTTTTCAATGGTTTCTGTGTGATTGTGAAGGTTTTTGTGTTGAGCTGAGTCATTCTGTTCTCACGCCTTTTTGAATATTGATTGAGGGTAGAACTACTGAATGCAAATTTAACCCTGGCAAACAGAAACTGACCCTGCTGTGAATGTGTATGAGAGAAAAGAAATGCTTAGAAAGAAGTTATATCTAGACAAATATGTACTTGGCAAGTAGAATCCAATATGAATATTGTTACAGTATGTTATTTTTAGGCAACCAGCTGGTTTATGGTAGGGATTTTTAATCTGAATCATTAAATCAATCAATTTACTCAAAAACACTGATTCATTCAGACACGAATCAAATGACTGTCTTTAGAAGTGAAGTCAATGACTTAACCGATTTGTTCAAAACATTGTTTCAATCAGGAATGAATTCTTTCTTTCTCTGAGTGATTCAAAGAATCATTCACAACCGATTTGCAGAAAAATGCAGAATCATTTAGGAAAATGATTAAGTGACGGTCTTTGTTCAAAAACAGTTATTCATTTAGAAACAATTTTTTTCTTGAGTGATTCAATTAATTATTCACTCACTCAAACGATTAATTCAAAAACAATGATTTATTCAAAATGATTGTCTTTATAAGTCATTCAAATAATTCATCACTCAACCGATTCTTTCAAACATGCTAATTCATTTAGAAACACATCAAATGACCGTCTGAATAAGTGATTCGATGAATCATTCACTCACTCAATTTGTTCAAAAAAATGCAGATTCATTACGAAACACTGATTTATTCAGAGAACAATTAAATTATTGTCTTTATAAGTTATTCAAATAATTCATCACTCAACCAATACTTTTAGAATTAAATCAAGTGACATCTGAATAAGTTATTCAACGAATCATTCACTCAACCAATTTGGTCATAAATGCTGATTCGTTCAGAAACACAGATTTATTCGGAAAAACCATCCAATGATTGTCTTTACAATTTATATAATTAATCACTTAACTGATTCTTTCAAACATGCTAATTTATTCAGAAACAAATCAAGTAACCATCTGACCTAGTGATACAATGAATCATTCACTCACTCAATTTGTTCAAAAATGCTGATTCATTCAGAATCACATCAAGTGATGGTCATTAAGTGATTCAATGAATCATTTACTCAGCTGATTCATTAAAAATGGTGTTTCGTTTCATTCAGGATTGCTTAAAATCAACATCTAAAATTCATTTCATCATTTTTTTTGTCATAATAATTTAATTTAAGTTTAAGTTAATTGTCATATTATTGAAGTTTCTTGACATACATTATCACCCTGCAAGATCATTTAAGTGAACTGTAAGAAAGCTAAAATGAGAAGAAATGGTGAAAAAAAACATAACATATAGGCTAGAGTTATAATTTGTCATGCAGTGCTTAGCCGAGCCAAAAAAAACCTCTGTGTTCGATGAAACAAAAGCTTTTAGAAAAGTGTGCTATACTTGTCACCAGTCATAAAGGACAGAAAAAGTGTGTGCGTAACAGATTGCTGACTCAGAAACTGTGTGAATCAATAAATGAGATCTCCTCTCCTCTCACATGACTATGTGTCTTTCATTGTGCGCATGTCAGCAGAATCTATGATCTCTGAGAGCGTGAAAGTATGTGTGTGTGAACCAGGACATAAACCTCAGTGAGTATATGAGTTAGTAGAGCAGCAGAAACGATCTCTCACACACATCACAAAACAGAGAGAGCTTACAGCATCACTTGGAGTCTATTCCTCCTCCAGTCTCTTACACACTCTGACCACAGACCACATCAACTGCTCTCACCATATACGGCCACTCTGTATGCTCATCTTCACATGCCGTGTATGTTTGTGTGTGTTTAATAAAGGGCTCTCTGGGGAATAATGATCCATTGAAGAGGAAAGCTTACCTAGGAGAGGACTTAAAGGAATAGTTCACTCTAAAAATTAAACTTGTGTATCATTTCACCCTCATGTGGCATTCAAACTTCCATATTATCAGTTACAGATGCTTTCAAAGTCTAAGTCATGGGCAAAAACACCATATGAAGTGCAGCAGAGTGGGAGATTTATGGTAAATAATCTGTGAATTTAGTCTGTTCTTCATATAATTCCACTTTGTATGAAGTGCAGATTATTTTTAGGCTACTTTCATAGTGCTTTTTATTTGTTTTTGCAGCCTGATTGAAATGAGGGTGAGTAAACAATGACATAATTTAAAATTTTGGTGAACTACTCCTTGAAACATAATTGAAAAAATGTTCTCTCTATTTCCATCAGTCACTCTTGTGAGTTGTTAAGCTGTTTTCTCATGCTGTGTTTTAGAGGAATGCTTTCATGCAGCACCGTTGGCTATTTCTGTATGAGAGAACATCTTTAGTCGGTCAAGCATTCTTGGGATTCTGGAGAAACTAGAGCAATTTGGAGTTTGTTGATAAAAGAGCGAGTGAAGGAGCATTCTGGGCCACACACACACATCTGCAGTTTATTAAACTGAAACAGATCTGTGTATGGACTTCAGGTGTTCCTGGGTATAATGGACCCCCCAAGATAAACACACACACACACACACACACACACACACCAACACACACTATGCTCTAAATTGACAAATGTTTTTATTCCATTGAGAATTGCTCCTTTCCAACACCAAAGTCAATTTAAAAAATAAAAACATTCTGCTGCTTTGTACCTCAGTTTGACAATATACCTGGTAGCAATGACAATTACAAATGCTTTTATTATTGCAAATGAGAGATTTTTAAAAAATATATATATTCTTAAAAAATCTTGTGGATGTACTAGAATTAAAATTATGGACAATATGACAGTTATTTTCAAGTTATAGCCAATAACTGATAGATGGCTGAGAAATATATATATATATATATAATGTTTTTTTTAATCTAAATAAATAAAAGATAAATTACAAACATACAAGTTAATTTAGGCATCATAACGTTACAACGTACCAGTGTTGTTATTGTTTCAATACTAAAATTACTAAAATTAAAACTGAAAAAAGCAAAATGGAAACAAAATTACAAAAAAAAAAACACATAAAATGATTAAAACTCAAAAAATTAAAACTGAAATAATATGAGACTTAAAAAATAAATAACTAACTAGATAACTAGTTAAGTTTCTATACTAAAATCCCTCAAAACTAAAATAAAAAGCTAAATAGAAATTGTAAAAAATTACAAAAAGCACATAAAATGGTTAAAACTCAAAAAAGGTAAACTAATTAAGCTAAATAACAATTAAATAAAATTTAAATATGACATTAAAAATAAATAACTAAATAAATAACTAGATAAGTTTCAATATTAAAATGACTAAAATTAAAAATGAAAAAGCAAAAATTACAAAAAGCACATAAAACATCCATTTCAAAAAGTACATAAAATTATCAAAACTCAAAAAAATTTAACTAACTGAAATAAAGCTGATAATAATTCAAATAGAATTCAAATGAGATTAAAAAATAAATAACTAACTAGATAACTAGTTAAGTTTATATATTAAAATTACTCACAATAAAACATGAAATAAAAAGCTAAATAGAAATGTATAAAGTACAAAAAGCACATAAAATGATTAAAATTCAAAAAATTAAAACTGAAAGCAAAAGTGAAAGCTAATTTTAAATATAAAAAGGCATATGAAAGCATATAAGCAATACTAAATTAACTCTATATTCATTTTAAGATATGTTAAAGATCACATTTACCATTATTTGACCATTTTTATTTCAGATGATAGCAAACATGGCCTAAATGTTAAAATATCCTAAATCTAAAAATAAAAATCCAAAATGCTACCAATATGTTGTATCTTCTATTTCTATGTTTATATGCTTTCATTTCAGTTAGGCCACACACTAGTTATGCAATGGAGACAAAAAAACAACTCCCTATGTGACAAAAAAACAACTCCCTCAACAAAAGCGTTATCAGTTCAGCAGTGAATTTCTCTCACACAGTCACAAGTACATCATTGTGTGTCACTGTCATAGTACACTAAGTGGACAGTTTCCACATATCTCTTTCTCTCCTACTGTCCCTCACTCATTTATATTTAAACAAGTGTAAATCAATCACTTTGACCGGGCTGCTGCATAAATGCCCATCTCGACGGTTTGTGAGAACTGAGCCCTGATTGGCTTAATCTCTTATTGGCTTTGTTGTACAGGCACTGCAGACATGATGAACTTCATGACCCATCACACAGTCTAACCAATACACAGAATATCAAACGGAAAGAGAGGAAATGAGCGGGACGGCTGCCCTTGACTACCCGTCATATCACATATCAAACAGGAAGAAGCAACACACTCTCACACATAATTATAGCCAATCTAAAATGCTGTTTGCAGCCCAATTTGTAATCTGTCAGGAATCAAACTGATAAACAAACGCGGTAACTACATACAGTAGCAGAGTGGAAGTTTTTTTTAAACAAATTAATGCTTTTATTCAGCAAGGATGCATTAAATTGATCAAAAGTGACAGTAAAGACATTTATAATAATGTAAAAGATTTCTATTTCAGATAAATGCTGTTCTTTTGAATGTTATATTTATCAAAGAATTCTGAAATTAACACAATTACACAAAACATTAAGCAGCACAACTGTTTTTAACAGTGATAATAAAAAAGAAATGTTGAAGACTGGACAGTACAGAAATAAATTACATTTTAAAATATATTAAAATAGAAAGCATTTACTTTAAATAGTAATAATATTTCACAATATTACAGTTTTTACTGTATTTTTGATCAAATAAATACAGCCTTGGTGAGCATAAGAGACTCTAAAATATAAATAAAAATGTATACACATAATTCAAAATTTAAATTAATGAATATAAATATAAAGTAGCATATCTGCCAACACTGCAGCCAAATTTTTTGAAATCACATTACGTGAACAGACATGGACAAATGGTATATATATATATATATATATATATACATATATATACATATAGTCTACTTGAAAAACATAATACACACATATAATTTAAATATAAGATTAAAAAAATAAATAACTGCTAATTAGATCACTACAAGTTTCAATACTAAAAATACTCAAGTTAAAACTGAAATAAAAAATAAATAGAAATAAAAAACAAAAAGAATAAAAATGATTAAAAATAAAAAAGTAACTAATTGAAATAAAGCTAAAATGATAATTTAAATATGAGAATAAAAAATAAAAAACAACTAACTAGATAACTAGATAAGTATCAATATTAAAATTATTCAAATTAAAACTAAAATAAAAAGCAAAATAGAAACTGAAAAAAAAAAATTACAAAAAGCACATAAAATGATTAAAATTTAAAAAATATAAACTAATTTAAAAAATAAAGCTGAAATAATTCAAATACAATTTAAATATTAAAAATAGATTAAAAATTAAAAACAGCTAACTAGATAATTAGATAAGTTTCAATATTAAATGACTACAAATAAAGCTGAAATAAAAAGCTTAATAGAAATAAAAAAACAAAAATAATTCTACATTTAAATTAATAAATATAAAGTAGCATATCTGCCAACACTGTAGCCATTTTTTTTTATTTTTTAGTAGACATTACATATATATATATATATCTATCGTCTACTAGAAAGGTGCAAAGAAAGAAAAGAAACAGCAAGATTTAGACTGTGTGTTTCTTATCAGGTCTAGCTATGCAAATTAGCCTTGGGTATCCTGCCAAAATGTCTGGCTGTTTAAACACACACACACACCCCTTTTCAATCCTTGTTTACAATTCAAATACTAATATATCAGCATTTCATCCTCCTCTTGACGCGCTGATGTCACCATTAGTCACATGTATCACCATAGTAACAGAATGTGGCTCCAGGTGCATTTATCTCTCAATTCCTAACTGGCACTAAATCAAATCTCATCTCAGCACACCTGCCATGTCTAGAGAGCCTTCCTGGAAGCTGCGTAAGTCAGATCTGGAATTCCTCAGAGCCAACAGATCTGCCTTAGACTATATGTATCGTAGATTATACATACTGCTGTTTCAAAACATAACCATAACCAAACTGCAGTGTGCAGAATGTATATAGTGCACAGTATGCAAGTTTTCTCTCTGCAATCCCCTGATAGTCTACTATATCTGCCAAAAATGCAGTATATAACTAGATCACACTAAAGTATCCCTCAAAGCAACACGCTTAACTTGATCTTACATTTTAAGCATGAAAAATGAACATAACTGTGATTTTGAACATCTTGCTCTTGTCATATAATCACATTCTCATAATATGAGATCATGTGACAATATAATGTAGCAAATGGAATATGTCATTCTTTCATATTCTGCATAGAACAATACACTGTATACTATAAACACTATTTATACTGATGTCATTCACCTGTAACGTCATTACTGACTTATTTATTACGTTAGTGGTGTGAATTATTGACAGGCAGATAAAGTGTCTTCAGTTTAGGCTTGAGCAGGGTGAGAGTGTGTTTGCATGAAATATTAAAACAGCCTAATGATGTGCTGAATCAGGTCATAGGTCACAGAGGATGATGTGAGAGATTCTGACTGTAATTAGGCCAATTTTCTGGAATATACTCGTTTTCATCTCTGAATATGGCAGCTCGTCATGGCTCATGGCAGAGGTTAGCTAAAGTCTTCATAATTTCAACAGAAAGTTCATTAAGAATCTCTTCTCTTCCAGCAAAAAGACAAGACTATTCTAGGGGTCAAAGGTCAGCTGTGTGATCTAATATCTCGCTTTTAAAATGTATCATGGCTTCACAAATATATTAACCACTGGAGTTTAACATAATAACATAATTAGAAATATTTCTTGCTTGTCAAATCAGCATATTAAAATGATTTCTGAAGGATCATATGACATTGACGCTATTTAGCTTTGAAATGACATAAAATATACTAAAATAGAAAACAGTTATTTTAAATTGCCATAATATTTCACAATATTACTGTTTTTGCTGTATTTATGATCAAGTAAATGCAGCTTTGGTGAGCATTTTTTATTTTATTTTTCATTTAATTTCTTAGATTAGAATCCACATTATTTATGATTAAGCTTTGTATTAATGAAACAAACAAACAAACAAACTCATAAATTATGATGCCATTCAGTGGTATTTATAGAGCTATATTTCTGAAAGCCATTAGTGATATGAAATACATACCAGGCAATTTAAAATGCAGCTTATTAATTGATTTTAACAATTTAATTCATGCTAAAATTAAGAGTCTCATTTTAAGTTCTGTTTACATATTATCAATATGCTGTTAAATGGCATATAGATTTTTATACACATCAACTTCATGCCGAAGAGAATACATAATCATATTGCATAAAACATAAAACATCAGCCATCTCATACTCTCATATCCTTGTCCAACCCTGCAAATCTAAGGATTCCCTCATCTCAGTATGTGTGTGACCCAGCCTTATGGGTAATACACACTAATCACATGCATTTGACTGTAATCCTGCTAGATTACACACACACACACACACACACACACAGGGAAATCCCACGATTAGAGAACTGCTGGATTGAGCCCAAAGTAATCTGTGTCACTTCACTAAGTCAGTAAGGCATGATTGCATTACAGTGAGAAGGAGGAGGCTATTTCTATTAATCAATATTTATGCTATACCGCTATTATAGGACTCATGAAATCTGACTATTTGTGGACAAATGGCAAGCTTGGATTAAACTCCCTTTCAATCTCAGCTACTTCTGACACTAAATATTCCAGTAGGTGTGAGATGGAAAAGAATATTCACACGTTGGATCTAATATATTTTTCTTACCCACATGACAGAAAAATCCTTCCATTTAAAACACTTGAGCAACTGCATAGCAACACCCTGGAAACCATCATTACAAGCTTATACAAGCAGCAGTTTTTGCACCATCTGGGATCCCTCCACCTCCCTATCTCCACCTCTATTTCTATTATTCTCCCTCTATGTCGTACTTTAATGTGGGAGATGAACTCCGAGCTCAAGCATCTCAGCAACCAATCAAAACACCATTTCAACTGCATAGCAATACAATATCAACCAATCAGAACACATTATCAACTGCATAGCAACCAATCAATACACCTTATCAACTTTATAGCAATACTCTGGCAACCATTAAAACATTGTATCAACAGCATAGCAACATCCTAGCAATCAATCAAAACATAATGTAAACTGCGTAGCAATGGCATGCCAACAAGTTAAAATACATTATCAAAGCAATGCATATCAACACCCTGGCAACCACTCAAAACACATTATTAACTGCATAGCCATGCCCTGGTAACCACTACAAACACTGTATCAACTACACAGCAACCAATCAAAACACCATTTCAGCTGCATAGCAACGCCATAGCACCACTCAAAACACATCATCAACTGCATAGCAATGCTCTGGCAACCACTAAAAACACTGAATCAAATGCATAGCAAAATCCTAGGAACCAATCAAAACACCATTTCAACTGCATAGCAACATGCCATAGAAACCAATCAAAACACATTATCAGTTGCACAGCAACCAATCAAAACACCATTTCAAATGCACAGCAATGTTACAGCAACCACTCGAAATGCATTATTAACTGCTTAGCAACATCCTAGCAACCAATCAAAACACCATTTCAACTGCATAGCAACGCCACAGCAACCAATCAAAACACGTTATCAACTTCATAGCAATGCTCTGGCAACCACTAAAAACACTGTATCAACTGCATAGCAACATCCTAGCAACCAATCAAAACATCATATAAACTGCATGGCAACTCCATAGCAACCAATCAAAATACATTAATCAAGACACTGCATAGCAACAGCCTGGCAACCACTATACAAACACTGTATCAACTGCATAGCAACACCCTAGCAACCAATCAAAACACCATTTCAACTGCATAGCAATGCCATAGCAACCAACCAAAACACATTATCAACTGCATAGCAACCAATCAAAACACTTTATCAATTTCATGGCAATGCTCTAGCAAACACTAGAAACACCGTATTAACGACATAGCAAAATTGTAGTAACCAATCAAAACACAATTTGAACTGCATAGCAACCAATCAAAACCTTATCAACTTCATAGCAATGTTCTGGCAACCACTAAAACACTGACTGTATCAAATGCATAGCAACACCCTACCAACCAATCACAACACCATTTCAACTGCATAGCAATGGCATAGCAACCAATCAAAACACATCATCAACTGCACAGCATCAAATCAAAACACCACTTCAAATGCACAGCAATGTCACAGCAACCACTCAAAATGCATTATTAACTGCATGGCAACATCCTAGCAACCAATAAAAACACCAATTCAACTGCATAGCAACGCCATAGCAACAAATCAAAATACATTATCAGGGCACTGCATAGCAACACCCTGGCAACCATGCAAAATGCATTGTCAACTGCATGGCAACATCCTAGCAACCAATCAAAATACCTTATTAACTGCATAGCAACACACTGGCAACCAATCAGAACCTTTTAGTAACTGCATAATAACAGCATTAGACATCTGCAACCAAATTCAAAGGTCTCAAAATAAACTCTTGCGCATTTCTTACACATTCTTTCAAGACCTATCTTTCAAGATCTGAGTAACTTTATAACTCCTACTGTATGTCAACAAGTGTCTCGTTTGAGACCTTTCTATTTCTCCTAATGATTTATAGAGATTTTAAGCTGATTCTTTAAATGGAACATAATTGAGAATTCCTCTAAATCTCCTGAGGCGTGAAAGAGCAATAAACTTCCCCTCTGGGAAACCTGTTCGACTTGCATATTCATTTCATCACCTTCTTTCAGTTAGATTCATTTTCAGCATCTGCCTTGCCTATTTGCATATTTGAATCATAACAAACAGTTAAACGTTTCTCGCGGCTGCACGCTCCCACACACTCACAAATAGCATCTGCAGCAAAACGTCAGAAATTCTAAGGCACTCAATCACACAATCACCCCGTCAGCAGCTCCGACACACACATAAACACACTCTGATCAGCATGATAACACCACTTCCAAACGAAAGCCTGAAATCACCAGCGAGGAATGCGCAAAGAGATTAACACACATTATGTTCTGGGAAAATACCATTGTGAATAAATACAGCTGTGGCCTATCAGCGTGTGTGTTTGCTTGCGTCTGATGTGATGTTTAGAGCATTCCAGTTTGGAATGAAACAAGGCTGAACAGCACCAGAAGGCTCTTAAATCTTCCTTCTCTGATATCACAGTGAGACAGGAAGGATCCCGGAGCAACACGGCCCATTTACCTGCTCCGCAGCTGGGAAGCAAACTGACGGATTGTGGACCGAAGGGGGAAACGGACCGAGGAGAATAGATGTGTGTCCGCCAGACCTGAGCTCTCTACAGAGTTTGAAGTGGAAGAGTCCATTCATCAGCAGCTGCAGGGGTGGCACTGTGCCATCAAACAGGAGAAAATGGTATTTCCCTCAAATTCAGGCCATGTCGGTTAAAAAGAGGGAGGAAAACGCTGCAGGAAAGACTGCTGAACACGGTTACACACACACACTGAGACCCGATCTAAGAAAAAGGAAATTCCTGCGTGGACCCTTCCCATGGTTTTCAGCACAACATCCCTTACAAAGAAGCAACACGCTGTGGCTCCCATCAGTGCTGTTATTGTTAACTAAAACTAGTTAACTGGAATAAAGCTGAAATAGAATTAAATATAAATATTTAAAAAAAATACTAAATTAGAAATGTTGCTTTGGCAACTAATGAAATATGTTCAAGTACTAAAATAACTAAAACTGAAACTGAAATTAAAATAAATGAAAGCTAAACAGAAATATAAAAAAAATACTAAAACACAGAAAAAGAAAAAAAAAAAAAAGCTAAATTAGAAATGTTGTTTTAGCAACTAATGAAATATGTTTAAGTACTAAACTGACTAAAACTAAAACTGAAATAAAAAATAAAAATAAACTAAAGTTAAACAGAAATACAAAAATACCAAAAAAGACAAAAGGACATAACAAAACAAAAAAAAATAAATAAGAAATGTTTTGGCAACTACTGAAATAAGTTCTAAATTTACTAAATCTAAAACTGAAATAAAAATAAATTAAAGCTAAATAGAAATATAAAGAATACTAAAAAACATATAACAAAACATAAGAAAAAAGGAAAAAAAAAATTATAAAAGTTGCTTTGGCAACCACTGACATACATTTATTTACTAAAATTACTAAAACTGAAATAAATAAATTAAAGCTAAATATAAATATTAAAAAAAATATGAAAAAGAAAAGCACAAAACATAAAAAGGAACTAAAGTAGTTTAAGCACTAAAAACTAAAAAAAAAATTAAAGATAAATAGAAATGTAAAAAAAAAAAAAATACTAAAAAGACAAAACATAAAACTACTAAAAAATTAAACAAAAATGTAATATTTAAACAACGCTGGCTGCATACACTGTTTATAATGGTATAAAATGATTACTGCATTCATATGCAACGCAATTTACGTGGTACTTTAAATACCTAATGGCAGGAGATGGTAATACTGTGGCAGTTTTTCACCATGGTAGTAAAAATGTACCCTTTGTGTTTATATGGTGCTGCAAGGTACTTCAAAAACACCATGGTATCACCATGGTACATGACCAAAAATCTGATTGGGGTCAAAACACTTAACAACTGATTAACAACGGCCTGCTAAGTTCCTACAACACCCTAACATCATGTCAACTAGTTCTGCACAACTGTGACCACAATGTATTCAGAAATTGCAAACTAGTTAGTAAGTAAAGTTCTGTTAGTAAAATTAGATTAACTTAATTCTTTCACCATCTACTGAAAATAAGTAGACCAGTTACTATATGCTAAACACTAAACAACCTCAGGATCTCACTCACATTCACTGGTTCTCTCACACACCCTCTGAGAGACACACAATTAGCAGCTTAAATGGAACAAAAGCAGCTCTATGGCTGTGTATTAAGACGCAAGGATAATGCCTTCACTGAGCCTGACGGACTGTGCTGGGCTTTAAAAAGAAGAGAGAGAAAGAGAGACGGAGAGGGGGACTTGTTTTTCTGGTCAGTAGAATGAAAGGAAAAGGGGAAAGGGGGGTGCAGGGTCTCCCAAGGAAATACCTGCTGGATCAAACACTGCAAGGAAAGTGTATGTGTGTTTCTATAGATGTGGAAAGAATGCATTAGGAAGCCCCTCCTCGTCTCCTGAATTTGCCACAATGTATGTTCATCATACTTACTAGTTATGCTAAAGACATTACCGTCATGCTGTATGTGCGAATGTGATTTTATAGACAATAACAGCATGAATTACACTGAAAACACCCTCTGGCCAAACTCAAAGGTCATTTTGGATGGTTTATGTGAGATTAGCTCATAGGTTAAACAGGGGTGTTGTTTCTTTTTGTAATCTTGAGATTCAAGTGGTCATTTCTGTGATTGGTCTTAAAATAAGGAGGGTCAAAAGTCACTTGGCTTTTCATCTTTTCATATTAATATAAAAACACTGGGGTTGTCAAATGATTAAGCACGATTAATCGTTTGAGGGCCCTAAAAATACTAAAAAAGCACATAAAACAAAAAAAACTAAATTAGAAATGTTGCTTTGGCAACCACTGAAATAAGTTTAAGTACTAAAATTCCTAAAACTAAAAGTAAAATAAAAATAAATTATGGCTAAATAGAGATATAAAAATACTAAAAATTACAAAAGCACATAAAACAAAGCAAAAAACTAAATTAGAAATGTTGCTTTGGCAACCACTGAAATAAGTTTAAGTACTAAAATTACTAAAACTAAATAAAAATAAGTTAAGGCTAAATAGAAATATAAAAGAAATACTAATAATGACAAAAGCACATAAAACAAAACAAAAAAAAATAGAAATGTTGCTTTGGCAACTAACTGAAATAAGCTAAATTACTACATTTACTAAAACTAAAACTGAAATAAAAATAAATGAAAGTTACATATAAATATAAAAATACAAAAAAAAAAAAGAAAAGAAAATTGCAGACTTTTTAAGTATATTTCAATGAAATATGAAATGTAAAATAAAAATAATATACAACTATATATATCATATATATATCATTAGTGGACAAAATATTCTTTTAAATTACATATAATTGTCACAAAACATTCTAATGTAAAAATAATTTAATCATTTGCAATTGAAAGCATTACAATGTTCCAAACAGCATGAAAAATAAAATAAATAAAAACAAATATTTTAATAACCGCGGTTAATTGCATACAAAAATAAAAGTTTGAGTTTGCCTAATATATGTGTGTGTACTGTGCGTAATTATTTAAGTGTATATAAATACAAAGACATTCATGTATATATTTATATATATTTTACATTCATGTAAATATTTACAAGTATATGTATTTATTATAATTTTTATATAAAACTGTTTTGTACATAACATATTTCTCTTAAATATATCCATTAATTTGTGTATTTATATATGCATAATGATTACACACAGTACACACACATTAAAACTCAAACTTTTATTTTGTATGCGATTAATCACGATTAATCGTTTGACAGCCCTAAATTAATTATTATTGCTATTATTATTTATTTATACCATTATACAATATCATGACACTTTGATACATGTGCTAAATATTGCACAGTTATTTTAAATGTTTTGAGCTACCTTAGAATACCTCAGAAATTACTTTTGTGTATTTAAAAAAAATATATTTAAAATTAAATTTGGAGTATTTACATTTACATTATACTCCAGAATACAATGTTTATAAAATAACATGGTAATACCATGGTAATACAAATCACACTGTGAGAAATGTCCGTCTGCTTTATTCATTTTTGTAGGCTCTGTTTCTATAGCAGCAGCCTGTCATACATCAGCCCTGGACAAGACAAACACTTTTGCTGTCATTTATTCAGGTATGTCACAGCGAGATGCAAACTCTGAGATTCTGTCTGCTCTGTTCTGTTCACACAGTAGGAAGGTAGGAGAGACACAACCTGAATACTGATCTCCCTCTTTCTCTCTCTCACATACGGATAGATGGAAGCGTCGACTCCTGTGGAGAGCTGTTTTCATGACCGTGAGACAGTGTGTGACTCAAGCCCTTAGAAAACACCATAGCAACGCTAATACGCTTTATAGCTCACAACACAACCTGATTATGGCATGAATTCAAACAGGACGACAAAACAACCACTAGAGTTTGACATTTTTTGAGTTAATGTGAGTAGCACCTGTCCATGCAAAACTCACCGTCGTGAGTTTTGACCCAAGTCAGGTGAGTCTTTGTGATATTCTGGTCACTACATATGGCTGAAGTCTCTCTTTTTACCCATTTTATTGCTCACAAGGTGAAATTATAAGTCAGATTTAAGGTATTATTCATGCCTGTACAAACAAATGAATTCCATGTGAAAGTACTTAGGATTAGGGGTTTATTCAAAACACTAACCCGAAGTATAAGTTAAAGTGGTATGAGCAACAAAATATTATGCAAATGAATAAATAAATGTTATTTAAGAAAAGATGCAGAATAGAAATTAATAATTATTTTATATATTTTAAAATGTAAACAAATATGAATAAACTAAAATCACATATTATAAATATTTAAATTATAACTACATATATTATTAAATAGTAAAATATATAGGTCTTCAATACGAATGTATTTAAAAAATTAAATTACGTCACATGTGAGGTATTAATTTAGTTTTAGTGATATGAGCAATAAAATACTATGGAAATAATAAATACATACATAAATATTATTTACAAAAATAGATCTAGAATAGAAGTTAATGGTTATTTTAAATATTTAAAAATTGAAACTAAAATTAATTAACTGAAATAATATATATAATACATATTTCAATTATATATAAATATATATTATTGAATACTAAAAATGTATAGGTATTCAATATAAATGTTTAAAAATTAAATTAAGTCAGATGTAAGGTATCATTAATTTAGTTATAGTGATGTGAGCAATTAAATCACATAAATAAATAAATAAATAAATAAATGCTATTAATTTAAAATTTTTTCTAAAAAATTAAGTTATTTTATATATTTTAAAAATGTAAACTAAAATGAATTAACAAATAATATATTATAAATATTTAAATTATTTATAAATATATATTATTGAATACTGAAAAATATAGGTATTCAATAAAAATGTATTTGAAAAAATATATAATTAATTAAAATATGACCAATATATAAATGTTTCTTTAAAAAAAATGATTTTCAGAATGAAAAATTAACATTTAATTTATATTTAAACAATATAATGTATTTATTTTTATTCATTTATTTTTTTTTATTTTATATATATGTATGCATGTACTGCATATATTAACATGTATATATAAATACACTAAATATTTACATATATGTATATATGTATATTTATGATTTATAGTATATATTAAATCTATTTCTTTCGTATTTACATTGGTCAAAGACGAAAAAGGGTTTAAGCATAAAAACTATGACAATGTAACATTATTTCAACCAAATTTTGACATTTTATTCCCCCCAAAATTTTTGAAACCTTAAAAGTAGACACTTTATTTACATTTAATGTGCTTTCTATGAACATAAAATCACTTTTGTACATTTCTTTTAATGTGAACATCTTAACGTCTTTGACCCACGTGTATGTGTGTGTATTTATAGATATATATCAATATGTGCAATACATACACATATTATGTAAACACAAACTTTTATTTATGATGTGATTAATCGCAATTAATCAATTTCAGAGCACTAACTATTACACAAAGACACTTCCATATGTTAAAATGACCAAGCCTGTTCATACCTGGTAGACGGCGCGGACCAGGACGTCAGGAGCTCTGATATGAGTGTGCCTCAATCTTCTGAGGGCGGCTGAGGTCACATCCCATAATGCACTGTGCCTCACACACATACTCTCCCCCAGACTCATAAGCATCGCCTCCATGACTGACAAACGCACAGGTACACAGGTGTGTGTTCAAATAATCCCCTCTCAGCACAGGTGTGTGTGGGAGAAAACGTCCCCAGGTAATGTCGCGTTCTCCTCTTTCATTTTCTCATCCCTTCTTTCTTTAATCCTCAGAAATGCCCCATGGGAGACTGAGATTGTGGCTTCTGTGTGACTCAGATCTCGTCTTCAAAATGAACTCGGTCTCACTGGCCTCTCTCCCTCCACTGAAGGACAAATTCCCAGAATAACAGCTCTTGGTTTGCCCAACACAAACATTCCCACAAATAGAGCACTTATTGGTCCCTCTCTCTCTTTCTCCTCTGTCGTTTTCTCGCTCCTTCTCTCTCCCTCTCCCCTACTTGTTTGTTTGTTTTAAAGCAACAGTCTCAGAGCAGAGCATCGAGGGGTTTTCAGCTTGCATGATGCTCTGAGACGCCCATCTAGGGCAGAGTGAAGGACAGTTGTCCCTCCCCGCAGGACGGATCCCGCTCGGGTTCATCGGCCCTGGGCGACTGAAGGGATACCTGATATGTGTGTCTCAGCTTTCCCAGTGTGGCAGGGCAGCAGACAGCACTACTCATGGGAGCTGAAAACCCATTTTTCCATAAACAGTTGGGATGACGTCCAGATTCCAGAGTTCTGGAGTTGGACATGCCGTTTGTGTCGATGTTCTCAAGGCACCCAGTCCAGATCCAGTCCCTAAACGACAGACTAACTGACAAACGCTTACCTGCCAAACCCCTCCTACACCACAAAACAGAACTACTTAAGGGTTTGTTCAGCTCACTATCCCTAACTACAAGCAATAGTAATACTGCTAAAAAATTATATATATATATATATATACACATGAAGAGTTCAGATGCAAAAACAGCTAAAAGCCACCTCGGTCAACAATGAGATAATGATACTGAGTGAATGCTCTCGACACATATTATACATCCATCAAATACTTTTTCTTCAAACTCGCTAAAATACCAGCCTCAGCTGGTATATATATATATATATAATTATATATAATTATTAGACTAAACTTAATAATCAAAGAATTTTAGACTGATGATAGAATAAATGAATAAATAAATAAATATTTTTATATTTTTTAACATGCATAAATGTTTTTAAATTAAATTAATATTTCATTAAATTAATTAAACTAATAATAACTAATTTATTTATTATTATGATATAAATAATAAAGTATTTTGAATAAATAAACATTTTCTTAAAAGTACATATTTTTAGGTTAATAATATTTATTTCTCTATTTATAAAAATACATACATCTTAATTAAATTAAATCCATTAATTAACACATCATGCAATGTTAATTAATATTATATTATATTTAAATCACATAATTATTTAAATCACTAGCCTTAACATATAAGCAATAATATTAGTGATATAAATAATAAAATATTTAAAAATAACAAATAAATAAACATTTTATTAACAATATTTTTTTATTTAATTAATATCTTAATTAAATTAAATCCATTAACACCTCATGCACTGTTCGAAATTATTAAAATCACTTACAGCCTTAAAGTATGAGCAATAGTATTAGTGATAAAATACTAAAATATGTTAAATAAATAAATACATATTTTATTTAAAAAATATGTTTCCTAGGTTAATAAATTAATGAATATTTATCTATTAAAAAATACATACATTTGAATTAATTAAATTAAATTCATTAATGCACTGTTTGAAATGATTAAAATCACTAGCCTTAAAGTATGAGCAAAAAGTATTAGTGATATAAATAAAATATTTTAAATAAATATTTTATTAATAATTTATGTAAAAAAAAATATTTATTTCTCTATTTTTACAAATATACGAATATAATAACACCTCATGCACTGTTCGAAATTACTCAAATGACTAGCCTTAAAGTATAAGCAATAGAATTAGTGATATAAATAATAAAAATGTAAATAAATAAATAAAAAAATATATAAAAAATACTTTTTTAAATATTTATTTTTATATTTTTACACCCAGATAATAATAACTGATGTGGTTAAACATGAAACTAATATAACAACAAAATACACTTTAAACTGAAGAATTTTACATACTGCTTGAAGCTGGTTATTTATAGTCAGTTGCTGGTCTAAGCTAGTTTGGTAGTTGATAAACTGGACTTGAAGGTTATGGGGTCAAGATTAAGCTGGTTAGTGTTGACCAGCTTCACCACCTTAGGCTTATATAACCTGATTTATACTAGCAGGGATGTCAATTGTACATATATCAAGTGCTGTATTTATGGTAATATAACATACAAATTGTTCACTATTTAAATATTTTGTTTAAATGCCTTATTAAATATTAAAACAAAAAAATCCTTCTTTTGATTTTTGCTAATGGGTCACTCATGCAATCACCTTAAACACCAGATACAGTGATTTACATTGCCTCTTATTTGAAAACAGCACACATATCTTTCTGCAATTCAACAGAAAGCCTTGGTCAATAGTAAGAGAAGTTAAATGGCGTAAGCAAATTATTTGATCTTGATTAAAAATGGTTCCTGTCTTAGTAGAGATTTATGGAATTTTCATATCGATACTGGCGCGGCATATGACCAAACTTGCATACATCAATACTGGATTTACCATGATCAATAAAAGATTTACAATGGAGATGAGACCATGCATTAATAAAATGTTCTACAGAAAAAAAAAAAAAATTTAAATCTTAAAAATGTAAATATTAATTTATTGATTTGACATTATCAACAATGATTCTGTGGCATTTTGAAGAAAATTATAATTATCATGAAGATACTCTAAGAATTTTTAAGGCTACACACAAAGATTAACTAACACAATTCTATGGTGCAGACAGAGAAATGCACTTGTTAGCTTTCAAACTAGTAAAATCATATGATTAGAGAGAATGTAATGACACTGTGTGACACCAAACCTCATTCAGTCACAGTCAGTGACAGCTGAAGTCTAATGAATGAGCACAGAAGCACATGCGTTTCTATTTGTGCTCATGCTGCTGTGGTACTGAAGGCCAAATACACAGCTATAGAACCAGGACCAATACAAAAACTCATTCACGCTACTGTCCTGCCATTATGTGGCTCAATGCATATTGATTTGTACACAATAAAGCCGATGTAGAGTGTGATAGTACTATTGTAAAGCATAAATGTAAAAGTATTCATGGAGGTGCATGCGGGAGAGAGACAGAAACAGAATTCCTATAGAGTCTCAATAGCTTAGACTGAATGTTTAATGACCTGTTACAAAATGCAGATGTTTTTCCTTGAATTCTGTTCAATGGGAAAAACAGATCCTTTGAAAAATACATGAATTTCACATTAAGTTATTTTAATTTGGTTTTTTTTTTAGTTTAATGGAAATGAATGCATCGGAGGTCTGAACTTATCTCATGTGAAACATTGAGCCACATGTGAACCACAAAAATCATGGTTTTCTGTAAAATTATGTCAAATGCATTTGGTTTTTCTGGGAAAAGCATAGATTTTTGAAAATGAGAAAATGAGTTTGCACAAAAATTGCATGGTGTTAGGGTGTGACTGTCCCCCTTCCCCAAATAAATAAAATAAATCATGCAATCTTGTGAAATTTGCACATGGAACTCAAGGGTTTTTTTCTCTGAGGGAAATGAGGACAAAAACAGAAAACAAACTTTTTGCACAAAAAACAGTTGCATATTGCTAGGGTGTGAATGTCCCCCTTCCCAAATAAAAAATAATAATAATATTAAAAAAGTAATAATAATAATAAAAATAATAAAAAATAAATAATGAAAAAATAAAATAATGCAATGTTGTGAAAGCTGTGCGTGGAATTCATGTTTTTTTTCTTTGTAAGAAATGAAGACAAAAACAGAAAACATTGTCCAGTAAAATAAAATAAAATAAAATAAAATAAAATAAAATAAATAATAATAACAAAATAAAATAAAATAAAATAAAATAAATAATAATAACAAAATAAAATGAAAAATAAAATAAATCATGCAATGTTTTTTTTCATAGTTTTATTTTCAAATGTAATGTGAAGCAAAACATGTTGTATAAACAAACATTACAAACATTTTTCATCAATAACAAGAGAAAGACAGAAACAAAGAAAGACAAAAAAAAAATAATAATAAAAAATTAATTCCTTTCAGTTATTTTGCAATAGGAGAAGGTAAATGCTCCAAAAAAGAGCCCCAAATTTTTTCAAAAGATTTTGGTGATTTTCTAACATTGAAAAGGATTTTCTCAGGGGTGCAATATGAAAGGAGTTCGTTGATCCAATGTTTTCTAGATGGAGAATGAGTCGACTTCCAATTCACTAATATGTATTTTTTCCCAGCTGTACCAGCCAAAAGTATGAAATATTTTTTATGATGAGACAAATCTAATGACTCAGTATCCCCTAATACCCAAACTCTAGGATCATAACTGATTGGGGTACCAATAACCTTTGAAGATATATCAATTATATATTCCCAAAAATCCTTCAATACAGGACAATTCCAAAGAATATGAAGTAAATTGCCTTCAAATGTTTTACAGCTTTGACATTTGGAAGGTATAGTAGTGTTTACTACTACATGTGGAGTTAAATGTGATAAATCATGCAATGTTGTGAAAGTTGCGCATGGAATGCATGTGTTTTTTTTTGTAAGAAATGCAGACAAAAACAGAAAACACTGTCCAATAAAATAAAATAAAATAAAATAAAACAATAACAAAATAAAATGAAAAATAAAATAAATCATGCAATGTTGTGAAAGTTGCGCATGGAATTCATGTGTTTTTTTCTCAGAAGGAAATGATGACAAAAACAGAAAACAAGTCCAAAAAATAAAGCTGCAATTGAAATTTTGCCAAAAAATTTAGATTTTTTTAAAAAATGAGAAAACGAGTTTGCACAAACAAAAGTTGCATGCTGCTAGGGTGCGACTGTCCCACTTCCCAAATAAAATAAAAAATAAATAAAATAAAATAAAATAAAATAAAATCATGTGATGTTGTGAAATGTCATGTGTTTTTTCTCTGAAAGAAATGTGGACATCAAAACAGAAAACAAGTTGTTGAACAATAAAAACAGCATGATGTCTTAAATTGTGAAATATGCAGCGTCCGGTGTTTCCTGCTGTGTTCTATTGGAATGTTCAGAATTCACATTCCTTGATTATTTAGACTTTATGAGTCACCGGCTGCTGCTTCCCGAGGGGTGAGAATGTCATCTGCTGTCACTTAAATGTGTGAATGTGTGTGAGTGGCTATTGTGTACAGGAAGGGGATCAAATATTTAGAAATGGAGGTAGCTCTCAAGCTTGTGTGTGTGCGTGTGTGTACGCAGTCTATTCTGTGGAACCCTGGGAAATACTGTGGTATTCAGTGATGTTACACACACTTAGACAAAAGACAGAAACCATATTAATCACAGATGAGTCACCCTGTACTTTTCACACAAACACTGTCAATGTAGATCTAAATCAATCACTTATATATTTTAAAATTGTTATAAGTCTATAATTTCACTATTTTTAACCTTTAAATTCTTATTCGTTTTCTCATGCTGTACAATTATTCATAAACTTTCATTTCAAGTGCACTGCTGAAGACATTTTTTCTCATGTTGCTTGCTTCCCAAACTGAAATTTCTGTGCTAATTGAAAGCATGCCACAATACATAGCTCTATATCATTCCTAAATTCTTGCTCTTCTTTTCTTTCTCACATAAACAGACAAAAGAACCTCTGGCATCCTCAGCACCATGTGACCAAAGCAAAAAAGAGAAATAGTTGTGAAAGAAAGAGAGAGAGGGAGAGAGACCCACTGTCCCAGTGCACCAGATCTGTTTGAAGTTTATGTTCACGTGCATATGTATGTGAGAGCATGTGTGCGTGTGTAGCTGACCTACTTCATTCTGCATATAGGCTAATAAATGTTTGCTCCTGAATCTTTCTATGAGCATAAATATTTATGAGGATTATAATATAATAGCGCAAACCCACGAGAGCGCAGAGGCGGTGGCCGCACACACACACGATGGAATTAAGCCTGGTGTAACTCCAATCCAAGGCCACCAGCAGAAAGCACATACATTTCCTCCCGAAACACCCAGGCGCACCATCACACACCCCCAGAACGGCATGAATAGAGTATTGAGAGAGAAAGATGAGTCAAAATGTGTGTGTGAGTGTGTGTAACACTCTATGACAGGCCTGTTCCAGTGCATGTGAAATGATCCATTCTCTACTCTTATTTTTAGCACAAAGCTCTGTACTTGTTCATGTCTAAGAGACATTTGGGACATTTTAGGGGGTGATGCATCCTGTTTTGGGGGACAAATGTGACCCCGACTGACCTTGGGATCATGCACGGGTGTTTCTGGGAACAGAGCATGAGATTTAATTAAAACCAGTAGACGTCAAGTTCACACAGAGGTTGGAGTCATTTAAAAAGCTTTATGTTCTCAGACATGCTTTAGATTTTGTGTGTCTCTGTGTGTGTGTGTTTATAGCTAGGCTGCATTCCAGTCTAACATTCAAAGTAGTCAGAACACACTTCATATCTTCCACTGATATGAGAAAATATGCGTGTGTGTGTATGTCTGGAGGAATTCAATTCTATTCCTCAGGCTCCTTCAGGGCAGCTGATATTGCAGCATTCACATGTTGAAGTCCGCGAGGGGACTTGTGTGTGTGAGTGTGTGTGTTATGGGATGCTTTTTCCTTCCAAAGATCAGTTTGAGCTTGAGGGGATGTTTAAATGGAGAGGAAAACAATAAAAGTGATAGCGGCAGCTTGGAGTGCGTGTCTGTATTGGGATCTCTTGAAGGCCCGAACGGTATAAGCTAGTACATGATGATGTGACAATACTCTAAATGATCAGTTTATCATCTGGACATCATTACCAAAGAATATTTTGACATTTACTTAGAAATAATCATCAACTCTGCCATGTCTGAGGCCATACTCTACGCAAGTATGAAGATGCTGACGCTGTCTTCCTGTAAATTCTCAAAATGCATTCTTGATTTATGTTGGTAATCCTGCTGAGAAAACCAAACCCTTTTTCTCAGAATCAAATGTGAGATCACATTCAGATTCACTTGCATCCAACTGATGGATTGAACCAAGTGGCCACCCTACACGAAGTAAAGATCTTTGGCTATTTCCATTACATCATGACTTTTAAAAGAAAGTCCACCCAAAAATTAAAATTCTGCCATTATTTACTCCCCTCCCTTTTGTCATTCCAACCCCATGACTTTCTTTCTTCTGTGAAACACAAAAGAAGATATTTTGAAGAATGTTGGTTAACAAACCATAGCATGTGCGCAAAACACTATGGAAGTCAATAGGAGCTGAAATGGTTTGGTCGCCAGCATTCTTTAAAATATCTTCTTTCGGTAAATACATTTTTACAGAATTTTAATTGTAATAAATGGGTGGGGTTTAAGATGACTAATGGTTTGATTGGTCAGTCTTCACTAGAAGATCGAGTTATGAGATTTTGATTAAAAGCAACAAGCTCAAATTTTTAAGAAATGAAACAGACAATTCACAGACAATTCACAATAAGACCTTTAAGGTGCATTTAAAAAAAGAAAATTGGTTGAATTTCCACTTTAAACAACCCTAAACTGGTCTCCCAATTTCCCAAATCTGGTCTTCAGCTGAAATTTTCCTAAAACCAGCCAGCAGATCAGATTGATAAAGCTGGGAAGCCAGCTAAAACCAGCAAACCATTTTAGGCTGGTTCAAGGCTGTTTTTTTCCAGCAGGGAACAAACCTCAGTACTTAAAGTGATGGTTTCATTCAAATGTACCATTAAATCAGATTATACTATCATTATGGTAGCCAGGTATAAGAATAGAAACATTTTAGCTAACTTTAACTTGATCAGCAAGATTCTCCTCAAAGTTTTGCAGCCATGTCAGTATTTGACCTAAAAATTACGGAAGCCAGTTTCTGCCACTGAGTAAAAAAAGGTTTTATCTCACAACCCTGACTTTCTCGCAATTGTGAGTTTACAGCTCGCAGTTTTGTTTTTCTCAGAATCACATAATACAAACTTGCAATTCTGATTTTTTTCTTGGAATTGCATGATGCAAACAACAATTTTGAGTTAGAAAGTCAGAATAGCATTATATGTAAACTCGCTATTGCGAGAAATAAAGTAACAAAAACTCGCAATTCTGACCTTTTTTGCAAATGCGAGTTTGTATTTTGCAATTCCGACTTTTTTTTTTTCAGAACTGTGAGACAAACTCGCAAATGTGAGTTATAAAGTTATAAGAGTTGGATATAAACTCGTTATTGCGATAATTAGTCATAAAAACTCGCAATTCTGACTTTTTCTTAGAACTGCATGATATAAACTCACAATTTCAAGTTATAAAGTCAGAGTACCTGGACATAAACCAGCTATTGCGAGAAATAGTCATAAAAACTCGCAATTCTGACTTTTTTTTGCAAATGCAAGTTTGGATCTTGCAATTCTGACTTTTTTTCTTGCACTTATGAATTTGTATCTTGCCATTGACTTTTTTCCTCAGAAAAGTGTAATACAAACTTGCAATTCTGACTTTTTTTTTGCTTTCTTAGAATTGCATGACATGCAATTTTGAGTCAGAAGTCAGAACAGCAGGATATAAACTCGCAATTGGAAGAAATAAAGTCAAAAACTCACAATTCTGATTTTTTTTGACAATCTGACTCTTCTCAGAATTGTGGGATATTGTAATAAAAAATATATGTTCTCATAAATGCGATTTTATATCTCACAATTCTGATGTGTTATAAAGTCAGAATGGTGAAATATAAACTCAATTCTGAGGGAAAAAAAGTCGGAATTTTGAGTTTATATCTTGCAATTCTGAAATTCTTTATTTCTCAGAAGTCGCAACTGCAAGTTTATATATCATATTTCTGAAAAACAGTCAGAATTCTGGGATGCAAACTCGCAACTGCGAGAAAAAAAGTCATAATTGTGAGATAAAGTCACAATGACCTTTTTATATTTTTTTATGCAGTGGCAGAAATGGGCTTCCATAGAAAATACTTTCAACATTTGGAAAATTCAACAGTGCATGAAATGCTTGCCAAAGCCAGCAGCATCTGCATTCGAGTGCTTGCATAGAGTCTGAACTTAATGAATAAAGACAATACAAATTATAGATAACACACACACACTTCTACACTTTTTTGATTACAGACACGACACAAATGCATTAGCAACTGTAAATGTGTTACTTCAGAGCATTTTAAAGGACAGCTGATGTTGCACAAGCTCAAGCACACACTTGCATATTAATCCACATTTTGTCTGCATCATGCCTGACCTGCTTCCTAATGGGAGGCAACAGAACGGTTAAATTTAACAAGCCTCAATTAGCACTCTGCTTTAGCCGAGAGTTAGCGCACTGCCCAGAGACAAACTCTACTGAGCACACAAAAACAAGACCCAATTAAACACACACACACACACACACACACACACACATAAAGACAGCAGCAATTTCACCCAATGCAACAAAAGGTCTCCAAGGAGAACCCCGGTAGCCCACTAAACATCAAGGTAGAAAGGAACTGTTTTTCCATAGCTAAACTGCTACTGTTTTGTTTCACTGAGAAATCTGGCTTCGAAAAATCTGCAAGTGGTCACACCATATTATAGCAGAGGAACATGCTGAGATAAATTTGTAACTTGACCTCAAAAAGATTCAAAAAGAGGAAACGAGGAGGAGGAGGAGGAAGCTGAAAGAACAGGAAATAGAACAGAAGAGCATGAAATGGTAAACGAATGACGAAGAAGAGTGGGGCAGATGAAGGAGGAGTAAAGAAAAAAGGGATGAGCGGAGGGCGAAAGAGACAAAAATAACAGGGCTTCTTTCATTGTCTCAATCTAATGAAGCAGAACATATTTGTCTGTCACAAATGGCAAAGAAGCAGAAAGATTTTACTCTTATGGGAAGCCCCCCAGCTACATGATTACATTAACCTTCTGTGAAGAAACATCTCACACATACAGTAGACAAACACTCAAGTTATGCACAAGTTATTGAGGGTGAAACCATATTGTATTTCACCCTGAAACCAAAAGAAAAAGAGGTCATTAAGATTAGGTGCACTATAACATTATTTTCATGACAATTAAATATGTTTCCTCAGTCAATTTATAATGTAATGCAAAAAAAATATATATATTTTATATATATTTTATAATTCTATATATTTTATTGCATATATTTTTACCATTTGATTATTTATTTTTATTTATAATTATTTTTCATAATTAATTACAATTATAATTTTTCAAAATATTTTTTGAAAGAAATTACTATTTTTATTCAGCAAGGATACATTAAAATTATTAAAAGTGACAGTAAATGTATTGTTAATTTTTTACAAAACATCTTAAATAGATGCTCTTTTTGAACTTTTTATTCACCAAAAAAAACTGAAATAATGTATCAAAGTTTCCACAACAATATTAAGCAGTACAACTCTTTTCAACATAAGATAATAAAAAGATATTGAATATAATAATTGATAATAATAATAATGTTTCTTGAGCAGAAATAAAGTAAAAAAAACTCACAATTTTGACTTTTTTCTTGCAAATGGGAGTATGTATTTCGCAGCATTATTTTCATGACAATTAAATGCACAACTTGCATTAATTCTTAATAATATAATGCAAATAAAAATCATTCTGCAATGTTTTATAATTGTATATATTTTTATATATTATATGTATTTTTTTTTTTACCATTTGATAATTTATTTTTTATTTATAATTATTGTTCAAAATATTTTTTGAAAGAAATTATTGTTTTTATTCAGCAAGGACACATTCAATTTATTAAAAAGTGACAGTAAATATACTGAAAAATTTACAAACACCTCAAATAAATGATTTTTGAGCGTTTTATTCATTAAAAGACCCTTTAAAAGGTAGCACAGTTTTAACAAAAAATATTAAGCAGTACAACTCTTTTCAACATTGATAATAATAATAAGATATTAAATATAATAATTGATAATAAATATAATGTTTCTTGAGCAGCAAATAAGCATATTAGAATGATTTCTGAAGGATCGTGTGACACTGAAAACTAGTAATGATGCTGCAAATTCAGCTTTTAATTAATTAAATAAATTACATTTTACAATATATCAAAATACAAAATAGCTACCTTAAATTGTAATAATATTTCACAATACTACTGTTTTTACTGTATTTTTATTCAATTAAATGCAGCCTTGGAAAACATAAAAGACTTCCAGATCTAAAATTTACCTAAAATTTCTAACTTGTTACAATGCAAATATGCTTAATTTTCTTATTCAAAATATATTTTGCATGCCTACACTGTAAAAAAGGTCCTTATTGCCCTAATGTTTAGGTATGATCAGCTTGGTTGTACAAGTCATTTCAACTTAAACAGACAGGTGAAACATGGTCATGTTTTCGTGAGAGTCACCCACAACTTGTTCTCTCTGACAAAGTCTCTCTGGGTCTGTGATTATCCTGTGGTGTATGTCTGCTGTCTGTGGGAGCTGTGAGTCAAAATCACTCAAACAGATGAAAATGAGAGATGGCAGAGCACAAACACAAAAGACAAGGGGAAGGAAAAAACAATGAGGAGAAAGAGGGGGGTTTGAGAAGCCTAGTAATCAGAGAAGGAGAATGAAGCCCTTGTTCCTTTGATTAAATCTCTTTGTCTGCTAATAGCAATGGTTATGCCTTATCAACCGCTGCCGTCCCCCAAAACCTCGTCTGCCGTCCTCACAGGAAATCCCTAAATTACAACCGTATTTCAAAAGAGCCAATCAACGCAACCCAGCGAGACAGACACACAACACACCACAGGCTTTTATTAAGACCAGCGCTGCCTCTTAAAGCCACGTAACAGCCTAAAGACACATTCTAATGAAAACACAAGGCAAGGCCAAGAAAATCAGAGTGAACTTCCATCATGTTTCATTAGTTTAAAAGTGAACAGTTTTTGGGTGATTGGCAGCATCATATGATTGAACTCAATAGTCGGGGTGATTTTGGTTGAATGAACCATTACGCTGCCTCGGTTGCTCTCTGATGGACAGCTCATAATTGATGGTTAAACAGGATGGTAGACATCTGTACCCTAGTTATGACCCATATGGACATGCGATAGATTAAACATGCCTTCTTGCAGACAGACAGCTGAAGAAATGGAAGAGAAAGTGCAAGAGAAGGTAAGAAATTGTAAGATGGAAGTTTGTGAGAATGGCGGACATCACACACACACACGCACACACACACACACACACAAATTTATTATGTACTCCTTAAAAGTAATAAATAAATATTTTATTTAATATAATAATATATTTAATATATTATAATATATTAATATATTTATATTTAAAAAATTAAATATGTTGAATTATCAATAAACATTTATATAAGAAAATTCTATTAAAATGTTTACAAAATGTTTAATGTAATCTGAAGATTAGACAAAATAATAAATTAAATAATTTAATAAAATTAAAAACTAAAACAAAAAAAATCTGAATAATAAAAAGTACATATTAAAAAGTAAAATATAAAAAAATAAATATATAAAAATTATAATAAAAGAATAAAATGAAATAATATAAATGACAAAATAAAATGAAATAAAAGAAAAAATAAAACCAAATAAAACAATAAAATAAAATATATATAAAAAAAAATCTCTAATTAAAATAAAATAAAAAAATTAAATAAAATGAAACAATAAAATCTAATAAAAGTAAAGAAATAAAATAAATAAATAATAAAATAATAATAAAATAAAACAAAAAATAATAAAATGAAATAAAACATTATTAATTCAACATATTAAAAAGTAAATATATAAATAAAATATAAAAAATAACAACAAAATAAAATACAATAAATAATAAAATAAAACAAAATAAAATAAAAATTAATGAAATTAAATAAAACTAATAATAAAAATAATAAAACAATAAAATAAAATAAATATAAATAATAAAATGAAATAAAATAAAATAAAATAATTACAAATTAAAATACAATATAAAAACAAATAAACATATAAATAAAATACAATAGAAAAATAAAATAATACAAAAATGAAATATAAATTAAAATAAAATAATAAAATGAAATATAAATAAATAAATTCCTTCCAAAAGCACATAGGTCTAAGAGAGACTTTTTGGCCTTGACATGTTTCTATCAGCAGGACTTCAGATTAAGTTGTTAGTCTTTTTTAACTTATCTCAGATGGCAGTATGTTCCTCCCCAGCTGGTCTAGCCAAAACTAAGAGGCTTTAGTCTCGACCTGCATATCCATTCTCCTCTGGCAATGCTTGCACATGCATTCAATGCAGAGCAGCTTGGCTATCAAGAGAATCTCACATTAGTCACGGTAGAGTTCTGCGGCGTGTGCTAACGACATTCGTGTTAGATCAGTTAAGTGGATGGATTCTGCTGCCTGTCGGCTCATGGTTGCTGACAGTGGATAGAATACTGCTTTTTAAAGCTGCTTTCACAGTAATGAAGAACCAGACTGAATCTGAATTATATGCACAAACACATTCACAGTATTAGTCAGTTTTGCACGTCAGTCTGCGTGTACATGCATGTAGGCATCATGCCACAATGCAGTTAAGAGTTAAGTGTCTACGATTTCTCCACTAAAACTCCAAGCAACTGAAGGTACAGCCTCAGGCCGCAGAGAGAGAATGACAGCGGAGAGGAGGAGAGCTCTGCAGGGATGCAGTAAAAGAAACGTGCGTGAGGAAATCCTCTAATCAATAATTCAAACTGCTATAATTACACACATCTGTCTCAATGCAAAACGAGAGAAAGAGAGAGAGACGTAATGTGTACTACGGCATTGTGAAATATTAAACACTTCTTGTAATTTTAGTGCACGCCGGGATTCAAATTAAGCTGGCACACAACAGCCACATGAAACAGGCATGAATGTAGGCCATTTCACCATCTTGAAAAGAGATATACATTCTTTATATGCCATTTGAAGATAGTTTGATAGAAGTGGTCGTTTTGTTGATCTGATGAATAGACGGACGGATAGATAGGCTGATGGATAGATGGATAGATAGATAGATAGATAGATAGATAGATAGATAGATAGATAGATAGATAGAGAGAGAGCTAAAACGAACAAACGAACGAACAAACTATGATAGATTGATAGATAGATAGATACAGACAGATACATAGATAGGACGACAGAACGATAGAGTGACAGAACGATAGACAGATAGATAGATAGATAGATACAGACAGATACATAGATAGGACGACATAGAATGATAGAGTGACAGAACGAGAGACGATAGATAGATAGACAGATAGATAGATAGATAGATAGAAACAGAATAGAGATAGATAGACAGATAGATAGACAGATAGATAGATAGATAGACAGAACGATAGAGTGACAGAACGATAGAACGATAGATAGATAGAACTAATGAACAAATGATAAATAGAACGACAGATAGATAGAGATAGATAGAACAATAGATGATAGATAGATAGATAGATAGATAGATAGATAGATAGATAGATAGATAGATATAATGAACGAACTAATGAACGAACGATAGATCAATAGATGGATAGATAGAACATTAGAACGATAGAGCGACAGAACAATAGATAGAACGAAGTAACAAACAAACGATAGATATAGATGATAGATAGATAGAACAAATGACAGAGAATGAAAGTCAGAACAATGGAACGATAGAACTAACGAAGGAACGATAGATAGATAGAAGGATAGAATGATAGATTGACAGACAAATAGATAGATAGATGATAGACAAAAATAAATAAGAATAGATAGAACGACAGAATGGTAGAGTGACAGAACGATAGAACAATAGAACGATAGATAGATAGATAGAACGACAGAATGGTAGAGTGACATAACGATAGAACGATAGATAGATAGATAGAACTAATGAACAAATGATAAATAGATAGAACGACAGATAGATAGAGATAGAACAACAGATGATAGATAGATAGATAGATAGATAGATAGATAGATAGATAGGACTAATGAACGAACTAATGAACGAACGATAGATCGATAGATGGATAGATAGAACATTAGAACGATAGAGCGACAGAACAATACATAGATAGAACGAAGTAACAAACAAACTATAGATATAGATGATAGATAGATAGAACGAATGAAAGAGAATGAAAGTCAGAACAATGGAACGATAGAACTAATGAAGGAACGACAGATAGAAGGATAGAATGATAGATAGACAGACAGATAGATAGATAGATGATATAGACAAAAATAAATAAGAATAATTCTTTATTAATCATTCAATTTAATATTTAAAATCAGACAAACACATACATGTATAATAAGTTATCATTAAATCATATCAATATGTATAATTGATTACTTTTTTATAAATCAATTGCATAATAAATAATTTAATAAAATGTTACAAACTGCCTAGATCTCCATAATATAATTTCTAGATATTTATATACATATTTCATTACACATATTTCTACAATTACACATATAATTTGTATGATAAAACCATCATTCTATTTTGCATTTGAGATTTTTTTAAGAACCAGAATCTATATGATTATTAAATTATTACTTCTTTTATAACACAAAGCGTCTACACACACACACATCTGTAAAGACAGAACTTTTACCCCGTGGCAGTTCCAGTAAATGACAGTCAGTGCAGTGAGATGAAGCTCGCCGTATTCTGTCTGTTAACGTGATTCACATAACTGGGCAGGTTGCTGCGTGTTTTGAAGTAATGTTTAGTTGACACCAGTGAACAAACACTATTACACAACACTGTCATTCGACCTGTCACAGACCTCAGAAAACCACAATCGTGACAGCAACCCTCACAAGAACCATGTGAAGCATGAAAACAACACAATTCACTGAGAATACCTGTAAAGCACCTATACAGGTGAACATCTGTCAACAACTATCTCCACTGTCTCCTCAGCTGCAAAGATGCAGACAAACTAACACACAAGTGCCGCCACTGACAGTCCTTTATAACCTTGAACCAGCATTCAAAAACACACGGATCGTCTCACGTCTTACCCTCTCCTCGCTATTTCGCCTCAGCGTCCCCACCGGCAGCTTGAGGAGAAGCCTGCGGGTCCTACCGGGCGTTACGGCCGCCTGGACCACCATGGTGTGAGTGTGAGCGTCTGGTCTGCGAGCGTTCGGCGTCTGCTGTCCCGCCACAGACAGACGGGCTGATCCTCTCTCTCGCTCCGTCTCCACGGCTCCCTCCCACCAATTTTCCAGCCTGTCTCTCCTTGTTCTGCTTTTGAGTGTGTTCACACTTTCTTTGTTGGCGTTTCTTGCACTCTTTCTGTCCGTTTTGCCTCTGTTCCTGCGTCTTTCAGCGGTGAGCGTCCTCACTGTGGTCTTCAGCCCATACTGTGTCGGCTTTCATACTGCTTCCTCAGGAGAAGTGTGTGCGAGTGAGAGAGCGAGCAGAAGGGAGGGAGGTTGTTGTCTCTCTCTCTCTCTCTTTCTCTTTCTCTGGAAGTAGCCGTGGAATGGCGTGCACTCCAGATACGTCAGCTTCGCTTCCTCCAGTCAAACTCAATTCAGGTCACTGGATTAATATGAGTATTATCACATACACACGTGAGTCACGTGACACGAGAATGTATGTGTGTGTTTATACAGCAAAGTTGTGTATATGTCAATGTTTATGACGTGTGTGTGTGCTGTAAAATATCCATTCTCCTGCTCAAACAGAATATCTGATGTTTTGCCATCTGCTGTTCAGATTAGCTGTAAATCCCATGGCTGCTTTCACCAGACAGACTACACACACACACACACACACACACACACACACACGCATACACAAAGGGAAAATACCCTCAAGCTGCCAACAAGATTACACACTAGGGATCGTTGCATGTGTGTGTAGGACATTATCGCCTGTATGTCCTAACAGGGACCATGTCTTGTTAAAAACTGCACTAAATGCCTGTCCGCCCTTCTCTGCTCTTCAGAACTTAATGAAGCAAGCAGACGGTTGGACTCTTAAAATTAAAGGTTCTTTATTGGCATCTGTGGATCTATGGAGAACCTTTAACATCGATGGAAACTTTCCATTGCACTAAAGTTACTAATAGGTTCTTTAGAATTTTAAAATGTTCTTCACACTAAGCAAATAAATGGTTGGTTGTCTTCTATGGCATCACTGTGAAAACATCCTTTTGGAAGCATTATTTTTTAAAAGTGCAGTATTAAGTGAGTTTTATGGAGATTGTTTGTCTATAAACTGCATTGGAATTAGGTGACGTACTGTTGGGTTCATGATTAGGTTTAGTTTACAAAAACAATCTTGTAATGTCAAGAAACAATCTGATTCAATCTTGACAAAACTCTAGTGAGTTGCATGCTTAAACTGCACTTTAAAGGGATATTTCACCCTAAAATGTAAATTCTGTCATCACATACTCACCCTCATTTTTGCTTTCTTCTGTGAAAAATTGTCAGTTGTTTGTCCATAGAATGGAGGTCAGTGGACACTGGACACCACTGACTTTCATTGGCATTGTATTGATAAAGAAAGATGACTGATGAAATATTTGGACCAACATGATAGTGAGTAAATGACAGCTTTTTATTTTGGGGTGAAATTTCACTTTAAGATTTCATGGCTATACTCCATTTATGAAAGCTGTTACAAAGATTGGTAATAATGTTATACTGCAAAATACCTTTAAAATACAAAATATTGTTAATGCATTAAAACAATTTAAGTATAATCTAACTATAATACATCTAAAAAAAACTTAAATATATAAATTAAGGTTAATTAATGTAATTTTTCATTATATATCCACTGGGTTCTGTTAATAAAAACTGTTTAAAACAAGCAATTCTTTAATAACTGCAAAAACACTGAAACATTTTTATTTATATTTATTTATTTATTTAGATGAACATACAGTTATTTTTCTGGACTCACTAAATAAATCAAGGTTAATCAGTTAAATATATATATATATATATATATATATATACACACTACCGTTCAAAAGTTTGGGGTCAGTAAGACTTGTAATAGTCTTTAAAGAAGTCTCTTATGCTCATCAAGGCTGCATTTATTTGATTAAAAATATAGAAAAAAACAGTAATATTGCAAAATGTTTTTACAATATAAAATAATGTTTTTTATTTTAACATACTTTAAAATAGAATTTATTCCTGTGATGAAAAGCTGAATTTTTATCAGCTGTTACTCCAGTCTTAAGTGTCACATGATCCTTCAGAAATCATTCTAATATGCGGATTTATTATTAGAATGATCAATGTTGGATAATATCAACAGTTGTGCTGCCAAATATTTTTTGGAACCTGTGATTTTTTTTTTCAGGATTCTTTCATGAATAACAAGTTTAAAAAGTACAGTGTTTATTCAAAATATAAATATTTTATAACAATGTAAATTATTTATTATTAACTTTTAATAAACTTTTAATTATTAACTTAATACATCCTTGGTGAATAAAAGTATTAATTTCTTTAAAAAAAAAAAAGAAACAATAAAAATGTACTGACCCCAAACTTTTGAACGGTAGTGTATATATATATATATATACACACATACATATATATATATATATATATATATACATACACACACACACACACACATACATACTGGTTTCTGTTAATAAAATGTTAAAAATAAGCACTTTTTTCATAATTACAAAAATATTTGAAAATTAAATTTATTTATTGTTTATGTATTTATTTTTTATTTTTATTTATTTATTTTACAGTTTTCTGGAATCATAAATTTAAGCAAGATTAATTAATTTGATTTTTTTTTTTTTACCACTTACATTATACATAAATACTGCATGGTTTCTGTTAATAAAATGTTTAAAAATAAGCACTTTTTTCATAATTAAAAAATTTGGAAAATAATATTTATTTATTTTTATGTATTTTTTTAAGAACAGTTATTTTTCTGAAATCACAAAACAAATCAAGGTTATTTAATTATTTTTTTAAAACACTTTCATTATTTATATCCAATATATATACTGATTTCTGTTAATAAAATTTAAAAATAAGCGAAGATACAAATTTCTGGAATCACAAAATAAATCAAAGTTGTTGTTTTTTTTTACCACTTTCATTATATATACATCCACTACATATACTTCCTCAAACAGAAAAAAAATAATAATAATAACAACAATAATAATAATAATAATAATGTGTAATTATTACATATATGTAAACATACAGTTACATTTCTGGAATCACAAAATAAATGAAGGTTATTTAATTAATTATTATTTTACCACTTTCATTATTTATATCTGCTATATATAAAATAATATAAATAAGTAAGTGTTTCAAAAAAAAAAAAAATCTAGGAAAAAATCGTGGCAGCATTTGAGTCAAACCAAGGCTAGAAATTGCCTTCCCAGCATCATATCAGCATCTTCTGCATGATCTAGTTTTAACTGTGTTCTCTCTATGTCTAAAAATTACAGCATTAAATACTTCTATAGTCTCTATGTACAAAATGAATTATTTTGTTACTTATAAGAAAAAGAAAAGGCCAATATGAATGTCTTTTTCCAAATATATACAGTGTGAGAGAGAGAGTCAGGAGCTTTCCTTCTAATCCCTGCTCAGCATCATTCATTCAGTAGCTGCTCTAGATTAGGAATATTAAAACTGTTTCTATTTTTACCATACTGCAAAGTCACTGAGGGTTTAGATGGCTCTTTTGCTTTGTATTGCCTTATATTGCATATACAGAGGCTGCTCTTGATAGCTAAATTATGCCAGTGTGATAAACCAAGATGGGGAACAGGGGAGCTGATAAATTTGTCACACCATGTGTGTTGGTTCCCTCCCCACTCACACACTAAACCAAGCTATTACTTCCTGTGTAACCGTGACATTCTTAATACAACCCGAGAGTGGATAAAACGCCCGGGGGTACGAGTACTAACTCACACATATCTATACACACACACACATTCACCTTCCCGGGCATTTTCTCTAACACAGCAGGCATTTTAGCAAATAGGTGAACAACATGTCACCATTCAAAACATGGTAAATGAACCTGTCACACTCTCACTGTTCGGCTAAATGAATTTATCCAATATAATAACATAAAAAAATCTCCAAGCACCTTCAATAACACAATAGGCAGGCGATGGGGGAGGCTGTTCGAGTCTTGCTGAGATGTTTTAATACAGTTCTGGAGCTCTACCTCTGTTCTGGGACTGCCGGGGCTCATCCAGACCCTGTTTAAACTGCACCCTGTAATCTTAGCCCATGGCTGTGTGTGTGTGTGTGTGTATGTCTCAGATGGCGTCCGTTGCAGTCTGTGTGGCTGTTATCCAGAGCGAGTTTTCATAAATTACCATAATTACTGCAAAACCCCACACACAAAAAAACATCTATCCACACCAACGCTCTTCTCTGAGGTCTGAACCCGGTGTAGGTCGTAGTTTGGTAGGAACGGAAGACAATTGGATGCAGAAGGAAAGGGTTTCGTAATACTTGTCGTGGGAAAGGGAGAGGCTGAGAACGCAGAGCGAAACAAGGAAGAGGGAAAACACAAGTGCTGACAGCAACGATTTGTTCGCCATGTTGGAATAATTCACTTCAGTGGAGCAAATTGATAACGCTTCTGGGGTTATTGAGTCTACAAATGATCAACAGCCACTTTAATTTTCCTCATTAAAATAAAGCACATATCTGTTATCAAGTGCTGCAGATGCTTTTTGTAAATACTCCATTTCAGAAGAGAGTATTCACAGTTATCACTATAGACAAAATAGATGAAGAAGAAGCCGTATTTTTTAAAAAAAGTTTTATGTACAAAATAAAACAAGTAATCGTAACAAAGTTTAAAATAAAGGAAAAAGTCATATTGTGAGATATAAAGTTATAATTGTAACTACATTCCACTACATATACTTCCTCAAACAGAAAAAAAAAAAAAATAACAACAACAATAATAATAATAATAATAATAATAATGTGTAATTATTACATATATGTAAACATACAGCTACATTTCTGGAATCACAAAATAAATCAAGGTTATTTAATTAATTTTTATTTTACCACTTTCATTATTTATATCTGCTATATATAAAATAATATAAATAAGTAAGTGTTTAAAAAAAAAAAAAAAAATCTAGGAAAAAATCGTGGCAGCATTTGAGTCAAACCAAGGCTAGAAATTGCCTTCCCAGCATCATATCAGCATCATTTCAGAAGAGAGTATTCACAGTTATCACTATAGACAAAATAGATGAAGAAGAAGCCGTATTTTCAAAAAAAAATTTATGTACAAAATAAAACAAGTAATCGTAACAAAGTTTAAAATAAAGGAAATAGTCATATTGTGAGATATAAAGTTATAATTGTAAGATTTAAGGTAATTATGAGAAAAAAAAAAAATTTTAGATAGGAAGTCCTACAGTAAGATATAAAGTCACAATTAGGGTAAACAAAGCTGCATTTATGAAAAATTTATGAGATAAAAAATTATGTAAAATAAGGCTTCAATTGTGCAATTAAAATTCAGTGTAAAATACAGATTTACAATTTAAAAATAAATTTCTTAAAAATACTTTTTATTAAATCTATATAAAAGTGCAAGAAAGGCAAATGCAAATGCAATTGTTCAATAAAAAGATAAAAAGTCCAAATTGTAACATTTAAAGTTGTAGTTATGAAAAATAAAGTTGCAATTCTTAGAAATAATTGAGAAAAAAAATACAATTACGAAGAAAGTTGCATTTATAACATATAATCAGTTGCAGTTATTGGAAATAGAGTTCAAAACATGAGATAAAAAGTCATAATGTAAGATATAACATCAAAATTGTATGATTTAATGTTATAGTTATGAAAAATAAAGTTGGAATTTTAAGAAATAAAATAATTGAGAGAAAAAAATACAATTACAGGAAATAAAGTTGTATTTATGATATATAATCAGTTTATTAAGTTGAAATTAAATTTCAATTAAGTTGATAATATGAGATAAAAGTCATTGTAAGATATTAAGTCAAAATTGTAAGATTTAAAAAGTCAAAACTGTAAGACTGTTGTAGTTATAAAAAATAAAGTTGCAATTGTAAGAAATAAAGCCACTAAGAAAACAATATAATTACAGGAAATAAAATTGCATTTATGAGATATAATTAGTTGCAGTTATCGGAAATAAAGTCGAAAATATGAGATAAAAAGTCATGTTGTAAGATATAAAGTCAAAATTGTAAGATTTAATATAGTTATGAAAAATAAACTTGCAATTGCAAAGAAAGTTGAAAAAAAAAAAAAATACAATTACAGGAAATAAAGTTGCATTTATGGGATATAATCAGTTGCAATATTTGTAAATAAAAGTGAAAATATGAGATGTAAAGTCACATTGTAATCTATACAGTCAAAATAGTAAGATTTAATGATGTAGTTACGAAAAATAATGTTGCAATTGCAAAGAAAGTTGCAAAAAAATTAGTAATTAAGAAAAAAATACAATTACAGGAAATAAAGTTGCATTCAAGAGATATAATCAATTGCAGTTATCAGAAATAAAGTTGAAAATAGAGATAAAAAGTCATTGTAATATATAAAGTCAAAATTGTAAGATTTAATGTTGTAGTTATGAAAAAAGTTGCAATTGTAAGAAATAAAGTAATTGACAAATAATACAATTATGGGAAATAAAGTTGCATTTATGAGATATAATCAGTTGCAGTTATCAGAAATTAAGTTGAAAATATGAGATATTGTAAGACATTAAGTAAAAATGGTAAGATTTAAGGTTGTAGCTACAAGAAATAGAATTGTAATTTTAAGATATAAAGTCGCAGTGCAAGATATAAAGTCACAATCACGGAAAATACAGTTATATTTTATTTAATTCTTGGAAATAGGTTTGTAATTGTGAGATAAAAAGTCATATTGCAAGACACAAATTCACAATTGCAATAAAGAAAGTTTTTGCCGTTTGGAAAATCCTTTTCTTCCATGATACGGCCCCTTTAAATATCAAACCGGCAGAAAAATCAATGCGAGACAACACATGGGAGTCACCGGTACATGAACTGAAAGACGTCTTACATAACACATGATGAAGGCACACAAGGATCTACCAAAAAACTATTCTTCAAATGCCAAATAAACCACAACTGAGTGTTTTGTCCCTGGTGCAGCATTTGAATACTGGTTGTCGTTGCTTTGTGAGCTGGAAACATTAAGAAAGAACCTGCAGTTTCTTCAGGTTGAAGCACTGGAACAATGGCGTGTGTGTGAGGTGCATTTACAATAGAAATCACTGAATACACCGCAACACCACAGCACTGCCAAACACACATGCCAAAGCCAAACAAACACACACAATAGAGTTTATCGCTCATTCTTTGGTGACTGGTTTCACCCTGTCCTCTAGTTGGCCACTGTTACTCTTGGGAGACTCACATACACACTGTGTCTGTGTGTGTGATAGAGGGGCAATAAAATGGAGTCACGGCCAGCTTTGCCCTTTACACCACCCCACTGTTCCCATGGTGACCATTGACAGAGTACTGCCCATGCCCTCTGCCATAACAACTACTGAATCATCACAACACACACACACATATACAGAATACAGAGACTACACAATGGGATATTTAAATAATTTATAATAATTAATTAAATTATGCAATATTAAATTATGTTTTATTATTAAACAAAATTATAATATTAAATTAATATTAATTAATTTTCTATATATTTAATATTTTAGTCGTTTATTTATTTTTACTACTGTACAAATGTTTGGGGTCAGAGAGATTTTTTTTTATTTGGAAAAAATGAATAAATGAATTCAGCAAGGACATGTTAAATTGGTCAGATATTTTATATAATTTTTTTTATATAAATGCCTTTTTTTGTACTTTCTATTCATTACAGAATCTTAAAAAAAAAAATAGGATGGTTTCTACAAAAAAAATTCAATCCGCACAAAATTACATTTTGAAATATATATTTAAATAGGAAATAATTATTTTTAATTATTTGTAATAATAATAATTTTTTTTTGCTGTATGTTTGATTAAAAATGCAGCCTTAGTGAGCATAAGAGGCATCTAAAAAATAATAATAAAAATAAATCATTATAACCAAACCCTAAACTTTTAAATAATATATTAATTGCAATAAATGATATGACATTAAATTACATTTAATTATTAGATTAAATTTTAATATTAAATTAATTAATTTGAATACATTTTCCATATATTTATTTATTTATTTATTTTTTTTTTATTTGGAAAAAAATTATACTTTTATTCAGCAAGGACATATTAAATTGGTCAAAATTATAGTAAAGACATTAAAATGTATAAAAGGTTTATATATTTATATATATTTTCTATTCATCACAAAAAACCTTAAAAAAAAATTAGCACAGTTTCCACAAAAATATCAAGCTGTACAAAATTACATTTTGAAATATATTAAAATAGGAAATAAATATTTTAAATTATTTGTAATAATATAAAAAAGTGCTGTATTTTTGCCTTGGTGAGCATAAGAGGCATCTTAAAAAAACAACAAAACAAAAAATTACATAATATTAAATGACGTTTTATTATTCATTTTGTTATTATATATAAATAGTAATTATTTATTATTATTTTTATATTTTCCATATATTTAATTTTTTATTTATTTATTTTTACTATTGTACAAACATTTGGGGTCAGAGAGATTTTTTATTTGGAAAAAATTAATACTCTTATTCAGCAAGGACATATTAAATTGGTCAAAAAATTATAGTAAAGACATTAAAAATTTATAAATGTTTTTTTTTTTTTTTTTTTATAAATGCTATTCTTTTGAACTCTTTTGTTAAAAAAAAAAAGGATGGTTTCCACAAATGTACAAAATAACATTTCAAAATATATTAAAATTGGAAATAATAATTTAAAATTATTTGTAAAAATATTTACATTTATTTTTGCTGTATTTTTCAATTAAAAATGGTGTCTTAAAAAAACATTAAAAAATAAATCATTATAACCAAACCATAAACTTTAAACTATCTTCCTCAAATTCTTATTTACTTCAGGGTACAATTACATCACATCCTTACATAAAATGTTTTTGATTTGGAACGGCATACGCCTCTGGGAAAATAACCTTCATTCTTTGTTCCTAAAAGATCAGACAACAGAACATTGTGCATCACTAAAACCAGCATTTAAAGTGACAGACTCAAACTTTTTTCGTGGGACTAAATTAATCTTTTCCAAAAATAACATTAGAGGCATTGTTGAAATATCTTACGTCAGGAGATTAAAATAAAGGGACCGGTTGGGTAAAAATAATCAGAGCTTTGTTCTTAGACTTCCTGAAGGCACTGCAGGCTCTTGAAGAAAGACAGCAGGATCACAAATGCTGTTCGGCTCTCAGTGACTACACAATCCACACTATCATTATCAAAGTCATTAAACAGAAATATAAGGGAAAACATGCTGATTGTATTCAAACATGAGCTACATGAGCCCACCAAATGAAAATAGTCAACTCTCAAGTCCTTCGATGTAAGTGGAATTTTTCCACTTGTTTTATCATTCACAAGCCTAATATCTCTCTTAAAACAAGTAACAGCAGCTTTTTCTTTACACAACTGCATACACACACACACAAACTACCAGACTGCACTGCAAATGTCTCCAGCATCTGTCAGGACTGCGATGTGTCACTCAGGTGAGATGATTGAATTATTTACAGCAGTGAAACTTCAGCATAAACTTTTTCATCAGCATCATCATTTTCACCACCTTGCAGACACTGATGAAACACGTTTGAGCAGTAGCCAAGATCAGATGGATAAAAACAACTCAAGCCCTAAAGGTACAGTTCACTCAAAATGAAAACTCATCATTTACTCACCCTACACAGAAGAAAGTAAGTCATACATAAGGGTTTGGGACGACCCCAAACCCTTATTTATGATTTACTTTCTTCTGTGTAACAAAAAAAGATACATTGAAGAACTGTTGTTTTCCTTATATGAAAGTCAAAAGGCTTTTCTCAAAATAGCTTTTTTTGTGTTACAAAGAAGAAAGAAAGTCATACATGTTTAGAACGCATAAGTAAATTATAATGTACACATTATTATTTTTTTATTTTTGAAATATCTAAAATACACACTCTTAACACAAAATAAGGTTCCAAAAAGTTTTTTTTTTTTTTTTTCTGGGCTCTTTTAAATCTCTTAAAAGACACTTTTTTTGTTAGTGTAAGTACTTTTTAATAATGCAAAGAACAATTTTCCACAATAAAGAACTTACTATGCAATATAAAGGCTACATGGATGTTACAAGTTCTGCATGGCACAGATGCAAAATAACCTTTATTTTTAAAAAATGTGATATAGACATTGGCAATACCAGATGGTAATACTATGGTACTTTTTGATATATACCATGATACTAAGTTTTTATGTTCATATTGGTATTTAAATGGTATTATTCCAAGTTACTTCAAAGAATGTCATGATATAGTGCAAAATAGTATCATGGTATTTTTGACACTACATTTACGCTCTTACATTTGTTTTTTGAGCATCTGTGATCAATCCATTATTTATTGGCATCTGTGGTTCAGTAAATAAACTTCAACATCCATGGAATTTTTGCAACAAACTATTTAGTGGAAAAGATTCTTTAGATTCTTAAAATGTTCTTTATATTAAGAAAAAAAAGATTCTTGTCTTCAAAATGTGACCCTGGACCACAAAACCAGTCATAAAAGTCAGCCAAAAGGGCAACATTTGGCCGAGATACAACTATTTGAAAATCTGGAATCCGAGGGTGCAAAAAAATCAAAATATTGAGAAAATAGCCCTTAAAATGGTCTAAATTAAGTACTTAGCAATGCATATTACTAATCAAAAATGAAGTTTTGATATATTTATGGTAGGAAATGTATAAAATATCTTCATGGAACACGACAACACTTAATATCCTAATGATTTTTGGCATAAAAGAAAAAATTAACATTTTGACCCGTACAATGTATTTTTGGCTATTGCTACAAATATACCCATGCAACTTAGTTTTGTGGTCTAGAATCACAAATGGTTCTTCTATGGCATTGCTGTCAAAACCCTGTTTTGAAACGAGTGTAGTGAAGAAAGAAAGAGGCAAAAAGAACTTAATTTGACTTACAAACACGTCCATTAGCATGTGCTCCAGAGTTGTTTCCAGGTCGTCAAGTCTTGCTGCCAGTGTCATGATGGCTTATGCAGTCAAACCAAGTAACTAACTCAACATACACCCACGACAAATTTGAGAAAAATAAATTTGCTTACATAAGATGTTTGCGCCCTAAAGCTAAAATGCACATCCACTAGGATTTTTTTAAATCACTGTTCTATATAACATCCAGAAGATATCTGGATCGCACAGGTCCACACCAAACAACATCCCTTGGGTTTGCTCCTCAAGATCCGTCCCAGTCTGGAGAATATTAGATTGAGCTCCACATGCAAGAAAAACCACTAACGGCGTATGTGTTTGCAGCCACGTGAAAACCTGGCTCAATTCTTGAAAGTCTGCGCCGTATGACAACCACATGACACGTCTAAGTCTCTCATACACTTCCTCCAGCCGTTCAGACTCTCACACGCAGGACATCACTGAGACAAGAACAGACTGTCCGGCTCACTTCACATGGGGACAAAACTGCATTACTGAGGATGACCAGCCATCTATGTGTGTGTGGAACAGTGTGTCCGCCTCTTCCTGGGGGCAGTGGACCCACAGTAGACCCCATTGTGCACCGGGACCCGTGAGGATGAGGAGGACCCGCGAGGGTGTCTGTGTCTAATGCCCGTCTCATTCACACGGGCCTTCTGATCAATGCGGCTTTGTGTTGCCCATTAACGAAGGGCCAAGAATGTCTCTGGGATGCCCCGGCCACAAAACAAGGCAATGTGCCGAATCTCTCCAACTTATGTAATAATCGAGAGTTTAATGCTGTTTCTCATGCAATGTGATTAGTGTTCTCAATATGGGGTGCCATCAAAATGAGTGTCCAAACAAGCAGCTATTTACTTCACACAATGTTAATTGATGGACTGGAGTGGTGTAGATTACTTGTGAATCTTGTCTGAACTCTCATTCTGACGGCACCCATTCACTCTATTAGTGAGCAAGTGATGTAATGCTGAATTTCTCTAAATCTTTTTTGATAAAAAAAACAATCTCATCTACACTTCAGATGGCCAGAGGAAGAGTACATTTCAGCAAATTTTTATTTCTGGGTGAGCTATTTCTTTAATGTGTGTGCGGCGAGCCAGAAAGATAAGAGAAAGACGCACAAGGGTGTAATTATAAATAGCAGGATGTGACTGCATTTGAGTCAGAGTTTAAAGTTGAGCCAGAGAGCGCACACAGATGCTAACAGCTGCTGGCTAATCAAACAGGCCTAATCCTGTGAGCATTTGCACACAGGCCGAGTTATTCTAGCTCACCTTGTGCAAACGCAAAGCTACAACACTTCCAGACGCCGTAGCAGCCATATGCTGAATCAATGATCAAACACGAAATATGCATTCATGCATGCTTCACGCTGTCAGAATTTAATTTAGACTATCAACTGCATATTGCAAAACGATCAGAGGTCTTCACGTTTTTAAAATCTTCTTTTTATAGAGCTGAACACCATAGAAACACATTTTCTCATGTGTCTAAATACCATGGAAACTTATTCACTCTGAACTTATTCACAAGGCCATGCGCATATTTAAATGTCTTTCTTTCTTCAGTCGAAAAGAAGGTTTTTGAGGAAAACATTCTATGATTTTTCTCCGTATAGTGCACTTCACTGGGGATCAATGGGTTGAAGGTACAAATTGCAGTTTCAATGCAGCTTCAAAGGGCTCTACACGATCCCAGCCGAGGAATAAGGGTCTGATCTAGTGAAACGATTGGTCATTTTCTTAGGTAATCATGTTGGTTAGTTCTTCATCTGTGTACTTCGGTTTAAAAAGGTAGGGCAAAAAACTCTCATTTTCTCCTCCAACTTTAAAATCATTCAACATCATTGTTTTATCTTTTTGTTGGTAAAGGGGTTTTGACTTTCTTTGCATGTTTGATTTTTAAACACTGGGTCGGTACTGCCGCCTATGTCACACGTGACCTTTCCAACGTGACTACGTAATGCGTGAAGTTGAGCTAGTGCAAGATGAGCATTTGTGGTTTAAAAGTATATACATTTTCATTTTGTTTAGAAAATGAATGATCATTTCGCTAGATAAGACCCTTATTCTTCGGCTGGGATTGTGTAGAGCCATTTGAAGCTGCAGTGAAACTGCAATTTGGATTTTCAACCCACTGATCCCCATTAAACTCCACTACATGGAGAAAAATCCTAGAATGTTTTCTTCAAAAACCTTCATTTCTTTTCGACCGAAGAAAGAAAGACATGAACATCCAGAATGACATGGTGGTGAGTAAATTATCAGGAAATTTTTATTCTGGAAGTAAACTAACCCTTTAATAACAAGATGCATATCATCTATCATTCGAAGGTTTTGGGCCAGAAATGAATTGTTTTATTTAGCAAACGCACATTAAATTGATCAAAAGTAGCAGTAAAGGCATTTGTAATGTTACAAATTGTTGTAATGTTACAAAAGATTTTAATTTAAAAATAAACTGAACATTTTCTATTCATAAAAAAAATGAATATTAAGCAGCACAAGACGAAATCAGCATATTAGAATGATTTCTGACAGATCATGTGACACTGAAGACGGGAGTAATGACTGCTAAAAAATTCAGCTTTGCGATCTATGAGTAAATTACATTTTTAAACAATTAAACAGAACACTGTTATTTTAAATTTAAATAATAACTCACAATTTTATTGTTGTTATTGTATGTTTGACCAAATAAATGCAGCCTTTGTGAGCAGAAAACATCAAAAAACATCATAAACATACTGACATCAAACTTTTAAATGATAGTGTACACTTACACCATCAACATCATTACAAATTCCAATTAACACCAACATAGTACAAACCCACACTGCACAAATGATCAGATAAGATGACAGAACTGATGCAAGCAAAACTTTGACCTGTAATGTGTTGACCTACAATATGACCTACATGAAGATGACAGATTGACAAACTCACACACATTTCACAATTCATCACATAAAGTCTTGTTGACCCCTTGAACCCAAAATTCAATGTGGGTGATAATGACCTTTGACCCTGCTGAGGTCAAGAGTGATTACATTCTAGTACATGGACATTTCAAAATGTAATGTACCTATCACAACATATATTTTTGTTCTGAACCACATATGAATGCACTTAAAACCACATACACACCTAAACTGCAGGGCAAAACCCTCATAGTGGCAGTAAGTTTTGCATGGGCAAGCACTGCTTATATTTGCATAGGCAAGCACTGGTTATATAAAATCACAACACCCTTCATTAAAGCAATCTTTTTTAATATATAAAGTATGTAAGATAATATATTACATTGTGTTCCTTCGGAAAACTTTGCGTTTGCTTAAAACCCACTGAAATACAGTTTTTCCTTCTACCTCATATTAGTTCCATTACAAAAGTTTTGCAATCGAATGCAAAGTTTCCTGCCGGAGGTGAATTTTGTGGGAAAGTGCAAAAGCACTGAAATATAATTTTTCTGCCCATATAATTTTTTTACCCTCATGTCCCATTAGGGACTCCATAAATCATAGTTATAATCAAATATTAGCAGTTTTCTAGTGTAACTGTAAAATGTTTTCTTACCATGAATGGGAACATGGTGAACTTTAGTTTTTAGTCCAGGAAGACACTCCTCTTCACTGTCACATCAATTATTTCGTTCTGCACCGGGACTGACTCAAAGTTCCTGCTGTTCATGTTCAATGTCACAGCCAGCTTCCTCACCAGAGCACATTTTTTGATTAAACACAGCCGTCTGTCAGATATCCAAAGCGCTCTGACCTTATTCTGACTCTCAACATCCATTCAGTAGCAAATTAACTTTGCAACTCGGTCGCATTTATGGTTTAGAAACAAAATTTTTCTTGAGTGCACATGCAAACATGACCAGCAGCCACTCTCACACGCTCATCTAGGCTTAACACACACACACACAGGAGAAAGACTTAGGTGATCCATTTTAGTCCTGACCTAAAGCCTCTTTCCAGCTTTCCTTCAGTGACAAACATTACTTCTTTAATCTACTACAGTACTGCTGAATACTGAACTGAATATAAGTCTAAGGGACTTTATTAGGGGTTCATTCAAACCCATCACTAATTATGAATAATAATAGCAGTAATGCTTACCTTAGTACATGCAAGCCCGATTCAAACCTGTGTCACTAAGTAAGTCCAATACTCACTAAACCATGGCTCCAATAACCAGCATGTGTATTTGAAGCCGTTTCAAATCAGAAATCATTGTTCATCAAAGAAAGATCACAGAGAACGCTATCAGCCTGACATTTACACACAACTACATTACATCAGGAGTTAAAAGAGCCAAAAACACGCTTTCACATCAGTTCTGTTTGATAAATTTTCTCCATCTGTTTAGTGTCTGTCCCGCACTGGCTTAGGTGGGGCATTGTTTACACTGGCATGTATGCAGACAATTTACACATTTTGCCAACAAAGATCTGAGTGTTTGCACTGACATCAACTTCAACAAAGCAAAACGAAACCAGAATGGAATTAAAATTCACGAAGATTCTGTATTCAGGTTATTTTTAATTTCTCCAATACTGTCTCTGCCCTTAAAGGAAAAGTCACTTCCAAAACAAAGATTCACATATAATGTACTCACCCCCTTGTCATCCAAGATGTTCATGTCTTTCTTTCTTTAGTCGTAAAGAAATTATGTTTTTTGAGGAAAACATTTCAGCATTTTTCTCCATATAATGGACTGATACGGTGTCCCGATTTTGAACTTTCAAAATGCAGTTTAAATGCGACTTCAAACGATCCCAAATGAGGTTGTAAATGATCCCAGCCAAGAAAGAAGGGTCTTATCTAGCGTAACAATCGGTTATTTTAATAAAAATAATACAATTTATATACTTTTTAATGTCAAACACTCATCTTCTTGTCTTGCTCCTCCCGACCTGTTTTTTTCCGGTTCATGACAGTTAGGGTATGTCAAAAAACTCCCATCTCACGTTGTCCCTCAACTTCAAAATCGTCCTATATCACTGTTTTACCTTTTTCTGTTGAGGGTGTTTGATCTTCTTTGCATGTTCACTTTGCAAAGACTGTGTCAGTACTTCTGCAGTGATGTAGGATGATTTTGAAATGATTTTTGAAGTTGAGGGAGAAAATACAATCAAAGTTTTTCGACATACCCTAAATGTCTTGAACCAGAATACACAGAGTTCAGGGAGAGAAAGACAAGGTGAGCGTTTGAAATGAAAAAGTATTTAAACTGTATTTTTTTAATGAAAACATCAGATCGTTTCACTAGATAAGACCCTTCTTCCTCAGCTGGGATCGTTTACAATTGCATTTGGGATCGTTTGAAGCCGCATTTTGGAACTTCAAAATCGGGGCACCATATCAGTCCATTATATGGAGAAAAATGCTGAAATGTTTTCCTCAAAAAACATAATTTCTTTACGACTGAAGAAAGAAAGACATGAACATCTTGGATGACAAGGGGGTGAGTACATTATATGTGAATCTTTGTTTTGGACGTGGACTTCTCCTTTAAGCTGGTTTTGCATTTTTTTATTTAAAGAAGTCCACTTCCAAAACAAAGATTTACATAATAAACAACATGCTTATTTTGACATGTACATGTTAAAAGAATAAGGGAGCACATTCAATTTTATTGTGTTTTACATTAGTAAAACATTCTCACTGACAAATGGGTAAAACCTAGGACAGTGGCACATTTTAAAAATGTAGCATAACAGCTAATTTGTATTTGGGGTGAAAGTAATTTGTCTTTTAATATGTTTTAATATGTCATAAATTGATTTTTGTTGTAAATATGACTGACAAGGTAGCTACACTGAACTACATTTTACATTTTAGAGGGTGTCTTCTGTAAGTTTGGGGAAAATGTATGATATTTATTTTTTGTTAAAAAAAAAATGCTATTAAATTAAACAAAAAATGTTAATGTTAACAATTTAGTCTTTGACACATATATATATATATATATATATATATATACCTCGATGGGAGCCTATGTTTGTGAATCTATATATATTATATATAAAATACAAAATTCAATTATTTATTATCAAAAAAAGGTCCAGAAGCTATATTTCAGCTATTATTAAAAAAAAATATTGTATTTATAAACTAAATATACAATGGAGTTCCATAAACATTGCTATCTTCTATTATATTGCAATTGCTGTCTTTTTATAAAAGCAACTCAAGACCATGCATTACAGATCTCTTAGCTCCCTCTCTCTCACTCTCATCCTGCTTGTCTTGTAAACAGGATTAAGCACTGTAGTGTGTCCACTTTAACCCCTTAAATAGTCTTCAGGTCAAGAGTCTAAATCACAAGACCACAAAGCTGTTCTCATCTCAATGGCTCTTAACTTACCCATACACCAGACTACAATCAGTTTAGGCATCACTACTGTTTTTGTAGGTAATGTTAGTTATATTGTTGTTAAACTAACATTATACACACTTAAAGTCATCCAACACACAAAGAAATAACTAAAATTGAGCATTCCAGGGTGTGCAATGCATTTTTGGCACAATTAAATCTCACCTGTGATGTCAGTCAACAAACCACAGATTGTGAGTGTGAATTCTTCACTCTGTGTGTGTGTGTGTGTGTGTGTGTGTGAGAGAGTGTAATAAAGGGCTCTCTGTATTCTCTGAGTGTCTGTCTGTGTATCAAGGTGACCTCAACTGCAGCAGTGTAGACTGATATCCTCGCACTCTTTCAGTATTTCATTGCATCCATACTTTTTCTTACTGATTTTTTTCCTTTACTCTCTACCTTTATGTCATCACTGTGTCTGCTACCCACAATGCTCTATACTTTTCCACCTGAGTCAGCGTTGGCTCTCTGGCCTATATAGTTTTCTGCTTCCCTTTCTCAAACACACACACACAAACTCAAATGCCCACACACCATCGATGGGAACCTATGTTTGTGAATCTCTGATAAAGACGCAGTACAGTGAGTCACGAGTCAGCATTTTCTGCCCTAGTAAACTCAGCCATAATTCAGAGGGACTCAAGTACACACACACACAAAACATCTACTCCAGAATAGCACGTGGATCTCGTATAAATTAAACATAATCTGGGTTAAAGTTTCAAGAGGATTCTGGGTATAAAAGTCACAACAGGAGCATGTCAAGAGACTCCCAAAGAGCATGGTAAAATACTTTAACCATATTAAATACACATATATGCTATTACAATCACAGCTACACACACCCACATAAATTGCTTTATGTATGTGTGTACATTCACCTCCCTTCTGAGCTGCTTAAAAGGAATGTTAAGTGAATTTCTACACAGAATGTAAATGCAAAATTAATTCATAATGGAATAGGAAGTCAAATGTGAAGTGCAATTTACAAGTGAAAAAATGGAATAGAATGGAAATTCAAAAATATGAAATGGAATGCAAAGTAAACTTAAAAATGCAAAATGGAATTTAAAGACATGTAAATTTAAAATATACAGTTGAGGTCAAAAGTTTACATACACATTGTAGAATCTGCAAAATCTTAATTATTTTACCAAAATAAGAGGGATCACACATAATGCATGTTATTTTTTATTTAGTACTGACCTGAATAAGATATTTCACATAAAAGATGTTTCCAAATAGTCCACAAGAGAAAACAATAGTTGAATTTATAAAAATGACCCCATTCAAAAGTTTACATTTGCTTGATTCTTAATACTGTGTTGTTACCTGAATGATCCACAGCTGTGCTTTTTTTAGTGAAAGATGTTCATGAGTCCCTTGTTTATCCTGAACAGTTAAACTGTGTGCTGTTCTTCAGAAAAAGGGTTCAAATACACAAAAATGCTGAAAAACCAGAAAAAAATAATTTGTGGGACCTGAAGAATTTTTCTGTAAAACAGTGGGCAGTTTAACTGTTCATGACAAACAAGGGACTCATGAACAACTATCAAAAAAACAAAAACAAAAACACAGTATTAACAGTCAAGTAAGTAAACTTTTGAACGGGGTCATTTTTGTAATTTCAACTATTATTTTCTCTTGTGGACTATATGTAAACATCTTTTATGTATTTTATGGATTCTGCAAGGTGTATGTAAACTTTTGACCTCAATGTAAATGAATTTAGAATAATCTGTCTTCTGCTTATTTATAAGTCAGAGGTCATACCAAACCATAGCAGGACACTGCATAAAATTAAAATATCTGACTCAATTTACAGTACATTCTGACCCACCATCAAAATTCAAATGTTAATTTGATAATTCCAAAAGTAGTAAAATCTAAAATATCTATGCTGTTCTTTTCACAGGAACACCACACTTGATTGCATAACTGCACGTGTGGAAGAGAGATGGAGTGTGTGTGTGTGTGCTGATCTTTAACTCTCTCATCTAAGTGACATTCTGAATCACATAAACCAATTTCATGCATGAGGTGAACCAAAGATCCGTGTTCATAATCACCCTAAGTGTGTGTGTAAATTATGCCTCCAGTCATTCACCCACTGTAAGAGATCCATGCAAAACACTGACAATTAAATATTCAATCATGATCACCTAAAATCTCATCGAGGCACCAAGCAGAAGGAAGTGCTCTGCATAATAACAATAACAACAGCAACTACAATTATAATTCATGTACGCATAAACACTCAATGAAGTATGTAATGAGAAGTTTCTCAAGAAGAATGTAGACGGAATGATAAAAACAAAGATAGATACATAGTTAGATAGTTAGATAGATAGATAGATGCGTGCCAAAAAAAAATGTATGTAACGTCAACACACTGACTTCAAAGGAAACATTTCTAAGTCTACTTAATTATAGTTATCATCACTTTATATTCCATTGCTTTATATAAAGACTTGTATGTCTGGTTTGACTTCTTTTAACTGCCAATTCACCAGCCATTGCTTTTAACTCTTAATCTGAATGATATAATACCCAGTAATTATAGATATGTGCTCAAACGCGTGCGTATTAAAAGTTAAAAAAACAGTGCAATGGAATGTTCCCAACAGCCTAGCGTAAAAAAAAAAAAAAAAAATGTTTTTTTGTGGTTTCTTTACAAGATAACGGTTATACAGACTCTAAACTCCCACTCTAAATATTGTGATAATGTATGGCCAATTTGCAGCTCAGCGCCTCAAGATTTTTGGCTGGTCTCTGTGTCTCTTCATGTTACAATTCGAACAGAATGAAAATGCTTCTGAGAAAAGAAAAAGCCACAATATATACTGCATTCTGCTCCCTGAGCTGTAAATGTTTGGAGTCTGAATTAATTGGCCCCCACATTTTTTTTATTCAGTTAATGTACTGTGTGATTAATGTGATTCTATTTAGTGATTCAAAAACATACAGCACAATCAGTGTAGTCTGATTCACGAACAAATGACTCTTATGAGTCAATTTTTTTAATGACTCATTTAAAAAAACACTTCAAATCACTCCTTTACTGAATTAACTAGCTGATTTAACATTTAAATCCTTTATGAAACTCCAAATTATCATTACGTTCAATCTTTATCTGACTGAAAGCAAATGTGATGTCACACTCAAAATCAATTATTTTTGTACTTAAAATTTTGTTGTAATACATCATATTAAAACATACACTACCAGTCATTTACAAGATTTTTAAAGAAGTCTCTTCTGCTCACCAAGCCTGCATTTATTTGATCCAAAATACAGCAAAAACAGTAATATTGTGAAATATTTTTACTATTTAAAATAACTGTTTTCTATTTGAATATATTTTAAAAAGTAATTTATTCCCGTGATTTCAAAGCTGAATTTTCAGCTTATAGTCTTAATAAGTTTTTGTAAGTGTCACATGATCCTTCAGAAATTATTCTAATATGCTCATTTGCTGTTAAAAAACATTTAAATTTAAAACAGTTGAGTACATTTTTTCTGGATTCTTTGATGAAGATCCAAAGATCAGTATTTTTTATCTGAAATAAAAAGCATTTGTAAGCATGGACTGAGTATAAATTGTTTTCTTTTTTGGGGGGAAATGATAGAAATTAATACTTGCATTTAGCAAAGATGCTTTAAATTGATTAAAAGTGATGACAAAGACATTTATAACGTTACAAAAGATTTCTATTTCAGATAAATGCTGTACTTCTGAACTTTTTATTCATCAAAGAAACCTGAAAAATTATACTCAGCTGTTTTCAGCATAATAATAATAATAAATGTTTTTTGAAAGCAAATCAGAATATTAGAATGATTTCTAAAGGATCATGTGACTGGAGTAATGATGCTAAAATTCAGATTTGAAATCACAGAGATAAATTACATTTTAAAATATATTCAAATAGAAAACAATTATTTTAAATAGCCAAAATATTTTAAAATTGTACTGTTTTTGCTGTACTTTGGATGAAATAAATGCAGAAGAGACTTTAAAAACAGGCTTTAAAAAATCTTGCTGTCAAAAAACTTTTGACTGGTAGTGTACATAAAGATTCAAATATATGTAATAATATACGTAAAATTTAATATTTTTAGTTTTTGATTTTTTGTGTGTGTGTGTGTGTATTTTTGAAGTTTCTTATGCTTATCAAGGCTATATTTATTTGCTTTAAAAATAAAATATTGTGAAATATTATTACATTTTAAAGTGATTTTATTCAATTTTTTTACATTTCAAAATGTAATTTATTCCTATGATGGCAAAGCTGATTTTTTATTATTATCAATGCTGAATATGCCTAATATTTTATAATGCTTAATATTTTTTATATTCATGTCTATAAATATAAAATTCAAAAGAACAGCATTTATTTGAAATATAAATCTTTTGTAACATCATAAATGTCTTTACTAATGAATCTCTTGAATCTCTGATGAATAAAAGTGTTTAAAAAAAATAATAAAAATCTCACTAACCCCAAACTACTGAAAAACAAAACTGTGACCTCACCCAAAAGCATCATAATCTTCATTACAAACCCCAAACTCAAATCAAACACGCTTGTCTCCTCCCACAACAGCTCATTATCGTCTCACAGCACCCTTCTTTCTCCATCTGTCCTTCTCTCTGGTTTTTAATGAGTGGGTTCAGGTGTGTGTGTGTGTAACGGTTACTATCTACCTCCACTTCCTGTGTTGAGTTGTCCTAATGGGGGAGATGCTAACATTTCATGCCTCAAGCCTTGTGAATGCATGATGAATTTATTCTGGCGTTTCTGCAATGTCCTGCTGCAAAGTTGCTTTGCTGGCAAAATAAATATGTAAATTTCTGCTGAACTTTTGTTGTTTTTCATGTCGGGATAACCTGCCTGTGGTGCTGCAGCGTTTTTTATAATAATGTCTTGTACATCTATATCAATGTCAGAGACATCTGCGTCTCTGCCTGTCTTTTGAGCCGGACAGTGGAGTCATATAAAAGCCTTTTTGTGTCAGAGAGAAAAAAGACAGAGAGAGAGAGCGAATGAGATTTAAAACCAGCCATGAAAATGTCAGCCAGCATCACACGGGCGGCCTGGACTTGCTTTGCATTACCATATTTCAATTTCAATGACTCGCACTCCGTAGATCAGTGGGGTGTCCCATTTGAAAATGACACCTTCGGGGACCTGCCAATCAAATCGCCAGGTGATCCGTATCAGGGTGATGCACACCCTTTCTGCGGGCGGACACGCACACGTTATAGAGTAATGAGCAGTGAGCAAGACCCATGAATAAAGCCAGAGATGTGCGTGTGATCTGGGGAAGGGGGAGTGTCTTATACACCCATCCTGTCTCCACATCACCTATAATAAAGCCTAACCTAAACCCTTTAAAACACAGACAGGCTTTGACATCGCTTATACATGTCCTAAAGAATGACAGGATTTTACCTGCATGAGTACAATTTACTATAATGTTATTCAAGACCTCTATGACTTCTATTGTATAGCCAAAAACAGTAGAAACTTCAAAATATCTGAATGAAAGAAAGTCATACAGGTTTGGAATGGTTTGGAATTTTTTACATTTCTGGGTGGACTGTCACTTTAAGAACATGACATTAAATTTTAGTTTAATAATATGCACCAGATTCATGCTAAGAAAAAAAGATCAAATGTTACAAATTGAGGTTGCGCTTTCCTGCTCGGGACTCAGGATCAATGAAACTATGATTTAATTAACAAAATTACAACATCAGTGGAACAGGATTTTATCATTTATTAGGAGATCTGAAGAAAATTAGCAAGTAAGCGCAAAGTTTATCCTTAGTGAGGCTGCCTGTCAATACTGACAGCTTTTATGAGGGATCCACATGTGCAGCACATATATTTTCATTTTATTTATAAAGTTTATTTCATCTAGTTGGCAAAGCAATGTTTCTACTTTCAATTTAGTTTAACTTCATGTCCTAAAATAACTAAAACTTAAAACTGAACATATATAGATAGATAGATAGATAGATATATAGAAATATAGATATATAGATAGATAAAAAAATAAAAACTACTAAAAATACAGTACAGAAATTTAATTCCTTTAATCAATATTCTTCATGTAATAAAATAAAACCCGAAATGTAAACTAAAAAAATAAAAAACATAGACAAAAACAAAACCTACTAAAAATGACAAAGACAACAAAATTACTTAAACTAAAATTAAAATAAAAAAATAAAAACTGTTTAAAAATATTTACAGTGTACAGTATACAAACATACTTTTAATTAATACTCTTTATGTACGAAAATAAATAAAAATAAAAACTGAAATAAAAACTAACAAACACTATATAGACATAAACTAAAACTACCGGTACTAAAAATAACAAAAACACACAACAAAATTACTAAAACTAAAATGAAAATGGAAAATAAAAATAAAAACTAAAATAAAATAACTAAAATAACTAAAACTAAAAACTGAAATAAAAACCAATAAAAACTATACTATAGTATTAAAACTGTAGTAGTAAAAACTACTAAAAATAACAAACACAACAAAATTACTAAAACTAAAATTAAAATGAACATAAACTGATTCAAATATTCAGTGTACAGTATACAAATTTAGTTACTTTAATCAATATTTTGTAACAGAATAGCTTTTAACATTTGAATATTTCTTTTTATTAGCTTTTAATATTATAATTATAACATTAAAATAATAACATTAAAGTAATACAAATAAAATGTAATTTATAATCCATGTTTTATATATTTTAATTTAGAAACAATTTAATAAACTATGTAATTTTAAAAAGTGTGTAAAGAGTTGCATATAAAATTCTAAATAATTCTATCAATTTGTTTTTTATGCACTTCACTAAAGTTTAAAGTATTCCAAACTTATTTTTATTTATTTATTTTTGTATAAGAAATATAAAGCAACTTCATGAGTCAAATCACAGCTCTACGAATTTCAGGTGTGTGCTTTAGCTTTTTTTTCACATCTCATTTGTGTTTTGTCTAGACAATGAAAGACAATGAACTAAACTGACAATGGATGAAATGTGTGTGAGCGAGAGGGGTTGTGGTAGCTGGAGCAGTGCCTGTGTAATTATTAATCACGGTGCATCCCTCCAACACATGCTACACCCTGACAGATGCACCGGGACAGAGGGCATCAATTACACACACATACACACACACGCACACACACACTTATCCTTTTAGCCTCTTTTTTTAGTAGGTGTACCCCCACCTCTCAAACAGACGTGCACACATACACGACCAATGTGATTTATGAGTGTGTGTCTGGGCTGGACCTTGTATAAAACTCATCTGTAACGGTTAATGAATAAAACAAAAGTCATTGTCAGAGAGACACAGCCCTAACCTCTCCTACTGCTCTCTCTCTCTCACACACACACACACACGCACGCTCAATGTCAGGCATTAAAAAGACAGATGAGCTATTAGTTGTCCCTGTGTGTGTGTGTGTGTGTGTGTGGATATAGGTAACAGTCCAGTGTTGGCCTATGAGTGTTTTTTCTGTGTCAAATATGCAAAAAGCTGCTGAAAATGTATGTACTGCTTTATAGCAAATCAATATTAAGAGAAAGCAACCTCAAAGGAGGTTTCATCAACATAACCATCATTGCATCATCTTCATCTCTCCTCACAAAGTGAACTTTCAGTGGAGCTGAACCTCAGGAGGGTCATCTGTCACCTGACCTCTGACCTTAACCTCCACCCTGACTCTGACCCCAGACCAGCAGACTGTGTCAGCAGTTTAAACACACGCTTAAGAGACTGGATGGATGTGTGTATTTATACTGACAGTCTGCCGAATGTTTCAAGACCCTGTTGTGGGCTGATGAATTTCTGGTTGATACAAAACTGCAGAGGTTATTCTGTGTCTCCTCCTTCTCTTTATTGTGCCAGTGGTTTGGAATTAAATATATGTTTAATTTAATGCGTCAATTATAAAGTTATTTATCTTGGAAACTTACAGTACCATTTGAAATTTTGTGCCAAAAAATGATAATAATAATAAAAATAATAATAAATAAATAAATAATGTATAACGTTACAAAAGATTTCAAATAAATGCTGTTTTTTTTATTACTTTCTATTCATCAAAGAATTCTGGGGAAAAATGTATCACAGTTTCCCTAAAAATATTAGGCATCACAACTGTTTTCAACATTGATAATAATTACAAATAAGCAGAAAATCAGCATTTTTGTATGATTTCTGAAGGATTATGTGACACTGAAGACTGGAGTAATGATGTTAAAAAATCAGCATTACACCACAGAAATAAATTATATTTTTAAATATATTAACATTGAAAACATTAATTTTAAACTGTAATAATATTTCACAATATTACAGTACTTATTGTATTTTTAATCACATAAAAGAAGTTGGCACGTATGTTTTCTTTCAAAAACATTTAAAAACATAGCACTGACCCCTATATACTTTATTATATACTGCATTTTGTGTTTTTATTTTATTTCTAAATAAAAACATCTATTAAAATTTGGCAAATATTCAAATACTGAGTCAAAACGAAAATTTAAAAACAACTCAGCGCTGGGTGAAATATGGACAAACCCAGCGTTTGGGTTGTTGTGACCCACTAGGTAGTTTGAACTCCGCTATTGCTTAAAAATTAATATATTTATTGCTTTAAATGAACCCAAAATAACATTTATTAAGTTGAATAAATAATAATTAAATGCTAAACAAATTTTAGATTGCTTATTAAAAAATGTCCACCTTTTGATTATCGGTGATGCCTCTAGTAATTGTGTGTCTGATACAACCTATTTTAGGTTCATTTTAACCAAGTCATAGTAATTTTTAAACAACAGTTTAGTTAAATAAAACTACTCATAAGGTTGGGTTAAACATTTAACTCAACCGATGGGTCAAAACAAACTCAGCTCCTGGGTTTGTCCATATTTCCGCCAGCGCTGGATTGTATTTAACCCTGCATTTTTTAGAGTAGTGGAATCTAGTTATCTAGTCATCATGCAGATAATTTGCATATATACTGCATTCTGCAAAACTAGTATGCCATTCCAAATACACCTAGTGTTTATGAGAGCCTAACATTGTCAGTGTTCATCTCACAGCGCCCTCTCCTGGCCACTCATACACCCGTACTGAATCTAGGTCATATTTACAGCTAGCGCTCAGTAATAGTAACAGTTTATAGAGCGAAAATCAGTCACTACACCCTTCAGAGCTCATTCGTCTATTTATAACATGAGTTCTGCCTCTTCCGAGGAGATGCCAGAAGAAATCTGACATTGCGCCTGAATCCCGGGGTGATCCAGCTGTGCCCTGCAGCATGTGTGTGCGTGTCTGTGTGCGTGTGTGTAGAGACTGACTCAGGGGCAGTGACTGTGAACATGTTACAAGATTAGCATTCACTCTCCCCACAGGCATGTAAATTTGGAGGAAGGAGAGAAAAAGGAGACTCTTTAATTTTAGTTTCTTCAGTCCTTCCCTAATCCAGAAAAAAAATGAATCAGTTTTAGAGTTTAGACTTAAATCCCCTTGTCTCAGTGAACACAGGAACTGCAGACTTTGATCACACATGACAGAATGCACCTGCCCCGTTACGTCCCAGATCAGGAGCAGAGGATTATGGCTTGAAAGCGCTTTAAAGACAGGGGCTGTGTCCTAACACACTGCTCTCGAATGCGTCTGATGTCCAGGGTTAGGCACACTGACATAAATAACCATCACACGTAAGAGCTCTTCAACATCTCTATTGTTTCTCCAGGATAGAAATGAGATTAAATGGAAAGCAAATGCTGACTTGAATCTGCTTCATAAGTATTTCTGCTGTGAAAAAGACTAATCTCACACGTTTCCTCTAGAGATCACAATAGTGTTTCAAACCGTGCTCAGATCTGCCTAGATACAAGCCTGGAATCAAAAGTCAGAAATGTGAAGATCAAATTATCAGAAATGCTTTATTTTACTGAAATAAATAAATAAATAAATAGGTGACTTCATGAAACATACAAGCTGTCACTTTTTCTTTTGATAATTTTCTGAATTTATTTTAAAATTATTCTATATTCTTTTTAACTTATTTATTCCTTCACTTATTCATCCATCCATTCATCCATTCCCACACACATTTTTCTAGATTTATTTATACATTTATTTGGTCGTGCTTACATATGATCTTTCAGGAATCATTCTAATGCGCTAATTTGGTATTTCTAGAAACGTTATTATTATCAATGTTGAACAGTTGCTTCTTTAATATCTTTGTGGACCATGACATTATTTTCTTTCTTTATTTTTTCAGAATTTTCTGATGAATAAAAAAAAGTGTATATTTAAAATAGATATTATAAATGTATTTATTATACTTTTTTCATTTAATGCATTTTTTTTTAACAATTTTATCATCTGCATATCAAAGGCCACTGTATAAAAAATAAACAAAAATTTATGAAAAGGTAACTGTAACTATCTCACAGTTCTCACTTTTTTCCTCATAATTGCGAGTTTATATATCATAATTGTTGATTTTTTTTCTCAAAATTGTGAGTTTATATCTTGGAATTGTGAGTTTTTTCTCGGAATTGTGAGTTTATATCTCATAAGTGTGAGTTTTTTCTCAGAATTGTGAGTTTATCTCTCGCAATTGTAACTTTTTTTCTCGGAATTGCGAGTTTATATCTCGTGTGACTTTTTTTCCTCAGAATTGTAAGTTTATCTCTCGCAATTGTGACTTTTTTCTCGGAATTGCAAGTTTAGCACAGGAATTCATCCCTCACAACTGTGAGTTTTTTCATGTAATTGTGAGTTCATATCTCGCAATTATGACTTTTTTCTCGGAATTGCAAGTTTACATCTCATAAGTGTGACTCTTTTTTTCTCTGAATTGTGAGTTTATATCGCAAAAGTGTGACTTTATCTCTTGCAATTGTGACTTTTTTCCACAGGAATTCATCTCTCACAAATACGACTTTTTCGGAATTGAGTTTATATCTCGTAAGTGTGACTCTTTTTTTCTCGGAATTGTGAGTTTATATCGCAAAAGTGTGACTTTAACTCTCGCAATTGTGACTTTTTTCTCCCAGGAATTACAAGTTTATCTGTCATAATTGTAATTTTTTTCTCAAAATTGTGAGTTCATATCTTGGAATTGTGACTTTTTTTCTCAGAATTGTGAGTTTATATCTCGCAATTGTGACTTTTTTCCACAGGAATTCATCTCTCACAAATACTTTTTTCTCGGAATTGCGAGTTTATATCTCATAAGTGGGACTCTTTTTTCTCGGAATTGAGAATTTATATATCATAAGTGTGACTCTTTTTTCTCGGAATTGCGAGTTTATATCTCATAAGTGTGACTTTTATTCTCGGAATTGCAAGTTTATATCTCGCGATCGAGACTTTTTTTGTCTGAGTTTCTCTCTCGCAATTGTGACTTTTTCTTGGAATTTATATCTCTGACTTTATAACACGCAATTGCGAATTAAGTTAGAATAGTGAGATGGAAACTAGCAATTCTGGGAACATATCAGGCTTTTTTCCTTTCAAAATTGCACTTTATAACTCACAATTGCTAGCTTATATCTCACAATTCTGACTTAATAACTATAATTTTATATCACACAATTCTAATAAAAGAGTTAGAATTGTGAGATGAAGAGTCACTTTTTTCAATCACTTTTTTTATTATTCAGTGGCAGAAATGGGCTTCCATATCTGCCAGGCAAAATTAAACATCCAAAAAAAAAAAAATCCTCTTTGCTAATCCATTCCCTTTGGGATGTTGTGCAGGGGCCTACTGGGGAAACATTATCACAACCTCAAGACATTCAGGTTTTGATTTTGCAGGGTTTGATCTGATGTAATTAGATTTTCAAATACATTTCGGGATCTTCATAATGATGTGTAAATAGACTGGCTGAAACCTCTGCATGTGCTTCTCCAGTGAATCTGATTATAAATGAAAGTCAAATATAAAACCCCTCTCTTTTGAGAAATAGGTCAGTGCAGAAGATAAGTGGCCCTCACGGGGGGCTCCAATCTGGACTTCTGAAGTCCTGCTAAACAGAGCAAAGGAAACATCAGGAACTCACGTGTGTGTGTTTGTTGCACTGCTCTTCCTTTGGTCCTTAAAATAGTCGGATGAATTCATGAAGAACAAAGTGGAAATGCTCAGAGGGAAACAGGGGCACACACACACAACCGGGGACAAACAACAAGAGATGCACTTGATTACTCATTAAGTCTAAAGCTTTTGGGAGGCATTCTGAGTGCCTGAATGTGGGTCAGTCTCATTAAACTGAATTACAGGAGTGTCTTTTTTGACTGCTGTGTTAATACAGGAGGACAAAGCACAGATCCAGATGCGAAAACTACAGCGGCCAGCCTGACCCAGTTCTGCAGGTCCTTCATGAACCACTCTAGATGATGCCTGCGAGCCAGAAACAACAGATCACATACAGGACAGGAGCTGTTCTCAGTGGAGGATATAAAGAGACCATAATATCATACTGACAGGGGCCAACAAACAGCCACCTAACAGCCTTAGAAAGCACCTAACAACCTCTACAAACACCCTAACCACTTTGCAATGTCCTAGCAACCACTAAGAACATCTCAGTACCCACCTAGCAGCCATACATGCTATATATGTAACAAAAAAGGACGAGAGACATTGAGGGACAAAGAGAGAGAAAGAGAGAGAGTGTCCTCTTTTATTCAGAATAATGGTCTCGGGCCCCTAAGACCCTCCTTGCCTACTGCAGATAAGTTAACCATTGATTTAAAACACACTCAGTAGGAAGGCAGATTACATTTAGCATTTGAGTGATAACATAAATGAGTATTTTAGTGCCTTTATTTATTGAAACTACTTATTAAAAATTAGATATAGAGGTAAAGATTAGATCTAAGACAAGAATTGATGAATGGGTTAAAGGTTCATTCTCACCAACGGAAAATATTCATCCTAAAACTACATTTTTAACTAAAACGTAGCATTTATAGGGTTCTAAAATAAAATAAAATATCTGGGATGCAATGGTAATAAATTTCTGGCCAATACAGATGAGCTGACATTTATTTTCATATTATAGCCAATAACAATTTGATATAATTTTTTAGGTAAATAAAATAAAATGAAACAACTGGGAAACAATAATAATGCAATTCAGGCCAACAAAGATGAGCTGATAATTTATTATTTACATTATTACCAAGAACAAATAAATATAATTTAACACTATTTTAATAAAATAAAATAAAATAAAATAAAATGATACCTGGGATGTAATGATGATACATTTCTGTCAATACAGATGAACTGATATTTATTTTCATATTACAGCCAATAACAGATACTTATAATCTGACAGTATTTTTTTAAATAAAAAAAATAATAAAATAAAACTGGGAAACAATGATAATACAATTTAGGCCAACAAAGATGAGCTGATAATATTTTTTTTTACATTATTACCAATAACACATAAATATAATTTAAAAAAATAAAATAACATAAAATAAAAATAATACCTGGGATGCAATGGTAATACATTTCTGGTTTTCATATTATAGCCAATAACAGATACTGATAATACAATTCAGGCTGACAAAGAACAGCTTATAATTTTTTTACATTATTACCAATAAAAGATAAATATTTCATGTTATTTTACAAAATTAAAATAAAAATAACAAAATAAAAAGGGAATTCTTTAAAATGCTAAAAATTAATTTTGTAAAGCACTGTAATGTACATTACAAAAGAAATAGATCTCAGACAAGCACTGGTGAATGGGTTAAAGGCCAATTCTCACTGAGAGAAAATATTCATCCTAAAACATGATTTTTAATTGAAACGTAGCATTTAAGGTCCTATTCACACCAGAGGGTGAAAACGTGTTATGTCTGTCTCAGTATTTAATATGTACATATGAAAGAGGGAGAGTGTTGGTCTGTTTTATAGGTAAATGTTTCAGTTACTCATCTCTCAAGTCAAGCAGAACACTATAAACGTGAAACGCTCACTGACGTGCCGTGATGAAATTAAAATTGCGTTTCTCACGCAAACACAGGAGAGAGATCCTTCTGATTTACTGAACTGAATTTAAATGAAAATACACTATTAAATACACATTAACGGGGAAGCAACATGAGAACCTTCTGTCACTAGTCATTTCACAGCACATTATAGTCATATTACTGTAATGCTTTGGAAAATTTGTTTTTCTAAACTAGACGAGATGGAAAGTTTATGGGTTTTGGATTGGAATTGCCAAGTTTTCAGAAGCCAAATGCCTTTTTGGAGTTTATATATTTCACTTTGCATTGCTTCTGCTATGGACATCAATGATGCCTCAAATCGTGCAGCTTGAAGCGAGGTGTGAAAATCTAGAGACCTGAATTAATTTTAAAGAGTGCCCTTTTGACAGTATGTAACAACTTAGCAACCGCTCATAAAACCTTAGCAACCATATACTGACGCATTCAGAACCTGAGATGCACTGATAATGAAATTCTGGCCAATACAGATGAGCTGATAATCATTTTCATATTATGGCCAAAAACAATAAAATAAAATAAAATATTTATTTTCATTTGACAGCCAATAACAAATACATATAATTAAATAAAATTTTAAAGCAAATAAAATAACACAACTGGGAAACAATGAAATTAAAATTCAGGCCAACAAAGATGAACTGATAATTATTTTTGCATTATTACCAATAACAGATAAATATAATTTGATGTTATTTTACAAAAATAAAATGAAATTAAATACAATATAAAATAATATAAAATAAAATAAAAAGTTAATCCTTTTAAATGCTACAAATTCATTTTGCAATGATTGTAATGTACAGTATTAAAAATGTGCACTAATTTGAAGACTAAATTAAAGTGATTTTAAAGATTACATAAATGATGATAAAAAGTAATGAACAAATGTTTATATATATATATATATATATATGTAAAAAAAATAAAATAAGTAAAAGAATATGGAAACGTAACATGTACAATTACAAAGCATGCAATTAAAAAACTATCAATGCAACAAAAAAAGCAAAAAAAAAAAAAAAAAAAAAACGGCCAATAACTTATATACTATTAATATATTGCATAATAATATAACTGCAATTCTAGCAACGTGGCAGCTGTCAAGTTTAGACAATTCCAAACCTAATTGTTTGTGCTGTAAATGCAATACAGCACATGTAAACTCAGTGTGAGCTACATTCAGAGCCCATTAGATATCAAAGGGATCGTGACATCATCAAACCACTGACTTGTGGCACTAACCGGTCCGTCCCTCACTGTAGACCCTCCACAGACCCTCGGCCCTTCCATTCATGAATCAAAGCTCTTCACACTAATCAGCAAGATGAAGACACACTGGAGAACAGAGGAGGGTGAGTGTGAGTGTGAGCGGGAGACTGCGTGACACCGGCAGCTTTCCTGATGATGAATGAGCCATATTACTGAGGGCCTGACTCTGCCCCAATCCAGCAGCCCTAATCAAGGCACGGGCAAAACTATATTGAAATGAGGTGTGCGTATGTGTGTGCGCGCAGATAAGCAGTCTGAATGATGAAATGGTTCCCCTAATGGCCATCTCTCACTGTGACACATTCCCCGTGATGTTTAAATATTAGAATATTCAAAGAGGAACAACATGAATTAAAACTTCAAGAGATGATGATGATGTCACGAAGATCACATACAGGCATGTCGCGTGTTGAACGTATGATTACATGAGTGGCATCCACCACGACGGGGCCCTTAAATCATTACCCTGCTGTGTGAAACTGCAGATCAAATGATGATGGCATCCCATCAGCCTGCCTGCTGTTTCTATGACAACTGCTGGAGTCGCAAGGGCTATGGTGAGAGAGATTGGTAAAGTGCTGCAGGTCTGACTGATGCTGATGAGGAAGATCACAAGAGTCCTAATGGAACAGAGGAAAGAGCCGCTGGCCTGCCTGTTACTGCACAGCCAGTACCTACTGTACAATCAAAACACACACACATACACACACTGAACTCCTGCTGGCCCTCTCCTCTCTTGGGATTTGATAGGTTCCACGGACATGTGGGCTAAATTGCTCTGATTCCACGCATCAATCAGGACCCTGGCCTGGCAGCCCCCGGGACTGTCCGAATCTGTGCCTGATCATTATTCAGATGCTTCAAGCAATATCCCTGCAAAGGAAGGGAAGAGAACGAAAAGGAAGGAAAGGGAAGGAAAAGGAAGGAAAGGAAAGGAAAGGAAAGGAAAGGAAAGGAAAGGAAAGACAACAGAAGAAAAAGGAAAGAGGAAAGGAAAGAGGAAAGGAAACAGGAAAAGGAGGGGAAAGGAAGAGGAGGAAAAGGAAAGGAAAAGGAAAAGGAAAGGAAAGGAAAGGAAAGGAAAGGAAAGGAAAGGAAAAAGAGGAAAGGAAAGGGACAAGCAAAAGGAAAGGAAAGAACAGAAGGAAAGACAACAGAAGTACTGGAAAAAGGAGAGGAGAGGAGAGGAAAGGAAACAGGAAAGGCAAGACAATGGAAGGTAGGCAAGTAAAGGCAAGGCAAGGAAAAACAAGGAAAGGAAAGGAAAGGAAAGGAAAGGAAAGGAAAGGAAAGGAAAGGAAAGAGGAGATGAAACAGGAAAGGCAAGACAATGGGAGGAAAGGAAAGACAACGGAAGGAAAAGAAGGGCAGGGAAAGGCAAGGCAAGGCAAGGAAAGGAAAAAAGAAAAGAAACTGAACTGAAAAGAAAAGTTTCAAAAGAAAAAAGGAAACAAAGGAAAGAAGAACTGAAAAGAAAAGTTTAAAAAAGGAAGGGACAAGAAGGAAAAGAAAATGAAGCAAAGGAAATGGACGGAAACAGAAAGAGAGGAAAGGAAAAAATGGAAATAAAAAGGGAAGCAAAGGAGAAGAAAAAGGAAGAAGGTAAAAAAGTAAAAACCCAGGAAAATGACTATAAAGGGAAATCAAGTAAAAGGCAAAGGGAAAGGAAAAAAAGGGAAAAGCATAGTTTGATGATTTATGAATGTCCGTGAGACTCATTAGCATGAGGACAAAGGCGTTTCTACAGGGAGGGTCTGACAGAGGGGTCACAGCCTCAGTGTCTCTCCTCTCCCTGTCCTCTGTCCACACACACACACACACACACCCTGCTTCACTGATTTCACCGCCAGGGCAGTGACTTAAAACAGGCTGCCACAGTCTGACCACTGACCCTATTTTAAATAAGACGACATTTTAATCATACTATTCACACAGTTTACTCGTAGGACAAAGATTTACCATGGCAACTTATAATTCTGCCAAAATACAAATCCTTTAAACTATGCAAGACACCTGCAGAATCTTTTTATTTAATTTTATGATTGTGGATGCCAAGACATCATCACAACTGTAGTAGTAACTACAGAAACTCAAAATTTCAGTATCACAGTATATTTATAATAGATAAAGCAATGATTCAGAATATGTAAAGAGTGAGTAAGGGAGCCAATATCGAGATCATTGCAAGTCCATGCACATGTAACCAAATAAACTCCCAGTTAAATTTAGCGATCATGGATCAACACAACTGGCGTGGTTTCTCGCAGCACTTCACCCAGATAATCACTTCCTCATTAACTGTCTGTAAACTAGCTGCACCATGACCTCCATCACTATGACCAGTCAGATCCCAGATTCATTACTGCAGCAATGACAGCTGGGAGATGGAGTCGACAAACCCGCTTCCAACATGGACACCACCTGCCTGTTACGCTCCAATAGTTTGCTGTTTTACTGGAGAACCCACAGAGACATGGAGCTAGTTTTTGTTATTTGGTTGATCAGCTGTTTCCTAACTCATGTTCAGGTTTTGACCACTGCTCACCTCTTTGACCTGGAATATCATACCAGCTGTTTTCCCGTTAATTAACAGAGATGGGAAGGAAACGACGAGGGGATAGAGATGGAGAGACTGCCAGTGGGGAGGATAGAGGTTTGGGCCAAAGAAACTCCAGTCTCTCTCTCTCTGGTTTTGCTTTGGGGGTCTCTGTCTTAATGGGTCCATCTGTTAGTATTACCATGGACAGCTGTAATGCCGCTTACCACAGAGAAACACACACTAATGACACCACAAACACACACACATATACTGACACACAAAAAATGTAACTGTAATAAACTGCACTATTCTGTTGTAGTTGAAAATTCTGTCAACATTCAAGTTAACAAATTAAGAAAAAAAAAATATTAGTATTATAATTGTAGTTATACTATACAATAAAATAAATATTACTATAATTATTCTTAAATACTAGATTTTTAAATTACAATGAAATACTGCAATACACATTTCTTATTTTGATATTTCTTATTTTTCTCATAGCTTTATTTAGCAATAATAATCACTTAAACACTATTATTATTATTATTATTATTATATTGATACAGAATCTTTAGAATCTTAAAGATTTTTATGGGCAAACTGTACAGCCCTACAGACAAATAAAAAAGTATTTAATATATGCATTTTAAATAGCAAATTACATTTTTTCTTCCAAACTGAGCAGCCTTTAAAAAATACAATTAAAAAAATGTAAAAAAAAAAAAAAAATTTTTACAGCAAAGAAAGTGAGAGTAAATAAATTAAGAAAAATTAAACAATTCAAGAAAATAAATGAATAAAAAAAATAAATAATATTAAAAAATATATTATAATTTTACAGTCATACTATAAAGTACAATAAAATTATTAAATTATAATTAAAAAATTATAATTATTCTTAAATACTATATTTGTTATTTTACAATTATATGCATTTTAAATTGCAATTTACATTTTTTGAGCAGCCTTAAAAAATAAATAAATAAATACAGCATCAAAGAAAGTCCCAGTAAATAAATTAAGAAAAAAAATAAAGAAAATAAAAGTTAATATATTTAAAAAAGGTAAAAATATTAGTATTATAATTTTACAGTTGTACTGTAAAATAAAATTAATATTATAATTATTCTTAAATACTACAATTTTGTTATCTTACAGTAAAATATTACAATACAAATGCCTTATTTTTATATTTCTTATTTCTCTTATACCTTTAATTAGCAATAATAATGGCTTAAGCATTATTATTATTATTATTATTATTATACTGATATAGAATCTCTTTTTTTCTCATTTAATATATGCATTTACAGTTTTTTCTTCCAAATTGAGCAGCCCTAAATAAAAAATACAAAGAAAGTGTTTCATGGACTTCTAAAGTGGTATGAAAGCTTTGTGTGAGGAACAGACAAAAATATAAAACATTATTAAATCTTGATTGACAGTCGATTACCATTCACTGTAATGGAAAAGGGCTTCTAGGATGTTCTGCTATTAATCTAGCACACAAAAGAAAGTAAGTCACACAGGTTACAGTTAATAAATTATGACAGAATGAGCATTTTTGTGTGAATTATCTCTCAGCAGGTTGATTTTACAGTTTTTGCATTTCTTAGATAAAACCAAATCTAGGAATCTACAAACGACTGAGGAAATTCAGCATTCTGTGCACATTCCTCAACTAAAGTCTAACCTCATCTAAAGTCTAATTACACGCACAGACACACAAAATCACACACACACTCCCTCGTCTCCCTTCAATAGCTTCTGACATGTAATCCAAGATAACATCTGCTCATTGATCTACTCTGAGTCTAATGGAACTGATAGAAATCACCTTGTCTATACTCCTACACGTCACTTAGAGCTTAAGACACACTCTGTGTGTGTGTGTGTAGGTCACCACATAGAATCCTTATGAGGATATTTTTTTCTCGTTTTTGATCCACTGGCCTACATACATACATTAAACAGCCAGACAAACCTAATTTCACACACATGAACAACGAGAGATGAGGAAAAACAAGAAATGTAGTCTCTTAGTCTCATTTAATGGCATAGCCATTAACATAACCATGGTTTAGTTTTTTTTAGCTTGCTGCCTATTCTACTAAAAGTCGTAAAAGTTGTGAAGATAAACAAAATGTGTAAGAATCATCAATTTTCCTGCTCCCAGAGCTTATTTTCTGCAATAATCCAAAAGCCACTGGAAAAATTGGCCTATTGGCTTTTTGTCAAGGGAACCAGGGTTGACGCTAACTTACAGGTTGGCCTACAAAATTACGTCATCCCTGCAGCCCTCTATAGCAATACACTACAGGATTGCCTTCTCCACAATGATACATGCGATGCCTTGGAAAAAATCAAAAACGAGGTAGCATAATGTTTCCTCCTACCTTTGGGAACAGCCTTGATTTCAGGAGCATCTATCATGCTTTATGAGATGGGCAGCTCACTAGGGTTTCATGTGCTGGCAAACACTGATGCTGATCTAATACAATATACTTTCTACTGAGTGTGTTTCTATAACTCTAAAGAGAGTCTCTTTAAAACCCCTGCAGACTAAGATTGGGGAATAATGTAATACATTTCTGCTGTCTGCTCACATCAGACAAGACTGCTGACATCTCTTTATCTCCCTTTCTCTCCATCTCTGGTTTTCATGCATGGCTAGACATGACTCGATGACAATTGCTGCCTCAGCACCACAGTACAGTGGTGGATCCTCACTCAGACACACACACACACACACACACACACACACACACACACTATGATGAAGACCAGTCAACAGTGTCATAAGAAGCACTTTGTAAATGAATGTGTGTTAATTAAATGAAATGGAATTCTCCTAAAGCCACACAGTTTGAAAAGGTTTATATTAGAAAGTAGAACAAACATCCTGCTGTGCTGGCAATCTGTTGGCCTCATGTAAACACACACACACACACACCATGAGCTGATAGACTGATAGAGCAAAAACCAACAGCATGAGTAGAGACCAATCACAGTCACTAATCAAATGAACATTTGTTTTACGGAACACATAAACTCTAAGACGACTGAATTTTCTTTCTTATACCTGAACATCTCAAACATTTAGACGGAAGCCCATTTCCGCCCCTGAATAATAATTTTTAAAAAGTAAGAATAGTAGGATAGAAACTTGCAATTGCAAGTTATTAAGTCCAATTAAAAAAAAATTTGATTTGTGAGATTTAAACTTCCAACTGCCAGTTATAATGTCCGAATAGCGGGCAAAAAAAGACGTCATGTTCTCAGAATTGAGTCTATATCTCAATTCTGACTCAATAACTCACAATTGCATGTTATAAAGTCAGAATTGCAAAACATAAACTCTCAATTCTGAGAAAAAAAAGTCAGAATTGTGAGTTTATATCTTGCAATTCTGACTTTTGAGAATTGCGAGTATTTCAATTCTGACTTTTGAATTTTTTCCTCTCAATTTTGAGTTTAAATCAGTTTTTATCTCGCAATTCTGACTTTATTCTCAGAATTATGAGATACAAATTCACACTCGCAAGTTATTAGGTCCAATTCTGAGGGGGAAAAAAGACTGATATGTTGTCAGAAGTTTATATATCACAGAAGTTTTATATCTCACAATTCAGACTTAATAACTTGCAATTGCGTGTTATAAAGTCAGAATTGCGAAATATAAACTCGTAATTCTGAGAAAAAGGTCACAGTTGCGAGATAAAAACGTGCAATTCTGAGGAAAGAAAAAGTCAGAATCTTGAGTTTATATCTCGCAGTTCTTTTCTGTTGGTGAGTTTTTTCTCTCAGTTGCGAGTTTATATCATGCAATTCTGACTTTATAACTCAGAACTGTGTTATAAAGTCAGAATTGTGAAATTTAGACTCATAATTCTGAGAAAAAGGTCACAGTTGCGAATGAAAATGAGCAATTCTGAGGGAAAACAAGTCTGTATTGTGAGTTTATATCACGCAATTTGCAATTCTTTTTTGTTTGGAAATTTTTAAATTCTGACTTGTAGGGGTGTAACAGTACACAGATGTCACGGTTCGGTACGTACCTCGATTCAGGGGTCACGGTTCGATACATTTTTGGTACAACAGGAAAAAAAAAAAACAAATCAACTATGCTAGGTTTTTTTTCATTTATTTTGGACAGACAGTAGTACCAATTACAATTTTTTCCACCTTGATGTGAAAATACTAAATATTATATCAAACTATAATGTAAATATATAAAATAATTATATTATTTAATTAATTATAATGTAATTATAATTAAATATATATAAAATATGCAGTACATTGCCTATATACACACAAGGAATAATAAATAAATAAACAAATATATTTGATTTAGTTAACAGATAAACAAGGGAAAAAAACAGTGCGACACATAACGTAGCAGTTTCAGTTCATTTTGTGACAGCAAGGAAACTCAAATGGCAGAAAGCGACATCCTATTTGTTTTCTTTATTTTACAAAAGACCTTTTACAGTGATGCATTATTAACAAGACAGTAAATGACAGTGTTTTCAGTTGATTTTGCTGGTATAAGGAAACAGTTGAAGTAATTGCGCAGGTGCACACACACACAAAACATCAGTTCCAGCACTGCTGACTTGAAAGCGCAGTTGGTACTTCATCAAAATAAAATACAGTGAACCAAAAATCAGCGTGCCTGCCTCATTGTGTCACTGTTGCAACGTGACTAAAGTACAAAGTCTATAATTTACATAATAAATAATAGTTTAGCATTTGGACACAGATGATAGATCAGAATCAGCACATGGTCACTGTCTAGTGGACTTTGTTTTCAAGTTTGCAACTCACAGCATTCGCTGTTCTTCTGCTGGTGGTTATCAAACAGAGTTGCATTACTGCGGGCGCCCCCTTCTGGATTGAGGGTGAATTGCCTGTATTCGTTGTAAGGCCTCATGCATCGAACCGAGATGCCCATACCGTGACAGTTCGGTACGAATACATGTATCGTTACACCCCTACTGACTTGTGATATTTTCTTTCAATTGCAAGTTTATATCATGCAATTCTGAATTTATAAATCAGAATTGTGTGTTATAAGGTCAGAATTGCGAAATATAAACTCGCAAATCTCTGAGAAAAAAAAAAAGTCCAAATTGTGAGTTTATATCTCGCAATTCTTTTTTGTTTGAGAGTTCTTCAATTCTGACTTTAAAACTCACAACCGTGAGTTTATATGTCACAATTCTGAGTCAGAATTGCAAGATAAAACAGATATAAACTGCAACTGAGGCAAAAAAGTCAGAACTCGCAACTGTGAGAAAAAGATAGATTGCGAGATATAAACTCACAATTCAAACTTTTTTGCGAGTTACTAAGTAAACTTGAGATTGTGAGGAAAAAAATCTGAATTGTGAGAGAAAAAGCCGTAATTACTTTTTTTAGATTTCCATTCAGATCATGCTGCTGTCATTAAAGCAAAAATAGGACAAACGGAAAAAAACAACAAAAATAACAAATGGAATTCTGAATTAATTTTAATTAGTTCAATTTAATTTTAATTAGTTCAAATAAATGTTGTTCTTTTTAACTTCATATTCAAAGAATCCTGAAAAACAAGAAAATCACAGTTTTCTAAAAATATGAGGGGGCACAACAGTTTTCAAATTCAATAATAGGAGGAAATGTTTGTTGAGCCGCAAATCAGCATATTCAAATGATTTATGAAAGATCATGTGACACTGAAGACTGGAGTAAATTCAGCTTTGCTATTACAGAAATAAACTACATTTTAAAAAAATATTAAAGTAATTTTAAATTGGATTAATGTTTCACAATATTACTGCTTTTACTGTATTTTTTAATTAAATGCAGTCTTGATGAGCATAAATAATTAATATATATAATAAAATAAAAATATAAATATAATACATAAAGCAAAATAGAAACACTTTTAGTGGTCTCAAACATCTTGTCTATGATTATTAAAAAAAAATAATTGAAATGTTCTTATATTGTAATATTTGTAAGGCACAAAATAATCTCTTATAACCTTCTTCAAATTTCATTCTCATACACATACATATTTATTAATGCATTAAAGTTTGTAGTGCCACACGGTTGCCATCTGGAAGGCTTGTGTGGATGCATCACCTGTATGATTATGATTTCTATAAACTCACTCCCACACACACCACCGCTGGATCCGCCTGCCGCACCACACTATTCTGAAAAGCACACACATTTAGGGAGCTAGATGGAGTGTGCCTAAAAAAAGGCAGCGAGGGATGAGATGAAATGTCACAGGTTGACTCTTTCCATAAACATGGATCACTGGACTCTGAAAATCTTTATGAATTCAATATGACTGTTTATACTTCTGCATCTGCGGATGATGATCGACTGACACTGTGTTTCAACTCTATCTCTCTTTTCATCCTCTCTCTGCATTTGCATTCAGCATCACGCACACACGCTAAAGTCTGTCCTAGACTTCACCTCAACTTGCCGTTTGTGAATTATACCTCTACATTTGGCATCCACCACCACACTAGCTCTCAATTTGACCAGAAATACTAGCATGATTGTGAGAAGCCACCCACACTTCTCAAAAACTAAACAAAATCCTGAAATAAAGCCACCACATCCTTTTCATCTGGTCATCTCACGCTTTCTGTCCTTAGATGCTGTCTCCAGGCAGAACGGGACATTATAAACCCACATTTTTCCCGGCACTCTCTCTCCCTTCCATTCTATAGCATTTTTCCTGTATCCCCCGGCAACCAGTGCACTTACCCGTGTGCGCATGGGAGAAAGCAGCCCTTCCATGTCTTCTGCTCATTCCTCAGAATACCCACAATCCTTTTACTTGGCTATCATTGCTCCAGTAACGTATCCAAACCGGTCCACGCTCACCGAGCAATGAGCGCAGCTCTGGGCACACACTCGTGGACGCTCACACACATGCACGCACACACTCAACGTCAGAGCATCCCCCACCCCTGCAGAAAAGCCTCTGTGTGTGTGTACGTGTGTGTGTGTGAGTGTTCATAGAATGTAGGAGTTTGTACTTGAGAAAAGGTTGCTGCATTGTGTGTGTGTGTGCGAGAGAGATAAACAACCACTAGCGGTATTAGCCTTGATAAAAAAACAATTCTCTTTCCACTTTCCTTCAAAATCACTGCTGCTCAGTTGAGGAAAGGACATTTGGACTCTGGTGTGAAATGAACATTTGTCTATTCCAAAGCCAAGTAAACTACCTAACCAAAAATAATTAATAAATTAAATGAAAAATATAATAAAATATAGAATATAATAAAATTATTTATACATAGCATTTATATGGATATATTAATTTTTTTAGTAATATAATAACTAAAAATAATCCACTTAAACATATTTAACATTTAAAATACTGGCACATAATACAGTATAACAAATTAATAATTAATAAACTGAATTTAATAATAATAGAATGTAATAAAGTAATTTATATATAACATTTATATGCATATTTTTAATATTAAAATACTAACATATAACCAAAATTACACCAAATACACACATTTAACATTTAAAATACTGTACATAATACAGTATAACAAATGAATTATATATATATATATATATATATATATATATATAAATAAATATATTTATATGAATATTTTTATATTATAAAAATACTAACATAAAAATAAACCACTTATACATGCATATTTAATGTTTAAAATACTGTACACAATACAGTATAACAATACAGCAATAATAAAATATAATAATATATGACAATAAAAGCCTTTACTATCACTTTTTATCATTATATTTTTTTCCTTGGTGAAAATTTTTCTTCAATAAAATAAAAACTAAACTAAATTAAATTAAAATAAAATAAAAAAACTTTTCAATGGTAATATATATTTTTACAAAATATTCCTATTTTGAATAAATGCAGTTTAGGTTTTTGTTTTTCAAAGAATCCTGAAATTGAGGATAAATCAGTATATTAAAATGATTTCTGAAGGATCACGTGATGACTGATGAAAATTCAGCATTGAATCCACAGGAATAAAATACAATTTAAAGCATATTAAATAGAATAAAATAAAACAGTTATTTTAATTTTTAATAATATTTCACAACAATTACAGTTTTTACTGTAAATATTACTGAGCCCAAACTTTTTTAACAGTATATTATTATTGGAATCACGTTATACTGTATATATTTTACTGTATATAAAATCATCATAAAGCGTTCCCCATCATTAACTATCTTTCTTGTTTTGACCAAAATCACATGCATACATCAGAAGGATGTCCCAAAATGCATTAGCAACAGGCTCATGGGCAAAATTAATGCAAGAGTCAACAAAATTAGAAAGATTAGCTGATAATAAATAAACTTGCATTTCATATGTTCTGGAAAAGAGTTATATAATATTAAAATAGATATAAAATAGAGTTATATACAACTGCATTAAATGCATTAAAACCTTCACCCAATATCTCTGTGCTATGCATTAAGTTGCTAGCAAAAATTAAATGATACATATGCGAAGCATTAATTTCTATCTATGCAGACAGTTTCAAATCAGTCCAAGGTTCCATTCAACTTAGTATGCTCACTATGTAGGGGCAGTGGTCAGTTCACTAGGTTTCAGCACAGAGCTTCTGTCTCTCATTAGCAATCATTCTCACATCCTAACACACACACACACACTCTCACTCGATTCCTCTCATCTCCTGTCCCTAGAGTCTCAGCCCCGATTCTGGATCTAGGAGATTTCCTTACTATCTAAGTCTGATCTTTCAGAATCAATTAAAATATGAACACAAGCGTTTGTAGCTTTGCTGACAGATACATCTCTCTCCGCCACACATTTGGGACTTTTAGTTGCATCACTTCACTTCATTCAAAAGTCACAGGCGTGCTAATGAGTTTCAACAGCCATTTTATTCCTTAAATTATCTATCATGGGCCTTGCATACACACACACACACACACACACACACACACACAACTGTTTTAAGATTCATGCATCATAGTCACCATAGCAACCGTCTCCACCTTACATTTTACACTTCCAAATTCCACTTCCTCTCTAGGTTTGCTAAAACAGCTCACAACAATGATGTGCAATGATTTCCACTCTGGAAACAAAGCCACTTGTTTTTCTATCCGATGCTTCTGGAACTGGAGTTTAATCTGTCCTGTGTCATTTTTTTGTCAATTCAGAGCTTTTCTCACCATGACCTTTCAAAGCCAATGTGGAAATCAATGAACTCTCAGAGATCAAACTAATCTCTGTTCTTCACCAGTCAAAGCACCTGTCATCCACTCTGTTTACGACATATCACCTCTGGACTAACCAGTGCTGCATTTATTTATCTGTGACTATATGATGTGCATTTAAAGTTTATAGAAGGAGTTAAATGAGCATCGATGCAACATGCAACTACACACGTTCAACCATGTGTCTTCCTTTTCTAAAGGAGAGTCCACTTCAAAAAAAAAAAAGATTCACATATAATGTACTCACCCCTTTGTCATCCAAGATGTTCATGTATTTCTTTCTTCAGTTGTACAGAAATTATGCTTTTTGAGGAAAACATTTCAGCAGTTTTCTCCATATAATGGACTGCTATGGTGCCCCGATTTTGAACTTCCAAAAAAGAAATTTAAATGCAGCTTTAAAGGGGTCATCGGATGCTAAGTTCACTTTTACATGTTGTTCGAACATTAACCCTCTGGGGTCTGAGGGTGTTTTGGGGCCCTGGAGAAGTTTTGACATGCCCTCACATTTGTGCTTTTTTCAGTATCTTAAAAACATATTAATGGCTAAAGTCTGATTACATTGTAATCAACACAAACTGGGCTACAATAATATGCAAGCAACATTAATGTACATGTTTGTGTTTTTGAGAAAACAACATTTATGCGTGGTTAGTGAAAAACTAAAATCTTTAAGTCACTGAAATAAGGTCATGAAACACATTCAGAACATTAGTTCACAAGACTTTTGAGAACTGGATGTGGTTGTCTAGAGTTTTTTCTACAAAAAGATGTGAAAATCATCTCATTCACGCATTTACAGAAAACAATATATTGACTTAAATTTTCTAAAACATGTTTTGTGACTGAAAGGGAATATGCGAGGGAGTGACAACGACAACATCTGTAAGCATGTTAATATCAGGAGCATCTGTAATATATACATATAGTATGATTTTGTAGTCATAGACTCACACATGCTTTATACTATCTTTAAAAAATGGCATTTTATATCTGAGAAACTAATTTTTATTGTTTAGCACGTTAAACATCTATTCATTAACATAGTATTAATAATAAACTAATAGTATCCTATTGTTATACGATAAATAAATAAATAAATAAATAAATATGATGTTATAGTCATAAACACAAGCATGCTTTGTATGTCTTATACAATACAAAGCCATTTTATGTCTGGGAAACTAATTTATTATTGTTAAGCACATCATAAATATCTATTCGTGAACAGAGTATATGACAGTAGTTTTGTCTAAACAATCTTAGACTCTATCATTCAGTGTTACAGTGTAAACACTATTACTTTTATATCGCGTCATTTTTATTTTAATTAAAAACATCCTGGCGTCGTCAAACATTTCGATGCAATGAAATGAAACATACTTCATAACGTTTCACTTGATTACACGTAGTCAGGAATTATAGTTTGGTCTTATAAGTCTTCTTCCAGTAACAAGATGCAGGTAGCCGAGATGAACAATGAAGTGAAGTCTCCCGCTTTGTTGACGTTGATGTGGGCGGTTCGCCGCTTGCGCCTCCACGTGGCTGATTATAATAACAAACTGAAAGTAGCTCGTGGGCGTGATCAAATTAAAAATAATTAGGTCTGACGAGAAAGACTGGACATGGGGTTGGATTCATACAGATTACTTTAACACATGATATTTGTTTTCGATAAGACTTACTCCATTTAAAAGTAGACATATCAGGCTTTCTGTAGATATCTCTCTCATGTCTCTGTGTGGAGTATTCGCTGAGTTTTAGCTCATTTTAGTGACGCATTTCTTAATGACGATCACACAGAACAACGCGGCAGACTGCATATCCTGTTTGTTTGCTTTATTTCACAAAACCATAGAGTGTTGTTGTTATGATGGAGAAATTGAAGTTCTTTTTGGCGTTATCAGAAAAACGGCCACAAACAGCGCCGCGACAGTTGACTGACATGAGTGTTTTACCTCAGATCAGCTGTAACAGTCTGCCCACTTTGTTTCGATGCCGGAAAAGGAATGTAAGTTAGACAAGAATATCTCCAACTGAGCGATTGAGGTGTTGTGTTGCTGGATGTAATAATGAACGTAGTGGTCGTCATTTACATCCGACATCTGAGCCGCTGAAGATGCAGTAGATTACGTTTGTTTGTGAAGGGAATGCACCTTCCGATCTACATATATCCATCTATGTTCGCGCAAATCATTCGTGATCCAGCTTCACTTACAGCAGAAGTGAGTATAAGGGTTTTTTTTTAATGAATTTTTGCGATCGCCTTTCCTAATAATGTGCTAGTTAACAAGTTTAGCGGCTAGAGAGAGGCAGGGCGAGCAGAGCTCATTTGCATTTAAAGCAGCCTTGACCAGAATGAGATGATTTTTGCAGAGCTTATTTTGGCAAGGTAAAAAGGGTGTTTTTTTACACAACCTTGTGGAAAATGGGCATCCAATGACCCCTTTAAACGATCCCAAATGCGGTTGTAAACAATCCCAGCCGAGTAAGAAGGGTCTTATCTAGCATAACGATCAGTTATTTTAATAAAAAAAAAAAATAATACAATTTATATACTTTTTAAATGTCAAACGCTCGTCTTGTCTCACTCTGCCTGGACTGTTTTTGTTCCAGTTCATGACAGTTAGGGTATGTCGAAAACTCCCATCTCATGTTCTCCCTTAACTTCAAAATCATCCTATATCACTGTTTTACCTTTTTTTGTTAAGGGTGTTTGATCTTCTTTGCATGTTCACTTTACAAAGACCGGGTCGGTACTTCTACAGAGATATAGGATGATTTTTAAATGATTTTTAAAGAAAATACATTTGGAGTTTTTTGACATACCCTAATGGTCTTGAACCAGAATACACAGAGTTTAGGGAGAGTAAGACAAAAAGAGCATTTGAGATAAAAAAAGTATTTAAATTGTATTTTTTTTAATGAAAATAACCGATCGTTTCACTACATAAGACCCTTCCTCCTCGGCTGGGATAATTTACAACCGCATTTGGGATCATTTGAAGCTGCATTTAAACTGCATTTTGAAAGTTCAAACTCAGGGCACCACATCCGTCCATTACATGGTGAAAAATCCTGAAGTGTTATTCTCAAAAAACATAATTGCTTTACGACTGAAGAAAGAAAGACATGAACATCTTGGATGACAAGGGGCTGAGTAAATTATCTGTAATTATCTGTCCTTTAACATGCAACTAAACCATTCAACCATGTGTTTTCCTTATGAGGATGTGTTCAGCATATGAGATTTGTAATTGATTTGACGTAGCAACACAAACACACACTCATTTAAGGCAAGTGCACAAAATTAAAAAAAGAGATCCAAAATTCACCCAAAAATGAAAAGTCTGTCTTTTTTTCCTCAAGTTGTTCCAAACCTGTATGAATTTCTTTCATTTGTTAAACACAAAGAAGATATTTTGAAGAATGTTGGTAACCAAACAGCTGACGGTAGCCACTGACTTCCATAGGGTACCATAAACTGTGTGATAACCAACATTCTTCAAAATATCTTCTGTTTGGTGTCTGTTTTTAAGTGGATTGAACACAATGAAATAAATTAGTATAAAATATATAGCAGTTATATTACTTAGCTAATAAAGTAAATCAAACAAACAGCAGTGCATTTAGAAAATGCAATAAGCAAATTCATATGTAATTCATGCATTCTTCATTCATTTTCTCACACGCTAAATGCACAAAAATACATTATTTATATCTACATGATGTTAATACAAGGTTACAGGAATTACTTAAGGTTTGCTGCCAGTTAAGCTATTGCTTCTTAAAACTACATACTGTAGAAACAAATCACGAGTAAACAGTGAAGTTGAAATTGAGTTTCTTTCATTCCACTAAACCAACCACTGGATATCCATAACACAAACTTAATAAACACTGGAAATCTGATTCCTACTTACTGAGCCAAATTACTGAGGCAAATCATTTGAACACAAGAAAATTCCATTTCAACCACCAAGGTTTTTTGCGGTGTCAACATTGAGTGGCAAACTCATCAATCTTTGAGCTGACAGGAAGTGTTAAACTGCCAAAGGTACATCCCACCGCCGGCAAAATACACACATACACACACACAGGCTCCACGCATACTGTACATCAGGAAAAAATGAGAAAACTCTGACCATAAATATTTGTTACCACCTATATTTTTTTATATTAAATAAATACAATAAATAGTAAAATATAATCAATAAAATGATATATAGAAATGCTTCTTTTAATATATATGGAAGAAAAGGACAAAAACATGAATTAAAAAAAAAAAATCTGAAAATTTAGAAAATTAATAAAGTATACAGGAATCAAAAAAACATATAGGCTAATATAGACATAGGTCCTCACGGCAACTCATCAAAATAAAAATTCGGTTTAAATTGAAGAAACAACTTTCTGTTGTACAGTAGAAAGTACATCTAATATGATAATAATAATTATTATAAAACTATTATTCAATAATTATTTTGAAGGAATAATCACATTTTTCCATCCATGTTTTAATTTTAACCATAAACCTCTGTTGTGCAGCACTTTATTTGTCAAAATATTTTTTTTTTCATTTGATTAGAAATTAAATCTGTTTTATGCCTTCATTTGACCAGAAAAAAATAAAACAAAATTACACAGGATACTAAAATACTAAAAATGTATTTTCTTGTCAAATGTTTAATAAACGTAATTAATTAATTTGCGTAAGTGTCATGATTTTCAATCAAATAGACATGCTTTTTGATTACTAAAATTTAATTTAACCATGCAAATGGAGTCCAGAAAATTAAAACGGGGGGGAAAAAAATCTCAAAAAATGAAAACAGAAAAAAAAAAATGGAATTTGGGAGAAAAAAAAAGATTCATGGGGAAATGATCAAAGAAATATGTTTATGTTGTACAGTAATATGCATGTCTCATTGATAATAAAAATTATTATTATAAAAATATTATTAAAACATTACTTTTAAGAAATAATCACAATTTTTCTTCCATGTTTTAATTTTAACTATAAACCTGTTGTGCAGCACTTTGTTTGTCAAAATAAACATAATAAATTAAATTAGTTTTATGTCTTCATTTTACTTTTAACAAACTGTTACTAAATTTAACCATCCAGAAATCCAAAAAAATGAAAAATAGAAAAAAAAATGGAATCCTAAAAAATTAAAATGTGAAAAATCGGGAGAAAAATTTAATTTCATAGGATTCCCTATCTGTGTGTGTATGCATGTTCCAAATAAATTTACATGACCACTGTATAAAAGTTTTATTCACTCGCCAAAGCCTATTTTTACTTGTGTTTGGCAAGTGTTCATTTTGGACCCCGCATAGAGACGAAGCCCCTCAGTGTTGTGATGGATAGCATATGTTTGCTTAAAACACACAGAGCTCCCTATGAAAGACACAAAAGATGAAGCATTACATCATCAGTGGTTGACATGGCAATAGAGGGTTGAACATTGTGTCACTGGGTAAATATTGACTCTGATATCCAGACAGATCCAGGCTGGAGAACACAGAGGAGTATAATTTTCTCTAAGTATGTCTGCTGAAGGCTTTCATTAGGATCTATAGAGCGTTAGGATCCTGCTAATGGCTCTTCGCCCCTGGAAACAACAGAGGAACAGGCTTCACAGTGGGACAGCTCTGGACTAATGGCTGTAATCATCAATTAGTCGCCATTAACATAACAAGCTAAAATGAACCAATTAAGAATTCATCAGGCCAGTCGCTTTAAAGAGCGTTTCCATCTCGGCTGAAGGTCTCGATAGGAATTACACTTCTTTATTAATTCATTGTGGATGCCAGTTTAGGTATGTTTGTAGGATTGGAGAAAGCTTAATTAATTTGCTCCTGCTGAGTGAGTAATCCTACAAATAATCAGGACATTTTTATTAAGAACTGCCAATGTACATTTTAAAAAGCAGGGAAAAAAATGGTTAAAAAACATTGTTTCCATACCAGTGGTAGATTTTATATTAATATATTTTTAGTTGATTTTAATTTAATTTTTAGTCATTTTGTTATGCGCTTTTGTCATTATTATTATTTCTTTATTTATTAATTTTACTATTTAGGTTTAATTTATTATTATTATTATTATTATTTCAGTTTTAGTTTAAGTTCAGTTTAATTGTTTTATTTATTTCATGTTAGTAATTTTTTATTTTATTTCAATATTTCGAATTTTCATTTCAAATTTTTTCTCTAACATTAATTTTGTTGTTTGTTTTTAGGTTTATTTCATTTAATAAAATTAATTTAGTTTTAGTTTAAGTTCAGTTAAATTTTTTATTTCCAGTTATTTTTCTAGTTTCTAGATATTTTATATCAGTTTCAATTAGTCAATTAATTAGTACTAGTTCCTAATATTCATAACCTAATATTCATACATTTATACATTTATAGTTTACTTCAGATTTATTTGAGTCAACAAAAATAGTTTTAATAGTTTTAGCTCTAATAGTTTAGTTTTACCTAATTTAAGTACCATAGTATAACTTTAGATTTTTGAGCACTGAATTCAATGCTAATGCCATTACAATTGAAAACCATATAAATACCATTCATTCAGAAAATAAAAATGGCAATCATTACCATAGTATTACCATCTAGTATTGTGGTGCTAACACAAGGACACACTTCCAGAGGCACAAGCAGCAGAAGCTTCATGAGCAGCTCAGTCGCCATGGCAACCAGAGACAACAATGAGCTGTGTCAGAATCGATGTGTTAAAGTGATGATCAATGACGAGCACACGTCCCCATGCAGCCAACAGCAGAGCTGTCATATTATCTGTCAGATGTTCCCCAGCCGCAGGTCCTCATGTGTGTGTGCTATTGATAACTGCACTGCTGGATTGATTGAATGCTGATGCTGATATTTGGGCTTCAGGCTTGTTTGAAGAGCATTAACCTCTCTGTTTCTGTTCCAACACACGTGTGGGCCGTGTGAAGCACACATGTATGAACTAGCAAATCGATCATCATGAAGTTCACAATGAAATCCCTGCACAACTTTGGTCATTATTATAACAGTTCACTCATATCCCTGATGGCTGTGAGTAAATACACTATAGAGATACGGTTTACTCTTTCTCTCATCATTTTAATTTGAGCACAGGGGTGACTCTGGGATTTCAGCATGAGGAGAGCTGAGCCCAGTGTGTGAATCATACGCTGATTTTTAGGTGGACTGAGTGTGGTTAACGCACGCATTTGACATCAAGTGAAAATATGCACAATTTCTACCCTAAATTTTATTATTACTAAAACATTTGTCTATACAAAAAACGGAATTAAACAAGGATGCAGCAATATTAGATACTATGCAAAAAAAAAAAATGTTTTTTTTTTTTGTTATGCTAGATAACTAATAACAGCCAATATTACAATTCTATGGAATATGCATAAATGCATAAATACAATCAATCAAACAAATAAAACAACCAAACAAATAAATGAAACATATGAAACATAATTAATTAAATGAACTTTGCCATGTATAATATACATTAATAATTTATAATATTAATGTATTATATATATATATATATAAAATATACATTAATAATGAATAATAATTTAGAGATTTACTAAAAATAAAACATTTAATAATATTTGTTTTGTAAAAATGAATTTGACATTTATCTAAATGTAAAAGTATATATATATATATATATATATATATATATAAATATACAACATATGTGAAATAATTCATACAACAACATATAACAACAACAATAAAAAAAAATACTACTAACAAAAATCTAATATGATATTAATATTTCAATCAATCAAGCAAAATACATAAAAGAAACAAATAAATAAAAATAAATAAATTAAAAATAATTAAAATGACCAAATACCAATATTTGGTATTTCACATATAGTAATACAATATGTGTGAAAAAACAATAAAAATAAAGTATATTACAATAATAATAATAATAATAATAATAAAATATATTACAACAACAATAGCAACAACAACAACAACAATAATAATAAGAATAAGAATAATAAATTACAATAATAAATAATAAAAATAATAATGCCAACGTGAATATGATTATGACATTAATATATCAATAAATCAACGAATCAATCAATCCATAAAATAAAAAATAAATAAATAAATAAATAATGAAAATAAATTTAAATCATATTAAATGCTAAATGAATTTTGGCATTAAAACATTATAATATACACTACCGTTCAAAAGTTTGGGGTCAGTACATTTTTATTGTTTTTTAAGAAGTTAATACTTTTATTCACCAAGGATGTATTAAGTTAATAATTAAAAGTTTATTAAAAGTTAATAATAAATAATTTACATTGTTATAAAATATTTATATTTTGAATAAACACTGTACTTTTTAAACTTGTTATTCATGAAAGAATCCTGAAAAAAAAAAAAAATCACAGGTTCCAAAAAATATTTGGCAGCACAACTGTTGATATTATCCAACATTGATCATTCTAATAATAAATCCGCATATTAGAATGATTTCTGAAGGATCATGTGACACTTAAGACTGGAGTAACAGCTGATAAAAATTCAGCTTTTCATCACAGGAATAAATTCTATTTTAAAGTATGTTAAAATAAAAAACATTATTTTATATTGTAAAAACATTTTGCAATATTACTGTTTTTTTTCTATATATTTAATCAAATAAATGCAGCCTTGATGAGCATAAGAGACTTCTTTAAAGACTATTACAAGTCTTACTGACCCCAAACTTTTGAACGGTAGTGTACATTAAGACAATAATTTTGAGATTTACTAAAAACAAAACATTTAACAATATTATTGATGTTTTGTAAAGATTAATTTAAATGAGTATTGGATGACTACAAAATAATCTAAATGTAAAACTAGGCAAAAAGAGCATACATTTAATATTCAAGAACAAATATTTTTTAAAAATCTTATAATATATATAATAATATATTACATTATATTATATTCTATAATTTTATTACATTATAATACATTATATTATTACATTATATTATTGTAATAACCTTACTATATATATATATATATATATATATATATAGACACACACACACACAGACTTTCACATATAGTAAAATAATATATGTGAAATAATATTAATGATTAATAATAATAATAAATATATTACAATAATATTACTAACAAAAATATATTATCATTGATTATTATCGTTATGATTTATGATTAAATAAATAAATAAATAATTGTGAGTTTTTAATAGACCAACATAACAGCATTTTTAATTAGCCATCAGCAATTTCATATTTGATTGTACTAAATAGTATATTTTCACCAAAATTGACAGAATTCAAATGTGAGATTAGGATGGAGCACGTCTCAATGTGCAAAGCAGCACTGCAGCTCCAAATCTGTGTTGATACTCTTTACAGGGAAGAAAAATACTTGAAAGTTTTTAACAACTAGTAAGAGGAGGATCCACCGCATGGCTCTAGAGTGTGAATGCCATGTTGATAACAATTGTATATGTGTTTTTGTTGCATTTTTACAAATATATACTACCGCATTACCCACTCAAGCAATATCACAGCGTGTTACCACAGGCCATGCTTTCATATATCATTAAAGGTGACGAAAATACCCAATAAAGCAGGTCCTGCATGCTGTGCTCTCTACTTCTCTCCCTGTGTGTGCGGAGACCCTGCAAACACTGGAGTATGAAGTCACTCGCTCCGCAGTCGCCTAGCAACTGTCGTCAGGGGCAACCCCTGCCTGGCTTTCCAGACGGCAAGCAGTGATGGCTGCATCTGCGTTTCTTCTTCGCTTCTCTCTGTTTTATTTTTTTGTTAGTGGGGGTGGGAGACAGCAGGAAACAAGCGGGAAGCGGGACAGCGCGGTCTGTCCGTCATCTCTGATCTCCGTCTCTCTCCCGCCTCCAGTGCCAGGGCAAACACACACACAAATACACACACGCACAAACAAAAGAAGGACAGCCAGCCAGTGTCTGCTCTGTGTGACGTCCATTCATTCGGCTAATGGCAAAACATTATTTTTAAGGCTATTCTTTGCCTTTTCAAAAGCTTGCAATCCATCTCTGCTGCATTCGCGGTTAACGTCATCACTACGTTCACAACATTATCAGATGCAGTCAGTTTTTACGCACATTGTATGCAAAAGAAGTTATTCCTAAGTGGTGGGTTGTGACCCAAAAAAGGAATTGGTACATCTGTTTACTTCAGTACAGTACAACTTCAACGCTGTGTCCAATTTAAAATCTGGGTCCTGAAAGAAAACCACTGTGTCAAAGCACCAGAACAAACCTCAAAGTGTGAGACTCATGGGGTGCAAGACACTTGATTTCCATTCCCTGCAGGAACTGAAAAACAGAGAGACTTTGCCTGAATGTAAAAGTGAGGAGACATAGCTTCCAAATGTCATGTGTCATTGAGTACCAGAGGATTCAATTAACAGAAATCGTTCCGTCCCATAACGGAGAGATTACTGTTATCCCCGCAGAGTGAGTATTGCAATACATTTAAGGAGATAAAAGAGGACATAATGAAATATCACTCCCTTGATGGTCTCGCATTACTTGCTATATTAGCAGAGGATTTTTATCCCTGGTCATCTACCGACTCAAAGTGCACTGCTATTTTAAGATTATGGTAATATTTAAAAAGCATGTTCCAGGTTCACTACAAGTTAAGCTCTAAGCTGGAGATGCTGCTGATTAACACAGACAATCATTTTCACTTTAATTGTAACAAGAATCAAGAATTAAAATGACTTGCAATTCAAAGTTGATAGATAGATAGAAAGATAGACAGATAAAATTATAGATAGAATGATAGAACATAGCACAATATATAGAACGATAGAATGGTAGAACAATAGACAGAACGATAGAACGTCAGAATGACAGAACGATAGGATGACAGAACGATAGATAGAACGATTGATCGATAGATACGTAGATGATAGATAGATAGATAGATAGATAGATAGGATAGATAGATGCAACAATGCAACAAACGTTAGAAGGAACAAAACAAATGAAAGACTGACAGATATAAGGATAGACAGAAACCATTGTGATAGGCAGAATGATGGATAGACGGATAGACATGCAGACAGATGGAGACAGAGACAGACAGACAGACAGATAGATGATACATAGATAGACAGACAGACTGAGATAGACAGACAGACAGACAGACAGACAGACAGACAGATGGAGATAGACAGACAGACAGATAGATGATACAGACAGATAGACAGATAGATAGATAGATAGATAGATAGAACGGAGACAGACAGACAGACAGACAGATAGATAGATGACATACAGACAGACAGACAGACAGACTGAGATAGACAGACAGACAGATAGATAGATAGATGATACATAGACAGATAGATAGATAGATAGATAGACAGACAGACAGACAGACTGAGATAGACACAGACAGATAGACAGATCTGGAGATAGACAGACAGACAGATAGATAGATACTGATACACAGACAGATAGACAGATAGATAGATAGATAGATAGACAGACAGACAGACAGACAGACAGACGGAGATAGACAAACAGACAGACAGACAGATGAATAGATAGATAGACAGATATATATATAGATAGATAGATAGACTTGGCATCGACTTGTCCTATAGGAATGTAAAGTAGCAGTAGTAACTGGTCTGTGCTGTGAATGAAACACTCATATACAGCATCCCTGCTATGAAATGTGTGTCTGGGCTGGAGCTCAAAAGCCAGACCAAACTCATCATTTTTATGAAGCCATTTCTTGTCCTTTGGAAAAGAGATCTGTTGCCATAATTTCAAGCAGTAACACTTTCCTTCACATTTGCACTGCCATCGTAAGTCAGTCCAGCATTATGATGTCATTTAGCACCGCCACACCAGCGTCTCAGGCCAGGAGATGGCATTACACACGCACCTTACACACCACTGACATGTCATTTATACACACACAGGCTCTTACACAACTCCCTAGAGACTGTACACGTGTGTGTGTGTGTGTGTGTGTAGGTATGTAGTGATGTATTGTTTCTGACAGAGGGAGATTTCTCTAGAGAAATGCAGCAGTCAGTGTCACACACGCTAAACACTGGGAATAAAGAGGGAGAATACAGATATTTAACTGAAATGATGCTAAAAATTCAGCTTTGAAATCACAGGAATAAATTACATTTTAAAATACATTCAAATAGAAAATAGGTACTTTAAATATTAAAAATAATTCAAAATTGTACTGTTTTGCTGCACTTTGGATCATATAAATGCAATACATAAATGTCTCAAACTGAGTAGTCTGACTAGTCAAAATTTGCTGTTAAAAATCAGATATCTCAATACGATCTTGTGACATTTCTCATTATTCTGTCAGAGATTAAATTATTTTTTTAGACAGTTATTAACTAAAACTAAAACAATTTTTTTAATTAGAACTTAAAAATGAAATTCAAATGAATAAAAATTAATACATTTGAATAAAAATAAAAATAAAAATAAAAATGAATAGACGAAAAACGTTAACTTACAAAAAATGAGAAAATAACTAAAATTAAATTTATATGCTGGATTAAAAAATAAAGCTAAATAAATATACAAATAAATAAAATAAATATAAAAACACAACTAATAAAAGGACAAAAACTTAAATGACTTGAACTAAAATTAAAATAAATTAAAATCTAAAAAATATGCTAACTGAAATATTACCAAGTATAATACATATTTAGTTCTATACTCATTTAAGTTCTGTGACAAAGTTGATGCCTAAAAGAAACTTAACTGCATTTGGCCTCCTGAGAAATAAAAAAGCAACATCTGAGCATTAAATATTTCTCTAAGCCGGTATGCAAATAGATTGGCAAATTAATTATTCATCAGTTCAGTATGTCTTCAATACATTATCTAGCTCTTTATCATTTTATAATGCATACTGACTCAGAATAACACTACTTATTAACAAAATAATTATTTTTAGGACTGCTATAAAAATAAACCCAGTGTTGAATGAAAAATGGCTTTTGTTCCCGTGTTTTTTGCACCTCTCCCCCAGGGTACCTTTAGAGATGAAGTGACCTTAAAACACCAGCAAAAAAAAAAAAAAACAATTCGTTTGGCCCTTTTGACCTTTCACCTTTGAGCTTGGGCAAAGGGATTTGGAGTGATTTAAATCAAGCAGACAGATGGAAACACACACTCCCAAAACAAAACCACACACATACAGGAACTTGAAGGGTTTAAGTGCTACGAGCTGCAGCTTAATGATCTGTGATGGCCACATAAATTCATTTCAGAGTTTGCACAATGTAGCGTGTTACAACAACACACACTTACATGCTGAAGTCACGACATCACAAGCATGCATCATTAAGGAATCGATAAACACTGTGCATGAAGGCAGTTGGAAATGTGACATGACACAAAAACAGATGTAATTATCATGAGTGCATCTCATCCAAAACTCACATGTGCACAGGTTTACACACAACTTCCCATAGATAACCGACAATAAGTTGTCATATAAGCATATGGTCACACAATCAGTACTATCACCAAGGGACAGACACGTGCACGCACACACACACAAGCCTTACACTCCTGAGGTTGATTTCTCATTTTAGCTGAGCAGGAAAAGACATGCTGCATTGAGGGAATGGAGGGCAACAGAGATGGTAACATCTGTTTGGACTGGGGAGCCATCTAGTGGGACTTGGTTAATTAATTTGGCTCATTCGGAGGGTTATTCTGGGCTCGGTTCATTTGCGTCAGTAACTGGTTCTCTCCTACTGTTTTTCCTAATTGTCTGAATTTTGGATTGAAATAAATGGATTCAATTAGCTCATGGCCACTAATCACAAACAAATTAAGTTGCATCTCAATTTGCAGACATGTACTGCACAATAGAAGTACTTAAAAAAAAAAAAAAAAAGAAAGAAAAAGAAAAAAAAAAAAAAAGTGCACTTTCATCAGCAATTACAATTATAATAATTAATTACTTACATTTTCCTTGATGTTTATTATATATATACACTTCTTATTTATTTTTTTATTTACAAATAATATATTTATTTGAAATATTATTGTTAACGACAAGAATTATTACCATATCAAAAGTGCACTGAAAATAATATTTACATATTACTTGATATTTGTTAGATATTATATTTATTATTTAAGAAATCTTAAGTAATAACAAATCATATATATGTATGTAAATATATAATATGTATATATATATATATATATATATATATATATATATATATATATATATATATATATATATAAATAATACATTTAGCATATATATTTCTGTTTTACTATTATTATATAATTATTATATTTTTTCTATATATAAATATATTCTTAGATGTATATATTTAAAAATATAGTATAAAAAATATAATATAAAACATATTTATTATTTAGAGAGAGATTTTTCATATTCAGATATTTCATATTTCCATGTTTTTTTTTCTCATACAACACAGGAATTAGTATAGCAACCAAGCAGCTTTTGCACACCATTTTTAACATACTATAACTTCAGATGCATCCTAATTATCCACATACTTTCTATTTATTCTATACACAGATTTTATAGCAATATGGGTGCATCATATTTCAAAAGCTCATAGGATGCATGTCTTATCCTTTAGCGCCCTCTGGTGGACAAATACATTCAATGAACCATATGCAACAAAAATTTTACACACCATTTTCAGTCGTACTCTCATAAATTGCTCAGTCTAAAAGCAACCTTGTTTAACTTTAAGACCATCCCTGGGATATTTAAAGGATACTTTTCGTTTTGAGGATAATTATTTGCCATATTATCTTGTTTTTCAGATAAGATTCCCATTGAGATTATATGACCACAGGATGCCAAGTAAATCTGTTGCTATGGAGACAAAGGTGAAGCCCTCCTGTCCTTTCTATACACTCATATTTTGGGTGAACTATCACTTTAAAGCTCACAAGATGCTGTATGGATCATTTTTTTAAATCTGGCTGGATAATATGGATCATCAGGTTTTACACAAACTTGTGGAGTTTAGTACACACCAGCTGTCACTTTAAAAGGGGGCTAACCAAATATTCACATTCTGAAATTCATATTAATTTTTCACTCAAAACTGCTAATTCAAGCCATCAGAACAACATTTAACAACATGAGCATTTTATATTCTGTAAATGGCTCGGTGGTCTGTCAGAGAATCTGTATTCTTTCCAATGTCTGACAGTCAGAAACGGGACTGTCAATCAAATTTCCACAGTGAATCATAGATGGACCTGCCGTTGGAGCTGATTTCGTATATTTTACATTCACTCCTAGTGCTGATCATTAGGAAGTTGTCAGATGCAGCTTATTTTGACTGACAAAACCCCAGCAATAAATGTGCATCCCTAAACACCTCCTACTCTATGCAAACCTTCCGGAGTGACATGACAATTCATCCCACCCATTTTCCCAAAACTCCATCAGATTACACCAAATGCACCGAGACATAAACAAGTGGAAATGTCAGGCATCAAATGCATCGTGCATAACTAAATTATTCTTTGTAATCATATCTTCTGCACTGTTATGCACAGGAAAAGCAGATAAAGAATGAACTATCTAATCTGGAATATGACATGCAGGTGGATGATTCAATTTGCAGCATTTAATTTAAGGTATTAGGGTGTGTTCTCCGTATAGCCACCCAATTTAAACGTAACATGATTTGGTCGGCTTTCCCTCTGTACCGCAGCGTGGGTTTCAGTCACTGACATCTGTTGGGTCTATGAGGCAGATGGTTTCATGCACACACACAGTGGCATGGCACTCTCTTCACTAATTCAACTCCCCTGCTGCTGGAGCAGAAACTACCAAAGCGATCCTCCGCACCCACACCGGATAACGGCATAGCTATACTGTAAGAGCGCATGCTTCAACAAACTTTAACAAAACAAACTGTAAAAGGCTGCATTCAGACATTGTTTACATGTCTAAGAGGATGGTTCTTGACCAGAATAAGCTGCAAAGTGCATATAAAAATACTGCAACTTCATAAAATAATAATAATAATGATAATAATAATAATAATAATAATATTTTATTATAGATTAATACTTCAGTATTATAATTTAGGAAAAGTGTGCATTTACACTGCTAAAACATTGTATATAGCATCTACAGCCATTTTATATTACTGTCATTTGAATATGTAAAATAAATAAAATCTCTCTTCTTGTTTTTAAAGGTGTCATCAATGCACAATACTATATTACATATTTTATGCAAAAGCATAATTTATACAAAATGAAAATAAAATAATAAAATAAAATAAAAAAATCGTAGTCAAAGAGAACTGACTGAATTGCAAGACATAATTATGTCTTATTGACAGGCACAATACTATATTAAATATGTTATGCAAATGCATAATTTATACATAATGAAACACATAAATACAATAAAATAAAAAAAAATCCAAGACATAATTGTGTCTTATGAACAGGCACAATACTATATTTAATATTTTATGCAAATGATTAATTTATACATAATGAAAGAGGAAAAATGAAATAAAATAAAAATGAATAAATAAATAAAATAAAACATAATTATGTCCTATGAACAGGTACAATACTACATTAAATATTTTATGCAAAATCATAATTTATACAATGAAAGCTAAAATAAAATAAAATAAAATAAAAAAAATCCAAGACATAATTATGTCCTATGAACAGGTACAATACTATATTAAATATTTTATGCAAAATCATAATTTATACAATGAAAGCTGAAATAAAATATAAAACAAACAAATAAAAAAATTTAATTAAATGAAATAATCCTAGTCAAAGAGAACTGACTGAACTGCAAGACATTAAATAATTACTTTTTTATTTAATAAAATAAAACATTCAAATAAAATTAAATAAATCTTTGTCGAGAACTGACGGGTCTATTTTTTTTTGGGGGGGGGGCATAAATTCAGTTGGTTATGATTAATAATACAGATGTTTGAAATGAATATAATAACTGAATTATCAAAAAACATCTGCAATTTTTTACCATACAAATCTAATTAAATCACTGTGTCCATAAACATTTAACTAATAGACATTTCAAAATAAACTTTCTATTATGTATAATAAAATCTTCTAATTTATAATATTATTTATTATATATATATATATATTATATAAATTCTTCAGCAAACAGTCAAAATAAAGTTAATTGCAAACTATATTAAAACATTATATAAACCATTCAAATAAACACCCAATACAATATTAATTAACAGATTAACATTATTCAACCACAAACAAATAGATATTTTAACCGCCAAACTGTTTAAATTATATAAAGTCAAGAGGAAAACTGCCAAATTACTCTGTATTACCCTTGTAGCAATAGACTAAACTATACTAGGATACAATTAGGCAATCATTTTGCATGTTATATAGATTTACATAGCAAATCAGATTCTTATTTCAATCATTTTAAATTGATCCTAATGAAGGAATTCTTCCTGTCCTAAGGATTCTGAATTACATTGCTTTACATTCTTTTAGTAGCCTTTTTCCTGCTAAAGCAAGCAAATTATGCTCGATGTATGTTTGATTATCATGTGAACGCTTGTGGTCTGAATCGATTACTCATGTCAGAGGGCTCAGGCAAAACGTGTCGGATATATTTTAGTGTGTGGGAGTTTCAGAAGTCTGTCTCTGAAAATATCCAACTCCATCGCCCACCTCGAATCCCCCTGGGTTTGTTGCTGTGTATGTTTTCATGTGTAGGCAGCCTAGTGGGTGTCTGAAATACATTGAGGCTGTTTACTGATTAAAATTAATTTCCCTTTCTGTTTCTTTCTCTCACATTCACACACAGTACTATTTGCATTTTATAGAGCCCCACTTTACTATCACGACAGTCGCACACATACACATCCCATTATCTGTGCATCTTTCTGTCAGGGTTGATTATGGGTTGTCCGCCTCTGAAAAGAGACCAGACGAACATAGAAAAAAAATCCCAAAAGACCTTCAGTGCCACACTGTATCTGTGCATCTGTGTGTGTGTGTGTATCGCATGTCTTTGTGAAGATCATATCTCATTATACAGGTTTTAATTGGCCCCTCATGATCAGACTATCTCGGTGTGCCAGGCTAAAGTGATAACCTTGAGCCCCGCCATTAGTCAAGCATAAAACAGCCCACAAAGAAATGACACACTTTCACAAACACACAACGAGACACAGAAATACCGTGACGATATTAATATGTATAGGATTAGCCATAGAAACGCACACAAAAACACCAGAAGTACTCCATTAATTCATGAGGCACGAGTCATTCATTGTACGTCAGAAAACGTCAAAGATACTCCCACGGGATTTAACTAACCAGCTACAGTCAGACTGTTTCCTTTCCACATGTCATCTATAGGGAGCCCTCACTGAAAACCTCTAACAAGGGCAGAAACAGCCATTATTACTAATAACTGCTATCCTAATCACATCCTCTTTCTACTGATGGATCCTCTTAAAAGGAGAGTTCACCAATAATGACAATTCTGTTACAATTTATTCATTATTATGTCATTCAAAACCTTTGTGGATGCATTCAAACACATAAATCAAGCAAAATATAAAATTAGAAAGAAAAGCTTCAAATTTGAACTTAAAATATCTTTAAAAATTTATAAATAAAAAAACTAATACTTTATATTATTGACTAATGAGTGTTTCTCATTAATTTCCTATTACAGAAAAATCAACTAAATATAATTTAATAAGTAAAAACATGAAATTATATATATATATTCATTTTCTATATATTTTGATATATAATTAATATTTAAGCTATGAAAGATCCCCTGTCTGTTTTGATTTAATGATTTAATGATTTAATAATGTAATAACTCATCTGTCAATTAAAAAAAAAAAACAGACCAAAATTAGAGGCTGTCAATCTCTAAAAATCATACAAAAACATAATGTAGTAGTTTATATTAATAACATATACTTGAAACGACATGATGGTTAATAAATTATGGGTAATAAATTTGACATTTTTGGGTACACAATTGGCATTTAAGTATGTTTAAATATATATATATATATATATATAATTATTTGCCATTCAAATATATATATATATATTTGCATTTAAACTAATTATATTAGTATATTAGTAATTAAACTAATTATATATAAAACATACTTGGTGTCAGACCTGTGTGTGTCATTTGGACTGTTTGTATGTGTTTTCCCGGTGTTTGCCCATATTTGGTCTTCCTGTTCCTGTTCTTGTTAGTCACCTCATTGTCCTATCATTCGCACCTGTCTTGTTTTGATTGGTTTGTCTGTGTATATAAGGTTGGTTGTCCCCTTGGTATCTTGTCGGTGATTGTATTGTTATTCATTTCTTTTACGTCGTGGTTGCTGTTCCCTGCTGTTTTCTGTTGTTTATGTACTATTTGGATTGTTTAATAAACCCTCACGCATTGAATCTCCACTCTCCTCCTGTTCATTCCCGCACACGACGACACCGTGACACTTAGTTTAAATGCAAAGTTATTTTTGCCATAAAAATATTCTAACATATAAGAAAATTATTTTGAGATTTTTTTGTAGATGATGTAATAATTTGTAGATGATGTAATATGTTAATATATATTATATTTATATATAAACATATTCAAAAAATTCTTTACATATACATACATGAATACACATAGACACACACACATACATACATATATACACATACATACACACACACATTTTTTTTTTCTTCAGCCTAGATGACAATGTAGATTTATAAACTTAATACTTCAGTTGTGCAGTGTGTGTGTTCATAGTCAAAATATAGAGCTGCTATTATTTTTTCCTGACTGTGCTGAAATTGTGACTCTAGATACACAGGAAAAGTTCAAGGCTGTCTGATCAGAATGCATTATTCTACTACCACCTCCTCCATAATAATAAACCCTATAAATAAACTCCAGTCCTGTTCGGCTGATCTGATCTGATCTGATCTTTCTCTCGGTCAGTGCCATGAGTCACGGACATTAACCTTGCTCTTTATTTTTATCTCAGATGCATTTTCACCCTCTCATGCTCTTTGTTACACACCCAGGGATATTTTCCCAAATAAAAACAACATTTTTACAGTATTATTAATTATATTTAAAGCCCTCTTATAAACTAAATGTTTAAAAAAGTTTAAATCTAATGAAAGTGGATTTTATTTAATAGTATGTTAGTATAAACATACAAATATGTTATAGGTGGCTTGTTGGTAGTGTAAATTAAATGGTGCTCCAAAGACCTTTGGCCCAGGAAATGTGTAACATCAAACGAAACTGGAATATGAATTTACACTGGATGAAAATCCAGACAGGAGCTTCATTTCAAAAGCCCATCACACACACACTTCCACTGATGTTCTTCCTTCTGCTGCTTCTATTCAGAGCTGTTTGCTACTGAAAAGAGTCTGTCTGAATGCTCTACTAACCTGTGCCCCTTTGCAGCAAGCGCTCAGATTTTTCTGTGTGTTTGTTTGCTTTCATAACGCTAAGAGGTAATAAAACACCCAGAAAGAGTCCTGAGGTCTTCGTACTGCAGAGCTCTGAAATTTAAATCTGAACTGTTTCTATGCTTAACCATGTGTTAAATACGCATCTGGTTTAAAAGACACATACAAACTGCTACACAGATATGGATAAAACACACAGTCTGCTCCCGCACTTCTCCAGGATCAAAAGAAAAGGCAAGTTTAGGGCTCTGATTGGGGAAGATAAGGTGAAATGGATCCACACCGTAGGACAAAACACACACAGTTGCACAGTTGGTGTGAATGCTCAAAGAGCTAGCCGGCAGATGGGATTTATAATTATCCGAGGCGCTCAAACGTTCGGGGGTCCAGGATTTTTACAAACACTTATGATTCAGATACACACTGGCACGTGTGAATATACCTGTACACACAACACACACGTAAAAATTAAAAAGAATGAGGTGTGCTGTATTAAAACCAACTGGTTTTAATAGCACTTACACAACCTAATCCACATTTATACGGTAACAAATCATCCACGTTTTCTAGAAAGCACTTAATTGATACACTGAAAACATGCACCTTGTTGCTTTTCTAAGCGACTGGATTTAAGATTTTTCACTTGAAAAAAAATCTACAGACTAGAACATCATATACTGGGTTTCCATCCAACTATTTTTCTGCAAATTTTGAATTTGCGCTTAAAGGATCAGTTCACTTCCAGAATAAAAATTTCCTGACAATTTACTCACCTCCGTGTCATGCAAAATGTTCATGTCTTTCTTTCTTCAGTCCAAAAGAAATTAAGGTTTTTAAGACCTTTAAAGGCACAATATGCAAGTTTTCGCCGCTAGAGGTCGCATTTTCAAAACAATAACAGAGGTGAAGCTCGATGAAGGAATGACGGAGTATGGAACTTTGGGAGATGTCGTTTTCACAAATCATGCTCACAGATGAGGTAATGTATTACTTTTTTATTAACTTACCTGTACATTTAATAACAATATTTTATGTAATTGAAATGAATTATCTGCAAAGAACATGAAATTTGATTCAGTATTAGCCTTTTACTGATATGTGACTATTTGTCATGATTTGGCGGGTTAATGCGCATTTTTACGTGTGTAAAACAGTCGTTCTAAAAGTAAATTTGAACGAACCCACCATATTTGCAAGTATGGCTAAATGTTTTTGTGCAGCACATACTGTAATTACATTACCATAGGCTTGCTCACCAGACTTGATAAAAAAAAAAACTAGGGATGCACTGAATTTTCGGCTGAAAATGAAAATCTTAAATCCAGTCGCTTAGAAAAGCAACAAGGTGCATGTTTTCAGTGCATCATTCAGGTGCTTTCTAAAAACTGTGGATGCTTAGGGTCCTTTCTGTAGTTACAGTTGTATGTTTTAAAACTTTTTATCTTCATGTGCATGTGTAAATGGATGTATATTTTGTTTATGTATGGAAAGACGTTAATGTATATTTTTTATTAGTTTTGGGAGTTTTAGCTGCATTAAAAACTTAATTTGGACCTTCAAACCTTTGGGTCCCCATTGAAGTCCACTATATGTAGAAAAATCCTGAGATGTTTTCCTGAAAAACCTTAATTTCTTTTCGACTGAAGAAAGAAAGACATGAACATCTTGGATGACATGGGAGTGAGTAAATTATCAGGAAATGGTTATTCTGGAAGTGAACCAATCTTTTAAGAATTTCTGAATGGAAATGCTTAATGTGTGCATTAAAGTTTATGCATTAGGCTGATGTGAATTTTTTTTGAGTTTTTGGAGTTTTCAGTGCACTGAAAACAATTTTCCATGTGTAAAAAACATTTCAAATTTAATTTTTATGCATAAAAATGTCAATGGTTAAATATTTGGGCACTGACAGGAAGCTGACAGCTTTCTTTTAATTAATCCGAGTAAAAAGAAAGAAAGAAAGAAAGAAAGAAAGAAAGAAAGAAAGAAAGACAGACAGAAAGATAGGTAGAGCTGCTTAACCCACAGCTGCTTTCTCCCGAGAGCCTTCTGACCCTCCATAGACAGGGTACAGTCAGAGGGTAGCTCTTGGATTTCATCCAAAAAAAATCTTAGTTTGTGTTCCAAAGCTGAACAAAAGTCTTACAGGTTTGAAACGACATGATGGTGAGTAATTGATGACAGGATTTTCATTTTTGGGTGAACTATCGCTTTAACCATTTCCAACAACCTTTTCCACTCTATCCATTCTCTTCTTTTCGTTGTCACATTAACTCCCCATCTCCCCTCCTACACACAAACACAGCAGGACAGGACAAAGCGCCGCATGAGGTGAGAGGTTGAGCTCCGCAGTGCAAGAGGAAATCTATAAGGTATATAAATAGAGAGTCACAGGAAACAGCACCCCATTGATCATCTCAATTACGGACAGTGATATTTAATCCACAGTCTCTGCTGCTTCATATACTCAGATTAATATTGATCATTGCTCACAGATCAGCAGACACCAGCGGTCATAAGTGATCCTGCAGCAATGTCGTAACCTCTGTCTTATTGTTTAAGCCGCACGTCCTGAATGAATTTGCTTGCATATGAGCTGACGACTGAATACTGAGACTGGCAGTTTTATTACAAGGCGAATTCATTAATTATATTCACACTTTATACATTATAATAAGGAGGAAGTTGTATTTGGTTCACAGCAGCATGAGGTCTCACAGCAGTCTTGTAGCTTGTGTGCGTGAGGAAGGGAGGTATATTTCCCAATACTGTTATAAATCATCCTCTCTCTCTCTCTTTCCTTGCACTTAGACCCTCCGCATGATGTCATTCTGCAGAATATCAAGTAATACAAACACACCCACAGGACCAGGACTCTCAGACTACACTGTAAGCATGTGCAGTTGCTGGCTAAAATATATTTCCACTTGATTTGAACCTTAAAAAATGTATTCATTTGTTGCAAAAAAAAAAAAACAACTTTCAACGTTTTTCGTGTTTCAAATGTTATGAGTGTTAACTCATTGAAAAACAAGTTAATTTTGTCACAGTTCAAATTATTTCAGGCTGCAATCCACTAAAAATCAGATGTAATGTCACTAGTGTAATGTCACTAGTCATATGTAAAGGTATAGTTCACCCAAAAATAAAAGAAAACTTTTAATTTTTTACTATTTATTTCTTCTGTAAAATAAAAAAGTAAAATAAAAAAAATAAAATAAACATTTTGCAGAACTCCTGGCTTTGCAGTAAAATTGAACAGCAACAGAGGCTGGTAAGCTAAAAAGTAAATAAATAAATAAATAATAAAATAATGAGTAAATAATCTGTCATTATTTACTCTTTACCCTCATGTTGTTCAAACCTGTGTTCTTTTTTCTGTAAAATAAAATAAAATAAAATAAATTTTGCAGAATTCCTGGCTTCGCAGTGAAAGTGAACAGCAACAAATGCTGTTAAGCTAAAAATAAATAAATAAACAAATAAAATGAGTAAATACCCTGTCATTATTTACTCTATACCCTCATGATGTTCCAAATCTGACTTTTTTACTTCTGTAAAATAAAATAAAGTAAAATAATAAAAATAAAATAAAATAAAATAAATAAATATTTTGCAGAATTCCAGCCTTTGCAGTAAAAAGTCAACAGCAACAGAGGCTGTTAAACTAAAAAAATAAATAAATAAATACATAAATTAAACCTAATAAAATGAGTAAATAATCTGTCATTATTTACTCTTTACCCTCGAATGTTGTTCCAAACTTGTATGAATTTATTTCTTCTGTAAAAATAAAATAAAATAAATTAAAATAAATATTTTTTTTTAACTAAAAAAAAAAAAATTTCTATATACATGAGCGTATATAAATATTTAATGCCATTTTTGAATAGACACAAATGTGATCAGACAGCAAAAGCAATGCTGAAGCTCAGATTTGGTTGTATGACTGCAAATATATATAAAGTATTCATTTCAATAATTTTTTCAACTCAAATAAAACAAGTTACTTAGATGCTACCATATAAAATAGTTTTTTACGCTTATCAGACACAACATTTTACGATGCAGCCCAGACCAGCTGCCGTCTGACCAACAGAACCGTACATACTATATAATCTCTCCCCTCTCTTGGTGAAGTACACAGTGATGGATGTCCTGTTGAAGAGGTGTTGTGCTCCACTGACCTCAATATATCAGATATGTGTGAACACACATACACATATAAATATATACACACACACACACACACACACACAAAGGGGTGACATCATCGACAAAGCCAAACAACGGAAGGCCAGCGCTGTAATAAGCTCTAACATGATTAAAAGTGAATGTGCCAGAGACATCTGGTGTGTATGTGCGGCTCTGAACTCGCATGTGTGCATCTCAAACCTAATTTTTCCATTCATGTCCCGTATACAGGCAGTTTAATGAGGTTAGTGCAGATTCAAGGGCTGTTCTGTAAGAGTGAGGGAGGGATGATCCATTCCTCTCCATTAGCTCAGTGTGTGAACAGACTGCCTACTGCTAAAATGAAGACGCAGCGCTATGCTGCTTTAATCAAGGGCGGATTACATTTAATGTACTGTGTGTAATGTACAACAAAGGTGACATCACCAGACAGATAGTAAGTAAAAGCATTAATGTTAAAATGTTACATATATTATTAAAGTCAACATGACACAATGTTCACAATGTTGCAATGACACAATTTTGATGTTCAAATCAAAATCAAATGTATTTCTGAGTAAAACAGGATAGAAAAACTATGGACAGGAACTTGATTTAATCTAACAGGAATTACAGTTGGCATTACATTTCAAAAACGGAGATGGATGGTTGGAAGGGAAAGGTTGTAAAATTAGAGGGACTGGTGATGTCAGCCAAAAACCAAATTCATTTCAGCAGGAGGTTAACTTATTGCATTTCAATAAAATGCCAATGACAAATAGTTCTGTCTGGGTCATTTTAAGCACTGACAAATTGCTCACAATAAGATGAGAATCATGCATTAAGAAAGTAAAAAGTGCATTTTGATTGAGGCTCCAATGCTAAAAAAAAAAAATTGTATTGTTTCTCTGCAATACTTTATATATTGCTGCATGAAAAAATATATATTTGTAAATTTTTTTATAGCAGGTGGCTTGAATAGCTCTATTTGGAAAGAATTAATATTTCCAAAATGATTGGGGTGATTAAAAAATACATTCTACTCTTTGCACTTTTTTTTTTTTTAATGCAAACCATATTTAAGAATTAATGATTTTGGGAAACCTTAAAAAAAAATGTCTATTCACACTTCCAAGAACCTTTTCTTGTACGAATAAAGTGAACACAGATTAAAAAAATAAATAAATAAAATAAATAAATAAGTAAGTACAGACACACACACATATATATATATATATATATATATATATATATATATACACACATATTCTAGTACAAAAAATTCTAGTACTGTCAAATTACAATAGGAATTTTTTATTTATTTATTTGGCATTTTTATGTCTTTATTGAGACAGGACAGATCGGAATTGACAGGAAGTGAAGTGTGAGAGAGGGGGGGGATGGGATCAGGAAAGGTCCTCGAGTCAGGATTCGAACACGGGACGCCCAGTGCGCAACGGCACTGTATGTTGGCTCGCTGCCCACAAGGCTATCAGCACCGACTACAATAGTAATATTAACAGATTTTTTCATTTTAAAATATTAAACCATCCAGCTTTTATTTTGTCAGATCGCCACCAAATAAATATATGTTCTGCCTGTTTCAGAGTGAAATGTGGCACTGTGTTCATTTACACGTGGGCAGCTCATGATACAGTGTTTGAGGGTGCTTTCACATCTGTGGTTCGGTTCATTTGGTCCAGACCAAGGGCAACAAATGATACATTGTAGCATTTTTCTCCTGTTTTGGGTCCTTTTCACACCACACTGATTGCTCTGGTCCGAACCAGTTGAAACGAACCAAAATGCAGTCATGTGACAAGATCCACATCACTCGTTGGCCAGATGTGTCATTGAACGTATTTCCTAAACTGCTTTTCGATTGGTCAGAATTAACGTGCGGGAAAATTCCAATGGAACTCCCGGAAGTAAACAATGAGAGGAGAAAAAAGCCGGCAACACGCCGCTTTTTAGTATGGAGAGACGACTGTGCTGGCTGATTGTATCCCTGTAATTTCTATGATTGTAATTTCTATGAGGCTCCACACCTTCTTACAACTCCATCTCAGCTTGTCCGCGAGCTGCCATGGGGTTATGTTGCTAAAGCGCTAACTGTCAACAAATACTTGTCCTCAGTCCTCATCACATAATGCACAGCGCAGCTGATTACGGCAGCTGGATTAGTCCAAAAAGGTGCAGTACTTTTTGCAGTTGGGTCTGTTCGAGTTCGGATCATGTTCTCACCACAAACGAACCGCTCCAGAGTTCATTTGAAAGCGTACCGAGACCACCTCTTCAAGGAGGTCTCGGTACGCTTTTTTGGTCCGCTTTTGGTGCGCACTCGAGTGCGATTGTTACATTCACACCTGCCCAAACGAACCGCACCAAGAGGGAAACCGAACTCTAGTGCGATTCAACCGAACTAAATGAGGCAGGTGTGAAAGCACCCTTAGTGTCTCAGAGTGACTTTATTTAAAGCAAATGAACCAAGCCACTCGGTTGCTGAAAGTTAATTCTTGAGTAGCAGATGTGTAAATAAACACAGTACTGCATTTAACTCGGAAGCCTGCAGTGCAAATATTCACTTAAATCACAGCCTTCACGATTTGACTGTCACATTAAGCCATATTGTGATATTGATCTTATTTCAATATATCGTGTAGCCTTTGTTTTCATGTTGACTTTATAATGATTTTCTCCCACAAATAAATGGGGTAAAACAAATGACATACACAAAACAGCAACACCGTAGTCTCGAATAACAATATTTTGAAGTTTATTCCACTAAGTGTCTCAATTAGAGATCTTCCTCAAAGTATTTTTGCAGCCTTGGATCTTAAAAACAACTTTGTATCCAGGTAGACCAATACAAAACCTTTAGATAGTCAACCAGTCAGAATCAGAGCTGGTGAGTTCATCCAGCTCTGGGCATTGTTGTTTTCTGTGAACAGGCTGTAGGTGGTCTGTGGGTGTGCTGTCTGAGACTAGCTTTACACATTCTGAAAATAATAAAGTCAGAATGTCTCCAAAGCAAGACAGTCCTTTACACTCGCAGAGCCTCTTTGAGGAAGTGCGATGTTATGGAGCAGCTGACACACTTTCCCCAGCATCTGTGGTTCTTTTATAAGTGAACCTCTTGTAGAAATGTTTTAGTGAAGGATGGCGTCTCTCCAGTGCCGCATTAAAGCCGACAAGACAGAAAAGAGGTTATAAAATGATAAACACAGGAGATAAAAAGTAAATGCTCACTCATCCTAACAGCTCCCTGCAGACTATATAATTGCTTCTCTCAGAAGAGTCTCAACAGACAGCACTCAAGCCCTGTGTCCAAACACCTGAGCAGGTAGAGCATGTGTTCAGTGTTGAATAAAGTTGTTAATTTTGTTTTCTTTGCACACAATAAGTATTCTCGTAGCTTCATAACATTACGGTTGAACCACTGATGTCACATGGACTATTAAAACGATGTCCTTACTACCTTCCTAAGCCTTGAACGTGCTAGTTACTGTCTATGCAGGGTCAGAAAGCTCTCAGAATTCATCAAAAATATCTTAATTTATGTTCTGAAGATGAATGGAATGACACAAGGGTGAGTATTTTCATTTTTCATGAACTATCCCTTTAAGACCATGTTTAATCATTAAAATTTCATAGAATATTTTATTGTCTGAATTCATCATGATGTTTGTTTAACACTGGTGTTTTTCACTAGGCAAATGAAATGTCTGCACTGGCAGAATTTGCTTATCTCATCACATTTGCCACTGCACTCCTGGGCCGAATATGCAAAATGCTACTCAGGGCCAAGAAGCTGTCTAGTTTCGTGCAAAAAAGTCCTTTCAAAGGGTGAAATACACCCGCCGTTCTCCGCTGGCCAGCAACAAACTCTTTGCTATAATGTGGTATGCAGCTGATCTTTAACAACAGAAGGCTAGAGTAAACAAAAGAGGGGGAATAAGAAAAAGAAATTTTTTATTATTATTCTGAGAGGTTCCCCACTAGATTTGACTCTAATCTCCTTAGCCTTTGCATATTGTTCTGTAGCAACTGTCAGAGCCAATACAATACCCTCAAAAAGCAACTGCACAAAGAGCTGTTCGCCATGAACCATTTGCACAATACTACAAAATGCAAGACTCAGTTTAAACTTAAGAATGCAACACTAGTTGTAGCCAAACGTGTATCAGACATTTTATAGCCATAGACAAAATAAAGAAAATAGTTACTATAAATACCACAAATAGCAATAAACAAATCCATAATTAAATGATTAGTTCACCCAAAAATAAAAATTGTCATTAATTATTCACCCTCATGTCATTCCATGCGTAGACAGCAACGCAACTACCACGTTCAAGGCCCAAAAAGGTAGTAAGGACACTGATAAAATAGTCCATGTGACATCAGTTGTTCAACTGTAATTTTATGAAATTATAAGAATACTTTTTGTGTTCGAAAAAAAAAAATTACTTTATTCAACTATTTCTTCTCTTCCGTGTCAGTCTTTGATGCGTATTCACTATCTCTTTAAGTCACTTTAACTTTAAACTGTTGCTTCTTGCCAAAATACCAGTCTATAATCCATAATAATGCAGAAATCCAGTGAAAAAAATCTATTCCTTGTTGTATTTTTTTTTTACATAAAATCCACCCACATATTTAGTGTTTTGGACTATTTTTGCTTCTAAATGCTGACTGATCTGTGCATATTTCTCCCCTGATTCAGAGGACTCAAATTATAGCTTGAAAGAAATAGTTTGAAGTTAAAACATTTTAACAACTTTTTTTTTATATTAAAAATCTCCTACTTTCACTTCAGAATATGGTAATTAATGGACTCGAGTTGTGTGAATTGTGATGTTTTTAACCAGCTGTTTGAACTGTCATTCTGATGGCACCCATTCACTGCAGAGGTCCATTGGTAAACTGATAATGCAAAATTTTTCCAAATCTGTTCTGATGAAAAAAGCAATCTCATCTACACGTTGTATGTCCTGAGGGTGAGTACACTTTCAGCACATTTTCATTTTTAGATGAACTTTCCATTTATGTGTTTTAAAAATTAACATTTTAACAAAAACTACTCAATTATTTTACCATCTCTCCAATTATCCTAAATGTCGCTCATCATTTATGACAATTTAACGCTATCTCACGACCAATTCATACGTATTCATATGACCTCACTCGAATTTGTACAATTTGAGTGACGGGTAGGTTTAGGGGCAGGGTTAGGTGTAAGTCATTTGTACAAATTCACACATATTGTGCAACTCGTAAAATACGTACGTTTTCGCTAAAATTGCATGATTGTGTACGAGTGAGGTTGTAAGAATTCGTACGAATTAGCCACCTCGTAAAATATGTATGAATTGCCAGAGATTAGGCAGGACAATTCGCTACTGCTTTAAACAATTTCATCAAGTTTACACTCTGCTCCAGGCAAATGCTTTCATCAACAGTGTCTCAAAGCACATGCTTTATATTTTATCAGTTCATCCATGCACTAGACTCAAACCCATGACCTTGGAGTTGCTACAGCCATGCTACTGTTTAAGATACAGGAGCGCTAGACGCACAATACAAACAGAAACACCAGCTAATACCAGAACGCATTTAAAAGCCACTATCTGCAGTCGTAATGAGATTCTGATGGTCGCAGAGCTGTACTGAACATCCCAGAGGATCTCAGACTGATAAGGCTATTGATCTAGACGTAAATAGTACGGAGCAAGAGATATGGGTTGATGATGGAGCACAGTGCACGCAGATGCCGCTTCTGTGCATATGCAGTTCCCATAAGGACCAGATCTTCCCAGAATGAAAGCTTGCATTGTTGAGCGAATACACTGTGCTGGTAATAACATGATATGACAGCAGGATACTGAAACTAATAAAGTATTCATCACAAAAAAAGAGACGTCTGATGAGCAACTGTCGCAGCCACTGTGAAAGTGTGTTAACACAATAATAAATATAAAATATTTTGACAAAGCAGAAGATGTGAGTCTATTAAGCAAATGTCTTTTGTCACAGACAGCTTTTTTAAAAATTATTTAGATTGATGTTGGCATGATGGCAAGGATGGGTTGATAAGTGGGGTTGTATACCATTATTGTAACCATGGAAGTCAAGCAGATGGGACGGGACAGGACAGGACTCGCATGCGGTGTGGGGCGACAGGGCGTGTCACAGACTGGCAATCATCAGTCATGGTGTTACAAATCCATAAATTCTTCATTATCACATGTAGGTGAAGAGCTAAGTGCTATTAATATTGATGTTCAATCGTAAAAAAGACAAACAGATGATAATTAGGTGTTATAACAAAGTATTACAGAAATGAATACTATTAGTATTTTCAGCAGGATGCATTAAATTGATCAAAAGTGACAGTAAATATGTATATAATTAAAACAAACAAACAAAAAACAGAATAAGGGTCATTTTTTTTAAATTGACATTTATACATCATCTGAAAGGATATGATATCTGTTAGGATAGGACAATATTTGGCCGAGATACATCTATTTGAAAATTGGGAAATCTGTTTGGAATCTGAAAAAAAATTAAATAAATAAATAAAAATATTGAGAAAAATCGCCTTTAAAGTTGTCCAAAATAAGTTCATAGCAGTGCATATTACTAATCAAATATTACGTTTTGATACATGTACGGTATGAAATTTACAAAATATATTCATCGAACTTGATCTTTACTTAATATCCTAATGATTTTTGGCATAAAAGAAAAATCTATCATTTTGACCCATACAATGTATTGTTGGTTACAAATATACCTGTGCTACTTACGACTTGTTTTGTGGTCCAGGGTCACATTAAAAAAAAATGTGGTTTCAAAAATATTACAGCAGCACAAATGATTTCCTGAAAATTGTAGTTAGTGTTATTCCACTGGACTGAAACTTGCGGACTTTTCTCACACAGTTTATAAAAAAAAGTTTAAAAAAAAAACTGATAATTTTTGTTCTTTTTGGGATTTTTTCCCACCTGTCTTTTGCATGCTTTTACATTTCTTGTTATGCTATATTATTACCAAATATTGGATTAATTTCCTGTCAATTAAAGAGATTCACCCAAAAATGAAAATTACCCCATGATTTACTCACCCTCAAGCCATCCTAGGTGTATTTGACTTTCTTCTTTCAGACAAATACAATCTTTAAAAAATGCTATTCCAATATTTATAATGTCAGTGAATGGCTGTTGATTTTTTGAAGTCCAATAAAGTATACCCATCCATCATAAAAAGTGCTCCACATGACTCTGGGAGTTAATAAAGGCCTCCTGTTTTCAATATAAGCCACAAGGAGACTGATTTTCCTTTGCTGTAAACAAAACTTGTTTGTTGAGAAACTGTAGCTTACGTTACATCTACATCCTACGTCATCCTCTGAAACGTCACTCTCGTAAACGTGTACGACAGTTAGTGAAAGCTAGAGATTATGGTTTATAAAGTTTTAAATATGGATATTTTTCTTACACAAATGCATCACGTCGCTTTGGAAGGCATTTATTAACTCCCAGAGCCGTGTGGAGTACTTTTTATGATGGAAGGATGCACTTTATTGGACTTTCACTGCCATTATAAATCTTGGAAGTGGCGGGACATTTTTTAATATAACTCTGATTGTAAGTCAAATACACCTAAGATGGCTTGAAGGTGAGTAAATCATGGGGTAATTTTCAGTTTTGGGTGAAATATCCCTTTGACACAAGTTTTGTATTTCATTATAGAACCGATCTTGCAGTATGCACCAGTATGCAGTTTTTGAGTGAATATTTCTTTTTTACTCAAAAATTAAAGGATTAATGGATTTTCAATCCCTTGATGTATGCAAATTATAAACGACTAACACAAAAAACCCAGTTTACTCTGATCATGTGCAACGTCCCACCAGATCTACTGAGAAAAACAGCTTAAGATGTTCAGTTTTACTTTGTTTTTTTTATTCATGAACACTACAGTATGACTCTAGTCCCACAGGCAAAGCGTAAACAGCGAAAAGAGGCAGTTTTCTGCTCATACCATGCGCATAAATTGCAGCATCCCCCCAGATCAACGGATAACTTTGATCATATTTTACCGTCTAGGTTTTTGTGCTTCAAAGGAAAACGCTGTGTGTTGTGATGTCACCGTGACATTGAACCATGTCTGAGCGTCTCGGAGAAATGCAGGAAATGAATGAAAATATGGAGTGCTCACTGCTTTTATTGGAAGACTAATGAGAGTGAGAGGAACGAGGGCCCTTCATCAGCCAGGCTGGCAGCCATTTACCCACAGATGCCCCCTCAAAGAGAGAGAGAATGAGAATGACACAGCCACAGCGTTTCCCATGGATTCCTGCTTGTGTTTTATTGTGGTTTGTTGCCTCTTACAAATGTCAAGCGTCTTAATTAACGTGCTGACTGAAATATTAATGCTCGCTGCAGATACACCATTAATATTCATCCAAAGGCAGCCCAAATTCATGTTAATATTTTACGTGTTACCACAGATTTAACACGATAAAGTGTGTACTTGAACGTGCACTCTGGTGTTATAAAAACACACAGCCACTGAAGATGTTTAATGAATACATTATACAAAGGAAATGCAATCATCACTCCCTAAAAACAAGGGAAGATGAAGAGCCCTTAGGAATACTCAACATGTTCAGCTGTCTATATTTGGAATGAGATTTACATGTGAACGCATGTGTGAATGTGCATGTGTGAATCATTTGACCGTCCTGGCAACATTTCTGGAGCATTCTGGAGCATTCAACATTTTAAGGAGAACTGAAGATATACATTTATACTGTATATACACCTCTATCTCTCTCTATAGAAAGATAGACTGATGCAATGAAACGACAGAATGATAGAACAAACAATATAATGATAGAAAGACAGAAAGATAGAATGATAGAATGATAGAACAACAATAGACAGAACGATAGAATGATAGAACAACAATAGACAGAACGACAGAACAATGGAACGATAAATAGAACGATAGATAGAATGAGAGATAAAACAAAGGATAGAACAACAATGATAGATAGATAGAACGATAGATAAAACAATAGAACGATCAATAGAATGATAGATAAAACAACAGAACGATAAATAGATGATAGATAGATAGAATGATCGATAGAACGATAGACAGATAGAACGATAGATAGAACGATAGTTAGATAGACAGATAAAACAACAGAACGACAGAATGATGGAACGACAGATAGATAGATAAACAGATAGATAGATAGATAGATATAGAAAGACAAAACAACAGAACGATAGATAGATGGAACGACAGATAGATGGAACGACAGACAGATACAGTAGAACGATAGATAGATAGAACGACACAACGATAGATAGATAGATAGATAGATAGATAGACAGTTATTTTCATTTTCAATTTTGTTAGGAAGACCTCCCATTTATTAACTTGTATAGAATTTATTAAATTATTAGTGCTGTTACATATGAATTTTAAGTATTAGAGGATCGGAAAAGCAATTTAAATGAAAAATCCAGGAAATTAACATGCACATATATCCAATTTCATTAAGATAAAATAAAATAAAAACCTCTAATATTAGCAGTGACAGATATGGTATGGATATATCTCTGCATTTTTCTAATTCAAACAGGAATCTCTTTCTATGTCAGCATACAAAATTAGTACAGTTCAAAATTTGCTACCAATTTTTTTTACTGCACATTTTTAAAACACCAAACAAAACAGTACAGATTAAACCTATTTATGCTTCTCATATCAGTGACAGCCAAAATTCCTATTCCACTGCATCCCCAGATGGATCTTCCAAAGCAATTGCAGATTTGGATTTGATTCCAAGGTATTCTGAACTCCAGTGTCAGAGGTGGTAGAACGGGATAAAGGAAAATGAGAAATAGAAGATGAAAGCTTATTTGCCAGCACTTTGCTCTGTCTTTCTCTCTCTCTCCCTGTCTGTCTAACCGCCTTCCCCTCAACATGTCAGAAAGAGCCGTGGCCTATCACCATGGAGACAGACAGCTGTTACAGGTAGGGCAGAGGGGTGGGGCAGTGACATGCTTTCTCCTTGTCTTTCCAGAGGTGATCATCCACCACACTGTGCCACACTGCCCCCCTCTTTCAGCTTCACAATCACAACCTCTCTCTGCACCTTTCAAAAGCACAATACACCAACTAATTTGTGTTGAAACAGGTGCACACAATCAATAATCATCATCCACCTGATTTCACAGACCAAACACCTTATTCAGCCAAATGGCGTGAGCGTGCGCACACTCAAAGTCAGCGAAACAAAAATCAGCACTATTAAAAAGAAGCCAATCGTGCAGTAATGAGACCCCAGTGTTTGAAAAGCACACTCTGCAAATGTGCGTCCGCCGAACTCTGGCTTTCTTTCAAAACTGAGGCAGTAGTACTAGAGATGACACATGGATGCTGATGTCAGGTACCTGTCAGGGGTTTTTCTCTGCAATGTTAGTGTGCTGTGCTGCAATTCGGTCAGCAATTGGTGGCGGTGCTGCAGAGTGCATGTGCTTCGCTTGTGTGTGTGTGTGTGTGTGTGTGTGTGTGTGTGTGTATAAAGTAAAAAGAAAAACTGAGCTGCAGTCAAATCCGTCAGGTCAGATGTGACAGATAGTTCATAACTCGATCCTGAGGCTGTTTCTAAGTGGGTGTGTGTGTTTAGAGTTGGCTTTTTACTCACCATAAGCAGGCAGACGGCAGATTCAGGCATCAGTTGCACAGCCATGATGTCTTTACCCCAAACAAACGTTTAAGTAACGTTGAAGTAGTGTGTTGAAACCCTAAAGGCAAGCGTTGTGCTCAAAATTGTCCAGGCAACGTTCCGTTAATGTATCTTGTACTCTTTCACAGGACACTGCCCGATAGTTTCCAGCTTCCGTACGTTCCCTACTCTCTCCTCAACGTCTTCCCTTCCTTTCAGAAATCCCAAAGCACTGTTCAAGCTTCGTCCTTGATCCAAATGAAATGTCTCTTCTTTGATCTCCAACAGCCTGTTAGACTCCCTCCTCCCTGAGGACGGAGAGCTGGGACGGACACACACATGCACGCGCTTGCACACACATACGGTCCGAGAGGAGGCAGATACTGCCGTTTCAAATGACCAAGCGGCACTGCAGACACACACGCGCTCTCACGTTCACAAATCCGACTGATACAACCAAACACAGCACTAGGAGAGAGAGAGAGAGAGTGGGGGAGAAAGAGAGTGAGATAGAGAGAGCACGTACACACCCATCAATGAACACAGAAATCATATCAAGTACCACGAGGCCACTTAGGATATGAGCAAACACACACACACACACACACAAACACACACACCTTTCTCTAAATGAATTGATTTGTAAGTGCCAGTAGAGAGCTACCAGCATCACTTTGCCTAAATTAAAAGAGAAAATAAATAATGCAGAAGGTTAATAAGTATTGTTCCCACTTAATGTAAAGGATTTGATCAAACCCTTAAAGGATTAGTTTGCATTTCCTGATAATTTACTCACCACAATGTCATCCAAGCTGTTCATGTCTTTCCTTCTTCAGTCGAAAAGAAATGTTTTGGAGGAAAACATTCCAGGATTTTTCTCCATATAGTGGGCTCCAATGGTGGCCAACGGGTTGAAGGTCTAAACTGCATTTTCAATTCAGCTTCAATGGACTCAACATGATTCCTGCTGAGGAATGAGGCTCTTATCTAGCGAAACAATGGGTCATTGTCTAAAAAAAATATAAAAATGCATGTACTTTATAAACACAAACGTACTTCCTTGGAAACACATTGGAAAGGTCTATTATTACTATACGAGACTATTATTCCTCAGATTAATGTAGAGCCCTTTGAAGCTGCATTGATACTGCATTTTGGACCTTGGTTGATCATCCCCATTGCAGTCCACTATATGGAGAAAAATCCTGAAATGTTTTCCTTGAAAACCTTAATTTATTTTCGACTGAAGAAAGACAGACGTGAACATCTCGGATGACATGGGGGTGAATAAATTATCAGGAAATTTTAATTCTGGAGTGAACTAATCCTTTAACCAAAAATCAGTGTGTAATCACTTGTGCTTCAGACATAAGGTCCTCAAATTATGGTGTAGTACTTTTCTGAACGACCAGACTTGATTAAACCTAGTCTAGACCAGAATACTGCGTGTGTGTCTTCCTCTGTAAGCAACTACCTACCTAGCACCCACAACACAGCAAATGCACAGCAACATCCTTTAAAAACCATCAGAAAACCTAAGTAAACATATAGCAACACCCTGGTAAACACTCACTAGAACAACTCACAAAACACTATAGCACCATGGCAATAACTTTTACACAGGAAAGAATAACTTATATATTCTTCTTGAATTAGCAATTACCCAGAACAACCTAGTAACTGCCTAGTGACACACTAAAAACCCATGAGAATATCTAAGCAAGTACAAAGCAACAACCTGGCAACCACCCACAATACCCTTTACAGCCATCTGACACTCACTTAATAATTATAAACAATGACAATTTAATATAAAATGCATAATCCAATAAACTTGGATATATATTATTTTTTATTAAATTGACATAATCAGAATAAATAAGCTTTCTATTGATAAATGGTTTGGTAGGATAGTACAATATTTGGCCGGTATACCACTATTTGAAAATCTACAATCTGAGGGTGCAAAAAATCAAAAAAAGAAAAACGCCTTTAAAGTTGTCCAAATGAAGTTTTTAGCAATGCACATCACTAATCAAAAATTAGGTTTTGATATATTTACGATAGGATATTTACAAAATATCTTCATGGAAAAATTTATCATTTTGACCCATACAATGTATTTTTGGCTACAATTGCTACAAATATATATATATATATATATGCCACTACTGACATTCTCTTTAGAAAGAGAATCTAGTTCTAATCTGTGTTTTTGTTCTTGGTGCAAAGAATGAATGAATGTGTAAGGGATTAAAAAAAAAAAAAAGAAAGAGAAAGCAATAGTGAGAGGAGCCTCAGGGGACCTAACATACTTTCCCCAAACATATGATTAGATACAGCGACTCTCCCTCTCTTTTTCACACATACACACAAGGTGAGAAGACTGCACTTTCCTTTTCTTAGATTCTACTTCTCCTTACAAAATCTTGTCCCATGTGACGCTACTACCTCAGTAAGGGTTAAAAGCACTATCCCTTTGAAAAGATTTGCTTTGTGTAGTTTTACTGAAGCTCACACACCTGGGTCTCTCTCTCTCTCTACACACACACACACACACACACACACACACAGTTTCTCCTTGGCTGGTTCTTCCAACCCACACAGGACTAATTAGCCTCCAGAGCAGCAGTGGACTAACAAAGATAAATGAAGTCACACTCACGGTCTGACTGACTGACTCGAGACGTCAGGGTGGGGGGCATCTGCCCAGGGTGTGGCAGAGAATCAAAACATTATTTCTTATGCTTTAGGTCAATCAAAAACTGTCAGTCTGAACAGTGCGTGCTGAGTTTTAATTCATGAGACAGCAGGACTGTGGTCAAGACATGCCTTTTTTCTGCTTCCGTTAATGGGAACAGATTGTGAAGAATAAAATTAGCTTTGATCTTTTGAGATAAAAGCATTCAGTGCACCACCTATTACCAGTCTGGTCCAAAAAGAAAATTTAAACTATACGCTAAGATATCTGTGTCTCCCTGCTTTTAGAAATTTGTAAGCTCATCACTACATTTTGTGCAGTAAGCATTATATTTTAAGACCTTTTGTTTTGTGCAGTCCATGCTGTATTGTCTGTCTTTTAAAGGAGAAGTCCACTTCCAGAACAACAATTTACAAATAATTTACTCGCCCCCTTGTCATCCAAGATGTTGATGTCTTTCTGTCTTCAGTCGTAAAGAAATTATGGTTTTTGAGGAAAGCATTTCAGGATTTTTCTGCATATAATGGACTACTTTGGTGCCCTAAATTTGAACTTCCAAAATGCAGTTTAAATGCAGCTTCAAAGGGCTCTAAACGATCCCAGCTGAGGAAGAAGGGTCTTATCTAGCTAAACGATCGGTCATTGTTTTCGAAAAATAAAAATTTGTATACTTTTTAAGCACGGGATGCTGATTTTGCTAAAATGAACGAAATGACTCAAAAAAAGATTTGCTCATTTTGCTGAACGAGACTCAAAGGTTCGAGTCGGTAAAATGATCCGAACTTCCCATCACTACTACGAATCACGTGTAAGTTCATCGTTTGTGTCTGGCTCAAAAAGGTAGAGTATGTCGAAAAACTCCATGTTATGTTCTCCTACAACTTCAGAATCGTCTGACACCTTTTTGTTTGCAAACAACATTTGACTTACTTGCACTTTCTTAGTCTTTGCGCGTTTGCTTTGTAAACACTGAGTCTGTGGTTCCGCCTACGTTCCACATAATATAATAGTACGTGAACACACATCCCAGAGCCTGTGCTACACGAGCTTTTGTGCTGAAAAAGTATACAAATTTTTATTTTCCGAAAAAAATGACCGATCGTTTCGCTAGATAAGACCCTTCTTCCTCGGCTGGGATCGATTAGAGCCCTTTGAAGCTGCATTTAAACTACATTTTGGAAGTTCAAAATCAGGGCACCAATGAAGTCCATTATATGGAGAAAAATCCTGAAATGCTTTCCTCAAAAAACATAATTTCTTCACGACTGAAGACAAAAGACGCAAACATCTTGGATGACAAGGGGATGAGTAAATTATTTGTGAATTGTTGTTCTGGAAGTGGAGTTCTCCTTTAAAAAGCATATTAAAAAAAAAAAATACTATACACTACCGTCTAGAAGTTTTGGAGATTTTTGAAATTTAAAAAAAAAAAAGTCTCTAATGCTAACCAAGTCTGCATTTGATTTAAAATTTAATTTACTCCTGTGATTAATCTGAATTTTCAGCAGCCAGTCTTATGCCAGTCTTCAGTGTCACATGAACCTTCAGAAATCTAATATGCTGATTTGCTGCTCAAATTATTATGAATGTTGAAAAATTCAAACTAAAAATCTTTCATAACATTACAAATATCTTTACTGTCACTTTTGATCAATAACATGCAACCTTGCAAAATAAAAGTATTCATTTCTTTTAAAAAAATCTTACTGACCCCAAACTTTTGAACGGTAGTGTACGTGCATTTTCTCTTTAACAAAGATTGCATGTTTAAAAACCATCATGAGCTAAACTGGGTACTTACTGGGGTAGTTCAGGTAAGAGCTATCCTGTTGAAGACCTCTGGGAATGCTCTGTGCTTTCGCCTCCATCTCTCCTCTCAGTGGGGGTTTTAAATGTCAGATGAAGAAAAGATCTAAAATCGCAACCGGAAGAGGGCAAAGGCCAATCTTGATATGCCTGAAGTCAAATCCTGTTGCAGTTTTAAACTGTCTGGAAAATAAACAAGATGTGTCACATACATGAATGGAAAAGGTCTCATTTACATAAACGATTCAGCTCCTATAAACAGGTTTTGGCAGCTATTATCATTGTTTAGACTATAGCTTTACTCACCAAGTATACCTCGGATTGTGCTATTACTATTATTTTGAGTGATTTTTATTCAGAAATAGCAGTAGTTAAAAAAAAAAAATCTATGCATAATGCACATCAGCTGTTGGTAAAATAATTTGCATATGTAAAATATTCAGTGATACATAGGACTTGCTCTGCAACAAATCTCACCACAGAGCCAATAAATAACTTAAATTCAACAATATACTTAAATTAAATTAAATCTAGCTAAACCTGCTGAGAATATAAAGCATCTCTTGGGATCTGTGAAGACTACAAGTGGGAGGAAAATCAATACTGTCTAGTACTGCAATCAATGCACAGATTCCAGGTATTGATTTTAATTATTATTTTTGTTTTGCAATTTATTATTTTTTTTTGTATCATTAACATAATGCAGATAAACTAATTAGATAAGTGAATTGTCTGATATGTTGCCAAATGAGTCATACTGCAGTCCAAAATAAACAGATTAATTAATGGAAATGCACTGCAATATATATAATATATATAATGTACAGTTGGCTACTGTAATAGAATACATTAAAAAATGCAATACACAACGTGTTCTTGCAATCTAACGCAAGCTACTAAGTGTCAGCTGTGAGAAAAGAGCATTTAGAGGTCTATCATGCAGGCATTTGTAGCCAGATCTGTACTGATCTTGTCACTGAACAAATAAATCATTCACACCTGGCCACATAAGTGCAGGTTGATAGAGGATTTGCATGCTTGAATAGTCATAAATATTAATTAGGGTATGCATAATAATTTGGAGAGCTAATCCATCATCAACTTCATGACGAAGGAATTAATGCGCCACCACCTAAGAAACAGCTCAATGCTTAGGTTTTCTGGTTATCCAGGCACAAACTGTGGAGGCTGAACATGCTTATGTAAAATGTTTCATGGTTTTATATTCTCCATGCCTTGGAAAAAAAAATACTGAAAGTCCTAAAATCACTTTTAACACAGTAGAGCGACCAAGGAGAGAGAAAAAACCCTGTGCTAGAGTGATTTGCTTTCTGTGCCCTATTGATTTAATAAAGCATGCAGCTCTCAACAAAGGATTCAATAATAATATTAAACAATAAAGTTGAATTGCGTCTCAAAGTGCTTATGTTTTGAGTGGCTGCTGAAGGACATGCTTTTCAAAACTCCATCTGTGCAAATGAAGTGCAGAATGTTCTTGCATTCAATAAAGCTTGTCTTCAAAAGCAAAAACTGCATGACCTTATGCTCAAAATACAGGATTTTTTAAATGATTAACTACTGTATTTAATCTCAAATCAGACTGATTGCCTTGCATTACATGAATTGTATAACTGAAAGTCTATCGACACAAATTCAGGCAGAATTCAGACACCAACCCATCAGGAAATGACAAAAATGCTTGCTTTGTGTGTGCATTTTCGTGACAGTCCAGGAGGATTTTTTTCTGTTTTATTCATCTGATGTGGAACTAATATTATTCTATAGAGGTCAAACTGGAAGCAATATTTTAAAACAAATCAACAGTGCCCTCTTCTGGAGTTGGATAAATCAAATCTGAACTTGTCCTGTATAATGAGCGGAAAGGCAAATCTCTTCCTTCACACAAAGCTAAGGTGTAAATAAAGGCATACATTTTGTATTTTCATATACTGGCGCTGACATCCAAGCAGTAAAAAGTTACTGGAAAAGAGTTTGATGTACTATGACAAAATACAGTACTGTAATTTACAGAACTCCGTTCTTTCAATCCTTGAAAAGAGCACTGGAAAAAATAAAAGCTAAAACGACTTCTACAAGATAAATCCATTAACACAGGACGATTGGCCTGGTTTCAATAACCAAATGTTTGTTTGCAAAACCCAGTTAAGCCCTAGTTTGATAGATGGGCCTACAGAAACCGCAGCAAATCATCTCTAAACTACTTACTTGAAAACAACAGTAGTTAGATAAACCACAGTACTAAAAGATTAGCAATGTCACGTACAATATTATTAGACTTCAAAAACCCATTGTTAACACCTGTTAAAAGAAATACACATGGTAAATCAGAGTTTTTGTGTAATGTTTTACCTGAGGTCATTTACAGATTCATTCTCGCTGCACATGCAGGCGTCGAACGGAATAAAGTCTTTATCGCCTATATATAATAAATTTGATTTTAATGTTTTGTTTTAACGATTTGTAGGTAAATATCCACTCAATTAAGCTCTCTTTTTGTTTCCTGCCCTTTGTTATCTGAGACTATGACGCTACTATTTCGCTCCAAACAATTACGTTCGTTAAGCGCCTGATTCTGAATCGTTTCAATCAGAACCAGAAACGCCAACCGATTCAAACTGTTTCATTTAAAAGAACGGACTAAAAAAGGTTATTAGTGACTGATTCTGAATCGGTTGTTTCAGAAACGTTTGATTCGAAACCAGAAGCGCAAACCGATTCAAACTGTTTCTTTGAAAAGAACGGACAAAAAAAGAGTTCATCAGCGACTGATTCTGAATCGTTTAATTCAGAACCTTAGGCGCGAACCGATTCAAACGGTTTCATTTAAAAGAACGGACTAAAAGAGTTCATTAGTGACTGATTCTGAATCGGCTGTTTCAGAACCGTTTGATTCAAAACCAGAAGCGCAAACCGATTCAAAGTGTTTCTTTTAAAAGAACTGACTAAAAAAATTCATCAGCGACTGATTCTGAGTCGTTTAATTTAGAACCATAGGCGCGAACTGATTCAAACTGTTTCTTTTAAAAGAACGAACTGAAGGAGTTCATTAGTGACTGATTCTGAATCGGCTGTTTCAGAACCGTTTGATTCAAAACCAGGCAAACCGATTCCAACTGTTTCATTGAAAGAAGCGGACTAAAAGAGTTAATCGTGACTGATTCTGAATCTTTTAATTCAAGAACCATAGGCGCGAACCGATTCAAACTGTTTCTTTAAAAAGAACGGACTAAAAGAGTTCATTAGTGACTGATTCTGAATCCGTTGTTTCAGAACCGTTTGATTCAAAACCAGAACCGCGAACCGATTCAAACTGTTTCTTTGAAAAGAACGGACTAAAAAGGGTTAATTAGGGACTGATCCTGATTCGTTTAATTCAGAACCAGAAGCGTGAACCGATTCAAACTGTTTCATTGAAAAAAACGGACTAAAAAGAATTAATTAGCGAGTCGGGTATCCATAGTTATAGCTAAACGATCAATTCAGTGAAAAAATTAACGTTGTGGAAATTATAGCAACCCTAGCACAGTGGCCTGACAGTTTGTTGCGACACTGTTGCCCAATGGTGCTCTAAAACTAGTACATAAATCGTAGTTACTTTCAATGTCACTTTCACCTAGACGTCAGTGACCACACTAAACTGGATTAGGTCGTCATCCCATCAGGTGAGCGTCTGAATCACAGTGTATATTTAACTAGAATATTTAGTCAACAAATTTATGCTTACATAGACAGACACACAAAGACACAATTGATTTTTATTACAATTGAGAGTTAATAAGGCAGATGATTCTGTCACATGTAACAGAAAATAAATGTGAAGAGATTAAAAGCTTGGATTGGAAAAGGTGCATGAACTATAATACAATAGGCCTGTTGATTTAAACCAACATGAGTTCTTTAGATACAAAGCTTTCCAGCAGATTCATTCATAAACATTAAGCTAATCTGCATGCAGTAGGCTAGGCATATATGTTAGTTTGTGTGTGTGTGTGTGTGACGCAAACTTGTAGTCTCTCAGTAGCATTGGGAAGCTGCAGTCAATGTCTATAAGAGGCTTTCCTACCGCAATCCCTTGCAACTGTCACAAGCACTCTGTCACTTACAGATGAGACTTTTCATCAGACACTTAGCAACTCTCTCTCCTTGTTGATGTTAATGAGAGTGTTTGGTTTGGCTGTGCTTGTTAGGGCCAAACATCCTCAAAAATATAAGTATCCTAAAAAACAACTTGTGAGGACATTTGTCCTGACTACTTAAAAATGCTAATAAATTGGCCAAATAATGTTAATATTTTAATCTAATGACATGTACAGGTATACACATTTACCTGTGAGGTAATAAAAATAAACTTATTTTAAATAGTTGAAAATTCAGTCATTATTTGTTGATCCTCATGCTGTTCCAAACCTGTATGATTTTCTTTCTTCTGTGGGACAGAAAAAATATTCTAGATATTTTTAATATACAGTAAAGAGAAGATGTCTGTCAAGCTCCATCATGACAAAGAAACACCATAAATCTGACCCTGGACCACAAAACCAGTCATAAGTAGCACGGGTATATTTGTAGCAATAGCCAACAATACATTATATTGGTCAAAATGATTGATTTTTCTTTTATGCCAAAAATCATAAGGATATTAAGTAAAGATCATGTTCCATTACATTATTTTGTAAATTTCCTACCGTAAATATATAAAAACTTAATTTTTGATTAGTAATGTGCATTGCTAAGAATTTAATTTGGACAATTTTAAAGGCAATTTTCTCAATGTTTAGATTTTTTTGCACCCTAATATTCCAGATTTTCGAATAGTTGTATCTCGGCCAAATATTGTCCTATCCTACTAAACCATACAACAATGGAAAGCTTATTTATTCAGTTTTTGGATGTTGTATAAATCTCAATTTCAAAAAAATTATTATGACTGTGACATAATGTGAACTTTTTTGAGTCTGTTCCCTTACACAAAACTACAGTATAATTCCAGAAGACTTATAACGTGGCACACAAGTCAATTTCAGAATACATTTATGGTGCTTTTCAGGCATTTTGAAAGTCCTCATTTACTTTCATTATATGGAAAGTGGCCAGGATATTCTTCAAAAATTGTTTTATGTAAGAAAGAAATACAGTCAAAACTAGAATGGATGATAATAATACACATATACAGTGTAAAATGTACTGCAACAATATTGATTAAAATAAATTGTATTTTTCCCAGTGTACATAACAATCATAAATTGTTTATTCATTTTTAAAATGACAAAATGTACAGTATGTGTCCAATTATACGCCCCAGCAGGGCGTATGCTGAATACACAGTGATCAATTTCCATGAATACACACCCCATCCTGTTCTGTTGGAGGTTTGCCAGATGGTGGCAGTGTAGGAACAATTGCCTTTTTTACATAAGTCTGTTAATTCTTCCTGCTTAGTGATGGGGAGACTCAAACATACGTCAAGGGGATTTGAATACCTGGCTGACCTGTTGACAACATAACATCCTACGGCACAAACACCTATTTGTGCACCCATAACCCTTTTCTCCTATTCCCACAACATGCAGACACACACAAACCACACACCTTCAATCACAAGCTAATTGCCTTTAAATCCAAATAAATAGGTCACAAGTGTCTGATGTAAGGAAGGACACTTGTTTGCCTCTGCACACAAACAAGGGTGCATGTTTGTTCAAGCCAGTTTTGCCAGAGCAGTCTGTGTGTAATTAGTCCATCAAGAGCCATTTTCTGTTGCTCCAACCTGAAACCTCTCCAGGGTTGAGCACACTCCATCAGTGCACCCTGGGATTTGACTTTGTTTGTGAGAAAGCTGTTTCCAGGCTGTGCGTACACATAGTGACAGAGGTGTGTGCATGCATGCACACGCAAAAGAATGAAAATGACGCCCTAAATAAACCGTTGACACATTTTAATTGACACAAGTGCACGCTTTTCATAGCCACATAAACTCTCAAATGCAATACTACCTTTGAAGAAACAAGAGGTGTGGCGTTTGAAACCCATCCCTTGTCCTTTGCTCCATTAGTGAGCACCATGCACCATAAGTTCCTCCCCCTGTTAAAGCACACACACAAACACACATGCACACTTAATGCTGCAATCCTCTTTGTGAAAGTGACGCGCTTCTGTCAGAAACAGAGCTTAGCTGAAGTGAAACAGGGAGAGAGGGAGAAACAGGCTCATTCAATTTCTGCTTGTCTGCCATCCAGTTAACTACCGTACTGTCCTGACTGAGGTTCTGTGATCTGGCGTTTCTTGCAGGTTGATCGGTGGGACTACAAAAAAAGATCTCGGAAGATTCTCATCTTGGACATTTGGGATTGTCAGGTCCTGATCAAAATCTCAGCTTAATCTGAATCGCAACAGGTAACCTGCTTTGCACTCGCACAACTCTGCAACTTCGGCCTGTGGTTTGGAAGATGCTAATAGCTTATGCAAATTGGATACAAATCTAACTGAGGACTCCCATATCCAACTCTTATTATTTTTTTCTATTCTTTTGAACTTTTGGAAGAGTTTGAATTCTAAGTATAACTTGGTATATGAGCAAACAGCTGTGACTGTTAGGTGGTCTCAGGTGAGGGGGCCGGGACAACAATTAGGTGTTTTTTAAAAAGGTCGGGCTCAAACAGAGCCACGGTGGAGGACGACCCGCTGGATTTCGCTGATATGGACGGGCACGGGTATGACCGCTATGCGGATGGGGACAGGGACAGCTACCAGATTGATTACCGGCGTATCGTGGGGGACATGGAGCCCGCCAGGCCGCGGATGTCAATAAGAGACTCGGATCATCACTTTCACGGCCCGTTTACCCATAATACGCTACACGGGCATGGGCATGGGCACGAGACAGCTGCCCAGCGCTACAGTGCCACCCGGATACAGGCAGGATATGAACCAGAAAGGTGAGAACAGTGTAGAAGAGAAGGTCTTGGTTTCTCAGAAATCTGATTTAACCATCCTAAGACATTACTGTATGCCGTACTTGATCTTAATAAGATAAGAATTTAATAAGGATGGACATATAAACACACAAATATGCATTATGTCTATGCCCATTATATATAATGACGGCAATAATGACAAAACATTTAAACATGCTGTATATTTTTCAGTCATTTAATGTAAACATGTGACCAACAGTAAATTAATCAACTCATAATATACATATGAACTCATAATGATGAGTCAACTATGCCCATATATTAATGCAGGCCGCAATACTGATAAAAACAATGACAAAAAGTATAAACATACTGTTTATTTAATTATTCATTCATTCATTCATTCATTCACTTACATACTCATTTATTTAATTATATCTGGGTGTGGGTGTGGGTGTGTGTAAACAAAAACCAATGAAGACCTAAATTAATATTGATGACCTATATTAATAATTTATATTGCTTTGGGAATAACTCGTGTTGATATTGGTTTTCTTTTGTGTATGGATGTAAATCATTTCTTTATATTTTAAACTTGTGTTGTGTTGAAAATGTAGATGGAATAATAGAAAAATAACAGCTGTGAGTGAGTTGGAGGGAAGAGGGAGGGGTTTTGTCTGTGTTGACCTCTGTTTTGGTCCAGTCAAAACAAGTGTAGACAGTAATGTATTATTAATCAGCTGTAAATACAGAATCAGCGGAATGATATACACTACCTGTCAAGTTTTTTTTCTTCTGCTCACCAAGCCTGCATTTATTTGATCCAGGTAAAGCAAAAACAGTAAAATTTAAAAAATATTTTTACTATTTAAAAGAACTGTTTTCTATTTGAATATATTTTAATATTATAATTCATTCCTGTGATCAAAGCTAAATTTTCAGCATCATTACTCCAGTCTTCAGTGTCACATGATCTTTCAGAAATCATTCTAATATGCCGATTTGCTGTTCAAGAAATATTTTATTATTATCAATATTTAAAATAGTTAAGTACATTTTTTCAGGATTCTCTGATGAATAGAAAGATCCAAAGAAAAAGCTAAAAATAAATAAATAAATAAATAAAATAAAAAGCTTTTATACACTATACCATCTAAAAGCTTGAAGTCAGTGTCTCTGTTTTTTTGGGGGGGAAAGAAATTATAGAAATTAATACTTTTATTTAACAAGGACACTTTAAATAGATCAAAAGTGATGATAAATACAGTTATAATGTTACGAAAGATTTCTCTTTAAGATAAATGCTGTTTTTCTGAACTTTATATTCATCAAAGAAACCTGAAAAAAATTTGTTTTCAACATATTAACAATAATAATAAATGTTTTTGAGTAGCAAATCAGTATATTCAAATGATTTCTGAAGGATCAGGTGACTGGAGTAATGATGCTGAAAATTCAGCTTTGAAATCACAGGAATAGCTTACATTTTTAAATATATTCAAATAGAAAACAGTTATTTTAAAGAGTAAAAATATTTCACATTTTTTTACTGTTTTTGCTGTAATTCGGATAATAATACAATAAATGCAGGTTTGTGAGCAAAAGAGACTTCTTTAGAAACATTAAAAATGTACTGTTCAAAAACAAATGAGCATTTTATTTAAACATTTAATCATCACTGACCAACATTAAATGAATTAAACTCATAACAATGAATTAACTGGCTGATGTTAGTTACGATAAAGTATTTTTGCTGGATATAATAACTTCACCAACAGTTAAGCATCAGTCCAGCTTCTTATAGCTTGAGAACCATTAGAGAAACGATACTAAATCTTGTCTCAGTTTTATTAGACATATGAAGTCAGTGCCTCTCAAGTTCCCTGTTTTTTTGTTGTTTTTTGTCTAAGCATTTAATACCTACCTGTATCAAAAACAAATGCCATTGGTTTTAAATGTTTTTACCTAATATGATGACATTCGTGCATAGGTGTCTAAATACTTTTTGAGTAAACTGTATAAATGTCGATCTCATTCCTAAATAGTAGTTGGGAATGTCCACAGCAACAGCCTGTGATGTTGTTTTGACTCTCAGGATACAAAACACATTTTCAGAACCCCCATGAGCTTTCAGCTGGATCTGGCATCACAGCTTATTACCTCATCCCAGCTTTGACACCGACACCTGCGACACAGGTGCTTCTCTAAGGGTCAAGCAAGGGTCTCCCCCACCTCTGCGGTTGACACTTCATGCCCTCAGAGGTTAACTAGTATTTATCTGCCACAGAACTGCAGATCTTCAGCTTAGCTCAAGGACTCTGTGACTCTGAGAATGTAGACGTGACCCATCAATCTGTAGTGTGTCTGCATGCTCTTAAAAGCTCCTTACACATCTTCTGTGTTGTGCAGCATCTGAAATAAGCTTGGCCAACTGTGCCATAAAGCAATGTTAAATGAAATCTAGAGGGACTTTTTCCACCACATCTTTTCTCTTCCCCATTAGAGTCGGCTCTCCCGACAGATGAGAAGAGAACTTTAACGAAGGATTACATTGATAGAGCACTCTTTAGGTCTAATCTGCAGTTTAGACTATAAATCCCACTAGGAAAGAACAGCACGACTGTATATGTTGAGAGGGTAAGATTAAATGTCCATCAGGAATAGATTCAGCTGACGGCATAACCACTTAGAGTCATCTGGGTGTTAGATGCTGCCTATATGTTAAACAAGGCTTTAATGGTTGAAGTGATTTCATAGAATGAATGTGCATTTAAATGCAGTGCAGTTCTAGTGAAATATGCATGATTTTTGCAAATGATTTTGCTAATGATTTTGCAATTTGCAGTAGGGCTGTCAAACGATTATTCACAATATAAAATAAAAGTGTTTGTGTGATATGTGTGAGTACTGTGTGTAATTATTATATATATATAAAAACACATTCATATATTTGTATTTATTATAATTTTAATAGAATTTATATTATATATAAATACAAATATTTTGTACATAAATAACATATTTCTCTTAAATATATACATTAATTTGTGTGTTTTTATATATACATAATAATTACACACATTTATTAGGCAAACTCAAACTTTTATTTTCTACGGCCCTAATTTGAAATTAATGATACAAACCACTGAAATCCACTTAGTTGTTATATACAAAAATGCAACACTCTCAGGGAATTTAATAATTTGTATGATAAGTGCATTGAAATGTTCATTTTTATGCGCAGAAAACAACTAGGGCATCTGAAGATCTGGCATGAAACAAACTGGCATTTAGATAAAATATATATATTTTTTTTCCTGATATTTTTTGTTTTACAAATCAATTTATTCTTTTTTCATTTGGGTAAATAAATAGTCAAGTCAAGTCACCATTATTTATATACCGCTTTTAACAATACACAACTGTGACAAAGCGGCTGTACAGTAATAAATAGGAAATAGTGCATCAATAATGCAAAAGGGCAACAGTAAACACTCAATTTTCAGGTAAAGGCAGTTCATCATTGGATTCAATTATGTCATCATCTAGCTCAGTTCAGTTCAAATAGTATACGATATCAATAAATAAACAAGCAAGCAAAAAGTACAGACTTAATATAGTACATGTAAGTATGAAAATAACCAAAATAAGATCAAATAAAAAAATTAAATCAAAATAATATTGCATCCTTTAAAAAATAACATAAATAACAGGTATATATAACTTATAAACAACAGGTATTAAATAGGGTTCGCTTCAAATAACAGGTTAAAAAACGCATGGTTCCTGACCCTGCCATAGTTATTGCTGTTTATTATGGGTTTGCAGGTTTAGTTTTATAAATATTTATCCACCTTTTTCTTCAACGCAGAAGTAAGCCTATGGGCAAGATTTCCGGCTCGTTATCCTCTATAGGGAAATAATGATAAGAATAATATGCAGTAAATGGTAAAACTGTTTGCACTACAAACTAGTGTACTCATAATTAAGATAATACATTAAAATAATATGTGAAAACTAACCAATTTGCAATATCAAGCAGCAAAACGAGCTATTTTGTTCAGCTAAAAAAAGACAAGAAGCCAGGACAATGGCCACGCCCACTCTAACTGGAAGAAAAAGGTGGATAGTATTTTTTTTAAAAGAATATTTTATAATACTTATTGTAATTGCATGTGCATGTTGGAGGCATAAGCCAGCTCATAAAAAAGTAATGTAATTATAATCCGCCTTAAGCTTTATTAAACTACGGATTGGGACGTCAAAAGAGAACTGTTCAATGAGTTTCCAGAAATGCTCGAATATCCATCCTGAACGCATTGTTCAGATCGATTTTGTGCATCCATTTTCGAATCGAAAAGATTCGACTCAAAAGAACGATTTGTTTACATTTCGCTTCTGCCAGAGTCTAGTAGTTCGATTTCTCAGGATGCTTGTTTAGTACGAACATTTTATGCGTTTAATCGTTTCAAGATTTGAGTGGCGAATGTACATCCAGAAATTACTGACTTCCAAAAAACGTGCAAAAACAGGTTTGGGGAGTGTTCAGCTCAACCTTTCCTCTTCCCTTTCCAAGCGTTGAACTGAGCGGGTATCATGTGACTTCACTTCATACGGTTGACGGTCTCGGTTGCGCGTCTCACCATGATGAGACCCTCCATCCAGAGCAGCTACAGCCTCCTCAGAACGATGCTGTACGGGATGAGAGACTGATGGTCCCCGCATTGATCTCTAATGCACTTTAATACAGCCGTCATCATGTGAGATACTGTACATGAGGGCGAATATTCAGCAGAAGGAAGTGTGTTCATAACACTGGTGCGAAAGAGAAAGTAACTCGAAACTGTAAGTGGATTCCTATTTGTTTTTCTGTCTAACGCGTTTATAAACTTATATTTCTGAATCGATAAGAATAAACAGCAAGTTAACTGGACAAAAAATTGTCATTTCAAATTCTCGTTTTGAATGTATTCGTATGTTTGATATTTATCTCGTTTAATTATCAGCCAGGTAGGGTTCCTCTATTTACATATATGTAACGTTATTTTATCCAAAGCGGTAGGCTAAATAAAGACGGGGATGAAATATCTATCTATCTATCTATCTATCTATCTATCTATCATCTAATTATGCAAAAATGAGGGGAAAATGCTGTATAGAATGGTTTAAATGTTAACACAATAATAACATGCAACACCAAAAATCTTAAATCCCTCCCTGAAAAGCTGTTTTAAAGTTGTTGCATTAGTTTATAAATACAACATTGTTTATATGCACTGTCATACTGTACATTTTATCTCTGGATGCTTGACACTGCAGTCAGCTCATGTTAAAGTTGAAACTTGAATGTGTTACAGCCTCTCTTTTGTATGTTTTGTGTGTTTCTAGCATGGCTGATTACCTTATCAGTGGGGGAACTGGGTACGTTCCTGAGGATGGACTCACTGCCCAGCAGCTTTTTGCCATCGGTGATGGTCTCACATATAAGTAAGTCAAGAATCATGTGCACAAACACTCAAATGCAAACATCAAATGTACTGACATGGATATGTAGCTTCACCCTGGAACACACACACACATGCACTCTAGGTAGGCATCTTTCTGGACATCTGTCAGTGAGATGGCTCTCAGCTCCATGGCAACCCTCCGTGCATCTCCATAGCAACGGGAGCTCAAGTGCTCAGTCCCAGCACATGCAGCCCGTGTTTATGGGACAATGCAAAACCAGAGTGCATGTGTGGTCCTTGTCATGCTTTTCTTTCATATTCATGATCCAGCTTGCTCAACATGTGCTTTCGTATCAATGGGGTTTTCTTGTATGCCAGTGTAAATGAGCTTGTGTGTGTGTATGAATATGAACATGTTTATGCTTTCCCAGCTTTATGAAAACTTGTTAGCAAAGCAGTGGTCTCTGCATCTATTTTTGTCATTCTGGCTGGAGTGTTTAATCTGGTCTAATGGAGGTTTTATGAGCGTTAGGCCACATGGGGCGGGACACTGAACAGTGCCTTCTCACACGTCCTCCTGAGACAGACAAATCCGGTCCCATTTTTGTTGTATCAAAATATTATCATGCTTTAAAGTGATGGATATCATTTAACACTTTCTATTAGTAGCCCTGAGACAAGAAGAGTGCTTTTAAGTGAAGGAAGATTTTAACAACGTTGACATGCTTTTGTATGAGTACCACTTTAAGTTTGGGGTCAGATTTATTTCTTTTTTGAGCAAAATTAATATTTTTACTCAGCAAGGAAGCATTAAATTGTCAAGTGACTAAACCTAAATCTCATATTTGTGACCGAAACCACAAAACCAGTCATAAGGGTCAGTTTTTTTAAATTGAGATCATCTAAAAGCTGATATATGGTTTGTTAGGATATGATAACATTTGGCAGAGATACAACTTTTTAAAAATCTGGAATCTGATGGTGCAAAAAAATCAAAATAATAATAAAATCACCTTTAAAGTTGTCTAAATGAAGTTCTTAGCTATGCATATTACTAATAAAAAATTACGTTTTAATATATTTACGGTATGAAATTAACAAAATCTCTTAATGGAACATAATCTTTACTTAATATCCTATTGTATTATTGTAGTATTGTTGGCTATTGCTACAAATATACCAGTGCTACTTAAGACTGGTTTTGTGGTCCAGGGTCACATTTTTTTGCACACACTTTTGCATTAGAAAGAGGCTATCTGTTTGTGCGTGTGACATTGGTCACACGGTTAAGAACATTATTGGGTCGTCTCAGTGCGCCACATCTTAAGTAGATTATATAACTCCTCTTGACAGGGCCAGAGACATACTGTACGCGTGCAAGTGTATCATTTGTGGCTACTTAAAGTATTAATGCTACAGGCAAACACACACATATTCATTTACTCATACACTGTAAATATCAGTCGATTTACACCACTGTTCAAAAGTTTGAGGTCGGGATTATTTTTCAAGCGTTTTATGCTCATCAAGGCTGCGTTTATTTGATTAAAAATACAGTAAAAACAGAAATATTGTAAAATATTATTACAACTGAAAATAACTGTGTTCTGTTGCAATATATTTTAAAATGGAATTTATTTCTGTGATGCAAAGCTGAATTTTCAGCATCATTACTCCAGTCTTTAGTGTCACATGATCCTTCAGAATTCATTCTACCATGCTGATTTGATTATTATCAATCTTAAGAACACTTGTGCTGCTTAATATTTTTCTGGAAGCCATGATACATTAAACTTTTGAATTGCGGTTTTTAGCAGTCACACATTACAGTTCATGTTTGCATAAAACTGGCCATAATAATATCTGAAATTTTGAATCAGCATTGTTTTAAAGTGGTTTTCCTGTTTTTGAGACAGATTTGAGTGTCTTTAAGCATTTTGTAATTTTGATAATGATCTGATCCATAAATCTAAATGTCATTGCCTCTCTGCCATCTGTCCTTTCTCATTTAGTGATTTCCTGATACTGCCCGGCTTTATTGACTTCACATCCGATGAAGTGGTGAGTACCAGCGTTTATCAGAGGTTATCAACAAATGGGTGGAACAGACCTCAAATGTGACAGTGGACCACAAAACCAGTCATAAGGGTTAGTTTGAGATTCATACATCATCTGAAAGCTGAATAAATAAGCTTTCCATTGATATATTGTTTGTTAGGATGGGAGATACAACTATTTGAAAATCTGGAATCTGAGGGTGCAAAAAAATCAAAATATTAAGAAAATCACCTATTAAGTTGTCCAAATGAAGTTCTTAGCAATGCATATTTCTACTCAAAAATTAAGTTTTGTATTGTATGTATTTGTATGTATTTACAGTAGGAAATTTATAAAATATCTTCATGGAACAAATGATTTTTGGCATAAAATAAAAATGTAGAATTTTGACCCATTCAATGTATTGTTGGCTATTGCTACAAATATACCCGTGCTACTAAAGACTGGTTTTGTGGTCCAGGGTCACAAATGCTCTTGTATTAGTAAACAATTTAGTGCACAGGATCATTTTTGATCACATGAGTCAACTCAGATGTTAAGTTGATGGAAAAGGAGCACTTTAATTATTAGCGAGGTGGAAGATCTGCAGGTTGAGAGGTTAACGTGGCTGTGTTAGCATCCACACAGTCCCTGGTGTGCTGGGCAAGTTGTCACAAGCAGTAAAGCTCAGGTGTGTGTGTGTGTGTGTGTGTGTGTGTGAGAGAGAGAGAGAGAGAGAGACCAGGATGACACAAATATTAGTCCCCCTGGAACCACAACTTTAAACACACTTTTAATTAAAGAAAGAGCAAATTCACTTTCCTGGGATAGATTATAAGCTAATGATTTAGTTAAACAGGGAATCAGTTAAAAATAATAGGTACTGTTTCAGCTTATTTTGTTGATTGGTTTAGGGTTGGTTTAGTTATTTCCAATAGGTTAGCTTCCTGCTGATGCAAACGTAGGTACACAGCACTGTTTGTGTTTTCTTTGAGCACTTCTGAGATTACGCTGAGCTGTAGCTAATGATGGGACACAGGTGTTACTGAAAAAGAAGAAAAATAAGACGTGACAGTGTCCACGGTTTGATGAAATCACATGGTGTGACTCACTGAGTCATTGTTATTTTAGTAATGTTTGTAAATGATTAGAGTATTTATTAATATTTTAATTATAGTCTTTATTTGTACATTAAATACTGAAAGAACAATGAACTACATTTATTATTTATCTGTTAATGTTAACAACACTTGTGATTTTAATAATGCATTAGTAAATGCTGAAATTAACATTAAATAAGATTATTAAATGCTGTAGAAGTATTGTTCATTCTTAGTTCATGTTAACCAATGTAGTTAACTAATGTTAACTAATGAACTTTATTGTAAAGTGTTACTGTTTTAATGTTTCTATTTAGTTTTATTTAATAATTGAATTCTTATTTCAGTTTTAGTAATTTTAGTGGTTCATCTTATTTAATTTCATTTAGTTGCTTTGGATAGAAAATTCAGTGAACAGCATTTATTTGAATTTTTTAAAAATCTTTTATTTCATTAATTTTCATTTTTCAGTTCAGTTCATCTCAATTTATTTTTAAAGCACTATTAAAACAACAGAGCATTGATTAAGGTGTTATACAATCATAAAATTATTCCTAATAAAAGAAAATAACGACATCATAACACAGACAAGACATCTAAAAACTTTTCAGATATTTATATATTTTTTTTACTTTGACTTTATTTCAAACAACATTTCTTAATAGTTTTAATATTAATAACAATTATTTATAACAATAACAATTATTTAAACAATAGCAACACTGAGTTCCCTGTGCAATAAATGTTTTCTTTAAAGAAATCATTCACTCAAAAATTAAATTTTTTTTATTAATTTCTCACCCTTGTTCTGTTCCAAAGCTGTATGATGTTTTTTCTCCATAAAAAAGGTCATTTTTACATAGACTTAGCATTTAGTTGCTTGTTATATTATGTTAAGTTCCTAAAATGACCAATCATAACTTGGCTTTCCTTAGTTGAACATGGACTAGTTGCATAAATGGTTTAGACTAGTCTTAAAAGTTAGTCATCTATTTTTTTTCTTTAAGAAAATTTGGTTAAATAAAAACTTACATTAGTCTAAGTTGAATCCAACTTAAGACACTGTCTTAACATAGAGGCTAAATTTATGCAACTTGCCCCATGTCTGTTTACATAGACAATTTATCCCCCTCTGATTTTTTTTGTAACAATCATGTGTTGTCATAGGATTTGACCTCTGCCCTGACCAGGAAGATAACCCTGAAGACGCCACTCATTTCCTCCCCCATGGACACAGTCACAGAGTCCTCCATGGCCATCGCTATGGCTGTAAGTGACACTCAAAAAACATTATATATCAGCACTTGTACTAAATCGTAATTGCTTTTCCATTTCATCCACTGGTTTGTCCCATAGCTCATGGGTGGAATAGGAATTATCCATCACAACTGCACACCTGAGTTTCAGGCCAACGAGGTTCGCAAAGTCAAGGTCAGTAACTTAAGCGATGTAGATTTAGAGGAATTCAAAGCTAGTTATATTTCGCAAACCAATTCAGTTGTAGAAATAGATTTTTGGGTTAAGATATAAAAATCAGTAATTAACAAGTTTTTGTGCAGAAATTTGAGCAGGGCTTCATTACGGACCCTGTAGTCATGAGTCCACGGCACACGGTCGGCGATGTGTTTGAAGCAAAGGTCCGGCACGGTTTCTCCGGCATCCCGGTCACAGAAACCGGCAAGATGGGCAGCAAGCTGGTGGGCATCGTTACATCGCGAGACATCGACTTCCTGTCAGAGAAAGATTACGACAGGCCGCTGGAAGAGGTTTGTTATTCAGAATGTTTACAAATATTAATTCTTCAATAATTGTAGGTTTGATTCCAATTTAAGTGATGTTTCATAATTTAAGTATTCATATTCATTAACTAAAAGGTGAAGTTTTTAAGTGAAACTGAATATTTAGTGATCTGGAGCAGAATTTGATGATATCTGTCTAGATTTGATCACAAATGATTGGATCATAAAAAGTAAGCAGTGATGTCATTGGTTAATATTTTTTGTCCCGTCCATGTGAAAAAGTCATTTCAGATGGAACGAAAATTGTTACACATTATGTTAAAAAGCTTAGGGACATGTTTTTTAAAGGAATTAATTTTCTGACTTATACTTTTATTCAGCAAGGATGCATTAAATTGATCAAAAGTTACAGTAAAGACTTACCTAAAATGTCTATTTCAACCAAATCCTGTACTTTTGAGCTTTCTTTTTAAACAATCATGAAATATTAAGAATATTAAGCAGAATGTTTTTTAAGCAGCAAATCAGCATATTAAAATGATTTCTGAAAGATCATGTACCACTGAAAACTGTTGTAATGGCTGCTGATAATTCAGCTTTGCATCGCAGGAATAAATTACATTTTAAATAGGTTAAAATAGAAAATAGTTACTTTAAATTGTAATAATATTCCACAATATTACTGTTTTTACAGTAGTTTTGATCAAATAAATGCAGCCTTGGTGAGCATATGGGGCATCTTTCAAAAATGTTAAATATTTGGACCCCAAACATTTGAACAGTATATGAAGATTTTTGAATTTAAAATAACACTGATCGCTGATTAATAATTCTGAGTTTGAATAATTTTGACTAATATGCATGAATGATTCTTAAATCCTCCAGGCAATGACAAAACGAGAAGATTTAGTGGTTGCGCCAGCAGGTGTAACGCTAAAGGAGGCGAATGACATTTTACAGCGCAGTAAAAAAGGTATGAGCGCCAACTTCAGTTCTGTTTATGTTGATCTGTTTAGCACAAGCTTGCTGATCACATTCCTGTGTCTCTCTCTTAGGTAAACTGCCTATAGTGAATGACAGCGATGAGCTTGTAGCTATAATAGCTCGTACCGATTTGAAGAAGAACAGAGACTATCCTCTAGCTTCCAAAGACTCTCGCAAACAGCTGCTGTGTGGCGCAGCCATCGGCACCCGCGAGGACGACAAGTACCGGCTAGACCTGCTCATGCAGGCCGGAGTGGACGTGATAGTTCTGGTGGGTCCAAATGGGAATAGGGTGACATCTCTTCTTTCTGGAGATCTAGCTTTTTGCTTTTGTTGCATTCCATTGAACTTTAAATTCAGATCAAAGCAACAGAATTTAGAATTTCTGTTGCAGAAATTCCATAATTTGTTCTAGCAAGATGACAACTTTGAATTAAAAACATTCACTTTAAAGGAATGGCTCTGAAAATATACTCACCCTCAGAACAGATATTTAGCATTACATCACTTGCTCACCAGTGGATCCTCTGCAGTGAATGGGTGCCATCAGAATGATAGTCCAAACAGCTGATCAAATAATCCTCACTTCTGCAGTTGAGATGACTTTTTCACTGGAATGAGCAATATTATGAATAGAGGACTCATATTTAAACCCAGAAGCAACAGTTTGAAGTTAAAAACAATGAATGATGGACAACCTCAATGATGGATTTGTTTATTACAAACACAAAGCTTTTCACTTCATAAGATTTTTATTGCTGGACTGGAGTTACTTGTCGATTACTGGGATGTTTTTATCAGCTGTTTGGACTTTATCAGTCTGACGGCACCCATTGACTGCAGAGCATTCATTGCTGAGTTATGTGAGTCTAAATTTCTCCAAATCTGTTCCCATGAAGAAAAGCCAAAAATGCATCAGCAAATCAAATTTCCAACGTGACAAAAGAAAACCTTTGGCAACAAACAGGTTTAGCAAGCAGAGACAAATGTGTCAGAGATGGTAAATAATCATTTTTGTAATCATTCACCTGAACACATGCACTAGAGACTTTGTTTACAAGGAAACACCTGCAAAGCCAAAAATAGCATTTCCATTTTATTTCTTTGTTCCATGTGTCGGGTTGTGGAACGCAGCATTAGCGTGTATTCAGATTTTCAGTGGTAAACTGTAAAGGGTCAAAGGGAGTTTGAATTGCACAAACGTGAAATAAAAGTGAACCTGGGGTGCTTTGCACTAACAGTGCATGTTATAAGTAAACCGTATTCTGACTGAGATAAGCCACAGTCTATGTGACTAAGCCGAAATGTTTGTGAACTGCTCTGAAGCCTGTAACAAAGCAAGTGTGAAAATCAAGATGCTTGGTTTTATTTGAAAAATATTGGCAGGTGTTTGAGGGAACGGTGGCAATTAAATTCTGAAGGCTGGCACGCAAAATAAAATGCCAGAAGAAAAAAGATGCCAGGTTGTAGAGTGTGATCAAGGCTGCATTTAACTGATCAAAAAAATATATATACTGTAAACACAGTTTACTCAATACAGTACAGTAAAATACAGTAAAAACAGTCAAATTATGACATAATATTGCAATTTATTATATTATTATATTATTATTATATTTTAAAATACAATTTATTCCTGTGATGCAAAGCTGACTTTTTAGTAGCCATTACTCCAGCCTTTTTTACATTACATTTTTTTTTTTTTACATTAAAACATTTCAGTCATATTGTAATGTGGTTTTCTTGACTTTATCAGCATTTTAAACCATCTTGTAAATGACCTGAGAATTAAGGTTGACTTAAAGTGGGAACTCAACGTCGTTTCCACTTGAAATATACAGTCACAAAGAATTGTTTATTACACAGAATCTGTACCAATATCATGGACCATAAACATCACTTGGCCACTGAGTGTAGTTTGGGTGCTCCTAAATGTATCCAACTGAGCACGCGTGTGTTTAGCATGCGTGCTGTCAACGCTGCTGTTCGGCAGAGATGATGACTGTTTAAAAGTCTTTTTTCCACTACAACTTTGATGCGCATTGTGTCAGTTTAATACGTGAACAACAAGATGTGATCACAACAAAAGATGTGATCACAAAACAATCAACAAAAAGGTCATTACTTGCACATTTTTAATAACATGTAAATGTAATCGCCAGTGGCGACCTTAGCAAAAATTTCACTAGCAAATTAATATTTTTTGTCGCAGTCTGGAGCCCTGTAGATGGATTTAATTTTTTTCATTATTTTTTTAAATCTCCTCTTATACAGTGAAGTGATCAATCTACAGTATGATGTTTAGATTCTGTGTTGGTCAAATAAATTTGTAGGTCAAAGTTCATACACAGCAACAAGTGTTTGTTGTTGTAGTTGCCTAATATTAACTACTTTCTCTGAACATAGGAAGAACAAAGGATGTTGTCATCACTTGCAAACAGCGGTTAAAAAGACAATTGATTTATGTGCAAATATGTAGCCAAAATGTACTGTCACACCTTTGGGCTACATCTTTAATCAGACACACCCAAAACCAGCTAATCAAGTCTTTTAGTTAGCAGGTGTATTAGTGCAGGGTGGAAACTGAATTCTACAAGTCCGCAAAATTGAATTGCATAAACCATTCATTCCTTGTGCAAAATTAAAATAATATTGCATAAAGCAAAAGAAGTCTTTAATGATTTCCAAAGTCAGTCTTCGTAGGATACACACACTGTTGTTCCTTATAGTTCTTAAGCCTACATGATATGTGATGGTTTTTCTGTTATTCTGTCTCAGGACTCTTCTCAGGGGAACTCAGTGTTTCAGATCAGTATGATCAACTACATCAAACAGAAATACCCTGAACTGCAAGTAGTGGGAGGAAACGGTGAGACGTTTTTGCCCTTTGTGTAGTTCTTACTTTTCTGTATAAACTGAGGATGGCTTGAGTAGAGTGATGTAAGACGAAGATGTGTTTTATGTTTTTATGTTGTGTTTTATTCTCTTTCTCTTGTATAAAGTGGTGACCGCCGCTCAAGCAAAGAATCTTATAGATGCCGGTGTTGATGCTTTGCGGGTGGGCATGGGTTGTGGATCCATCTGCATCACACAGGAAGGTAGGTTTGGGGACTTTCTGGCTGACTTTGGAAGACAAACTTGCTGTGTAAAGTTCCTCGTTATCTAAATGTGAAACAACTTCATGAGGAGACGCTTTAAAGGACAAATGGTGTCTTTATTCACTTCTGGAAAGGACAAAAGTGTTTTTTAGGGTTAGAGTTAGGATTTATGGTTAGACTTCAGCAATAACTTCTTATTATTTTATTTTATTTTAGTTTAGTTTATTTTGTATATTATTTTATTTTAAAATATTTTTGCCATTATTATAGTTTTTCATTATGTTTATTTAATTTTAATAACAAGAAGAAATAAGAATGATTTATTTAGTAATGTAAATCTGTTTTATTTTTAAAAAACTTTAAAGTTAGGATTTTTGGGATTGCAATCACTTTTATTTTATTTATTTATTTTTAACAGCAAGAAAAAGGATTTTTGGGATAGCAAATATCGTTTTAGTTTTGTATTATATTTATTTAATTTTAATTACGAGGAAAAAAGAATTACCTGTTTAAATAGCAATGTAAATGTGTTGTATTTTTTATTTTCTTTAAAGTTAGGATTTTTGGGATTGTAGTTATCATTTTTGTTTTATATAATTTAATTTAATTTAATTTAATTTTTAACTGCAAGAAGAGGGATTTTTGTGACAGCAATTGTCATTTTAGTTTTTATTATATTTATTTAAGTTTAATTACAAGAAAAAAAAAACAAGAATTACCTATTTATATAGCAATATATATAAATCTCAGAGTTTCTTCAGAGTTAGGATTTTGGGGATTGCAGTTATCATTTTTATTTTATTTTGTTATTTTATTTATTTATTTATTTTTTCATTTAACAGCAAAAAAATGAAATAGAAATTATCATTTTAGTTTTTTATTATATTTATTTAATTTAATTACACGAAAAAACAAGAATTACCTATTTATATAGCAATATATATAAATCTCAGAGTTTCTTCAGAGTTAGGATTTTGGGGATTGCAGTTACCATTTTTATTTTATTTTATTATTTTATTTTATTTCATTTCATTTAACAGCAAGAAAAAACATTGGAATAGAAATGATCATTTTAGTTTTTTATTATATTTATTTAATTTAATTACAAGAAAAATGTTACTTATGTAGCATTGTAAATGCGTTTTATTTATACATTTTTTTTTTTTTTTAGGAGTTATGATTTTTGGGATTACAGTTATCATTGATTTTATTTTTTTTATTTTTTATTTTAAGAACAAGAAAAAAGGAAAAAAGCTTAAAAGGAAAAATTCATACCTTTATTCATGTTTAGAAATGGCAAACATTTGGGGATAACAATTATCATTTTATTTAATTTTATTTTTAAGGACAGGAGACATTAATTAGATGTTCTATTGCTATGTAAATATGCATATGTGTGTGTGTTTATCATATAGTGATGGCATGTGGGAGACCGCAGGGCACGTCTGTGTATAAGGTTGCTGAATACGCCCGGCGTTTCGGGGTTCCGGTCATTGCAGACGGTGGCATCCAGACGGTTGGGCACGTTGTCAAAGCGCTTGCACTTGGAGCATCCACAGGTGTGTGTTTTTTCTGGGTGATTTGCCTGAACGATCATTGTTATTAATGGCTGGGATTTGTTTGCCTACATTTTACTGTTTGTGTCAGACTGTGCCCTTCCCTTCTGCCTGTTTTGTTTCAGTGATGATGGGGTCATTGCTAGCGGCAACCACAGAAGCACCCGGTGAGTATTTCTTCTCAGACGGCGTACGACTGAAGAAGTACCGTGGCATGGGCTCTTTGGACGCCATGGAGAAAAACAACAGCAGTCAGAAACGTTACTTTAGGTAAACACTCTTAATCTCAGATGACTGCATATGTACGTGGATAAAGATGACAATGGATGTTTCTTCAATTATAAAAACAATATATTTCAGCATTGTGCACACGAGAATTTTTTACATTATGAACATTTTCACCACAGTGTCATTTCCAGAGCATCTCATCTCAAATGATGTATTGTTTAACAGCATCCTCTAGTGGAAAATGCCATCACTAGCATTTTAATTATCCTAAATACTTTCACACTTCTGCCTAATCTGGAAGCTTTCATGAAATGAAGGACAATGTATATTTATAATTACTTATATACTCATACTCATATTAGAAAAATTAGTAGTCATTTATTACACAGTAAAATATTGAAATTATTTATTATAATTTCACTGTTTTTTAAGATTATCATACTGCCATTTATAATAATTCATATTTTAAATGATAAATAATTATATTTACTTTGAGTTTTCTTTGTTTTATTTTTAGCTCAAATATGCTCTTCACTAATTTATATTTTCGACCCTGGACCACAAAACCAGTCGCTGGAGTATATTTGTAATATATGTAAAGCAATAGCCAAAAATACATTGTATGGGTCAAAATGATTGATTTTTGTTTTATGCCTAAAATCATTAGGATATTAAGTAAAGATTATGTTCTGTGAAGATATTTTGTAAAATTCCTACTGTAAATATATCAAAACTTAATTTTTGATTAGTAATATGCATTAAGAACTTTATTTGGACAACTTTAAAAGTGATTTTCTCAATATTTTGATGTTTTGCACCCTCAGATTCTATATATTCAAATAGTTGCATCTCAGACAAATATTGTTCTATCATAGCTTATTTATTCAGCTTTCAGATGATGTATAAATCTCAATTTGGAAAAACTGACCATTATGACTGGTTTTGTGGTCCAGGGTCACATTTTATATTTCATTTATATTTAATAATTTTAAAGTCTAGGTCTAAAACAAGAGTAAAACAATAAAATATATACATAAATGGCATTTTAAAAAGTGAAAATAAATTATGAAAAATTATAGTAGTGAAGTAAAAATCACAAAAGTGTCTGTAGTTGAAGAAACAAACCCAATAAGATTTATCTACTGTACGTATCATCTGCTACAAATCTTTTGTATGCAGTACATAAAAGATTATGTGCATATGTATGTGTTTTCCAGTGAAGGTGATAAAGTGAAGGTGGCTCAGGGAGTCTCTGGCTCAGTTCAGGATAAAGGCTCGATACACAAGTTTGTTCCTTACCTCATCGCTGGAATTCAACATGGCTGTCAGGACATCGGTGCAAAGAGCTTGTCCATTTTGCGGTAAGCTTGTCATATTCCTTTGCAATTTTGTGACCTTTAATTCATGTTTTTTAGGTTTTAGGCCATCTCTATGCTAGTATATGCTGTATTCTAGTCATTTTTAGAAATACACTAGCAGCTGGTTAACTAAATGAGCTGCTGTTCAAAAGTTTGTGATCAGTACGATTTTTAATGTTTTTAAAGAAGACTTTTCTGCTCATCAAGGCAGCGTTTATTTGATTAAAAATACAGAAAAAAAACAGTAATATTGTGAAATAATATTGCAATTTAAAATAGTGGTTTTCTATTTTAATATACTTTACAAAATAATTTATTTTTGTGATAAAAGCTGAATTTTTAGCATCATTGCTCCAGACTTAAATGTCACATGATTCTTCAGAAATCATTCTAATATGGTGATTTATCATCAATGTTGGAAACCGTTATGCTGCTTAATAATTTTTTAAGCTGTGTTACTTTGATTATTTGATTAATAAAACGTTAAAAAGAACAGGATTTATTTAAAATAGAAATCTTTTGTTTGGAAATCTCCATTTAAAAATTTGTGGTCAGTTAATTTTTATTCTTTATTTACCAAGGATGTGTAAAATTGATAAAAAGTGATAGTAAAGACTTATATTGTAAGAAAAGATTTCTATTTTGAATAAATGCTGTCCTTTTTTAAACTTTTTATTCACCAACGAATCCTGAAAAAAAAATATTACAGGTTCAACTGTTTCCAACATTGATAATGAATGAGTATATTAGAATGATTTCTGAAGGATCATGTGACACTGAAGACTGAAGTAATGGGTGATGAAAATTCAGCTTTGCATCAAAGAAATAAATTCTATTTTAAAGTATATTCAAATAGAAAGCTGTTATTTTAAATAGTAAAAATATTTCATAATATTACTTTTTCTGCATTTTTGATCAAATAAATAAAACTTTGATGAGAGACTTCTTTAAAAAAAACATCTTACTAATTTTTGAATGGCAGTATAGTCTTTCTTTTCTGGAGCAAAATGGACCAAACTTTTACTACCGGTCAAAAGTGTGTTTTTTTTAATGTTTTCAAAAGACATCACCAACTCAACAAGCCTGTATTTACTTGATAGAAGTACAGTAAAAACAGTAAAATTGTAAAATATAATTAAAATGTAAACATTTTATAAAATATAATGTTTTCTGTTTTAATATATTTAAAAATATAATTTATTCCTTTACATTGACAATAGTATAAACCATTATTAATAACTGAGCTCCAACAAAAATGGTGATTTATTTATTTATTTATTTTTGTACTGTAATAATATTTCACTGTATATTTAGTAAACATTAAAAAAAAAAGTTCTACCTATTCCAAACTTTTGGCTGGTAGTTTTTACTTTAAAAAAATGTAAAAAAAAAAATAATAATAATAAATTGACTAAAAATATTGTACTCATTCTGCACTAAACAAAATTTTAGTAATTCTCTCTAGAAAAAAATATTTTCTTCTTTTAAATTCTAAAAAAAAACACCTGCTTTTGACTAGCAGTAGCTAGTAGGGAATTATGGTTCACTGCGTGTCCTCAGTTGTACTAATGCTTCTACATTATTTTCTGTATCAAACATTAAAATAAAGGAAATGTATTCATTCTTAAACTGTCTTCATTGCTTCCATCCATGGAATAAGCTGTCAAGTCTGTAAACCAAATACTATTGGCTATATAAAATAAAGACCAAGCTTTCTAATATCTCTTGCTTCCTAAAAGAGAACGTCAACACGAAAAAGAATGTTGTCTGTGTTTACATACACCTGTGTAAATCTCACCTGTGTTTCATATAGATCGATGATGTACTCTGGAGAGCTGAAGTTTGAGAAGAGGACCATGTCTGCACAGGTTGAGGGCGGAGTTCATGGACTGCATTCGTAAGTCTCCGCCCACTCATTTAACCCCACCCACTTGACCTACCGTTGTGTTTCTGTCCTCACAGCACATACCCTCAAAAAATGATCATGAACACATTTCACGTCATTAGAATTCTTGTTTCACATAAAACTAAAAGTTTAGCAATCCCGTCTCTGTTTTTTTGAAGTTCATCCCAGAGACCCTCAGTCCATCCCTTCGTACAATGTCATGGAAAAGTAGAGTTTACATGTGAAAATGTCTTCTCTTCCTTTCTCTTATGCTGTCATCATAGATATTCTTTTGTGCCATGTAAGTATAATAGCGTCTCATGTCTCTTACAGTAGCGTTAAATCCTGGTGGAGGGAGTTGTGTTGTAAACAGCGGTAAGGTCTGGGCTCTTTAGTGGGCATTGAGACTATTTTAGTTTCCTCTTACCGTCATGTCAAGTAGACAAACCTAGTGTCCACTATCCCAGTGTCCTACTGTGGTTGTGTACTCATAATACTATCAGAAGCTTGTCTTTAAAAGGAAGATTATCTTGAAAGAAACCCAACTCCTACTTTTAAAAGGGTAGTTTACCCAAAAATGACATTTCTGTCATAATGCACCTGAAAATATCAGTTTTATTAATTTTTTTCCCATGCTTTGCATGCAAATTGTGACTAAGGGCTGTAAAGCTCCAAAAAGGACAGAAAACGATCATTACACTAATGTTCAAAAGTTGGGGCCAGTAGGTTTTTATATTTTTATTTTTAGAAGAATCTTATGCTCACCAAGGCTGGATTTATGTAAAATATTCTGAAATATTATTAAAATTTAAAATAACATCGTTCTATTTAAACATATTTTAAAATGTAATTTATTCCTGTGATCAAAGCTGAATTTTCAGCATCATTACTCCAGTCTTCAGTGTCACATGATCCTTCAGAAATCATTCTAATATGCCGATTTGCTGCTTAAGGAAAATTTCTTGTTAGTAATGATAAAGAAGAATTGTGCTGCTTAATATTTTCTTAAAAAATTAATTTTTTCAGGATTCTTTGATAAATACAAAGTTCAAAAGAACTTTTAATTTTTTGTTACATTATAAATTTCACTTTTGATCAATTTAATGTGCATTTGCTGAATTTTTTTTTTTTATAACTAATTAATTAAAATATCTTACTGACCCTAAACGTTTGAATGTTAGTGCATCATAAATATAATCCATATGACTTGGCACTATATTTCATATCTTCTGAAGACAGTGTACGAAGAACAGACTGCAATTTAAAACGTTATTCAAATATGACACTAGATTTAACATCTACGATGGTTTCATTAATTCTCATAACCGCATGTTTCAATATTTGGAAGCACAAATTATATTCAAGACTGAATAACGTCTTATATTTTAGTCTGTTCTTTGCTGAAAGGCACTTTTATGATACTTCCATGCTGCTTTTTTATTTTCATTTTTGGGCAAACTGTTCATTTAATTGGGTATGCTGACATTTTCTTTTGTACCAATCAATGTGTGGACAATACAACAGCATTTATAAAGCTTGTGTTGCTTTTTTGTTCTCCGCAGTTACGAGAAGCGGTTATACTGAACCGGGCAGCAGAGGGCACGCAAGAGCTGGACCCAATGTCCCGTCACCAGCCGTCACTAAACACAGCAGCTAAAATCGATTTCTGCTATCCTCAACACCTTTATCCTTTTTCCTGGTGGTTCTTGAGTCTAGATAAACATTACAAATGAAAAAAACTTTCGGTTAGCAACAGTACTGAATGTACTATGGAATTTCTTATTTTGATTTTGTATTTTGTTCGGGCTTCCCTGTAAGAAATTAGACTTGGTACTAGAGATACTATTTTCAAAATCCTATGAATGTACTGCATCATCTAAAATATGATGGTGATGATACGTGTGTGTATGTAAGAGAGAGAGTGTATGGGGTATGCTGGTTCATTCTGATTCAGATAGTCTGTTATTTTCATTTTAATAGCAATAACATTTTTGTGACCATCGTGGTATAGGAGAAAATCATGTGCATACCACATTGCCATTAGAGTGTTATAAGTTAAATTTTAATGTTATCTACGAAATGCATTTGTTTTCTTTATTTCTTTCCACTAGGGCTTTCCACTACTTCTTTCTCTTTCTGCTTGTGTCACAATGCTTTTCAGATTATCCAGAGAGCACTAGAATGATGTTACTTTATGGACCAAATTATGAGTATCAGCCTTAAAATCAGGTATTCTGTACTGTTACTCGCCTTACACTAGTCAATAATGTACACAGACATTAGAGACGCTCATTTCTTAAAGTTTATTTCAGTTTCACACACTTGCATCATTTAACTTAGAAGCATTTACATATATCAAATATTTACAGTATAAAAAAAGGTCAGAGGTCAAGGACAGTCAAAAGCATTTGCTGTAACAGTGACACTTTGGGCTCCACTTGATAGTTTGCAAAGACTGTTGTGTTGTCATTCTGAATATAATACAGTTTATAGAATAAAGAATGAGTTTTATAGACTGTGTTTCTTATTTTGTGTCTGTAGGAGCAGTTTCTGTATACTTTAAATGTTGATATGCCCTTTTATAAACAGTAGCATAATGAGCAATGCAATTCAGAGGATTTAATTGGCATGTAGAAGCATAGAAATCATTGGACCATTTACTAGTCACAGAGAGAAAATGCACATTTCAAACATAAAAAGAGAGAGAGAAAGCTGAGAATGAGACAATCTTAAAGTTTATGTTGCCACAACTTCATGTTATTACATCTCCATGGCCAACAGAGGGCAGCATTTGTGCAGCAGAATGGCTGTGAGGGATTATGGGTACAGGATAGAATAAATCTGAAGCACTAACTGTAGTTGATAAAACAGTTAAAAACAGTAGTACTAAAATGCCAAGTGTTCCATTCATACAACAGCTAATTAGCATGTTTTCATGGTTATCTTCATGCAGCCTTTAACTAAATTTGACTTTTCCCATAAGTATATGCTCCAACAGAACACCTAGGTTTCATTCCAGAACAAAAATGTTACCCACAGGGCTTCCACAAATAAGTGGGTTAACACCAGTTATAGTGCTGAAATAAAATGCAAATCGGTTCTAGAGTATGTCTTTTTATACAGTTGTAATGTTGTCAAATGACTGTTTAGGTGATCTGTGCTATAAGAGCAAAACCAAAAGACATCTCATCATAAAACATGTTCATAAGTGCCAGTTTTATTGCTGAGAGGTACACAAAAAGCCTTGTGTACAGTAGTATTTTGATAAATCTTTTGATCAAACCAAGCATTTTCAACCAGATTTGTGAAATACGAGAAGTAGATTTCAGTGAATTTCTCATTGTTGATAGAGAACATTAGTCACCTAGAGGATGTAGGTTGCCGTTTTGTCCATGTCTGCTTCTAAAATGTAAAAAATTCTTTCAATTCAAGCAGAATGCATCCACGGCAAATTCCTCTCCACGTTTATGTCAAGAGAAGTTCTGTAGATTGAAGTTGTTAAGAGTTCCACCCATGTTCCTGGAGGAACACTGCACATTTTACATGCCTCCTTAATCAAACACACCTGATTCAACTCATTAGCTTATTAGTAGAAACTCCTAGACCTGGAATGGGTGTGTCAGGCAAAGGAATGTGGTTGGGAACCACTGAGTTAAACCAGGAGTGTTCAATCCTGCTTTTAGATGGCCACCTTCCAACACCATTTAGATCTGGGGTTCTCAGTTCTGGCCCTCGAGGTCCACTTTCCTGCTGAGTTTATCTCCAACCCTAATCAAACACACCTGAACAAGCTAATTTTAAAAAGCTAATGATTGGTTAAACGCATACGAAACACCAGCTATCTGGCATTTTTAAAAAGCAGTGTAACGATACTTACTCCACAAACACTGAAAGCAGTGATAATGGCATTTACCTGTTGTCTGCAGCGTTGCGTTCTTTTCTCAACCCTGATGATATGTAACACTACAAGTCGTCATAAGAGATTCAGTCAGATGGTCATGCTCTTTTAATCGTGTAAATTGTGCGTTTAAATTCCATCACCGATATCACAAAACCCACAACACACAACAAAAACAACTCTGAACATAGTGTCCTCCATTCACCAGTTGTTAACGTTTGTAAATGCTGCGCATAAAGACGTCGCAGTCAGCCACTTCAGAGGTCCTGCTGCCGGAAAAACGGCCTGAGGGGGAAATTGGTTCTCTGAGTTTCTAGAACTATGCCGTGCGAAAGCCCCTAAAGCGAGGTGCTCAAACTTGGTCCTGGAGGGCTGGTGTCCTGCAGAATTTAGCTCCAACCCCATTTAGACACACCTGAACAAGCTAATCAAGTGCTTACTAAGTATACTAGAAACTTCCTGGCAAGTGTGTTGAGGCAAGTTGGAGCTAAACTCTGCAGGACACCGGCACTCGAGGACAGAGTTTGGGCACCCCTGCCCTAAAGTTACAGGCAAGGTTGGAGCTAAACTCTGCAGAAAAGTGGATCTGGAGGGTCAGAGTTGAGAACCTCTGGTTTAGATCTTGCCCTAATTAAACACACCTGAACAAGCTAAACAAGGTCTTCAGGATCACTTCCAAGGAGGTATATCAGGGTGCAGGAAGGTGGTCCTCCAAGAGGAGGATTTTACCCCTGGGTTAAACATTAAACTGGAAAATGTTAAGGTTAATTCTGTAGGTAAGTACAGCACAGTCTGTAGTTCAATAAAGATTTCTTCTCTTATAGATCAATCGTATCACTACTGATACTGAGTGCATCTATCTGCCTGCAGACGTTGATGAATTCAGCCTGAATGGCAAGCTCATCAACATGGGGAGTTGTCTCCACATCCGCACTTCCTCTGGAGGATGTAGAGCCTAAAGTTGTGTACCGTCTGTGGAGTTGCTGCCCGGACTGAGAGCCCCTATGTAGGCTGCTCTGGGACTGTTGTGTTGAGTGGACCGAAACTTGAGCTGGTCTCCCAGATATAGTGCTCCATTGCCTGGGCCGGCTGGGTACGGTAGCAGGGTCCACATCCCCACAGGAGGCCGTGCGATATAGGCTGGGTTCGGTGGAGTTTCCCCGACAGGGCTGTCCGTCTGGGGGCCCGCGTGTGCTGAGAGAGAGCCTGGAGGAGCCAAACAGGCTATGCTGGAACAGAGCCTCGCTGTTCAACGCCTCGTCGATGCTTCGTCGCAGGTCGATTGGGGAAGGTGGGCGCAGATCTGCCGTGGAGTCAGCGTCAAAGCTTGCAAAAGAGGAGGCATGGGATACTTTGCTCTTCTTTGTTGTTTGGGAGAGCTGTGTGCAAGACTCATGTTGAGGGCTGCCCGGATAGTGGAGGTCCAAGCCATCAGATTCGCTGTGCGGAAGCTCCACTAAGGTGTACAGTGGTACGCTTTCGCTTTCCCGCCGTGCTATTCCTTCACACAACCCCAGCTTCTCGGCGGGCCGTAGTGACCAGCCACACCGACTCGAGAGAATGGTGGGCTTGGCCAATGTGGCACCTTCTGTGGGTGGCTTTTTGAAGAGCCAGGTGCAGCCTCCTGGTTTGGAAAGGGGCACTCCGCAACAGAGTAGGGGGTGAGTGATTACAAGAGCGAGGGTGAGGCATACTCCTGTTTCACACACTCGGCAGCTGAGCTGAAAGCTCCACCAGGGCCAGGGCATCAGTCCAACCATGACCCCCCCGGTGAGCCCTCCTGCATTAAGCATGGCATAGAGTCGAAGACCACCACATGCTAGCAGAAACAGGGCAGAGAACACACCTGTCCTGGCCGCTCTTTCCCACATCCGTGCCTCTGTGAAGGGACACCTGCTGGCATGGCACGATGGCCGCTCAGGAGAGCTCTCATTTAGCCGGTAAATGTGCTTGACATCAGCACGGGCGCAGCAGTAAAGAAGCAGATATGTGAATGACAAGACAGAGGACATCAACACAAAGGCTGCAGGCGGTAACAGAGGCACAACTTGCAGAGTGGGAAAGAGTTGCAGTATTGCCATGGAAGCCATCACTATGGCTATGTGCAGCAGCACTAGGGCGGCCAACAGGCAGGTACTGCGCTGCAGGGTATTCTGGGAAAGTAGCTGGGTACAAGAGCGAGCAGTTAGCAGTAGAAGCAGCAGACCAAATGATGCCGTAATACATGGATAAGCAGCTTCATGCAGCAGTCGTGCCCAGGCTATGGGTAGACGCTCTTTTTGGCCATATGGATCGTAGAGGAGCCACAGAGCTCTGCTCGAACCCGTCAGTAGTTGGAGAAGGTGGAGGAGGCTAAAGTGAGCACAGCCAGAAGGCCAGCGCAACGGCAAACACATCAGGCTGAGCACAGACAGCACAGCCACGAGTGAGAACACACAGCCGAGTCCATAAACCTGCAACTCCCATGCCAGGCCCCATGTTGCCATAGCAGCATTCCAGTCAGTCAGTAGAGGGACCAGTAGAGGTGGAGTCAGGGCTTCAAGTGGTGGGCTTATTACACCAGGGGGTGTGGTTTCATACACAGGAGGTGGTGTGGACAGAGTGTTGTTAGTTGAAATGTGATTCCTTGAGGAGTCAGGCGACTGACAGATTCCAGTACCAACCAGGCTGCAGTCCGAAAGTGTGGAAGATTTGCGCCAGTCATCATCTGGAGATGCTGAAATACAATATATAGCTTAGTTTAAGATGTATTTAGTTATGTATACACTTTCAGAAAAAAGGTACAAAGGCTGTCACTGGGGTACAGTACCATAGGTACACTTATAGTGTGTGCACACCAAAAGCGAAGCCAATATTCGCATCGCGTTATCGCTTTAGATTATGTGTCACTCGCGTGAATAAAATCATTGCGTAATGCTCTCCTTCACATTCTGATACAACTGGACACATCAAACTGGACATGTCAGTAAGCTCTTCGCTGACTGGCTTGCGCGACAATGCGTTATGTGAATTTTCCACTCACGTTTTTCGCATCAATCGGTGCAAATTTGCGTCTGTTTACATCTTTGCATTGACTCTGTAAGTAATCTACTCGCACTAATAATTAGAGGTTCAAGCACGTAGCACTGAAACCGTATTGTAATAGAACGGCTAAGGATCAGCAATCTCCATGTAAAACTGATTGTGCAAAACCATACGTAAGATGTAGAGATGTGAAATTTGGAGGGATGGTAGTACTCACACTGCTGACAACATCACCAAGGCTCACCCCAATTGGCCTGACGGGGGCACTACAGCGATCAAAAGTACGAAATAACTCATAACTTCTAAACCTTCAGTCGCAGGCTCAAGTGTTTTATGTCGTTAGAATCCTTGGCTCATGCCGGACAAAATATTTGATTGTGAGCCTGGTAAAACTTTCGGGTATTTTGTGTTTTTTGAAAAACCTACTTTTTTTAACTAGTCCTAGATTTTTCATCCGATCAGAACCAAATCAGTGCAGAAAGATTCTCTGGAGCGTGAATATAAATAATTACCTAGGTCTTTCGCTCAATCTGGAAAAATAACACTGCAGTACATTTCTCTAAACTCAAAAAATTTTTGAAATTTACCCTCTGGGATGCTATAACAGGGTCATTTAGAAAAGGGGTCTGACCAAAATTACCCAAAAAAGGCCTAAAGGAAAACTTTAAATTTGATGAAACCTGGTAGGCACATGCAAAGCATTAGGCTGATTAAATACTTGTACTAATACTAATACTAATAATAATAAATACTTGTACACAACTTGTTTTAATTAGCAAAATAATACTGAGTGAACCATTTGATATTATTTACTTTGTTTTAACCATTAGTTGTAGAATGCTGCCTTTAAAGTGGCGTAAGATATTGCAATGCAGCCTTAAATTTAGTCTGTTTATGCACTCATGAGGTTATATTCACAAAACACAAAGCTAATATTCTCTACAAGCAGCTTAAGTTTTTTTTTTTGTTTTGTTTTTTGCTGCATGTAATGAAGTTATATACTTGATACAGCACAAATTACAGAGAAAACACAACAAACCACACACAGATGTATCTAACAGTATACAAATGATCTAAAACAAGAGGTAAGTAGATAACTCTACATTGCTCCAGTATGAAAGCCAGGGCAGTGAATCTCAGCATAAATATAAGAACATACACCATCAGCCGTAAATATAAAACAATGTGTTAATTAGCTATAGAGAGATGTGGAACTAGGCTGTTGTAAATGGGTCGCACACTTCAGCTCTGACACACATTCACATATGGCACAGATAAGAGGGCATTGACCCTGTTGCCGTTCTCATGAGTGTGACTATTTTAAAACTAGAAACTGACACACTTTCATGACATTACATCAGTTAAATACCTGTGTGTGTGGCAGTAAAGAGGAGGGGCTCTATGTAGCAATCTTGTGTTTCTGAACACAGCCTAATTTTTACCAGTACTCTGCTCTAATTGTGGATCAAAAGGCACTTCATTGCTTATTGAAGGGTTGATTGATATAGATTATTAGTAAGTGCTTCTGCAACAGTAATGATCCAGAATACACTGAGGCTGGATCCCTGAGTCAGCATGAGTCCTTCAGCATGTGTTAATTAAGATCAGAGAATCTGGCTTTCCCTCTAAAGATTGAATGACTGACCCTAGTTCACAAGAAGAGATTTCAGTATCACCACCAAGTGCATGCTGCAACTTGGAATATATAACAAAAATCTCATTGCACTCAGTTCTCCACCATTAAAAAACAATGTGTTATTAGGCAATGAATGCTTCAGTACCTGCTTCAGGATAGGTTTCAGTGACCTTGATCACAGTGGTGGTCGATTGGCCATTTTGTTCCTTTTTCACTTGGTCAACACCCTCATGCTCCTCTCTTTCAGGGTCAGGACTTGACATATTGAGAGTCGGTTTTGTCAGACTACCTGAGAGAGAAAATAGGATTAAAAACCTGTTCTCAAACAAGTGCAATGGAGAACTAATGCTAGAAAAAGACACCATATAATTTGATTTAAACCTGCTTTTGTTCTTGTTTTTTACCCATAATCCTCAGCCAAACTTTAATTCCAAAAGATTGGTACAAAAGAAGCTGTAAATTGCATTTAGAGTCGCTAGGGGGCTTGCATCCCACTCGCATCTGCAGTGATGAATGGTTTGTTCACTGCTGGAATACTGATGTTTTCACTGCAGCTTGAGAAACAGCAGGCAGAGTTAGCTGAGAACACAATGAGGATGCACTACTGATGCAGGCATTAAGCAGAAGCTATTACGCCAACACAGCATTACCAAAAAGATGCAGTAGAAGTGCATACCAAATTTGATTTTTACACTTACACATTTTATTCAGACTAACATGTCATCATCAGTGTTTTAAGTATTGTTTCCCAGGGAATTTTTGATGTGTTGCAGTAAAAAGTACTGCAAAATAATGTCAATAAGTGCCTTTCTACTGACTTGTCCTCAAAGACTGCATGCAAAAACATAAATACCATGTGGCACTAGTATTCCATTTCATGCACAAATGACTCATATGAGCCATTCATTTTAGTGAATATAAAACATACAGTGCAACCACAGTAATCGGATTGACAAATGATTCTTTTTAGTGGAAAGAATTACGAAGAAATACAGTGCCACCAGAGTAGTCCGATTCATGAACGAATGACTCTTACGAGACAAATATTTTTGGTGAATCAGAAACACTGCAACCAGATTAATCAGATTCATAACAAATAAAAATCTAATAAGCTCTAATGAGCCAATTCTTTTTAGTGAATCAAAAGACATACAGTGCCACCAGAGGAGTCAGATTCATGAACAAATGACTCTTATGAATCAAATATTTTTTTAAAGTGAATCAAAGTCAAACAGTGCAACCAGGATAATCACAAGTAAATAACTCTTATACCTTGATTCTTTTTAATGAATCGAAAACATACAGTGCCACCAGAGTAGTCAGATTCATGAACAAATTAATCTTATGAACTGGTTCTTTTTAATGAATTATAAGCATATGGAGAAAAACACGAGTAATCTGATTCATGAACAAATTGCTTTTATGAGTCAATTCTTTTTAGTGAATCAAAAAACATATAGTGCCATCAGAGTAGTTCAATTAATGAACTAATTAGTCTTATGAACCAAATATGTTTTTAAGTGAATCAAAAACAAACAGGATAATCAGGTTCACAAATAAACAACTCTTATGAGCTGATTCTTTTTAGTGAATCAAAACACATATAGTGCCACCAGAGGAGTCAGATTAATGAACAAATGACTCTTTTAAAACAAATATTTTTAGTGAATCATAAACATACAGTGCAACCAGAATAATCAGATTCAGAGCCAGTTCTTTTCAGTGAATTATAAGCATACAGAGAAACATGAATAGGCTGATTTATGAACAAAATGCTCTTATGAGCTGTTTTTAGTGAATCAAATACTTATAGTGCCAGAGAAATCTGATTCACAAACAACTGACTTTCATGAGCCAAATATTTTTAGTAGATCAGAAACATACAGTGGAACCAGAATATTCGGATTCACAAACAAACAACTCTTATGAGATGATTCTTTTTAGTGAATCAAAACCATACAGTGCACTTGTAGTCCAATTCACTCACAAGTGACTCTTATGAGCCAGCCAATTTTTTTTAAGTGAGTCAAAAACAGTGTGACAAGAATAGTCTAAAAAATGCACAAATGACTCTTACAAATGACTCTCAAAGCCTGCATGCAAAAACATAATACAATGTGGCACTAGTAGTCCATTTCATGCACAAATGACTCATATGAGCCGATTCACTGTAGTGAATCAAAAACATACATGTGCAACCAGAGTAACCGGTTTCACGTACAAGAAACTCCTATGAGCTGATTCTTTATAGCATGTTGAAAACATACAGCACCACCATAGCAGTCCGATTCATGAACAAATGACTCTTTTAAAACAAATATTTTTAGTGAATCATAAACATACAGTGCAACCAGAATAATCAGATTCTCAAACAAACAGCTCTTATGAGCTGATTATTTTTAGTGCATTGAAAACATAGTGGCAGCAGAGAAGTCCGATTCATGTACAAATGACTCTTATGAGCCAAATATTTTTAGTGAATCAAAAACATGAAGTGCACCTGTAGTCTGATTCATGAACAAATTGCTCTTATGAGCTGACATACAGTGTAATCAGAATGTTTGGATTCACAAACCAACAACTGAATGAATAGTCTGATTCATGAACAAAATGCTCTTTTGAGATGATTCTTTTTAGTGAATCAAATACTTATAGTGCCAGAGAAATCTGAATCACGAACAATTGACTTTCATGAGCCAAATATTTTTAGTAGATCAAAAACATACAGTACAACCAGAATATTTGGATTCACAAACAAACAACTCTTATGAGATGATTCACTTTTTAGTGAATCAAAAAACATACAGCGCACTTGTAGCTCGATTCACTCACAAGTGACTCTTATGAGCTGATTTTTAAGTGAGTCAAAAACAGTGTGACAAGAGTAGTCTTACAAATGACTCTCAAAGCCTGCATGCAAAAACATAAATACAATGTGGCACTAGTAGTCCATTTCATGCATAAATGACTCATATGAGCCGATTCACTGTAGTGAATCATAAACATACAGTGCAACCAGAATAATCAGATTCTTAAACAAACAACTCTTATGAGTTGATTATTTTTAGCGAATCGAAAACATATAGTGCCAGCAGAGAAGTCTGATTCATGAACAAATGACTCTTATGAGCCAAATATTTTTAGTGAATCAAAAACATAAAGTGCATGTGCAGTCCGATTCACTCACAAATGACTCCTATGAGCAGATTTTTTTTGTGTGAGTCAAAAATAAACAGCACAGCCAGAATAATCTGATTCATGCACAAATGAGTCTTTTGAGCCGATTCTTTAGCTGAATCAAAACGTACAGTATGAGAAGTGTAGTATAATTTCCAAACAAATGACTCATCTGAACCGTTTTTTTTAACAGTTTAATAAGTTAAGTTACTGGTTTTAATTAATCTCACAAATCCTTGACTGAACAGAATCAATCAGAATGGTTGCAACAACTGATGTACTATGATTATTGTGATTATTATTTTTATTAATTTCCATATCAAAATGATATATCAGCTTCATGGGCACCAGACCAACATTAAAAAAGTTTTGCATGTATTTTATGCATGGCTACACATTCACACGCTATCAGGTTGTGTCATGACATGCAGAGTTGGCTCTAGTGTGTCTTTAATTTGATTACCTGTTGGAGCATCTGTCAAATCCTTTGTTTCCTCAGATGGCTGCAGATTGTCTGTCACTCCTCTTGGCGAAGTGGCACCATCTAATGTTCCTCTGGCATATGGTGTCTGAGTAGCACCAGAGGACTTCCACAGTGCCTGGTAGGTGCTAAATCTGGTTTCAGCAGGAGTCTGAGGTGTATATGTCTCTGTATTCCAATCAATAGGTGTCTTGGACTCAGTACTCCGGGCCTGAGAAGGAAAATACTGCAGTGTTGCCAATGAAGATTTAAAAGACTGGTCCATTTTGCCTTGCTTACTTAAATTTGGCCAATCAGATGTCTCCGTTAAAGGTCCCTCTTCATCGTTCTGCATATCTGAAGGAGGTTCAGTCTTAGTGGAAGGGAAAGTTTTGATCCGTGGTGTTCTTGAGGCTGGAAGCCTAGACAAACCATGATCCTGCATTGTGACATAGGGGTTTTGTTCAACTGAAAGGTCCATCTCAAGGTCTCGGCTAGTCTCCTCTGAATGTAATACATCAGTTGGACCAGTTGTGTCCTTTTTTGTTGATCGAGATGTCCATGGTGAGGTGGTAGCTGGCTCTGGGTCCGTGCTGGCCCAAAAATGAGCTCTTTCATTTCTATTTAAAGATACAGCACACAGACTACCACACAGTGAAAAACTGAACACCAGCAGTAGAGCTTCACTGTGAGGGGTCATGCTGACACTCCTCTGAAGATGTTACTCCTCACAATATCACCAAGTTGTCTCCATTTGACTTACATTCTGCACTGTTTCTGTGGGGGGAAAAGGCACAGATAAGATAAGAACAACTGGATTTCAAAATAGACAGGCACCAATATTAAAATCAAGCCAAAACAATAATCCAATTATTTTGATGTTAAACAGCCAATAAGAAAATTGATACTTAGTTGCTAAAAAAATATTCTAAATTGGTATAAATCTATACTTTTTTTGCAAAATAAAATATTATAATATTTATAAATTATTTTGAGTCTATATTTAAATAATAATAACAATAATAAAATAAAATTGTATAAATGAGTATAAATTTATACTTCATTCAAAAATATTTGTATATATTTATTATAAATCTACACTTATTTTCTACATAATAAGATGAAATCTAATAAAAATAATAAATGATTATAAATCTAGATTTTTTGCAAAATAATACAATTAAATACAGTAAGATAAAAGGGTTAAATGTTTACAATTTAAGTTGATCTTGATATAATATTTCAGTTTTTCTTATTAAAAATATTTCATTCACCCTATCATACCCTATCATAAATAACTGATAGGGTACTGATATATCATGAATCTAATCTAATACATTTACAGTAAAATCTAATCAAAAATAATATATTATTATAAATATTATATTATATTTTAAATTATAAAAATATAATTATAAATATATTATAATTTAAATTATAATTTCTGTAAAGTAATAATAAAAAAGACAATATAAAAGGATTAAATGTTTACAATAATCATTTGCTATCACTTTAGGTTGGTGGTGGTGATATGTTAATATTTAAAAAAAACACTAAAAATATTTAATATTAACATAAGATATTCTATACTTCTATATTAACGTAAGCTATTCTAAGTTGGTGGTGATTTAAAATATTTGTATTAAATATATTTAATATTAACATAGGTTATTTAAATATCTAATATACAGATATATAGATGCTTCATTCAAAAACATTAATGTATTTATTATAATTGTATACTTTTTTGCTAAATAATAACAAAATCTAATACATTCATAATAAAATCTAATAAAACATAATATATTATTATAAATATATATATTTTGTAAAATAATAAAATCAAATGCAATATAAAAGGGTTAAATGTTTACAATAATCATTTGCTATCACTTTAGGTTGGTGGTGGAGATATGTTAATATTTTTAAAAAATTATAAAAAATATTTAATATTGACCTAAAAAATATCCAATAAAAATCTAATAATACTAAAATTAGAGATGGACAATATAAGCTTTTTTATGTATCATATAACAGATAATGGACTGATAAATCTCTAATGTCAAATATCTTAACATGGAATTGGACATATTTGGTTTGATTGGTGTCAAAGGTTAAGCGTTGAGTGGCGTATTACAGCCAGAGCTCTGAATTTACACACCATCAGTCTTATTCGATCCCCTTGAGTCATGTGACCCAATTTAGAAAAAAATGTACCTCACTGGACAGGACAGCCACGAAACACACACAAAAATACTTACAAAAATACATCGCATAGTCTAGATGAATCAGTCCTCATTAATAATATAACTGCAGATATATTATGACTGTAACACTTTGCAGTTCCTTTAGACTGCCTAGATTTATGTCAAACGATCTGACAGCTGCTGCAGTGCAAGCTCTGCTTCCCAACTCACACTGACCTTTTCTTTTTGCATTTTAACTCAACACTCTTTCCTCACATTTCTGCCTTTCGAAGTGGATGCAGCATTTATCATTTATATTTCAGCAACAGAGAGGGGGTTGCTGGTCTACATAACCAGCGCAGCACTGTTAAATGCATCCTCTCTTCAGCGGCAGCATCCAGTGACACATTTCCACACAGAAGCGACTGAACTCACATATACATGCATAGACATAAAGTTTGAATGTGCCAGAGGAAATGTGCTCACCCCGGGACGCATGGATGAAGAGTCTAAAACAGGAGTAATCCTTCTGCCTCCCGTCCTGCTGCGGAACAGATTCGATTCTGTCTGTGGCTGCGCACGCGTGTGTGTTTTAGTGTGCTCTCTCTCTCTAAAACACACACACATACCCATCTCTGCTTTTCGCAGGGACACACACACATGCTGCCTGACACACCCCCTTTTAGTATCCCATCTCTGTTCTTTCTCTCTTCAGGTGTCTGATCCGTCTCTTCTGATTCGGTTAAGCTGTGCCTCGTTTCCAGAGCTGGATTAGCCATGTTAGGTGTTTGACTTCCTTTCTCTTACATCACTGAGTAGCAGAGGCAGGTCATCTACTGCAGTGATGCTCCTAAAAAGGAAAAAAAATACATGTTTAGAGTACATTCACAGATCTGAATAGAAAAGGATGAGCCTCTCATCCCAGTTCGGTTCAGCAAATCAATATACAATATTGAACGCAATTTTCTGAATCCCTCAGAGAGAGTCGGAAATCAATATGCAGCAATAAATCAGAGAGCTAAAGACCGCAAGAGTGACTGCTGCTCTATTTTTCCTTGTGGTGGATTGAGATAAAGCCTTCTAAATAAAAATAAAATAAAATAAAAATAAAAAATAGTAATGTAAAAAAAAAAAAAATAAAATTCATCTTTGCCATTATAGGAATAAATTACATTTTTAGAATTATTTAAATAGAAAACCGTTATTTTTAACTTAAATAATATTTCACAATATTACAGATTTTTCCGATTTTTGATCAAATAGATGCAGCCTTGGTAAGCATAAAAAACTAACAAAAATAAACAAACCACATTAAAAATTATAAATTTGTATGAATCTATACTTTTTTTTGCAAAATGAGATATAATATTTAGAAACTATTTTAGTTCTGTACTTCAATAAATAAAACTGTATAAATTAGTATATATTTATACTTTATTTATAAAATGTATTTAGTATAAATCTGTATGTCTTTGCTTAATAAGATAAAATCTAATAAAAATAATGAATTATTATAAATCTATACTTTGCAAAATAATAACGTATGAATTAATATTAATCTATATAAATAATAATCTGATCAAATAATGTATTTATAAATTCTAAATCTTTTTTTTGTTTTTTTTGCAAAATAATAAAATAAAAAACAATACAATATAACATAACATAAAAGGGTTAAATGTTTATATTAATCATTTGCCATCACTTTAAGTTGTTGGTGGTGAAATGTTAATATTTAAAAAATATTTATTAAAAAAAAAAATTTATATTAACATAGGCTAATTAAATATTTAATTGTGACCCAATAAATATCCAATAAAATCTAATAATGCTGAAATTAGTGATGGACAATGTAATTTGCTATTTTATTACATGTATCATATATAACTAATATAAATAAGGTACTGATATATCATGAATCTCTAATGTCGAATTGTATAAATTAGTATAAATGTATACTTCATTCAAAAATATATAGATTTATTATAAATCTATACTTCTTTGCTAAATAATAAGATAAAATCAAATTAAAACAATTATTATTATAAATCTATATTTTGCAAAAGAATTAATATAAATCTATACTTACTGTAAAATATAATAATTATAAATCTGTATTTTTGGCAAAATAATAAAATAAAATACAATATAACATAAAAGGGTTAAATGTTTATACTAATCATTTGCTATCACTTTAAGCTGTTATTAATCCGGCAGATTCTCAGACATCATTTGTGCTTTTATGAATTATGTCTACACATTTTATTCGCTGATCCCATTGGCATGTAAATCTATGTGGGTAAATGAGTGAGTGGCAATCGCTGGGCAAACACTCTACTTCCATATTCAGAGCATATAAACACTCAATACATATTTAAAGCCATTCCCCTTCAGTGAATCCAGGATGGATGGTCCGCTGGGACGCACCAATGTGTGTGGTCAGACAGAATGAGCAGGATGTAGATCAATCCTTATTAAAACACACCCCGAGAGAACACAAACTGGGGCAGTCCCATAAAAAGCTAGTTGTGAGAGGACTAGTTAGGACTTGGGGAACATAAACAGATGTATTCATAAGCTAATACGATATAATATTTGTTAAAACAGTTAATGTAATTGCTGCATGCCATATTCATGAGAGAAATTGAGATTCATTCATATTCTACGGCAATATAAACGGATGCTTTAGTTTGTTTTCACAGATTCACTTGCACTTTGAATGCATTGCACATTGCATTCGCTTATAGTGTGTGTACAGGAAGGCACCAAATGAGCTGGAACTAAAGGGGGGTTTGGTTTACAACAATGACCCAGATGAGCTGATCAAACATATGACATCAGCAGGGTCCGCAGCCAGTTCCCCTCAGGCTAGGGCTGCTTTTACGGCCCCACCAATCATCTGCATCAGTGCTGCTGAGAAGGGGGCTTGGTGGATCGGACCCAGCAATGCTGACTTCTGCAAACAAGACAGCAACAGCCATTCACAGCCACACATTTAGTTTAAATACATGGCTTTGAAGCAGGTGCATCATTAAGTGAAGAATTATGGGACAAAACATGTCATTTCAAAACAAGACAAGAATAGACAAAAGCCTAACCTCAAGATTCAGACTCTAAACAGTGACTGAAATAAGTTTTGACCCTTACTTCCATTTTCAAATATATTAAAATAGAAAAGAGTTATTTTAAATGATACTAATATTTCACAATATTACTGATTTAGCGTATTTTTAAATGAGGGCAGCCTTGGTGAGCATTGGAAAATTCATTCAGAAACATTTAAAATCTTACAAACCACAAACTTCTGAGTCATATCCACCGTTTTCTTCAAGCTAAAGTAAGCTTATTGGGGAGACTTACGGTTCATGAGAAGAATAACAACCAGCAGTCAACGGTAAAACTGTTTGCATTACAAACCAGTGTGTCTATAATTAAGATAATACGTTAAAACTAGATAGTAAAGTTCATAGACAAACTTTAAGTTGGCTTGAAAAAGCCTAGCCAGAAAGTTTTAAAAGTTTTAAAATATTTTAAGTTTGACTGTTTTCAGTTTTAAATAGTTTGAAAGATTAAAGTCTGAATGTTTTGAAGGCAATACAGTCTATTAGAAAAACAGATAGAAAGGGTGTTGCTATGTGGTTGTTAGCTTACTCAGGGTGGTTGCTAGGGTACCTGGGGTGGTTGCTAGGGTGTTGCTATGTGGCTGCTAGGGCCGCTAGGGTATCCAGGGTGGTTGCTAAGGTGTTGCTAGGCTGCCGATAGGGTGCTCAGGGTGGTTGCTATGGTGTTGCTATGTGGTTGCTAGGGTACTCAGGGTGATTGCTATGGTGTTGCTAGTGTTGCTAGGCGGTTGCTGGGGCTCAGGCGATTGTATGGTGTTGCTAGGCGGTTGCTGGGGTACTCAGGGTGCTCACTTTCTAACATGTTACTAACATGTTTCTAGCATGATTAACAAGTTACCAAGATGTTTCTAGCATGATTAGCAAATTACTAGTATGTTTTCTAGTGTGATTACCATGTTACTAGCATGACTAGCATGTTGCTAGCATTATTAGCATGTTACTAGCATATTTATAGCATGATTAGCATTTTACTAGCATGATTACCATGTTACTAGCATGACTCTAGATGATTAGCAAGTTACTAGCATGTTTCTAGCATGATTCTAACATGATTAGCAAGCTATTCGCATGTTTCTAGCATGATTAGCAAGTTACTAGCATGTTTCTAGCATGATTACCATATTACTAGCATGTTGCTAACATGATTAGCAAGTTGCTAACATGTTGCTAGCATGTTTCTTGCATGATTAACATGTTACTAGCATGATTCTAGCATGATCAGCAAATTACTAGCATCACTGTAGCATAATTAGCATGTTAATAGCATGTTATTGGAATGATTAGCATATTGCTAACATAATTTAAATGGATTAGACATATTAGATGTATTAGATGAGTTTGAATGAGTTTAAATGGATTAGAAATAGTACATAGAAGGAAAGCTTGATTTAGTCTCAATGGATTCTGGAAGTTTAGATATGAATTTTGTCAGTTGGAGTTTGATGAGTGTTGGCCACTGATCTATAATAGATATTATCATTATATATAGATCAGTGGTGTTGGCTCATTTGAACATTCCGTCAATGTAAGTCTATGGGATTTTTGGTGTTTTTTTTCAAGCCACCTTAATTATGGTAAGACCAATTTGCAACATGAAGCAGGAAAACAAGCTGTTTTGTACAGCTTTAAATAGGCCGCGCCCACTCGTGAAAAAAGTGGATATGTATGAGTAAAATTGCCAAAATGTGAAATAATACTGAATTCCTACCTTAAACTTGTTTTCTGACCTGTTAATCGTTTATATTTTATGCACTTCTCCTGTGACTTAAGCAGGTTTGGCGGTCAGCTCATTTCTAGTTGTTTGAAAGAATGTAGTCTACCTGTAGGGATTTTTCTCCAAATGTTTTGGACACATTTACTGAAGGGATTTGTCCTTATTTAGTGTGCAGGAATGTCAATGAATATAACACTGGTCACAATAAACACCGTTACTATTAGTCTGTGACGCCATGGAAAATGTGTTTGAGTGTATGCTCACGACGCCAGGATATCCGATTTACGTGACATCACGTCATCTGACGCAAAAATAACTATTTGATTCCAAAAAACCGGTTCAGGGAAAAAGAATCATACTTCCCTGAAGTCTTCAAGTTTCAGCCCTTCACAGTGGCATTGAATGTGCTTGCTGAGAAACCATTATTCATCTACGCCACCTGCTGGTGTTAGAGAGCATTTACATTAACTTCACATTCTGCGTTAGTAATAATATCACACTATTTATAAAATTATTGGTTACTATTATATTATATTATATTATATTATATTATGTTTGTTATATTATATTATATTATATTATATTATTATTTATTTTGTATTATTTTATTTTATTTTTTTATTTTATATTTTATTCTCATCTTGTGAATCCTATCAGCAGCAGGTAAGCAGGTAAGATATTGTATTTTTTATTTTATATTATATGAGTTTTATTTTATATTATATTTTATGTTACATTTTATTTTATATTATTTTATTTTATATATTTTTATTTTATTATTTTATTTTATTGTGCACACGCCTACCACAGAGTGAGCTTATTTTATTTTTTGAGTTTGTTATATTATATTTTATGTTACGTATTATTTTATATTATATTTTATGTTACATTTTATTTAATATTATTTTATTTTTTACTTTATACTTATTTTATTTTATATATTATTTTGTATTTTACTTTATATTTTATTTGGTTTTTTATTTTATATTTTATTCTCATCTTGCGAATCTTGTCAGCAGCAGGTAAGCAGGTAAGATATTGTATTTTTGTGTGTGTTTTATTTTATATTATATTTTATGTTACATTTTATTTTATATTATTTTATTTTATTATTTTATTTTATTGTGCACGTGCCTACCACAGTGTCACGCGCTGCGCGTTTCCGCCTCAGCTCGCGAGTCCTGTCATCAGCAGCAGGTAAGAATACATTCATATACATATTCCTGACATGTCTTTTAAAAAAGGTATAGCCTGTTTACACCTAGACTAACTATTAGAGATCAGAAACAGTTTATGTAAGTTAAAAAAATCGCCGAGTTGTTATGGTTTTATCCTTTAGTTTGGCGTTGGTAACTTGACAGCTAGTCGACTAACTGGTGGTCATGTCAACAAGAAATCTCTTAAACTATGACACGCTGCTAAATATAACGAATAACTGAATATTTCAGCATACAGTGCAGCAAAACTCCAGGCTTATTTTCCAAACTTGTGTTTTGACGTTTGACATTTGAACGGGATTAATTAAGCGCTAATGCGGCTAATGTGTTAGCACGTTTGAATGAGCATGATTTTAAATGATTTTCTGCAGCATCAGCAAATAATTTTATCATCAGCATCGTCCAGGCAGCAGTGAATGATCGGGCCTTATAGTGGAGGTTTATTTTGAAACTGGGGTTTTGTTTTGGATCAAAACATGAGTAGGATCATTGACATGTTGACACTGACCTTTGAGGACATGCATAGTTCACATAGGCTGAATTCATGCATGTACTAAAACAGGGATAGGCAAGTTCGGTCCTGGAGAGTCAGTGTCCTGCAGAGTTTAGCTCCAACCCTGAGAAAAAAAAACCTCACCTGCCTATAGCCTTAGTAATCCTGAAGACATTCATTAGCATTTTCAGGTGTGTTTGATTAGGGTTGGAGCTAAACTCTGCAGGAGAGCGGCTGTTTAGGACCGAACTTGCTTGATCTTTGGACCATAACCATGACAAGACTTTGCGACCTTCTGCCCAGTTTGGGTTGGCATTTCTTTATCATTTTCGAGAATGTGTTAACAGTGACAAAGGGATATACAGTTTAAGTCAAAAGTTTACACACACCTTGCAGAATCTGCAAAATGTTCATTTCATTTACCAAAATAAGAGGAATCATACAAAATGCATGTTATTTTTTCTTTATTACTAACCTGTATAAGATATTTCACATAAAAGACATTTACATGTAGTCCACAAGAGAAAATAATAGATGAATTTATAAAAAATGACGCTGTTCAAAAGTTTACATACACTTGATTCTTAATACTGTGTTGTTACCTGAGCTGTTTTTTTTTTTTAAGTGATATGAGTTCCTTGTTTGTCCTAAACAGTTAAACTGCCAGCTGTTCTTCAGAAAAATCCTTCAGGTCCTACAAATTCTTTGTTTTTTCAGCATTTTTGTGTATTTGAACCCTTTCCAACAATGACTGTATGATTTTGAGATCCATCTTTTCACACTGAAGACAACTGAGGGACTCATATGCAGCTGTTACAGAAGGTTCAAACACTCACTGATGCTTCAGAACGAAACACAATGCATTAAGAGCTGGGGGTGAAAAGTTTTGAATTTGAAGATCAGGGTAAATTTGACATATTTTGTCTTCTGGGAAACATGTAAGTATCCTCTGTAACTTCTGAAGGACAGTAGTAGTAAATGAAAAAAATATGACATTTAGGCAAAATCAGAATAATGTACATCCTCATTCTGTTCAAAAGTTTACACCCTTGTCTCTTAATGCATCGTTTTTCCTTCTGAAGCATCAGTGAGTGTTTGAACCTTCTGTAATAGTTGCGTATGAGTCCTTCAGTTGTCCTCAGTGTGAAAAGATGGATCTCAAAATCATACAATCATTGATGGAAAGGGTTAAAATACACAAAAATAATGGAAAACTAAATAATTTGTGGGACCTGAAGCATTTTTTCTGATGAACAGCGGGCAGTTTAACTGTTAAGGACAAACAAGGGACTCATGAACAACTATCACTAAAAAAAAAAAAAACAGCTGTGGATCATTCAGGTAACAACACAGTAGAAGAATCAAGTGTATGTAAACTTTTGAACGGGGTAATTTTTATAAATTCAACTATTATTTTCTCTTGTGGATTATATGTAAATGTCTTTTATGTGAAATATCTTATACAGGTTAGTACTAAATAAAAAAATAACATGCATTTTGTATGATCTCTCTTATTTTGGTAAAATAATGAATACTTTGCAGATTCTGCAAGGTGTATGTAAACTTTTGACTTACATACTATATATGATACATAATATAATGCGCTGTGAAAATACTTATTTTGAACATTGGGACAATGCAGATGAATAAACCGGTTGAACTCTCAGCTCAGTTCTTGTGAGCTCTTTTCGGGTTCATGCAGTCCTACTGTGTGAACTTTCAGCCCAGTTCCTTTCCTCAACCCAGTTTTTCAGGATTTTATTATTTTTTTTGTATGACACTGGGTTATTACAATCTAAAGTTCTATCATAATACAGAGTTTGAACATTTTTACTCTAATCACTTTTTGTAAGTTAAAGGAGAAGTCCACTTCCAGAACAACAATTCACAAATAATGTACTCACCCCCTTGTCATCCAAGATGTTAATGTCTTTCTGTCTTCAGTCGTAAAGAAATTATGTTTTTTGAGGAAAGCATTTCATTTTTCTTCATATAATGGACTTCAATTGTGCCCCTGATTTTGAACTTCCAAAATGTAGTTTAAATGCAGCTTCGAAAGGCTCTAAATGATCCCAGCCGAGGAAGAAGGGTCTTATCTAGTGAAACGATCAGTCATTTTTGTTTTGAAAAATAAAAATTTGTATACTTTTTAAGCACAAAAGCTCGTGTAGTACAGGCTCTGGAATGTGCGTTCTTGAATGATTTGTTCATTTTGAACAGGTCTTTAATGTGACTCGGGAAGAACGAGTCATCTCAGGAAGTGATTTGTTCAGTCGCGCATTCGCAAAATCCTGTTAGGTTCTGTACTGGAATTAGTTCACCTGTTTCGAGTCTTCGGGTTTTTCGAGTCGTTCGTTCATCTTATGGGGCTGTCACGTGATGAACGAACGACTCGAACCTGAAAACTTGTCAGATAAGAGGTGAGGTGAGCTAATCATAGACTAAAGACCCAGGTAAACAATGAATTAATCTTTTCTGTTTCTTATAGCATTACAGTTTTGTCTTGTTTGTAGTGTGATCAACGTTTGTGTAAGCTGTAGATGTGTTAGGGAAGTAACACGTAACATTTTAATTATATTTTGCTAAAATGAACCAAATGACTCAAAAAAGATTTGTTCATTTGTTCATCAACGAGACTCAAAGGTCCGAGTCTGTAAAATTATCCAAACTTCCCACCACTACTACAAATCATGTCTAAGTTCATTGTGTACTCCGGCCGAGAATCGTTGTAGAATCGTCCGACATCGTTGTAGCTTTTTGTTTGTAAACAGCCTTTGACTTGAACTTTGTTAGTCTTTGCGCGTTCGCTTTGTAAACACTGGGTCTGTAGTTCCGCTTGACCTTTCGATGTGATTCAATAGTACGTAATATCGTGAACTCTCATCCCAGAGCCTGTGCTACATGAGCTTTTGTGCTTAAAAAGTATACAAACTTTTATTTTTCGAAAAAAATGACAGATTGTTTCGCTAGATAAGACCCTTCTTCCTCGGCTGGGATCATTTAGAGCCCTTTGAAGCTGCATTTAAACTACCTTTTGGAAGTTCAAAATCGGGGGCACAATTGTCCATTATATCAAGAAAAATCCTGAAATGCTTTCCTCAAAAACCATAATTTCTTCACGACTGAAGACAGAAAGACATGAACACCTTGGATGACAGGAGGGTGAGTAAATTATTTGTAAATTGTTGTTCTGAAAGTGGAGTTCTCCTTTAAACTCAAGGTTCAAGGTATGTCACATTATATGATACTGAAAATGCGTAGATGTGTCATTATGTAGATACAATGTTATAGAAAGTGTCAGTAAGTAGGTGGATTTAGCTCTGTGAGAGCATGTGTGAGGCTTGTAGTGTTGTGTTCTCACGTGTGCCGAAAGGTCAGTGTCAGCTTGACTGTGGTTTTAGAATCATGCCACTAATGATTTGACCCACATCCAAGTCCACGTGTTTGTTCTTTGACCTTTGATCACACGCATGCATCTGTATTTGTCCATCCTGCTGTTGGAGGCCCCCCAATGCTACATATCTCAGATGTCCTACATTACATAAGAATGTAGATAAAATAACATCAACTTAGATCATGTGCACTTTGTAAGGCCACTTTGTGAGTTTTATGACAAGTCAGTTTTAGTCAGGTTTTTTAAAAAATCACTTGGCTTTATAAAGCAATAAATTAGCTGCTTCATTGACTTTCCATTCAGGCAGGCCAGTCTCTGAACTTTTATCCTTTATATGGTCTTGATTAAATGAGTGCATGTGTTACTGTAAGGAGTTAGTAGCTACTGGTTATTCAAGTACGTATAACGTTATAATTGCAGATGATATATAATTTTCTTGACCAAAAAAGGAGCCTTTATATCAGCAAGTGTTGAAAAAACTGCACATTGACATAAAATAATTAGATTTTTAATGTTTTTACTGAAGTCTCTTCTGCTCACCAAGCCTGCATTTATTTAATACAAAGTACAGCAAAAACAGCAACATTTTGAAATATTTTTACTATTTAAAATAACTGATTTCTATTTGAATATATTTTAAAATGTAATTTATTCCTGTGATTTCAAAGCTGAATTTTTAGCATCATTACTCTAGTCACATGATCCCTCAAAAAATCATTCTAATATTTTGATTTGCTATTTAAAAAACATGCTATTATTATTATTGCTGAAAACAGCTGAGTAGATTTTTTCAGGTTTTCAGAACAGGATTTAACTGAAATAGAAATCATTTGTAACTAAACGTCTTTATCATCACTTTTGATCAATTTAAAGCATCCTTGGTAAATAAATATATTAATTTCTATAATTCCCCCCTGACTGACTCCTAGCTTTTGAATGGTATATGTTACAAAAGCTTTTTATTTCAGATAAATGCTGATCTTTGGATCTTTCTATTCATCAAAGAATCCTAAAAAAAAAAGTACTCAATTGATTTAAATATTGATAATAATAATAATAATAATAATAATAGCTTCTGAACAGCAAATCTGCAAATTAGAATGATGCTGAAAATTTAGCTTTGATCACAAGATTACTGCTTTTGCTGTATTTTGGATCAAATAAATGCAGCCTTGGTGAGCAAAAGAGACTTCTTTAAAAAACATTAAAAATCGTACTGTTCAAAAACTTTTGACTGGTAGTGTATAAATGATTGCCATTCCGAAACTTAAGATTAATAAAGGGACAATAAATAAATCTAACATGCACAGGAAATGCATTGTTAAGATCAGTTTTATGTTAAAGATAAAGTTGTCACAAAATGTCAACATAATCAAATACTGTATGTCTAAAGGTTTTTAGTCTCACCAAAACTGAAACACTGATGTAAATCACTCAGACTGTTATTGCTCCTGGTCAGAGGCTTTGGTTAATTTTTATTTTATGTGCAGTGTTACATTTCAACTTGACCAAGTTGGTGCAACAATTAAATATTTAGCATTTCATGAATATTAGATTGCTCTCTCCCAGGGGAGAAGGTTTACTCACCACGGTCTGTAAGAACACAGTATGAACACATCCGAAATGGGCAGTGCCTGAGGAGCAGGGCTGAGAACCACACTGTTTTAATCTATTCAGATCTTCCTAAAACAACTGCAAGGCAGTACAGCATGTCATTCATCCAGAAGATTAGATATTTCTTTAAAAGGCAGATTTCTAGAGTTCAGATGGCGTTGAGTGGATTTTTTTGGCGCAGACGGACACCTGAGTAAGTTGGAATCAGCTGTGCCTTTTATATGAGCTGTTGTTCTTTCCACTGTGTCCTTTCTTTAGCTCACCTCGTATCATGCTTTCCAGAGCGGCCACCATGGCTGGGGTCACAGCTCACAAGATCAGCAAACACATCACCTTCCTCGCCAATGACGTCGCTGGGACTCTCACGAATGGTGTTTCACCTGTTCACTCTAAACCGATATTGCTGTTGCTGCCATGGCTGGGCTCCAGACCACAGGCCATTGCCAAATACTGTGAGATTTACTTTCGCACTGGCTTTGATGTGCTTGTAGTGGAAAGTGAGGTGAGCCAGTTCTTGTGGCCACGCTGGGGGTTGGAGTATGGTGGCCGTGTGCTGGAATTACTAGAGAGTGAGCGCTTCTCACAGCGCCCCCTACTGGTCCATGCTTTCTCCATTGGTGGATATACGTTTGCTCAGGTGCTTGTTCATGTGGCCAGAGACACCCAGCGTTACCAAGGCCTGACCAACCGGATCAGGGGTCACATCTATGACAGCCTTGTCATGGGATCGCTGGAGCATATGGCCAACGGTATGTGCAGAGATAGCAATGTGAAGTGTGTTTATACACTACCAGTCAAAAGTTTTTGAACAGTAAGATTTTTAATGTTTTTTAAAGAAGTATTTTCTGCTCACCTGCATTTATTTGATCCAAAGCACAAAAAACAGCCAAATTTTGAAATATCTTACCATTTAAAATAACTGTTAATGAAAGATAATTTATGGAAATTAATACTTTTATTAAGCAAGCATGCTTTAAATTGATCAAAAGTGATGATAAAGACATTTATAATGTTACAAACGATTTCTATTTCAGATCAGTGCTGTTCTTCTGAATTTCTATTAATCAGAGAAACCTGAAAAAATTATACCCAGCTGTTCAACTCAACATAATAACAATAATGAGTGCTTTTTGTGCAGCAAGTCGGAATGTTATAATGATTTCTGAAGGATCATGTGACTGGAGTAATGATGCTAAAAATTCAGCTTTGAAATCACAGGAAAAAAATAACATTTTAAAATATTAAAATAGAAAACAGTTATTTTAATTAGTAAAAAAAATTCAGTTTTAGCTGTGCTTTGGATTAAATAAATGCAGGCTTAGTGAGCATAAAAGCATTAAATATCTTGCTGTTCAAACTGACTGGTACTGTATATATATATACCTTCTTGTTTTCACCATGGTTTGTGTACACCTAATACCTTCCAGTTTAAATAATACACTGTGAGTGTGTTGTTTACAACCTCTCCCTTTTTTGTAATTTGATATGCCTGAGTGGGAGTGTGGAAAATTAAAGTTGGCACTAGCCATGGACCATAATAAACCTGTAAGGGTATTTGATTACGGAAAATAAAAAAGTACATTGAATAGTTTTATATGATTTGCAGTGCGTAGCACTACTACCTGTAAAACTCTTTTTATCTCTTACTTTTTATTAAGTCTCTTACACTCACCAAGGCTTCATTCATTTGCTCAAAAATACAGTAAAAGCAGTAATATTGAGAAATATTATTTCAATTTCAATTTCTATGTGAATACATTTTAAAATTTTCAGCATTATTACTCTAGTCTTCATTGTCACATGATCCTTCAGAAATCATTTTAATATGCTGATCTGGTGCTTAAGAAACATGTCTTAATATTATATTTTTTTTCAGGAAGGACTTGCATAGCGTAATATAACATAAATGATGTCTCTTACCAAATGATGCAGTAGAAAACCCATGAAACATTTACGTTATTTAAAAAATCCACATGGTTTTATACACATTTTGGACTATGGGCGAGCGCTGTTATGACATGAAATGCTTACACTCGGTGAGCTACTGGCAGTACCTATTGCTATTTTTACTGCAACACAACTCGGAATACACAACTTGGAGAATAAAATACTGATATGTTGCCACATTGTGCAGCTTTTGGTTGTAATTTTCAGTAAAACGGCAACAAGAGAGGCGATGTAAGTCTTCACTGCTTTCCTAGCGAAAAGACAAGGAGAAAAGAATGGGAAGATGCCTGTGGACGAATAAAACTTCCTAAAGACCCACGTCTTTGTTCTCTCCACTTTAGCCCTGACGCCTTTGAGGGTTTTAGTAGACCACAGCTACTGAACGAGCTTACAAATGGCAGAGACAAGAAACGCTAGATGCCATCCTGGCAGATGAAAACATGCCGAGGCTTGTCATGACGCCGCGGCCACTGAAGGAGTTTCTCAGCGTGGATTTCACTCGATATCTGGGGGCGTTTAGACTCCTTGTGGAGAAAAAAATGGATGGTGCGGCATTTGGTTTAAGCGTACGCTTATATCCATCACCACCTGTAAGCTCTTTCCGTAGCTGTGGTCATTGTATCAGTATTTTATTTTTTAAGTTGTGTTGGGGTAAAAATAGCAACAGTGCCAGTAGCTCACCGAGTGCAACCATTTTACGTCATTGAAATAATGGCGCCCCCCATAGTCCAAAAAATATGTATAAAATGATGTGTATTTTTTAAATAACGTAAATCTTTTATGGGTGTTCTACCACATATTTCAGTAAGACAAATAATTTATGTTATATTAAGCCATACAAGTCTTTAAACTACATAAGGCCTAAAAAAAATCCTTTGGAGAGAAATTTATCCTGATGTATTTCTCTTGCATAATTATTTTGGTTTTGTTTGTTGTCCAGGCCTGGGTAAAACCATAATGCCCCGGATGGAAGGTCTCGTGAAGTCGGCTAGCCTTCTGTACTTCCGTGTCTTTAAATACCAGACGGTCGATTACTTCGACTCAGCGATCAGCGTTTTCTGGAACACTCCCATAACGGCACCTTCTCTTTTCTTCTACTCTGAGAACGACGCACTGTGCGATTACAAGAGCTTGGAGAAGATGGCGGAATTCTGGAAGAGCCGCGGCCTACTTGTCGAGAGCAAGAAGTGGAAGGAGTCTGTTCATGCAGGTCATCTGCGCACACACCCTCAGGATTATCTGTCCACGCTGGAGAACTTTGTGCAGTCTCTCAACATGGTGCCTCTGAAGGCCAAAATGTGATTTTTGAAGGCCACCGCCCGTCTCATTTAACATCCAAGTTTCCTGAAGTGCCTGGTTTTAATGTTACATTCTTAGCTCTTTGTTCAAGTGGTACTTAGTCAAATCGCTGTATTGCAAAATCTGTTTCTCAAACTTCTTCAGTCTGTTGAAATATTTATGTGACAACAAGAAAGCCATTTCAGCCAAAAATTCAGATCTGGTGCAGATAAAGAATCTGAGCTCTTTTCGAGGACTACGTATAGTCTACTGATATGTTTCTAGTAAGGTTTATTGCAGTACAATGTAAAGCTCCTGTACATTATCCAACATCCATTCGGACCTCAAAATGACTGTTTATCTTGAAATACACAACTGTGTATTATTATTTTGTTGTAGATAGTTTTTTTGATAAACATAAGCATTTGAATAACACTTAGAAGGTTTATTTGTCCTTTTTTTAATAGTTGTTTTTTAATAGTTTGTGATCGTTTGAATATATTGTCCTTTGATCATTTATCTTAACTAATTATTTTTTAATCTACAGAAATGATCGAATCATACATTTAAGCTGTGACAAAATCTGAGTTTTATTTATAATGTACTGTTTGACAAAATCGTGGAAAACCTATGCAATGTTTTTTTTTTCTAGCAATGAGGTGGTATGTTCGGGTATGCAGACAATATGGTAAAATCAAATGAAGTGGGTCACTTTGGCTTTTGTATTACATATTTCTATATTTGTATTCTGTATGGTAAAATGTAGATGTTTAACTTTTGCCAACTGACATATTTAAAAAAAAAAAATCTGTATGGTGAATTATCAAAGTGTGCTGCGTCACAGTGCATCAATGCAATAATGAAGGTTTTTACTTTTTTGAAGCTTAATCTTGCAAGAATCAAATAAATCATTCTGATTAATGATGTGGTTTGTCTGTTTAGACTAGACGTCTAGCAAGAGGGTTGTGTAAGATGAAACTTGAGACATAATTTGGCAGAATTGTGTTTAAAATGAATGACTTGAGTTGTTTTCCTCTGTTGACTCACAAAGTGTCCGGGAGACTTTTGTACACGAAAATCTGTGTAAATCAGTGTAAATGCAGTAGTTTTATCCAAAGATATATATTAAAAAACTATATTATATTGCACAATGATTACTAGTAAAACAAAGTGAATTAATTAATTAATTTTACTAATTAAATTATTATTAGATTATTAATTATTATTTTAAAGTATCATCCAGTAATCACAAACGACTGTGATTGAGCCCTTTCTGTCAGCGGTGAGAAAAGTAACAGGTACCACATGGAAACTTGGTTCTCATAAATTAGTTCAGCAACTAGGTCTTAATACTAATTTTCACCTATATAATAATAATGAGAATCTTTATAAACATTTAATTGAAGAAGAATAAAATAGTGAATAGTTCAAATATAATAAATATAATATAATAAAAATTATAATTTAGACCTATTTTACCTGGGTCATCGTCTGAGCCACTAAGCCACGCCCACTTCACTTAGAACGTTCGATTAGCAAATTGCCAAACTCTCTTCTCTCTGTAACCATTCCCACGTTTCATTGTAATTTCCCATAACTAACAAACATAACCTCATGACCATTTCTCCTAACAATGTTTCTCTGTGTTCCATTACAAGATATGTGATGTAGCTTTCTTTGTGCTTATGAGTGCTGCTTCGGCCAGAGGCATGAGTGAGTGTTATGCATCTAAAGAAATGAGAAAGTGCTTTCAGGCTTGATCATGAGTGCAGGAGGCTGAGGGTTCAGAGATGATCCGCTCCTCATGACCACAAACCCTCTCAGTCCCACCAGCAACATGGCTGATTTTAGGACGCGCACCAGTGGCGCAGACAACACGCTGTTTGGAGAGACTTTAACACGGGTGAGAGAAACATCTTAGGACTTTTAGAAGAAGATTATGAAGCAGAATTAAAGGGATAAATTGGTATGCATATAAAATGCTAACTTAGATGCATGGGAAGATGTATTTAAATCAAACTAGACACAATTTAGCCCCTGTATGTGTTCATATCAGCTTTTGTTTTCTTTCAGCAAACAGTTGTTAATCTGGCTATTGGTGGACTCACATCTCTGTTTGTCCTAGTGAGTATTAGTGACCACACACACATTTAGTTAGCTATCTGGACGTATGTCACGGTTTGGTCAGTTACCCGGATGCGCGGACATATTGGCGATACTCGGATGTAAACAACAGCATGGATTGCGTGGTTAATGTACTACTCATGCGCTGTTCTGCTAATTTATGCTGTCTAATCCATGGAGAAAAACGTGTGGAAGCTGCTAATTCACATAGAGAAGGATTCAATATTTTGACAAACTAGTTAATAGGTTGTAAAGATACATACAAGCAGTATAAATTAAGATATTAGCCTAATATTTCACCTACCTGAACGGAAATAGGATAAGAACAACCACAAATGTCGTCAAGATTCTTGCCCTGGAAATCCTGGTTCAGTTCTGCCAACCATAAACGCTGTTTGTTCCTCAGACAGTTTTTCTGCACTCTTTTCCTTGATTTGTTATAACTTTTGGCAGTCTATAGTACTCAGGATGTTTTTCCTGGTCCGACCGATTAGTACAGCCCAAAACATAACAATAATTGGTCATTTTCAGCAGCAATAATCAGCAAAATATGCAAGTTTTGTTCAGTTCAGTGGCATTGTTTTCGTTCAGTGCCACCAATATGGCCGATTGATAATGCGTTGTGAAAACACTCTATACAGTAACTTACAAATACTATAACCTAACCTGCACCCTTTGCATTCTTAGTTAAAAAAAATTCTGATCACTTCACTATCCGACTTCAACTTGTTAGTTGTACCTTAAAATTTAATCTTCTTACTTCATTTTTTATTGATTTCTCTTTATCAGGTAACTGTCATCAGTTCATTTGTCTTCCCCACACCTCCCCCGACAGCATTAAATATCTTCTTTGTGGTCTGCATCATCATGATCTGTTCTTCTGTATTGGTGCTGGTTAGTTCTGTTTATACATTTCTATCTATGATCTGGTAGGTCTGATTTCTTTTTCTTTTTCATAATCCTCAACCTAAGTCAAAATCTTTATTTGCTGATCATTTTTGTCAAGTCATGGGAGTTTTACAATTTAGTTTTTTACTGTGCTACATGCTCACAATGCTGCAACATGATGTTTGATTCTTTGGGGTGAGTTTTTGTGTTTATATATACAATACAAAGTGATATGCATGAACTTTATTTAAAACAAGTTTTTCTGACTTTTGCAGATAGTCTGGTATCGTCAAGGTGATCTGGATCCAAAGTTTCGTGGTCTGATTTATTATTCCATAAGTCTCATTTTCCTCCTCTGTCTGTGTGCCAATCTGTACTTCCATGATGTTGGAAGATGACGTGATTCAGACACAAGACTTGAATGGTGCACCTTCATAATTTTGTCAAGCACAATAAAATGTCAGTTATCTACCAGAAGGGAGCCTCACAGTTTTGATTATGTGTGCACAGATGAAAATCTATCATTTATATATTTGGACAGTTTTTTTGTATTATTATTTTTTTTATGCAAAGGCTTAACATTTTACACTAAATATTTTGCAGGTTATTGTCTGTTGCTGTCAAGAGTCAGCCATGCTAAATGCATCAGTAGTTTAGTTGTATTAAATGCTATAATTTTTGTTCTGTGAACAATTATGGTGGATGCTGACAATAAATAAAATAATATACACATACTACGGAAGTAAAATGTTTAATGGCTTGAAGACAGGCCATGATGACTATTGTAGGGAGTTTGGATTTTCTCTTAATGGATTTTTTTTTAAGACCAATATACTGTTGAGTAAAAGTTGAATGATTATGCAAAACCACAATTAATTATTAATTATTATTTGAATGTTTAAGAAAAAGTGTATATTTATGCTGTGGCTAGTAACTAATTATAAGTTTTACGTTTCACTTTAATCACATTTTAGTTCACATATATCATGTGGTGTGAATATAAAATTTTAAAATGACATTATACATAGTCTCAATTAATATAAACTCGAAAACACCATGCATAATTGTGAAAAAATTAGAAAATGCTGTTTAAATAGTCTTACTGTGGATGCAATTTCTTTGAAGCGACTGCCATCTTGTGGTGTGCATATGAATAACAATTACAAACCCTTTGCATTATTTTATTAGTCAATGTAAAAGCAATGTCTGAATGCTCATTGTTCTTATTTGAATATATCACAGATATTGTTTTTATTATGTTCATGACTCCACGGTGTGTTTGAGTTATGCAATGAATTAGATGGTTACCCTCAAAATACAAAGAATTAAAACTATTGAGTAGATGTGTACTATTTTTAGGCTACTCGTTTTGGGCCTAATTTGGGTAACACCGCTGTGACGTCATTTTCTAAGACTTCAAACCGGCTCCGTCAGATGACGTTCTGTGTTGACGTCGCTCGCTGATATGATGGGACGGTCCCGTTATTCCATTCGGCAAGCGATGGAGCACACGAGGAAAACCATTGTCCGCCACCGAAGCCGTTTTATACGGGATTATACGGCGTGGATGTGTTGCGTTTTCATCTTAAACGCGTCCGCGGCGTTTGCCGCTCACCTGCGCCAGTGTAAAGAGGTGAGAGATCATTCCCGCTCATGTTCTTGCGTTCATAGTCAGCGTTCACTGCGTTCAATACTCTCGTCCAGTTCATGAATCTGATTTTGCACACGCCGGCTTGTTTTCAGAGCATGTTTTTTTGTTTGCCATACGTTTATTGTACTTTCGGGATCAATCTTTTTACTGACACGTGCAAAAGGATGATGTAGGTTGTCACACCTTACAATATCCAAAGTAACAGGTGCGTCAGATACTCTACACAGATTGAAAAGCCGTAACTAATGAGAAGTACGCTGTCTGAATAAGTTAAAATATGATTTAGATGCTCAATTCAATTGTTATTTGTGTCTTTCTTTGCTGTGTCATGTAAAAAGTGAAAAGAAAGCAGACTCACACTGTCAAATCCCTCTGGAGAACATCTAAACACCCTTTTACAAAAGATAGTTCTGCAAGAGGCTTCTTGAGGAGCCTAAAACTGTCTCTCTGGAAGCTTAGAAGTGCTTGATGTGAGTCCTAAGTTCTTACAAGTAGCGTAAATTCTGTCATTGGTTCCTTCAGTGACCCTTTTAAGGTCTGAATTTATATTTAGGTTCTTTGAAATCCCTTATAGTCTGGTGTTGCAGTTTATTTGAGTCCTGTATGATTTTTTTTTTTAAATAATAAAACTTAATTTGATACAGGATATAAATATCTCATGATTTTTTTCAGATATTCAGAGTCATGAATGTCAGTTTATTCTTAAGTCTTTTGTGTATTTGATTATGGCAGAGTAAGATATGTTGAGCTTTTCAGATGCATATTGATTAAGAAGCTGATATGCTTTTTGTCTCAGTATATTGATTGGTGTCAGATTGCTGTTTGGGATGGGTGTCCCATTTTAAATATGCCTTTGTCATCACTGAAATGATATGTTAGAATCCTGCCAGGGTGTGTGTTTCATGTCTAATGTTATGGTAATGGATGAATAAGGTTCCAGTGAAGTGCTAAGCGGAGCTTGTCACAGCGATGGTCAGCCCTGCGTGCCCATCTCAAGAGCCTGGTGATATGATGCCAAGAATAGCCTCGATGAAACCACTTTCACTGAGAGCTCAGCACCTCCTCTGGCCTTTGTGCATGGAAAGACTGTGACCGTTAAAATCCCTGTCTGTCCCATAAACCAAAAGATTGTCTGCAGTGTTTGGCTATGAATAAGGAACAATATTGCAGAATTTGACCTATTTGGCTTATGCATTTGTAGAAATCAAATGGTATTTGTATGCAGTTCCCTCAAAGATGCATCAATAATCTAAATCTGGCACATCAGTTTTTTTAATGGTATAGTTTATTGAACCTTTAGATTTAAAAAAAAAAAAAAAAAGGTTAGCATATGTTTTTTATCATATTTGACACAACAGGCTTACACAGAATTACGTGCAGTGGAAAGTTTATGGTTTGCCATTCAAATCTGATTCCTCATGTGACAAGATTTGGTAGGCAGTAATTGCATAAGTACTGAAATATTAATCTTTTGTTATAATGTACTAAAGTGACTATAATGGCTGCACAGCAAGCGTTGATATTACTACATGATTTTAGTGAGCTGTCTTGCATTGTAGCCATCAGTTGCACATTAATACTGTATCTGTGGTAATGGACTAGGCTTTTGTATGGTAATAACTGAGACTTGTTCCTGTTTTGCACTGTGTCTCTCAGTCTGTCCTCCCGTATGTTGACCCGCAGGGCATTCTGGGTTTTATTATCAGCTTCCTCCTGATGGCTGCCTTTCCTTCCCAGTCACTCAATAAGTGCTGGAGGATCTGTGGGAATGTGATGCTAAAGAAATGAGTTTTTCTGTGGCGTTTTGGCCAAACAAAATGGTCACATCTCAGCAAAATCTGTAGATTTGTAACATGCTGATTAGTGGTGTGCATTTTGATTGATTGCAATGACTCTCTTGAATTTGTTTAATGAAAGAGTTGCTCAAATTTGTATACTTGAGTATAAATTGAGTTTATACTATGCAATTCTGACTTAAAGGAGAAGTCCACTTCCAGAACAACAATTTACAGATAATGTACTCACCCCCTTGTCATCCAAGATGTTCATGTCTTTCTTTCTTCAGTTGTAAAGAAATTGTGTTTTTTTTGAGGAAACATTTCAGGATTTTTCTTCATTTCTCGAGTTGAACTTCCAAAATGCAGTTTAAATGCGGCTTTAAACGATCCCAAATGCAGTTGTAAACGATCCAAGCCGAGGAAGAAGGGTCTTAATCTAGCGAAACGATTGGTTATTTTCATTAGAAAAATACAAATTAAATACTTTTTAATCTCAACGTTCGTCTTGTCTTTCTCTGCCTGAACTCTGTGTATTCTGGCTCAAGACAGTTAGGGTATGTTCTGACTTAATAACTCACATTTCTGAGAAAAAAAATCCCACAGTTCTGACTTGATATCTATCTTGCAATTCTGTCTTTATAACTCCCAACTACAGTGTATATCACAAATTTTTTAAATAAGAAGTGAGAATTTCACAATCGTTGTTTATTTTACGCAATTCTGAGAAAAAAAGTCAGAATTGTGAGTTTATATCTTGCAATTAGGACTTTATAACTGTAGTTTGTAGTTTTTATTACACAATTTTGAGAAAAAAGTCAGAAATGCAAGTATATATCCCTCAATTCTGACTTTAGATCTTACAATTCTGACTTTATAACTCGCGATTGCACTTTATATCAGGCAATTCTGAGAAAAAAGTCAGAATTGTGAGTTTATATCTCATAATTTTATCGTTATTACTCGCAAATGCAGTTTATATCACACACTTCTGAGTGAGTTCTGACTTTATATCTTGCCGTTCTGACTTTATAACTATCGTTTATATCATGCAGTTTTGAGAAAAGTCAGAATTGTGAGTTTATATCTCAGTTTTAACTTTATTGCAGTTTATATCACGCAATTCTGAGGAAAAAAGTCAGAACTGCGAGTTTATATCCAGCAATTTTGACTTTATATCTTGCAATTTTGACTTTATAACTCCCAATTGTAGTTTAAATCATGTTAATCTGAGAAAAAAGTCCAAAATGCAAGTTTATAACCCACAATTCTGACTTCTTATCTTGAAATTCTCACTTTATAACTCGCAATTGCGAGTTTGTCACACAATTCTGAGGAAAAACAGTTGTAAAATATAAACTCTCAATTGCAAGGAAAAAAAAGTCAGAATTGTGAAATAAAATTCTCACAATTACTTTAAAAAAAAAAAAAAAAAAAAAAATTAATTAAAGTCATTTTTAATTACCTTTTTCTTTTTTGTTCAGTGGCAGAAATGGCCTAGAGACTGTAGAAAAAGTGTTTAAGCTCTTTTCAAGTTCATTTAATTTAATAATGAATAATGAGATATCCTTGTTTGTTAAGGAAAAATTCACAGTTTGTCCAGTTTATTCTATTTTTCAGTTGATTTCCAAAAAAGCTATGTTTTTAATTTGCTTGTGCTTTAAATCTTTTAAGGCATTGATGAACGAAAAATCAGTCGGAGCATGGTTGTGAACAAAAAAGATTTGTTTGAAAACTTATGATCCCTCACATTTGAAACCCCACCAATGCTGATGTCTGGAGAGGAAAGGGTGCGACCAAAGCAAACTCAGGACAGATGACTCATGCATTTAAGACCTGTTTTACTGTCCTCTGCATTAAATCCACAAAATTCTCAAATGTCCATGTGCTTTACTCTTTTAGTCAAACTTCACACATCCACACCCACAAAACACAAGTATCTTGTTAAATTTAGATGTGTTGTTTGTTTTTCTCGCAGGCGGACTACTACTTTCAGTACACGGAGTGTGACAGCACTGGGTCCAGATGGAGGGTGGCCATTCCTCTCAATCCAGGAGAGTGTACGGGACTACCAGAACCTGTGCAGGGCACCGACTGCAGTAGGTTCACATTCTGTAGTGTGTTACACAGACAGGAAGAGGGGACAATGGGAAATGGTCATTGCTTGTTTATTTGGATGGTCATGCATGAGTGCATGCACTAATTTGATTCCATGCATTCTGAATGGCAAGTGTGTGTATTTAAACAGCTTTTTTGTCACCCTTATCAGCCCAGAGGAATTTACTCTCGGACGGATTATGTTCAATGGCCCCCGAGAAATCATTCCCAAAACCTCACAGAGTCGTCGGCCCATGTGTTTAATTTTAGTCAAGTGTAGTATGGAAGAAAGTAGCTAAAGGCAATCTGAAAAATTACCCTTTTTACTGGATTAATAAATGTCTGTGGTCTTACTGTGCACATTATTAATATATTCATAAATATTCATCATTCTCTGTCATTGAAATGAGTTTTCCTTTCTTCTGGCAAGACCAAGACTACAAAGGTGAAAGGGAAAAAAAAAAAAAGCAGTACCGATACATTTTTGTGTTTTATATGTACCCTGTTTATAAAATGGGTCCCACTCATTTCACCTTATTCCATGCTTAATTAAAAATGTGTCTCGTTATATAAGTTATTTTTTTTTACAGAAAAGATTGATTATTAAACTGCAGTTGATATGCAGCTTGATATGAAATATGATATATTGTAGCTCGCATATGTATATTACATAGCCATAGAAAGTACTTTATTCATTTATTTAGCCAAAGAAACAATTTCTTTCCTCCATCCATCCATTTGATATGTTATATTATATTATATTATATTATATTATATTTATATACATATTATTATTTTTATATATTATGTTCCATTTTGTATATTTTTGTTTTTTATATTTGTATTTGTGTTTTTATATTTTTATTTTAGTTTTTATATTTTTGTTTTATTTTTTTTATAGATTTTTGTGTTCAATTTAATTTTTTTTTATATTTTATCTTTTTTTTATTTTATTTATATTTTTTCTTTATTTCTTTATTTTATATTTTATCTTTTTTTATTTATTTTTATATTTTATTTGTAATTTTTTAAAAAATATATTTTTTCTTTATTTTTTGCATATTTTTTAATATTTATTTATTTATTTATTTATTTATTTATTTATTTTTGTTTTATTATTTCTATTTTTATTTTATTTATTTATTTATTTTTTTATTATTTCCATAGAATTTGGTATGGTGGTAAAAGTAAACAAACATTACTCATTTATTTAGCCAAAAAGCTAGCATGATCTAACAAACGTTCTTTCTTATTTTTGTCTTTCTTTTCTTTTCTTTTGGGTACATCAGTGGGCTGAATATTATGGCTTTACTGATTTCAGGTCTATAATAATTATCTTGATGCACTGATCCCACCCAGTATTCAGATTGCTAATCGATCCGGTCAGTATGGGTTTCCTATGGCATTAACCGTGCATTTTGTTATGTCCTTTGGTCAGCATTCTCGTGCGAGGCAGGGGAGTTTCTGGAGATGTCTGCTCAGGAGTGCACTCAGTGTGCGGCTGGCACTTACTCGCTGGGCAGCGGCCTGCGTTTCGATGAGTGGGATGACATCCCTCCTGGATTCAGCAGCCTGGCAACCAACCCTGATAACGCACCAAATGGACAGAATGCGTCCACCTGCAGCAGGTCAGTTCCTTTGGAGAAGTCAGCCATGTATACATTGTGCATATCACAAACAGTTTTACTTGCAGCCAGTCAAATGACTGTTCCCAATCCAAGTTCTCATTTGTTTGTTCTCATCAAAGTCTTGCAACAAACACTGTATTTTTGCCCTTTCCCTGCAGTTATTTATTTATTTACTTATTTACAGTTAGATTAAAGCATACACAGACTTATTCGTGCCTGCACACGCACACTTCCAGGGACATGAAACAATACAAGTATTAAACCAATCATTTATTTTTATCCTGTTATATAACCCAAGACTGTAGTCACCACAGTGTGTGCATGTGTTGTTGTGTATTTGTGTGCATTTAGTGCAAAGTGGGTCGCTCAGGGCTCGTATCTGGAGTCCAACCGGGATGAGTGTACCGTGTCTCTGATCTACACTGTACATTTGAAGAAGCCGGGGTCAGTGTCCTTTGACTACCAGTATGTGGATAACAGCCTCTTCTTTGAGTTCTTTGTAAGTTTGGATCTCATTATGGCTCTGGGATGTTTGTGTGGAAGATATTTTAAGATATCAAAAGCAGCTGTTCTTTTATTGTTCAAATCAAAATGTTTTTTGGACAGATTCAGAACGACCAGTGTCAAGAAATGGATCAGGACTCAAATAAAAAATGGATCAAATTGACTACTCATGGAGAGTGGGGAACACACAGTGTAAGTCAAAAAACACAACTACATATAAGCTGTTATTATTATTATTATTATTATATACGTTCATATTTGAACACTATTCAAAAGTTTGGGGATTTTTAAAAATGTTTTTGAAAGTATCTTCTGCACACCAAGGCTGCATTTACTTGATCAAAAAATCAGTTATAACAGCAATATTGTGAAATAATATTGCAATTTAAATATTATTATTAACATTATATTATCAATGTTGAAAGCAGTTGTCTTCCTTATGATCAGGTGAATTTGAATTCTGGCACTAATATCCTCTACTGGAGAACCACTAGAGTCACACTCGCCTCTAAAGCAGTCAAACCTGTACTGCTGAAGAACATACGGATTGAAGGTGAGGAAATGCTATGACTGTGTTCTCTATTTTAATCTGGAAAAAAATGAGCTTCTCCTCATTGAAAGATTATATGATACCATTTTTCTCCTTCAGGTGTGGCGTATACATCAGAGTGTTTTCCGTGTAAGCCTGGGACGTTCAGTCGCACCCCGGGCTCGTCATCCTGTGAGTCCTGTCCACGGGACACATACTCTGGCCGAGGGGCCAGCTCCTGCACACCTTGCAACACAAAAACACACTACGCCTGTAAGTACATACATATAGATATCACACAGGCTGATTTCTGGTAAATGCATAAGCCTGTAAATGCAGATATACAGTAGTCAACGTTCGAAGTTGATCAAAAAAGTCATCAAAGTTGTCCTAAGACAAGAATGGGTATTCTTTTGGAATTAGGACAACTTTGAAAGGTTTTGATCCACTTCAAATGTTGACTACTATATGTGCTTGTAGTAGGACCTAAAAAACATACGTATTAAGGCAGGGTTTCCAAAACTGAGGAAACTGACAGGGGTTCATAAGTTGATCAAAGCTGACAATTAGTTAAATCATTTATCGTTAATCATTTACCAAAATTAGAGGAATAATACAAATGCATGTTGTTGTTTTTTTTTTATTCAGTACTGACCTGAATAAGATATTTCACATAAAATATATAGTCCACAAGAGAAAATAATAGTTAAATGTATAAAATTGACCCCGTTCAAAAGTTTACATACACTTGATTCTTAATACTGTGTTGTTACCTGAATGATCCACAACAGTTTTTTTTATTGTTCAGTGATAGTTGTTTGTGAGTACCTTGTTTGTCCTGAACAGTTAAACTGCCCGCTCTTCTTCAGAAAAATCCTTCAGGTACCACAAATTCTTTGGTTTTTCAGCATTTTTGTGTATTTGAACCCTTTCCAGCAGTGACTGTATGATTTTTGAGATCCATCTTTTCACACTGAAGACAACTGAGGGACTCCTATGCAACTATTACAGAAATTTTAAACACTTGCTCATGCTTCAGAAGGAAACACAATGCATTAGGAGCTGGGGCTGAAAACTTTTTGAATTTGAAGATCAGGGTAAAATAAGAAAAATGTACACATCCTTATTCCATTCAAAAGTTTTCACCCCCTAGCTCTTAATGCATTGTTTGTTTGTTTTTTTTTTTCCCTTCTGAAGCATCAGTGCACGTTTGAACTCTTCAGGCAACAACAAAGTATTAAGAATTGAGTGTATGTGAACTTTTGAACGGGGTCACTTTTATAACTTCAACTATTATAACATGTAAGCGTCTTTTATGTAAAAATACCTTATTCAGATACTGACCTGAATTATATATAAAAAATAACATGCATTTTGTATGATCCCTCTTATTTTGGTAAAATAATTAACATTTAACATTGTAAACCTGACCTCAACTGTATAATTGTTCTTTATAGACAGATAAGTTGAGAGTGACTCTTGAAGGACCAGCACCACGTCCTCTTGTACGACTGTTTGAAGAATTTACCCTCACGAATCTGGCAGTAAGTTTTGGGGGGTTTTAAAAAATGATCTTCCAAAACGTACTGCCAGATTCAGGAAGATAAATTTGTCAAAAAATAAAATGTGCTTTGATTAAAAAAAAATATGATCAGAATGTCAACTTGCATGATAGTTTATGCATGCACTGTAAAACCTTTTTATTTGTTTACCTGCGTAACATGTGACCATTAACCAAAATCAGCGAAACACGAATGTGAATTTCGCATGTTATGTAATTAAATCATTAATATTAAAATCATGTGATACTTCAAGTAAATATTTTAGGTCAAATAGGTTTGGCTGACAAAAAAAAAAAAAAAAAAAAAGTAGAAATACCTGAAATTGTCTGCGCACTATGCAAATATTAAGCTATTTGATTTTAAAGGAATAGTGCACAAACAAACAAATAAATTAAGATTTTGATAGAATTTACTCACTTTCATATTATGTAAAATGTCTGATAATTATTTGTCTCTTCCACAAACTCAAAAGCATATTTACTTTCCTGCTTCTTTTACTTGTCTAAAATAAATTAGGGAAAACATTAAAAAGATTTCTATTTGCATTATATAAATTACTGAATTTGTATGAATCAAATGTATCAGAATTATTCTGTATTTGCACAAATTGCTCAAACATAGTCTCTCTCATATCACAATACATACTTTCGATTATTCTTTGAATAATTTTGCTTGCATTAGTCTTGTGGTCCAGTTCTAAACTATTCATGTCTATGTGAGGCACAGTATAACTCTTATCTTGTACCTTTAACAGCAGAAGGCTCTGCCATGTGCAAAAGTAGACCTCCATGCTCAGAAAAAGACTACATTCAGACATACAGCACCTGTGATAAAGATGGAAAGGTAAAATAATTCCATACATATAAAAACCCCAAAACAAATCAACTTAAAATTTAATACATAAATGCTGCTGTCTCTTTCATAGACTCAGGTTATATATAAGTGGGTAGAGCCACAGATTTGTTTGGAAGCTGCTGCTGGCGCAGTAACACTGCCACCTTCTGGTCACCGTGAGCCTTGTCCACCCTGTAATCCGGGTTTCTATAACAACGACACTGCCACCTGTTCTCCCTGCCCACACGGGACTTACTCTGACGGGGTCAAAGGTGATAAACCATCCTAACACCTAAGAAGGACATATAAAACATGATTATTTCCAAAGCATGAACATGATTTCAAATAAACAGGCAAAAGATATTAAACATGGATTGTGTGGCATCTGTAGCATGCCAGCCTTGTCCAGCTGGCACGGAGCCTGTCCTCGGGTATGAGTACAAGTGGTGGAACGTGCTGCCTGCCAACATGAAGACATCCTGCTTCAACGTGGCCAACAACAATTGTGATGGATTGAATGGTGAGGGATTACATGAGTAGGGTGTTACAGCATATGGCAGCCATGTTTGTTTCTGCTACTAGGTGTCGCTGTTGCATCATTGATGATTTAAAATAGACACTTCTACCAAACATTCTACATGTTCTTCTCATTGTATGTGTGCATTTGTGCCTTCATGTCTTGAAGATTTTGTGTGTTTTAGGTTGGGAAGTTGCAGGTGATCATGTGCAGTCGGGAGCAGGTCGTTCAGATAACGATTATCTCATATTAACTCTCACGGTGCCTGGATTCAAGTGAGTCCTCAAGTGCTTGTCCACCTCCACACGACTACACTGTTCAAGTTCCGCCCACTGCTCATTAAAGCTCATTAAAGCCTTGTGTGATTAGCATGGTTAAAATGCTGTACGTAACCGTTTCTGCTGTGTGAGGTAGACTATAAAAACTTGGTGTGTGTGTAGAAGTGTTTATCCTGACATAACCTCTGCTGTCTGTTTAAAAATGAGTCTGCATTGTTTGTCACCTCAGGTTGCCCGTGTCAGTTCGCGGAGCATCCGGCAGCGAGTACGGCCGGATCACTTTTGAGTTTGAAACCAGCTGTTCAGCTGACTGCGAGTTCTACTTCATGACGGTGAGCGTGTGTGCGTTACTTCTTACAGTAGATTTGATCTTTTTGACTTGTTAACTCTTTCATGACCGTTAGTAATTGGTGTGTAATGGTAACAAAATGTTTTCTCCCCCCACATTAACCCTTTCTGTCCACAGAAATATGTAAAATATATATTAAAACTAGAGCTGTCAATAGATTAAAATTTTTAATCTAATTAATTACATGATGTGTTGATTATTTAATCTAATTAATTGCAAAATAAAAGTATCAAATAGAAATTACAAATTGTAGATTTAAAAATAAATATTTTATTTGATTCAACGTAAAATTTATTGCAACAATCACAATGTATGCAAAAAATGAAAAATAATCAGTAGTGATGCACTAAAATGAAACTTGTAGGCCGAAACCGAATTTTCTGGATGCACTTGGCCAAAAACCGAAATGAAACCGAAAATGCTTTTTAATAATTATTTATTATTTTATTAAATAATGGTAAATAATTTTGACCATTTAATTAAACTCAATAATTTTAATGATACTGAATAAGAAATAAAAAATACAAGCTAATAAAATAACCACACTTTTATTGAAAGTAAAACAATTAAATTGGGCAGAAAATACATTAATGTTAATTATTTTTATTCAGTTCTATGCAACAGAATCAGATTTTTTTTTAAATTAAATTACACAAATAATTTATATTCCTACAAGACTATAAGGGTCAAGTTTCTCTTTCGGCCAAAAACTGAAAATGCCATTTTCGGCAGCCGAAATTTCGGTAAGACTTAAAACCTTAAGACTGGTTTTGTGGTCCAGGGCCTCAATTGGTCCATAAAAATAAAATTGAAGATTAGGAAAAAATTAAGTCATCATATGAATGCCTTATGTCATTCCAAATCTGTATGACTAATTTTTTGTGGAACAAAAAATTAAGACATTTTGAAGAATGGTAATTAAAAAAAAAAATGGTATCGGGTCTCACTGACTTCCATAGCATGGACAAAACATACTGTAGAAATCAATGGGTGTTGAAAATGTTTAGTTACCAACATTCTTCAAAATATCTTTTGTGTTTCACAGAAGAAGTAAAGTCAGAGGTTTGGAGAGGTTTTTTAGTTGTACTATCTCTTTACGTTTACTAAAAGTGCTCAGATTTCTTTTTTTAAAGTGTTATTGATTTTGTTGTTGCTTCAGGATGTGAACAGAAGAAGCACAAATGTCATTGAATCATGGGACGGGAGTAAAACCAAACAGAGTTACACGCACATCATGACTGAAAACTCTTCTGTCACGTTCACCTGGGCTTTTCAACGCACCAGTCAGGCTAGTGATGTCAGTACAAATGCATGCAGACACACACTGATTAAAAAACACATGTTAATAGTAGGACAGTAGTCATAATGATCTTTTCCACTGTCCATCAGGTGCGTCAGTATGTTAATGACATGGTGAAGATTTACTCTGTGACAGTCACTAACGCCATTGACGGGGTGGCTTCAGCATGTCGGGCGTGTGCCCTGCAGTCTCAGCGAGCCGGCTCCTCCTGTGTGCCCTGTGCAGCTGGACACTACATTGATAAAGAGACCAACCAGTGCCAAGAGTGCCCTCCGAACACTGTCCTGTCTGGGCATCATATCTATGGCAAAGAAGCCTGCCAGCCGTGTGGGCCAGGCAGCAAAAGCAACAAGGTATTTCAAACTTTTTGAGTTTGAAGATCAGGGTAAATTTAACTTATTTTGTATTCTGGGAAACATGCAAGTATCTTCTGAAGGGCAGCACTAAATGAAAAAAATAAGAAAAATGTACACATCTTCATTCTGTTCAAAAGTTTTCACCCCCGGCTTAATGCATCGTTTTTTTCCTTCTGGAGCATCAGTGAGTGTTTGAACCTTCTGTAATAGTTGCATATGAGTCCCTCAGTTGTCCTCAGTGTTAAAAAGATGGACTTCAAAATCATACAGTCATTGCTGGAAAGGGTACAAATACACACAAATTCTGAAAAACCAAAGAATTTGTGGAACTTGAAGGATTTTTCTGAAGAACAGCGGACAGTTTAACTGTTCAGGGAACAGCTGTGGATCATTCAGGTGACAACACGGTATTAAGAATCAACATTTGAATGGGGTCATTTTTATAAATTCAACTACTATTTTCTCTTGTGGACTATTTATAAATGTCTTTTATGTGAAATATCTTATTCAGCTCAGTACTAAAAAAAAACTAATATGCATTTTGTATGATCCCTCTTATTTTGGTATAATAATTAGCGTTTTGCAGATTTCCAAGGTGTATGTAAACTCTTGACTTCAACTGTGTATATAAGTCTTCATTCCAATGGCTTAGTGGTTAAGAAAACAGGCATCAAGTACTTCAGGAAAAGTGTATGACAGTTCTCTCTTGAATGTTTCAATTATAGGAGCACAGTGTGTGTTTCAGCGACTGTTCGTTCACATACACTGACCAGAATCGGACTCTTCAGTATGACTTTAGTGCTCTGAACTCAGCTGGGTCCATTATGAACGGGCCCAGCTTCACTGCGAAAGGCACAAAGTACTACCACCTGTTTAATATCAGCCTGTGTGGAGCTGAGGTACGACACCAACACCTGAAATGAGCAGAAATTGCATCACAGAATGTTTTTTTATTTTTTTTTATTCATTCATCTGTCCTTTGTTAGGATCACAAGGCTGCAGTCTGCAGAGATAATGTCACAAACCTGCCCAACGAGGGCACTGAAGGTGGTCAGCTGGGAAGTTCAGTGGAGGCTTTTCTCTGTCAATCAACGATTATCCCATCTGATGGGCGGGGCTTGAGAACAGCCCTTTCCTCTCAGTCCATTAGCCTGGCTGACACTTTTCAGGGTGAGCCTGCTTCATAATTTCAAAACTAAAAATTTATTCTGACTTCTTGATGTGTGTGTGTGTGTGTGTGTGTGCATGTCCATATTTTCTTCTTTTTTAAATTACTTATTAATAAGGCTGCCAAAATTAATGTTGTAAGTTATGAGATCTATTAAATGTTGCACTTACTTTTTTATTGTCAGTAAATAATGGAGAAAAGCATCCTTAACGGTTTATTTAATTATAAATTAAAATCCCGACGGGATTTTTAGCTGAAGTAAAGACATTTGCAGTTTAATCATCAAAGCTCAATAAGTATGAAATATCACCTATGAGCGAAAACATTGTCAGCGCTGCTATTGTTAATGAGAAGACCACTTGGGGACTGTGGCAACTATAAAACATCTTCATGCAGTGTTATTTTTTTGGGTTTACTATCTGAATGCATTATATATGAGAAAGGACCATTATGCAGAATGTAAGTAACAGAATAACATTTTTCACACACTTTTGCACATAAGTAATCCTGTTACACCCCAACATTCCTGCCAGAAAACAATACAGTATGCTAAATATATATATATATATATATATATATATATGTATGTATGTATGTATGTATGTGTATATATGTATGTATGTGTATATATGTGTAATTTGAATATATTTAAGGAAAGATCACATAAACAATAAGTGGAAAAATATATATATATATATATATATATATATATATATATATATATTATATTATTGTTTAGTTCTTTTTTTTTTTTATATATATATAATAATCATAAAATTAAAACAAATGCATCACTACATGTTTCCAGCTTTTCAATTAAGCATTATTGGGACCTAGATGGAATGCAATATTCACATAAAAATCTGGGATATTATTATATCTTTGTACAATTCAATGGTGAACCAATGTTTTCATAAAAAGATCATAACATCCTGACATTTGGCATATTTATTGTTCATACCTGTTAATATTAGACAAGCTCCAGCTGATAAAAGTGTGCTGTAGATTTCTGTTGCTTTATAATAATTCTACACAGTGCCTGTCATCTGTGTTCTCAGGTATAAAACTCAGCATATATAAAACAGGCTTCTTGTTTAGTGATAAATACGATTAATTACTTGAATCTACGGGTGGTCCTGCTTACTGAGCACTTCCTGCTGTGCTGCCTGTCACCCCCATGTGTCCTCTAAGACAGGTTGTGTGTGTGTTTGTGCCACAGGAGCCACAGTGGAGAAATCACTTAACGGAATAACCGCCAGACCAGAACTATTTCCATCTGCATCCCAGAGAATCCCAGATGTCCACTTCTTCTATCGGTACTGGCATTCACGTCATCAAACCTAAAGTGCCTCTTAAAGTTCCTGTTATATGTGATTATCTGGGGTTTTAGTTTTAGGGGTTTTCTAATAAAGTGTGATGTTTGTTCTTATCCCTCTATCATCCATTATGCTTTTAATGGTGTCTTTTTTTGTAAAGATCTTCGCAGGTCACAACCTCATGTCCGAGAGGCAGGAATGCAGTGGTTTCACTGCGCTGTAACCCGGAGAAAACAGCGAGGGGAGACCTATCTGTGCCCAGGTACACACACACGCACATAAACAAGCACACTGCTGTTAATGCAATCTAAATTTGGCACAGGGCATCTCCCATCGTGCCATATCAAATCACCTCACTGCAGGCCCACTGAGTTGATTTATTTGTCTTGTGTTATTTTTATTAAATTAATTTTGTTTATTACCCAAGGTGTGTTTATTTATATATGTATATATATTTATGTGTATTAAAGCTATTATTGTGTTAAATGACAAAGCAGCAAGTAGACATTACAAATAGTAGCTTTCGAAATAAATTTATATGTTTTGATTCAGCAATAAATTTATTACACATAAACATATAGGCTGCACAGGCCTAATATAAACTATGGAACACAAAAGAATATAATTTGAGAAATATCTCAGTACTTTTTGTTCATACAATGAAAGTCATTGGTAACCAAAACAGCTTTCAAAATACCTACTTTTATGTTCCACAAAAGATAGGATTGAAATGACATGAGGGCGAGTAAATGATGACAGAATTTAAATTTTTTGGGTGTACTATCCCTTTTATTATGATTATTATTATTATTATTATTATTATCTTATTTTTTTTTTATGGAATAACACTCTAAATAAGAAACTAAATCTGCCAGCATACGGCGGTATATGTCTTTGAATCATTCATTCATTCAATTTGTTCAAACGGCTGATTTGCTGCCTGTGTAATGTATATAAATATGAGACAAAATATATATATATATACACACACACATACACTGGCCAAAATTATAAACACAATACTTTTGTTTTTGCCCCCATTTTTCATGAGCTCAAAGATCTATAACTTTTTTTATGTACACAAAAGGCCTATTTCTCTCAAATATTGTTAACGAATCTGTCTAAATCTGTGTTAGTGAGCACTTCTCCTTTGCCGAGATAATCCATCCACCTCACAGGTGTGGCATATCAAGATACTGATTAGACGGCATGATTATTCCACAGGTGTGCCTTAGGCTAGCCACAATAGAAGGCCACTCTAAAATGTGCAGTTTAAAGAGGTGTTCTCTTCACAGATGAATCCCGGTTTTCACTGTACAGGGCAGATGGCAGACAGCGTGTATGGCGTTGTGTGGGTGAGCGGTTTGCTGATGTCAGCGTTGTGGATTGAGTGGCCCATGGTGGCGGTGGGGTTATGGTATGGGCAGACGTATGTTATGGACAACGAACACATTTCTCTCTTTGAAAGAAATAGGCCTTTTATATTTAATATACTGTATTATATATACATTATGTCATAATATTATAAAACGAGAGCAGACCACATAACAAAACTGTGGCAGCAGTGTAAAAGTATCCCAATTTCAGTTTTGTTTGACTTCCTCTGTCTTGTGTCAGTGAGTGTCCTGCAGGAACCTGTGATGGCTGCACGTTCCACTTCCTGTGGGAGAGCTCTAGTGTGTGTCCACGCTGCACTGCTGTCGACTACCACACTATTGAAGGAGCCTGTAAGGCAGGAGTGCAGGTATTCTTTCTTAAGTTCTGTTATATTATTCTATATATATTATTGACTGAGAAATTACAGTAGTTATAATGATTGTGTACCAAGTGCAATTAAAATTGCCTTTGATTGAAAACTGCAAGGTAAAGCATAGTTCAAATCAGAGAGTAAGAGTAATATTCTGATCCTCGCTGATGTAAGTTATAAATTCAGTCTACTAAACCGAAGCATCTGTCGTGACTTGTGCATCTTCTACTGAATTTATCATCAGAGGTTTATCTAGGGTAAGTTTGTTTTCTTCAGAACTCCATGTGGTGACACATATATGAAATATTCCTCAATTGAAGCTACCAAAACTAAAATGATGAAGAAAATCACAGTGGGTGTTCATGTGTTTGTGTCAGGTTCAGTTTGAAAGATGATGATGACTAGCTTGCATATGATGCTTGAGTGACACATACAACTTATAAATAGAATTATATAGCAGTATAGTATATAGTAGAAGTATATAGTAGTTCAAGAGTCCGGTGTCAGTAAGGTGTTTTTTTTTTTTTTTTTAATAAATTATTACTTTTATTTAACCAGGATGCATTAAACCAAGTGACAGTATTTACAGTGTTACAAAAGATGTTCATTACAAATAAATGCTTTTCTACATATTTATCACAGAAAAATGTGTGTTTTGACAAAAACAAACTTGGGTTTGAGTAGATTATCAGGAAATTTTTATTATGAAAGTGAACTAATCCTTTGAATCTAATGCAAAATTTAATTCTAAGGACACTGTGTATGTATGGACTGAACCTCGGCTGTGTACCGGAGGACTGACTCTCCCGCTGAAGAGAACGTCTCCATGTGAGGCGATTGATTTTTGGCTGAAAGTGGGCGCTGGGCTTGGAGCGTTCTGTGCTGTTCTGCTCGTCTCCCTGACCTGCTACTTCTGGAAGAAGAACAAAAAGTATGATTCTTCTGACTATTTTCGTTTTTTGGCTCTCTTTGTTTATGCTAATTAGATTCATGCTGCTTTATTTTTGTGCGCTGATAGGCTGGAGTATAAGTATTCTAAACTCGTGATGACGGCCAATAAAGAGTGCGAGTTACCGGCGGCAGACAGCTGTGCCATCATGGAAGGAGAAGGAGAGGAGAATGAAGAGGAAGAAGTGGTTTATGCCAACAAGTCTTCTCTCCTGGCTAAGCTAAAGGCTATCGCTACCAAGGTTAGCTAAACCACAGAAGGTTTAAAAGTTGTCCTTAAAATAAACATTGCAAATGGTGCCATAGTAAAGAAGTTGGCGAATATGCAAACAATCTTTCCCAACGTTCTCCTGTTACTCATCACTATTTTTGTGTATTAAAGACCCATTAAACTCAGAAAAACAGGTACTCATGTTTTGAGAATTAACTTCACTTAACTTTGCTGTACTACTTAAAAAGCCTGAGTTTGTGCATATTAGAATGATTTCTGAAGGATCATGTGACGCTGAAGACTGGAGTAATGATGCTGAAAATTCAGCTTTGCATCACAGGAATAAATTACATTTTAAAATATATTCAAATAGAAAACAGTTATTTTAAATTTGTAAAAAAAATTCACAGTATTACAATTTTTACTGTGTTTTTTTTATGCAGCCTTGGGGTCATCGGCTGCAAAGTTCACTTTTACATGTTGTTTGAACATTAATGTGTGTTGGCAGAGTATGTACACATCTACCCTATTACGACAAAAATCCATGCAGTGGTTTAATTAATCTGTAAAAATAATATCCTCTTTTTCAAATTGAGCCGTTCTCAGATGCTTGTCGGTGTGGCATCACAACAACAGTGGCCGCTCCCACAATAGTTGATTGACATGAGCGTCTTACCTCAGATCAGCTGTAACAATCAGACCTCCAATGTTTTCGATGTCAGAGCAGGGATGTAAGTTAGACAAGAATATCTCCGATTGAGCGATTAAGGTGTTGTGTTGCTGGATGTAATGATGAACATAGTGGTCGTCATTTACTACCGACATCTGAGGCGCTGAAGATGCAGTGGATTACATTTGTTTGTGAAGGGAATGCGCCTCCCAATGTACATAAACGCGTCTATGTTCACGCAAATCATTTGCGACAGCTTCAGATACAGCAGAAGTGAGTATAAGGGTTTTTTTAATGAATCTCTGCAATCACCTTTCCTAATAATGTGCTAATTGGCAAGTTTTGCGGCTAAACGTGCTAAATGTGGCTAAAGTAAACAATCTCTGAGTAGCAGAGAGAAGAGAGGGGCAGGGCAAGCAGAGCTCATTTGCATTTAAAGGAACAATCCCTCAGAATGGGATGATTTTTGCAGAGCTCATTTTGACAAGGTAAAAAAGGTGTTGTTTCACACAACCATTGAGATTTTTTTTTAACCAAGGTATATTATAGTCTTTTCATTAAGACCCTAAAGAATCATATCAACGTGGAAAATGGGCATTCGATGACCCCTTTAATGATTTTTCCCTTTCACACCCTGCAGTTTCTTCATAGCTTTTCTGTTGAAATGACCTCAGTTCAACCCTCCCTGTACTCTTTTTCCCTCGCTTGGTTTTTTTCTTTGTCTTTCCCTCTTTCACCCCGCATTAGCAGCTACTGCAGTCAGAAAAGTTAGCTGCGAGTCTGCGTAAGGGTGGGTGTGTATATGCGTATGCCTTGATGTTTAACTCAGGGCAGTTGAAGGAGCCGCTAAGGGACTTCTAGAAACATCTGTAAGATTAAAGACTGTTGAGCTGCATTGGCATATGCGGCGTGTCACACTGTGTTCACGGCCAATTAGAAGAGCGTCTGAGAGGGAGAGAGTTGCATTCAAACGTCACTCTTCAGAACTTCCATTGTCACTTAAATCTCAAGCATTCAGTTCTGAAAAATGCAGACGACCTCCCGTGGGAACGTGCTCAGATTTTCTGCAGTATATGGAGTCAGTTTTGGTTCTGTAATTATCAGGGAAGTTAATTAAGAGAATAATCTGTCCAAATCGAGAGGAATTGATCAATCATGTTCATGGTGACTGGTTCGCCTTAGATAAACCCTGCTAAATGACGGGAAAAATGTATTAGCTGGTCTCTCAGCTTGGTTTTAGAAGGGTTTTAGGCACTTTTCTAATGGCTTACCAGGTAAGAACTCCAGCTTGGACTGGCTTTTAACCTGTAGAGACCCAGAGCAGAATAGTTACAACTTGTATAAAATGATCAAATAATAGCCAACTTTTACTAAATATGGGCTAAAAACTACACATAGAATTAGCTGACAGTTTATCACAACAACCGTTTTGGTGGACAAAAATTGCATAATAACAGTCACACAAAATGGAATTCTGAAACAAATGTAGTAAGTATTTGACATGCAGTATTTTTTTAAAATGTTATTTCTGTGTGTGTAGCATGTATGCAGAAAGTATAGAAATTTGAAACCATTTTTTTTCCTGTTCTCACACATTTGACTGTATTCTATGAAAGCAAATTTCCACTGCTGAATAAAAAAAAAAAAAAAAGGTAACTGCAACTTTTTATATCACAATTCCGACTTTTTTTCTCACAATTTATACAAACTTGCAATTTTTTTTCTTGCAATTCTGACTTTTTTTTTGCAGTTGAGTGTTTATATTTTGCAATTCTGACTTTTTTCCTTGTAATTCTGACTTTTTCATGCAAATGCGAGTTTATATCTTGCAATTCAGATTTTTTTTTTTCTCACAAATGCAAGTTTATATCTTGCAATTCTGTTTTTTTACTCAATTGTGAGTTTATATCTAGCAAATTGGACTTTTTTCTCGCAATTCTTTTTTATGATGTTTTAATAACAAGGTTCAGGAGGGGCACAATCAGATAATCAACCAGTTCGTCACAGGTGTAACTCGTCTAGTTAATCATCCGAACTAGCACAAGTCATATATATGCACGCAGCCGACTCGCCTCTGTCATTCGACGGTTTTCCGGCATCCCTTCTCCACCCCAACTCCTCACTCTTAATCTATTCTCATCCCATACTTGGTATAGGGGGAGTTCTCTGGGTTCGGGCCATATTCCGGGCTCGGAGCCCTTCCCCAGGACAGCACGGCAAAATATGCTTACTATTTGCTCAACCAGATTAGATGTAAGGGTAAACTCGTGAATCTCAGAATTGTGAGATATAAGCTCGCAATTGCAAAAAAGACTGATATTTTCTCAGAATTGCGAGTTTATATCTTACAATTCTCACTTAATAACTCACAATTGTGTGTTTTAAAGTCAGACTATATACTTGCAACTTTATTCGTTTATATCTCACAATTCAGATTTTTTTTCTCAATTGCTTGACAAATTTGCAATTCTGACTGTTTTTTCACAATTCTGATTTTTTTCTCACAATTTCGAGTTTATATCTCTTAATTCAGACTTTTTTTTTTTTCCTCAGAATTGCATGGCAAATTCGCAATTCTAACATTCTCACAATTCTCACTTAACTCACAAATATCTTGCAATTTGGACTTTTTTTTTTCTCCCCATTCTGACTTTTCGCGCAATTGCAAGTTTATATTTTGCAATTCTGACTTTTTTCTCACAATTCTGACTTTTTCTCAAAATTGTGAGATATAAATTTCATATAACAAAATTCAAGAAATTTCTCAAATTATACATGTGCAATTTTTGCCAAAACGAAGTAGTTTTTATAACTAAAGTCACATTAAAAGGTGGGGGGAAAAAATTCGGCATGAATTTCAGTGCTTGGGTTTTTGAAGGTTAATGCTTTAGTTTTTTTAATGATTAATTTATTATTTATTTATTTATTTTGTAGTGAAATTGTTCCAGAAGTAGAGAAAGTTATTATGACATGGTTAAAAAAATGCAAAAAGACAAAAATGTTTTAATTTGGAAAAATGTACACATGCATCATTCACAATAAGACCAGGAACGTGTATTCATAGTAAACAGGCTCTATTATAATATTAGGTTGACTCACACCACACAGGATACCACTGCTTATGAGGAATTTATCATGTTGCTAAGCTAATGGCACAAAATATTGAGCTAATAAGAATTAACACACAAATACAGGGTAAAAGTGTAATATTAACTTAGAATGGAAACCTTTCAGTACTGAATGAAATATGTAAATTTTAGGCAACATTTCTCTCAGCTCAAGGGATCTGCCATCTTGAATGGATTTTTCGCTGTGCTTGCCAAAAAGAGTTTTGGATATAATGCAGGATATTATTGTTGGCTACCTTTTACAACAGCATTTGCGTAGGGAGTGTGCCGGCGACGCATTAAAATACTGTCTATGGAGGCAACTAGGTTTCATAACTGAACTTATGTGAATAACAGCATTCCAGAAATCTGTGCCACACAGAGGTAGTTGCAGGTCATTTGTCTTTCTGTTTAACAGACCTAGCTTACCGCAACTCGCTGTTTGATTTGCACGCTGGTTGTCCTGGTAACGCGCAGTGTCCGCCGACAGTCCTTGGCCTTCACGGGGCAGGCTTTTCAAAGGGAGCCGACCTTGACGAAGAGGCCGATTCCGCACTCTGTTTGTGTACATTTGTCGCGCCCGCGTTCAGTGATTTGTTCCCGTTTCGGCTGCGTTTTCAAAACCGTGTTCCTGTTTCTAGGGCAACAAGAAGAGCAGTGAAGCCGTCCAACTGAAATTCTCCAATACAGAGAAGTCTGTGTGGGGATAGAAGAAGAGCGAAGAGGAAGACTTCCATTCATCCCTTTCTCTTTGATATCACACGCAGTGGCCTTAAGAAAACAAGGGCACAAGTGCCCGAGGAAGGAATGTGGGTTAAACAAGCCTGCGACGCCTCAGGAACACGGACGGATGTGCTTGTATGAATATTTCTGTCGAGATTTGTCACTATGCAGTTGTGTATGTGTGTTGTAAATGCGTGAAAATTCCCTCCCTCTCCAGTGCCCGGGTTTCTCCAGAAGCTTTTTGGAGCGACAGCCGCGACTTTACACGAGCCCTAGCTTGTCAGAGCGAATGTAGCCAAGGGTCAGGGTGAACACACAAATACACTCAGACGTTAAGCTTTACTGACAGACGCTTCCAATCCCAGCTAAACAGCACTGGAAAGCCATGTAAAGTGTGTTCTGTTCAAGTGCGGCCAAAATAGGCTGCTTTTTTTAGTTAAGTAACCTATTTGACTGTGACGGTGACATTCCAAATGAAATATGACATGAATAAAGTCTATGAATAAAGAGATTACGGCAAAGAAGGAGTCATTTCTGAACAGCTATTTTTATGATTTTTCGACATACCTCTGTGTCATTCTGGCTTACAGTACCAAGACAAACACAGGAGATTTCAGGAGCAAAGTATTCCTTCAGAACAGCGACTGCAGACTGAGGTGATGAAACATCTGCAGTCTAATTAAAGAACTTAATGAATTTCCGATGGGGCTTTAGTCATGAAATTTTAAGACCCATCGACATGAAATCTGGGGAAATGATCTGTTGAGACCCGTATCGATTTTGGATTGAGGTGTAAACCTACGGTTTACTGTGCCGCTTTAGTTGTTTTGTTTGGTCCACTACTGCTCTGAAGTGTTAGATATACTGTAGGTGATATTATTCACAGTAATTCCATGATTTTTCTCATTTTTGTGTGTTTACAGTGAAATGAACCTGTTACTGTGTCCAACTGATGTCAGTTCTTGATATGATTTGTTTTTGATATTGTGTATAATAAATGATTGTTTGCACTCTCAATTGTGTCAAGAACTTAAACCAACCAACCAATATGGAGAATTTATGTAATATTTTTTTTTTTAATTAATTAAACTGAAGTAATACCATTTTTTAAAATAACCCTTAAGTGGGATGCTTTGGAGGTTAGTAAGCAGTGGTATTTAGCTTTTTTTTTCTTTTTTTTTTTATTCAACTTAAACTAATTTTATTTCAGTTAGTTGCAAAGGTAACATTTCTTTTATTTATTTATTTTTTTTAACTCATAAGTTTACGCTTCTTATAAAACAGATAGTTCCGGTCCTTGATTCTGATTGGTTGAGCCACATTTGAAGCTGTTGTAAATTACTCTAACTGTTAAAAAGCTAACTGTTATAAATTCACAGCTTCTTGGGGCTTATTGCTTTATTTTATTTTGTTTTAGGGTTATTTCAATAAACACAATATTGAAAATTTTGTTCTCTGCTGTTTTTATAGGAATTATGCCTATTGTGATTTCATGGCTGATTATGTCATTTGCAGTACTTCATGGTATTAATGGTTCATTCCCTCATGAGAGATTTGTATGTTTGTTATTTATTTATTTATGCTATTTTTAAATGTATCTTTTCTTCCAGTTGCATATTGTAATTGTAAATCTGGTTTTCTTTTGGATTTTTGGAAGTGAAAGGAAAAATACAGAAAAGTAGCTGAAATTGTGGAATGAAGAAAAAAAGGGTGACAACAGTAAGAAAACACCATAAAAGTGGCCAACAGCCAAGTTTTTTTTTCTTCCATTTAGATTTTGTAATATTGTATATTTGAGTTGTCTTTCAACTTTTTTATTATTTTAAAAATTAATGAAAAAATGCAACAAGACAGCTGATAAAATAAGCGTTTTCTCAAATCAAATTTGATGCTATTAAATGCATCACATCAGGTTTGACATTTTATGTCCAACTCAATTTTTTTCCCCTCACTTTAAGCTCATAATTTTGTATGTTAGCATTTTAGAGCCACGTTAAAAAATAGAAGTCCAAATTACGAGAATTAAATCGTAGCAATTAAAGTTATAATATTTTGAGAGTATAGCCAGCACATGCAAATGGTCTGGATTGGGAGCACCGGGAAGCCACTGAAATTTATTTGAATTTATGTGGGATTATTAGCAGAAATCATACCATGCTATATCATACCATGTTATACTTGCAGGGACAGTATGCTTGGAAATAATATTTCATATCTGCGATTGCACTCATTAGGCCTGTTTGTAGTGCACCAGCCACCCAATAATAGCAATATGCTTTGTGCTTTTGCTACTTTTAATATAAAACAAACTAGCTATCAAAATCTGTCAGTTTTATAGCGAAATACAAACACTGTCTTGAACTGAGATGAATACAGCTGTCTGTCACACCACATTAGTAATAGACATAGTGGGCCTCATTCATAAAACAGAGCAGTTCACGAAGCAGAATGAATTTTTGAGTAAATCGTCCGTAAAGCCATTCTTTCGTAAACTTTCGAATTCATTAAAGTGTTCATATTTTTAAATTGTTACGAAATAAATGTACACCTGCTCCCTACCATGTGTAAATGGTGTGTGAAACGTTCTGTTTCTCTTTTTTATTTTTTTTATTTATTTATTTTGTAGCTAAGTTAACTGTAAAAGATAGCGCTCACAGAGGAGGGGCGTAATTTCAATTATATTTCAATTTCGTAAATTCAATTATATTTTCAAAATATTTCAACTTTATTCTCATAATATTTTGGCTTTATTCTCAAAATATTATAACTTTAATCTCATAATCTTAGATTATTATTATTTTTTTTTAAACGTAGCGTTAAAACACAGTCATAATTTTGTGTATGGACTATCCACTTTATTTTTCCCGTACGAGTGGGCCTTTTGTAAATTTAATGTGTCTGGCTTCCAGTGTCATTGGCTTCCAGCTATTTTTAGCTGGTTTTGCTGCTTGATATTGCAAACCAGTGTGTCTTACCATATTATTTGAATGTATTATCTTAATTATGAACGTTTGGTTTGTAGTACAAACAGTTTTACCGTTTACTGCACTCTATAATTCTTATTTCCCTGCAGCAGCTAATGAACCGGAAGTCTCGCACATTCACCGAAAATAAGGTGGATTTAATATGACATGTTAAGATTCTTTTGGCGTTCCACAGGAAAAGTAACATCATCCAGGTTTAGATCAACATAATGGTGAGTGTGATCACAGAGTTGTCATTTTTGGGTGAACTATCGCTTTAAGTAAGGCTGCAGCGGTGTAGCAAAAGCTTTATACGTTTAGCTGTCCTCATTATCGTTCTGAATGTCACATCTCGCTATCTTTTAGCCTGACTCTCACTCATTCCTGCGCCTCCTCGTCTCTCGGGGCTTCAGAAATATTGTGGTTGTAGGTGGAGGAGGTCGTGTCTAACCTGGAAAAGTGCAGCGGTTCTGATATCTCCCATAAAAGCCTCGACTCGGTGCCACAGCCATTAGAATTCCACCGAGGACGAAGTGTGATGTGCACAATTCACCAAAAAACTCCCGCACTATCTCTATCCCTCAGCCATCACTTTAACGCTTTCATTCATGCCGTTCTCTCACCTGTCCTCTCTCTCTCTCTCCTCAAACGAACTCGTGTGGCTGATAAAAGGAAGAGTTTTCAAAGGCTTCAGCACTTCAGCACTTCCGATGTATTATTCTGGCCAGAAAATCCCTGGCAAAAATTGCATTCCATTTTCCCCGCTCATAATCTCTGCTGCTTCGTCCTCTTTAGAAAGCCAGAAGCCAGCTGATTGGATGTCAGCAGAATAATTTAGTGGGAGAGAGAACACCCGGAGAAGTTTTTTTTCTTTCTTGGTAAGGAAATGCTAACCTGACTCGTCTTTGTGAGACATATAAATCCATCACAGTTACAGTGACAGAAAGTCTCGGGAAGGTACGTCAATGTGTTTTGATAAATATTCAGTTATCCCACAACCTCGACATGAGGAATAACACATACAATTCATCGTTTAGTTTGTTTATTATGATGTCATAATGTCCTTTTTTTATTGCACACTGCACCATGGGTACTGTTCTATTGCTTTGTGTTCAAAACGAAAAGTTCAGTGCCTTCCCCAAGTACACGTCCCCACACATTTGTAACTCTTTTACAGATCTGAAGGAGGGTTTTTAGTCTGTTTAAGCCTTACATACAAATTCAAAACCACCCCATATTGTTCCTGGTACATCCAACAAACATGCTGTTTCAGAAAAACAGACTGAGAAAGTGTCTAGTCACACATTCAGTATTTGGGATTGACAACTGTACTGTATTTACTAACAGATGTGACACTAAATTGTCCTGTACATACAACAGAAAACAAAATCAGTCCATTTTCTGGAACTTTCAGGCCTGCACAGAATCAATTTCATTGATTTTCACAATATTGGACCAAAGTTATATTTAATAAATATTTTGGCTAAGTTGATAATCTTAGCTCTGTTTAACAGATTTTTCTTTTCAGAAAAGCACAGAAAATGTGGGGGAAAGTCTGCAGATTCTGTTCAGGCCTGGTCTTGAGTCGTACCTGTAACCATAAATGACGGATAACCACAGTAAACATCAAGACTTTGTATTATTTTGATTTAGTTAAATGAATCCAAACCATTTTTGGCAACTCCTGCTGCCTTTACTGTAGATACTAAGTCAGAAATCTAATTTTTCTCAATTACCTCGTCTGCCCAGACACTTACGAATAGTTCATGAAAAATGAAAGTTTGCTGAAAATCTACTCACCCTCAGGTTATTCAGGATGTAGATGAGTTGGTTTTCCTTTGAACAGATTCTGAGAAATTTAGCATTACTTGCTTAGCAGTGGATCCTCTACAGTGAATGGGTGCCGTCAGAATGAGAGTCCAAACAGCTGACAACATCACAGTAATCCACACCACTCCAGACCCTCACTTAACATCTTACGAAGCAAAAAGCTGTGTGTTTGTAAGAAACAAATCCATCATTATGTCTATAATTCATAATAATGCCTTCTCCAGTAAAAATGCTGTCCTTTAATATTGATCGTGGACAGATATTTTGGCTTGAAGCAGCGGTCTGAAGTTAAAAACACCTCAGTGATTGATTTTTTACAAACATGCAACTTTTCGATGCACAAGATGTTAATTGATGGACTAGAGTGGTGTGGATTACTTGTGATGTTTTCTATCAGCTGTTTGGACTCTCATTTTGACGGCACCCATTCACTTCCATCCATTGGTGAACAAGTGATGTAATGCTAAATTTCTCTAAATCTGTTCTGAAGAACAAACAAACTCATCTATATCTCAGATGGCCTAATGAGTATATTTTCAGCAAATTTTCATTTTTTGGGTGAACTGTTCCTTTAACAGGGCTTCTGTTTTGCTCTCTGCCTACAAAGTACACACTCTACTATTTAATGTCTGTAGTTTTGCTCACACATCAACTGAACTTGATGTTGAATTCAGATGTGACACCTGTAAGTGTAGTCACTTTGGTTATAGGATACGGATGGTTGTCGCTTCTTTCAAAACCAGACTGTTTATGAACCTAACCGTATTTAGCACTCCAAACAAGGCTGACATCTGTATACTGCCATGGTGTGAAGATTTATGTCAAACGTGAACAGATCTATGAAAGTTTGCTTGAAACTTTCCCACGCAGCGACGCGTTTAGACACACCCGGCTGCTTTTGCAGTAAGACCCTCGATCCCCACTCTGAAATGAAATTGCTGCAGTGGGTGAGGGAGGCTCGCTCTCCATTTGTGTTTCTGCGCAGACTGCAGTCTCGGCTCCCTCCTAAACCGTTTCTAAGCCACTCAGACGAAACCGCCACATTTGACTTTTTCTTCTCTCAAAAACATTCATAAAGAGGCTAAGGCTGGAACGAGGACCCCTAGCAACTTAACGTGCAGAAAGAGGATGTGTGCAGATTTTGGGAGGGTGTCGTACTGTAAGCCTCACCACAAAAGCATTGAGTTGCTGAGTGTGGTGCTGGAGTTTATGGGGCAACGAACTGCTTTACATAACCGCATGTTGTTTATCTCTCTACACTCATGCTGACTTATTAACTTTTTTGTTTCAAATGTAGCCTATATCTGCTGTCCTTACATTGCCCTTTGTCTTGTAGTTCTTTCATTGTTAATTTATACAAAGAGGAAAATATTGTAAAGATTTATTGATCTTGCCTGCGTAAAAGTAACCACCACACTACTGGTTTCCAGGGTGTTGCTATGCAGTTGCGAAGATGTTCTGGGTGGCTTTTAGAATGTTAGGGTGTAGTGGTTGGTTTCCAGGGTGTTGCTATGCAGTTGTGAAGATGTTGTGGGTGGTTTTTAGAATGTTACCGTGCTGTTGCTAGGATGTGGTTGGTTTCCAGGGTGTTGCTATGCAGCTGTTAAGATGTTCTGGGTGGTTTTTAGAGTGTTAGGGCAGTGTTTCCCAACCCTGTTCCTGGAGGCACACCAACAGTGCACATTTTGGATGTCTCCCTTATCTGACCAATATATTTCTGTTCCTTGAGTCTCTACTAACGAGATGATGAGTTGATTCAGGTGTGTTTGATCAGGAAAAGTTGGAAAATGTGCAGTGTTGGTGTGCCTCCAGGAACAGGGTTGGGAAACACTGTGTTAGGGTGTTGTAGTTGGTTTCCAGGGTGTTGCTATGCCGTTGCAAAGATGTTCTGGGTGTTTTAGAATGTTAGGGTGTTATGGATGATTTCCAGGGTGTTGCTATGCAGCTGTTAAGATGTTCTGGATGTTTTTAGAATGTTACCTATGCTGTTTCTAGGATGTGGCTGGTTTCCAGGTGTTGCTATGCGGCTGTTAAGATGTTGTGTTTTTAGAATGTTAGGGTGTTGTGGATGGTTTCCAGGGTGTTGCTATGCAGCTGTTAAGATGTTCTGGTTGTTTTTAGAATGTTACTATGCTGTTTCTAGGATGTGGCTGGTTTCCAGGGTGTTGCTATGCAGCTGTTAATGTTCTGTGTGTTTTTAGAATGTTAGGGTGTTGTGGATGGTTTCCAGGGTGTTGCTATGCAGCTGTTAAGATGTTCTGGGTGTTTTTGTAGAATGTTAGAGTGCTGTGGTTAGTTTCCAGGGTGTTGCTATGCAGCTGTTAAGATGTTCTGGGTGTTTTTTTTTAGAATGTTAGGGTGCTGTGGTTAGTTTCCAGGGTGTTGCTATGCAGTTGCAAAGATGTTCTGGGTGGTTTTTAATATGTTACTGTGCTGTTGCTAGGATGTTGTGGGTGTTTCCAGGGCATTGCTAAGTAGTTCTTAAGATGTTCTAAAGTTTTTATCATGTTGTTATGCAGTTGCTCGGGTGTTCTGAGTGTTTTTGTTGTTGTTGTTGTTGTTTTTAATGTTGCTATACAGTTGCTAAGGTGTTCTGATTGGTTTTCTAGCATGCTACTATGCAGGGAGTTCTGAGTGGACTCCAGTGCATTGATTTACAGTTGCTAAGGTGTTCTTGGTGGCTTTTAGAATTTTAAAAGAAATTGGGTTTTGTGATCTGTTGATTGAGCGTTTAGAACATTAGAACATTTTATTATTTGCCAGGCACAAACTGTAGATTTGAGTTGCCTAACGACATTTACTTAGGATTAGGTTGTTTTTTTTTTCACCAGTAGTAATCATTAATTAGTGGGCCAAAAGGGAATAAAATAAGGAAGCATATAGTTTATATGGGCTCAGCTGCTTATTGATTGTATGTGTTTGTGTAACAGTTGCACTACATCTCTTGCGATTCTGTGAGCAAGTCTGTCTCCGTTGGAAGACTAAATCTGTCACTGATTGGTTATGTTTTTCTGTCATCCGATTTTCTAGTTTTTTTTGTGCATGTTCACCTCTTGGTACTGTTAACTGACACATAAATGATTTCCTTTGCTGCCATGCTGATGAATTATGAATGTTGAGAGCTTTAGCATTTCTAGGTTACTGTTACATGTTTGTTTACTATGTCTCTTCATGACGGGCCAAGAATGGATTATCCTACAATGACATGATACAGTTTGACACTTGCATTAGGTAACGTGATATTGTACAGAATCCCTTGGGGCCGTGCGACGGCCGCAAGCTAAAAACAAGCAAACGTTTAACATTTTAGCTCTCCTCAATCTTCAGCTTGTCGAAGAACCCGAGCGTCCCTCTCTCTTCCAACAGAAAAACATAGAAATGTATAAAACTTCTGAAATGTAAAAAAAGTAAAAAAATGGCCTGGTCCCCTCCCACCCAAAGGCTCTGAGGAACCTCTCATATTAAAACTATAGGACAAATGATAAGGCACAACAAGCCAATATCGAACAACAGAATACATTTTACATTCACTGCATCACAAAGCATTTCACACATCAGAAACGCGACTGATTATAACCAGTTTTTCACTGAAATGGTGCCGGTGCCAGAGTTGGGGTAAGCAGCAAATCAGCATATTAGAATGATTTCTGAAAGATCATGTGACACTGAAGACTGGATTATTGATGCTGAAAATTCAGCTTTGGCATCACAGGAATAAATCAGATTCTAAAATATATCAATATAGAAATTAATACGTTTTAAAAAGTGTATTTGGTGAGGACATTATCTTATTGTTTGACCTCTGACAATACGGTTTCTTGCTTTGTCTCAAACAGGTTTAAGGTGTAGGTGTGGACCCGTTTTTTGGTGAATCACCCTTTTATTCAGTGTGGGACGGCGGCAGCAACGGCACCATGATGGTGGAAAAGAGGTATACGTCAACTTCAAACTCAAAGTACCTCACATGCTCATCTTCCAGACTTTCTGTCCCTGAAGGCTTCTCGTCACAGGCAATGTAAACATATATAACATCTCGTAGCACTGCATATCTGTGCTGCAACATAAACATGCATCACAGCCAATCGGAACGCAACGCTTATGAGATGCAGTTAATGTAATATGCTTTCAGATGTCATGACAGTGTACTAAAATGGTGTTGTAACCTCTGGCGTCAGGCCACTGCCTGTGATGAGACGACGTGAAGTTTGAGGCGCGAGCGCTCACTCGATGGTTTTCCTGCTCTGGACCTCATGACCAGCGTAGACTCTAATACTGTCGACTTGTGCTGTTAAAACCATCGGTTAAGATTCTGTACAAAATGTACAACATAGAAATACATACAGTTTAGGTTATTACAATGAGGCCTACAAAAGAAAACGACCACAAATTCCAGTGTCCAGTATTGCAGGCGGAGCCGTTTCTGTCAGTCTCTACTGTGGCCCAATCGAAAACTGGTTTGCGTTTTACATCATCACATCATGGCCGTTTACAACATACATAATAAAGCTATCAAAACAAAAGTTTCCAAAATCTCTCTATAAAGGATTTTTTTGTTCTTTTGTTTCTCTACAACAATGTCAGTTAATATTTACAACAAGCCCTAAAAATAATTTAATAGTCATCATAATAATCATACACACTTTCTACACACTGTAGGCAGACCTAGTTCTTGGGCAGAGCACAATGTGTGCTGATTGGCTAACAGTCGCTAAGGAGCAGGAGTCTGGAGGAAGGGGCGGGGTCACAGAGAGGAAGTGGTGGAGTCGACGATCTCTCTTCCGTTACACACCGTCGGAACGTAGTGGGCGCTCACAGATGCTTCAGAAAAAGGAGAAAAGGAGAATTAGATGATAAGGTATGCTCGCAGTCATTTAAAATAGGTAGGACTTTTATATCTTATATATAGCTTATATATGACTTTATATAAGTCATTTTATATCTTGGTAACTGCATATATTATAATACAGTTATTTCTGCAAGCAATTCATCCCAAAAATATGTTATATATTTCATAACCATAAGGTAATGCATATTATTTTCGATTATCGAGTAAAATAACTGAATTTAAATGTATTATTTTCTTATGTTGAATTTGTTTTTATTTATTTATTATTTTGTATTTATTACTAAACTATGCATTAATGATTTTTTTTCAGTTATCCAGTAAAAAAATTAAATTAAATTTTACATTTAATTTTAATAAAATTCTAATTGAAGTTACATTCATTTTATTGTCTTTTATTTAGAAGGTATTTGAATTTTAATTGATGAGCAAAAAACCAAGAGAGAAATGAGCAAAAGTAAAATTAGATCAATGCAAAGAATAAATGGACAAAGAGATGTAACAGAGGTTAGATGTATGATGTAATTATTTATGATAACTGCATATATATATATAAAATTATTTAATTAATTGAATTTTATTTGAATCCTTAGTTAACTGAATTCTTATCAAAATACTCCATGCATAATAAAATATGTTCATATTGTGTTTATGTGCTATCCACCTTATTTTTCAACGTAGAAGTAAGCCGTTTTCTATAAATGTGTGAGACGTCCGGTTCATTAGCCATCTTAGGGAAATAACGAGAAGAATAACAAAGTGCAGTAAATGGTAAAACTGTTTGCACTACCCTGTAAAAAAAAAAGTTCCCAAAAGTTGTTCCAACTTAAAATATTTTGTTACCCGCTGCCTTAATTTGTAGTGTAGTCAACTAAAATATTTCAGTTGTCACTTAAATTACCATTAAGTAATTTAAAATTTCAAGTTGACTAAACAAAAACAATTTAAGTCAGTGGGGTAACAAATTATTTAAAGTTGAAACTACTTTTTGGAACATTTTTTTACAGTGTACAAACCAGTGTGTTCATAATTAAGATAATACATTAAAATAATATGGCATGACACACCAGCATGCAATATCGAGCACCAAAACAAGCTGTTTTGTACAGCTAAAAATGCTAGAAGTAAATGACACCGAAAGCCAGACACATTACATTTACAAATGTCCCCCTCTTACAGGAAAAATAAGGTGGATACTGTATACTGCAGCAGTAGATTATGCATGTTAGAATGGTATAGCAAACACAGGCAGGTTTACAGATGGCCAACTTCACATAAAAGGCACCAGAAACTTTTCACCAAGTTCACCGACATGCTTTTCCCCCGATTTGATTCTCCTCTCATCACCTCCCTCCCCCTCTTTTCCCTCCTAGTGGGTGACTGTATGTGATCTCTGCTCTGCAGTGTCTTCTCTTCTTTGCAGTGTCTGTCATGTTATTTATTAGACGGATGAAATGTAAATAAAGATGAAACTGTTTACCTGATCCGTTTTTGTGCTTGTGAATAATGCATTAGAGCAGAAGCTGTTGTCTGCGCACACATGGGCTTATTACCCAGCATCAGGCGGCAGAACGGCCACTCAGCCGCACCTTTCCTCTGGGCTCTTACACAACTGCTCTGCGTGACAATGCTGACATTAAAATCCCCAGTGTAAATTGGCATATCAAAGGGCTGTAATCACTACAAACCGTTTGTGTAAGCACTGCGGAAAGTTCAACACTGACAACCACTTGGCCTTGCGTGTCACTTAGAGCACATTTAGAGCACAAATGAATTGCTTTGCAGCATTTTCTTATTTTGTGCTGTTTCTGTGGGGTTTTTTTGTGGGTCATCATGGATGCAATTTGCATGGTTGTGTAACTATATAATACATGATCATGCCATGACCCAACATCTCAACATCCTAATTTTATCTCGCGATTCTGGCTTTTTCCTTGCAGTTCTATTTTTTTGACATTCCGAGTTTGTCTAGCAATTCTGACTTTCTGACAATTCTGACTTTTTTTCAATATTCCGAGTTTATATCTTGTGATTCTGACTTTTTTCTTGCAATTTTGATTTTTTTCTTGACATTCCGAGTTTATATCTCACGATTCTGCCTTTTTTCTTACAATTCTGATTTTTAATTTCTTGACATTCCAAGTTTATATCTCACGATTCTTACTTTTTTCTCAACACTCCAAGTTTATGTCATGATTCTGACTTTTTTCTCAACATTCCGAGTTTGTATCTCGCAATTCTGACTTTTTTCTCGACATTCCGAGTTTATATCTTGCGATTCTGACTTTTCTTTTCTTTTATTCTGTCTTTATATATTACAATTCTGACTTTTTTCTCAGCATTCCAAATTAATATCTTACAATTTGACCTTTTTTTCTCAGAATTGTGAGATATACACTCACAATTGCGAGTTATAAAGTCCTATTCTAAGAGTGAAAAAAATGGTATGTTCCCAGAATTGCGAGTTTATATCTCACAAGTTGACACTTTTTTTTCTGAGAATTGTGAGATACAACTTTAGAATAGCAGAATATAAACTTGAAATTCCAAAAAATAAAGTCAGAATTGCAAGATACTTTTTTCTCAGCATTCCGATTTTATCGGTTTATCTTGCTATTCTGATATTTGTTTTTCTCGTGATTCTGACTTTTTTCCCATCAGAATTGTGAAATATATACTATATACTAATATATATATATATTTTTTTTTTTAAAATTCAGTTGCTGAAACAGGCTTCCATAAATAAGGAAGGAAAAAAGGAATTTATAAATGATTAGAAACCTTACCTCAATAATTCACACAAAATTTATATAATGATCATCATGAATCCATCCTCAAAACTGTTTTTGAATTCTGAATGATTATGGTACACCTATAAAAAGTGCTTATATCAGACTACAGTGTTCTTCCTTAAGACTCATGCAGTTTTGTCTATTAACCATTAGAGTGCCAAAAGTTTCATATTACACCTTTAATGTGTAAATGTTTTAATATATCTGTTTGTCTGTGTGTAGATCTCACCATGGGACGCGTAGCTCGTGGCCGGCCCGCTCACACTAAACCGGTTCATGTTTAACCGATGACTGGTGACGTTCTTCTGAGGCTGGAACATGATGATGTGGACTTTAGGGGCAAACATGCAGCCCAGCACCACAAATCCACTCAGGCTGACAGATATGCACATGGTTGTGGTTTGGACCTGAGAGAGAGAGGAAAACCACAATTCATTTCTCACCCTTATTGTCTCTATGGTGACTCCCATTCATTCCCATAATCAGAAGCTATTAGTTGTAACTATCAAGAACCCCTCGGCTAATAAAGAGGTAGAGCACGGGGGTATAATAACAGTGACATTTAGCAAAGTGCTGCGTAAATAGCATTTGATTAGAAGTAGTTCAACGTCTCCCATTAGCAACATAATTTTCCTCCCTCCAGTTTTAGATCTTCGTGTTGTTCCCCGCGGTCCCCCGTCAAGGCGCACCGCTGCGAGCAAACAGATAGGAGGACGGATATATAACGCTAAACTGAACAGGAATTTCTCAGCCCAGGGGAATCTAGACCTTCACTAACAATCCAACGCTGTTCCGCTTAAGAAACGATTTCACGGGGAGAAATGAACGGTATGATCTGTTTCAGACTTTTATCTCATTATGACTTATCAGCGAGTTTAAATAAGTTCCCCACGCGCGTACGCTCATGTCCTGCTAAAAATGTGCAAACCGATAAGCTGCTCTGTTAGTCTTGCTCATATTTTGTGCTATGTAATCTGTGTGAGCCATCTTACAAAGCTGTGCATGTATTGCTGTGTTTTACTCTGTCGGTTCTTAGCTCTGCATGCATTTGCACTCGGGTTTCTGTATCTTTCAGCTATCCTGCGCTTCTACACGCATCAGCATTCTGCGCGAACGGTCTCTGAGGGCCGCGTCTCTTGAGCAAAGAGCCTCTCTTCGCACTTCATTGACTGTGGCCTAGTAAGACCCGTTTTCGGCCTGCTCGCTGCAAGAATTCCTCTTTGCGTCAGCAGGCCGTCTACATGGTCCAGTCCCTCTCTTGAGTGGCAATGCTGTTTGGATACTTCAAGCTGGATTCATTCTGTGTGGTGAATGACAAGCTCGGTTATAGAGACTGAATCGCTCTATGTGATATATTTGTTGCATCAACGAGCTATTGAGAAGTTGTCTGTTGAGGCTACGTGTTTGCTGAAAATTTAAATTTGTCAACAGATTTCTATCTGACAGTTCTGCTTACTTGGTGTGATTCCTAATACACGTAACAGCTATCCGAACAGCAGGCGTCTTGCGGTCCCACAAGCACAGATACAAGACAACGTCGTCTGTTTTGCATGTTAATGGCTTTTTTCTGGTTCCGCTTTTCAGCTCAGATCAGTTTGATTCATTCTCACTAAAGCAGATTAAATCTAGCTGTGTTCAGTTAGCTTCAGGTACTTTAATTTGATTTGAGCAGTATTTCTGCTTATGTCAGACAGGAATGGGTGTAATTCGGTTATCATAAGAGACCTTTTGTATAAGAGAAATTTACCTTTAAATTCATGAGCTGGAAATAAAATCGATTTGGCCTCACTGCAAAGGAAGTTGAATTCATTTAAATTTGTATTGAAACAATTATTATTTTTTTGTAAGTGAAACATTAAGTAAGATATCTCCTACCCTCAGATTTGGGGCAGAAGGTCCACAGTGGCATGTTGCTGCTAGTATTTTTATTAATATAATAATTAATAATATTAACTAGTTATCTAATAATTGAAGTTATTAAATGAGGACATATTTAATGATTCCATGAATTTATTCCATTAAATTATTTATTTTAGTGCTGTCAAATCGATTAATCGCAACTAATCGCATGCAAAATAAGTTTGTTTACATCATATGTATTAATTAGTTATCTAATAATTCAAGTTATTAAATAGGGACATCATATTTAATAATTCCATGAATTTATTCCATGAAATTATTTATTTTAGTGTTGTCAAATCGATCAATCGCAATTAATCGCATGCAAAATAAAAGTTTGTTTACATCATATGTATTAAGTAGTTATCTAATAATTCAAGTTATTAAATAGGGACGTCATATTTAATAATTCCATGAATTTATTCCATGAAATGATTTATTTTAGTGCTGTCAAATCGATTAATTGCATGCAAAATAAAAGTTTGTTTACATCATATGTATTAATTAGTTATCTAATAATTCAAGTTATTAAATAGGGACATCATATTTAATAATTCCATGAATTTATTCCTTGATATGATTCCATGAATTTATTCCATTAAATTATTTATTTTAGTGCTGTCAAATCGATTAATGCAACTAATGCATGCAAAATAAGTTTGTTTACATCATATGTATTAATGAGTTATCTAATAATTCAAGTTATTAAATAGGGACATCATATTTAATAATTCCATGAATTTATTCCATGAAATTATTTATTTTAGTGTTGTCAAACGATCAATCGCAATTAATGCATGCAAAATAAAAGTTTGTTTACATCATATGTATTAAGTAGTTATCTAATAATTCAAGTTATTAAATAGGACGTCATATTTAATAATTCCATGAATTTATTCCATGAAATATTTATTTTAGTGCTGTCAAATCGATTAATTGCATGCAAAATAAAAGTTTGTTTACATCATATGTATTAATTAGTTATCTAATAATTCAAGTTATTAAATAGGGACATCATATTTAATAATTCCATGAATTTATTCCTTGAAATGGTTTATTTTAGTGCTGTCAAACTGAATAATCGTGATTAATAGCATCCAAAATAAAAGTTTGTTTACATAACATGCATGAATTGGTTATCTAATAATTCAAGTTATTAAATAAGGACGTCATATTTAAAACTTCCATTAATCTATTCTGTGAAATAATTTATTTTAGTGCTGCCAAATCAATTAATCTCATCCAAAATAAAAGTTTGTTTAGATAATATTTATTAAGTAGTCATCTAATAATTCGAGTTATTAAATAAGGACATCATATTTAAAAATTCCATAAATTTATTCCATGACAATAATTATTTTAGTGCTGTCAAATCAATTAATCATGATTAATCGCATCCAAAATAAATGTTTGTTTACATAATATGTATTAATTGGTTATCTAATAATTCAAGTTATTAAATAAGGATGTCATATTTAAAAATTCCATGAATTTATTCCGAAATGATTTATTTTAGTGCTGTCAAATATAGAACTTTCAGACAAGGCTTTATGAAGCCATCATTCATGTTTTGCCTTGACAAACCTTCCTTTTCTACTTAAAGGGAAAGATCACCCAAAAATTTTAATTGTCATCATTTCATTGCAGAACAAAAGAAGATACTTTGACACTGGGAACTAAACAACACTGGAGCCCAATGGCTTTCATTGTACAGAGGACAAAACTTAAAAGTATCTTCTTTTGTGTTCCACAGAAAAAAAGAAGGTCATACAAGTTTGAAATGACATGAGCATCAATATGGTGACAGAATTTAATATTTGGGTGATTTATTCCCCTAAAAGATACACTTATTGCAGTTATATGAATTTAAGTTCACTCAATTCAATTTTACAGTGTTGGACGTACCCTGTAGTCACTGGAGGTAACGTAGAAAATGGGCAGGAAGGCCAGCCAGATGATGCAGGTGGTGTACATGGTAAAGCCGATGAACTTGGCCTCATTGAAGTTCTCCGGACACTTGCGGGTCTTGAAGGCGTAGACCGTGCAGAGGACCACCAGAACCACGTCATAGCTCAGCGACAGCAGCATGCTAGAGTCCCGTACGTTACACTTCAAAATGACAGTCTGACGTTTCTCCGGCGTCGTGAACCGTCGTGTGCCGGGCACTTCAACGAGTAGCCAGACGGACACCAACAAGAGCTGCACGGAGATCAACGACAAACAGATGAACACCTGTGAGCTGGGACTGATGAAGCGAGGCCGCTGAGCCCCGCCCTCTTTCACGCCACTGAAGATGCGAGCGATGCGATTGGTCTTCGTGAGCAAGGCGGAGTAGCACACTGCAAAGGAGGTACCGAGGCCTAACCGCCGCAGTGTGCACACGATAGGCGAAGGTTTTGCGATGAATATGAAAGTCATGACGTAGGACATGAAGACACCCAGCAGCAGGATGTAGCACAGCTCACGACCGGACGCTTTGACCAGCGGCGTGTCGTTGTGTCGAATGAAAACGACAAAGACCATTAAGGTGCATATGAAGCCAACGCATGCAATCGAGATGGGTCCAATGGCCCAAGCGTCCTCCCACATAATGTAGTCCTCAGGAAGGTCGTAGCATCCGGTCAGGTCAGGACGGGGCCACTGGCCGGGCGCGCAGGGCATGCATGTGAACTCGTCCGGCAGGTATTCGTAGGGTTCGCAGGGAGTACAAATCCAGCAGCAGTATTCGCCCGCTTGCATCTTCTTCATCTCGTTGGGAGCGCAAGGGTCACTGCATTGAGACGTGGGGACGTCCCCTCCCCTCGGCCAGCCGATCAAGCCCTCATTTAGGGAAAGAATCTCTGCCCACTCTCCAACCTGGATATAAGTGAACTTGTCACTGCCTGGCACACGCTGATAGTTGAAGATGTTGTAACGGCCCATTCCGTCGCCATACGCGTCAAACTTTACTTGATTCTCCAAGCCGGCAGGGGAGAACGGAGCTTTAGAAAAGAGTACGAGAAAGAGGGAGAGAAGTTAATTCACACATATCAAGTGGAACGAAACACATTATTAACTCAAGAACAGATAGTTCCCTTTATGACTGTCTTTGGTTATTATCAGTAAGTACGTAAACGGCTGCAGGCTCATGAAGCAATTATAGTAGGCAAAGAAAAGTATCATCAAATCTCTAAACAAAATGACTTTGCAATGCCGTTCGACTTTGAGCGGAGAACGTATCGAGGGCTGCTTTCTGTCAGGGTTTATGTGCTAGGTATTGGTTTTATCGTTCATATGAAGTCTCCCACACACCTCTGTACTGTAGCTCGAGGCTCTGGGAGTAAGCGTCCTTGGTCAGCACATTGCAAAATAAGACACGGGCAAATGAGCACAGAGGAGCTGATGCTTCTGTCTCGCGTTTTGGCCTCAGGGAGAATGATATATTGTGAACCGGGAGAAAAGACGAGAAGAAAATGCCCCTCAAGGGATGATGGTGAAACTGTCACTACTGTTTGTACAAGTGATTATTTTTCTATAGTGGCAGGAGAAAGAGTGAAAATTGAAGTTGTGGAGATGCTGCCAGAAGTTGTCGATCTATCTCTCTGTCTCTGGATCTATCTATCTGTCTGTAAGTGGTTTGTCTGTCTGTCTGTCTGTCTGTCTCTGGTCTATCTATCTATCTATCTATCTGTCTCTGGTTGGTCTGTCTTTCCGTCTGTCTATCTATCTGTCCATCCGTCCATATTTATCTATCTGTCTGTCTCTGATCCATCCGTCTGTCCATCTATCTATCTGTCTCTGATCTATCTGTCCATCCATCTGTCTGTCTGTCTCTGATCTATCCGTCTGTCCGTCCATCTATTCGTAGGGGTTTGAGTAAAAATCTATCCATCTGTCAGTCTGTCTGTCTATCTATCTATCTATCTATCTATCTGTCTCTGATCTATTCATCTGTCCGTCCATCTATCTATCTATCTATCTATCTATCTGTCTCTGACCTATCCGTCTGTCCGTCCATCCATCTATCTATTTGTGGTCTATCTATCTATCTATCTATCTATCTGTTTGCCTAGTTAAAAATGACAAAGATAAGTAAATAAATAAGTAAATAATCTATCCATCTGTCTGTCTATCTGTCTATTTGTGGTCTATCTGTCTGTCTCTGATCTATCCATCTGTCTGTCCATCTGTCCATCTATCTATCTATCTATCTATATATCTGTCCGTCTATCTGTCTTCCTAGATAAAAGTGACACAGATAAGTAAATAAATAACATGTATTATTATTATTAGTTTAATAAATACATGCATGTATAAATATTCAACTAACTAGACAGACAGACAGGATGGATAATTTATTTTAAAAAATTAATAAATTAAAAGAGGTAACACTGCCATGTTATTTACTTGCTTATTTTTGTAATTTTGACTATATGTAGACACACAAATAGTAGGCTACAGCCAAACCTGGTGCAGTGCGTTTTCTCTGCACAGTGTAATTGCTCAGAGGGTCTCTGAAAGCTCGCTGCTGGATGATGATTCATCAGATAAGGAAAACAGGTTAGAAGTTATGAACCCCATCATTCACAAAGATAACGTCAATGTCAACAGCCATGCACTCACGCACCCGCTTACACACACACGCAGCTGAGGTGCGTTGAAATCCACACACGTCTTGCTGTATTTGAGAACTTCATCGTGCACTGGATCAAATTAACCTTCTGTGGCCCATAGTTCATTTCTTCACAGCTCATCTGTTCATTCCAGAATTTGATGGCACGCGACCCTCGATAATGTGTAATCATCCCTCATTGGCAGCAGATGTTGAGCACACCCCTGTATTGAATAATCAGCATCTGGTAACAGGATAATTAACTGTAATATAATTACCCCTTACAAACACTAATTGCTGCAGTTAATTAGCTTGTGCGGAGCCTCCAAGGATATGGACATACCTTTTGTGGGACAAGTACTTTACATATAGAATTCACAGAGACAATCTGATGGAGAGATAACTGTATATCTATCTATCTTTTGTTCTGTCTATCTTAGATATCCAGTGCTGGAAGGATACATATGGGTTATGGTTCAGGGTGAAATACATAATTGATAGAGTGATGGATAGATCAATATGACTGAAATGCATATATTACATCACGTATGGATGGATAGATATGGGATTATGGTTGAAATACAGCTTGAATTGGTCATAATTTGATCCAAGTTCAAACTCAATGTCTATTATTCTATGGCAGTCTACCAAATAATCACATTTTAGTACTTTTTTTTATTTTATGATCTTTTGAAGCCTTGTGTCATTTAAAGAACATAGTTATATCGTGGACAAAAAACGGTATCTACCACAACATAGTGTCGATCAGAGCATCTCTCTGACAGATGTTTGCATGTTTTGTCATGGGATGCTTTAGACACGGATACAGTAAATCAACAAATCAGTCTTGTAAGTCTGACGGTGCCTTAAAATAGCGCTATTGATCTGAACAGATCCGGCAAGAGCAGTTTAACCTGTGTATGAGAGGAGCAATTCTGTCTATTACTGCTCGACACGAATCACTCAGACTGCTCGTGGAGCAGAGGGACATAAACACTCACAGACCGACTGAGGAGGAACATGAATTTATAATTTACCTCTCTCTCCTTGTATGGGATTCACGAAGTTGTTTACTGATTTTGACACAAGGCATAAAGATCATCATTAAGGCATAAAGAATAGAATTCTACATTACATCGAATGTATAAACGCGGTTTTATTTTTTGAAGGAGAAAAACACTTTTACTACCTTAATAATCAGTGATGGGAAGTTCGGATCATTTTACCGACTCCGGCCTTTAAGCCTCGTTCAGCAAAATGAACGAATCTTTTTTCGAGTCATTTCGTTCATTTTAGCAAAATCTAATACAAATGTTACTTCCCTAACACACTTACCTACTGCTTACACAAACGTTGATCACACTACAAACAACACAAAACTTTAATGCTATAAGAAACAGAAAAGATTAATTCATTGTTTACCTGAGTCTATGATTAGCTCACCTCACCTCTTATCTGACAAGTTTTCGGGTTTGAGACGTTCGTTCATCACGTGACAGCCCTATAAATTTAACCAATGCAGTGTGAGCCGGAATAAGAATTGATTAGTTAATCTTTCGAGTCTGAGGGTTTGAGTCGTTCGTTCATCACGTGACAGCCCCATAAGATGAACGAACGACTCCAAAAACCCGAAGACTCGAACCTAATAGGATGTTGCGCATGCGCGACTGAACGAATCACTCCCCGAGACGACTCGTTCGTCCCGAGTCACATTAAAGATTCGTTCAAAATGAACGAATCGTTCAAGAACGACCCATCACTAGTAAGACATTCAATTTGACGTTTCGCTGCTATCACTCAACTTGTTTGTGGTTGCTAGTTCCATATGGTGACTGTTTCGTCAGTACATTGTTACGTCAGTAGGTGGCGACAAGTGACTCTGTTTAAGTTAGTCACTTAGCCGATTTTATCATTAATTCAGCAAATAAACTATAGTGTGTTTTCACGACGCGTCATCAATCGGCGGAACTTAACATAAACAATTACACTGAACCAATGAAATTCGCGTATTTTGCTAATAAAACTGCTGAAAATGGTCAATTATTGTTATGTTTTGGGTGGTACTAATCAGTCGGAACGGGAAAAACATTTGGAGTAGGCCTACTGTACACTGCCAAAAGTTATAACAAATCAAGGAGAAGAGTAAAAAACTGTCTGAGGGACAAATGGCGTTTGTGGTTGGCCAAACTAATCCAGGATTTCCAGGACAAGAGTCTTGTGTTTGTTCTTATCGTTTCCGGTCAGGTAGGCTAATATCCTGATTAATACTGCTTGTATGTATCTTTAGCATCTGTTAACTTTAGTTTGTCAAAACATTGCGCCCTTTCCTGCTTACTAAGTCCTTCTCTATATGATTTAGCAGCTTCCATACGATTTTTCTGTGGTTTAGACAGCATACATTAGCATGACAGTGTATTCAGTAGTACAGTAACCATGTAATCCATGCTGTTGTTTACATCCGAGTATGGCCAGTATTTTATTAGTTTTATTTATATTTCAGTGTAGATTTATTTTATTTCAATTTTAGTTTTAGTACCTCTTCAATAATAATAATAATAATAATAATAAACACTTCATGTAAAACTTAATCTTTTTAATAAATATTTTTTTTCTAGTTATGCCAAGTGCTAAAATGTATTAGGTAAAATAATAAATCAAATTTATATCTATGGGCCAGTATGGCCGCGCATCCAGGTTACTAACCAAATCGTAACGTAAACGATTCCGCAGCAACTAAACTTACGTTTTTAAGTTGAACTAGATGCAATTGCTTTACAGTGTATGTTTATATATAAACACTATAAATATTAAAATACAAAACACTATTGTTTTCAACAGAAAAGTGCTAGCTTTAGTTTTTGTCTTTTTTGTAGCAACTTGTGCAGTCTCTCTCAGGTAATATACGCTTGTCAGTTACTCTTTAAGCTCCATGCTAACATTATTTTCCATTCTGACAGAGACACATAGAGTTGGCGATGTGACATCACTGCCGAACATGATCCGCTTGACTCTGAGGTACCACAACATGTCAATCTGGCATCCGAGACCTTTCCAAAATTCAGGGCTTTAAAAACAACGTATCTCCACTGTGCGCACCTATGCAACTGACAGTCGCCATTCAGATACAGCGTCCCCGTCAAGGACCCACACATACACACGCATCCACAGACACACGCACAGCTGAGTTTGACAGTTGTGTTTTGAAGAGCTTCTTCACAGAGAAAGGAGAGCAGAAAGAAACGATAAAGAGGTGTGTCATGAATAGATAGCAGAGGACTACAGTTACAAGATTTGAGTTGAGTTGCACATTTAAGGATTTGTGACTTGCTTGACTAAATGAAATGACTCAGGACTCAACTTGGACTTGTGGTAGATGACGCAACAATGCTAAACACAAGCTGACAGAATCAGTTTTTAGATATTAATGTAGACAAAACAACAGTGTGTTCCTTTTCAGATATTTATAATTTCCTGGAGGACAGTAAATAAGTTATATAAGGTGCTTTTTTGTACTGTGACATTACTTTTTTAGCAGGACAGCTTGGACAAAGCGAGCCACTGATTTGACATTTTCTATACTGCAAACTCGAGACTTGCCTATGGTTTACCACCTCCACTAGATAGTTGTGAATGTGTTTATGACTCTTTCCAGCTATATAAATGCACGGCAGTTTGGACATGGTGTTGTGAGATTGAGTCGTATGAGCGCAGAGATGCCATCTATGCCTGACTTTCCCACATCGCTGTTTACATGACAATAAATCTTCCAGAGAGCAACAAATACACAAGCTCTTCTTCCTGTGGTGCCAGTTCAGTGTGTGTGTGTAGTGCATTTGTGTGTCTGTGTTAATGGTGGGTGGATGAGCGATGGCTTTGTTTCATAGTGTATTATGATGTTGCACTGTGTGTGTTGGGAATGTAAGCAAGGTGAAAACTCTTCTGTAGCTGCTCAGTATCAAATGCTGTTGCTGCTCCGAAAATACACCATTGCTAAAATAATAATCTATTGTTGTGAGGCATGATAAATATTTACTCCAGATCTGTGAATTTGAGAGGCGGCTAATTAGTTGTAAGTGATCTAGTGGTTGCAGATGGAGGTGATGGTTAAATCCCAGCTTTCAGTGTGCAAGTGTTTGTGTGGCGATGGTGGGCGGACGAGCAATTGTTTTGTTTCATGGTGTGTGGGATGAAAGTGTCTGAGAAAAGGAAAAACACAAATATTCTATTGTGTGTGTGTGTGTGTGTGTGTCTTGATAGCTCTTTTCCATATTCTAGTGAGCGGCCTACCTAGACATCATTTTGAAGCAACACAGGTGTATCCGACACGAAGGCGACTGTTTCAAAAGGTTAATAACAGAATTATACTTCCCTCTAGATACCTGTTTGAATTTACTGTATTTTATTTTTGTATATGCATGCATCCTTCATGGTAAAATATAATAATCTTCTTCTTTTTTTTAATTAACTGAAGTAGTAGATGCTAAAAATTATGCTCTGAAATCACAGGAAGAAATGACATTTTAAAATCTATTCAAATATAAAGCAGTTATTTTAAATAGTAAAAATATTTCAAAATGGTACTGGTTTTGCTGTACTTGAATCAAATAAATGCAGGCTTGGTGAGCAGAAGAGACTTCTTTAAAAACATTAAAAATCTTACTGTATAAAAACTTTTGACTGGTATTGTAGCCGTTTTTAACTTTCTCAGCCTCTTCAATATGAGACATTCAATTTGCCTTTCCTTACAAAAAAAGTGTACAAGCCAATTTAAGCTCAAACTAAGTTTGACTAAGTTTAAGTACATTTGCTCTCTGTTTTAAAGCATTCCAGATATACAGAAAGAGTTCTATTTTAGTTTGAATGTTGCTTAAGAAGGCAGTTGTCTTTGTAGGTAGTAGAAAGCAATGAAGATAATGCGGTTTTGGAATACGAGGGCGAATATCAGTGTGTGTTTGTGCTTAGTGTCTAAATGAGTGTGACTCAAAGGAAGTACTGTATCCCTCTGTCTGTCTTGCTTTCTTTTTCTCTTTGTTGACAGAACTCCCCCCCGTTACCCTACTGGATTACCTCACCACTTGATGCCATGTGGCGACCTAATTGCTATAGCAACGGCATGTTGCCACAGTGTGTTAGGGTATTCGAGGAGTCGGGCTCTTGGAGATGTGACAGGCTCCTCGCAGCACAGAAACGCTCTGACGAAGAGGGTAAGGTTTTTACACAACACCACTGACAAGAGGAGCTGTCTGTGAATAGCACTTTGTGACATCCAGCTAACCGCTTCTAACACTTTTAACATGCAATGAGCCATAAACCGGTCCTGCTGGAAGGAGCTGGAATATTCTTCAGGGCTGTAGAGTAGATGGTATACACCCAAAAATAAAATTTCCGTCATTAATTTGAATTCATTAAAGGAATAGTTTGGCAAAAATGAAAATTCTGTCATCATTTATTCACCCTAATGTTGTTTCAAACCTATATAAGGGATTTTTCTGTACCAGGTTGTTGTAGTAAAAAAAAACTAAAGCTTAAACCATAAAAAGTTTTGTTAGTTAAATAAATAACTAAAATTAAACTGAAATAAAATATTTGAAAACTTAAAAATTACTTGAAGTAGTTGCAATAGTTAAGTTTAGTTCTCTTTTAGTTTAACCTGAGGTACTAAAATTACAACTAAAAAACTTAATGTAAATAAAAACAATAAAACGAACTATATAGACATGTTTAAAAAACAAAACCAAAAAAAAAAATTACTAAAACTTTAAGTACAATGAAATAAAAAATAAATAAATAAATAAAAATTCAATGCAAAACATTAATAAAAACTATAATACTATCTAAATAATACTAAAATGAGACAGTTCTGGAACATAAAAGAAGATATTTTGAGAAATGTCTCAGTTAGTAAATTAATAGATTTCAGTGTTGTTTGGTTCAGAGTCAGATTCTCTTTTGCTCACCAAGGCTGCATTCATTTGATTAAAATAAAGTAATAAAGTGCTATTACATAAATATTACTAGGTTTATTTTTCTATTTTAATATGTTTTAAAATGTAATTTATTTCTGTGATGGCAAAGCTGAATTTTCAGCATCATTAGTCCAGTCGTCAGTGTGACGTGATTTTTTAGAAATCATTTTAATATGCTAATTTGCTGCTCAAGAAACATTTTTAATTATTATCAATCTTAAAAACCTGATATTTATATACAATCATGTTTTCAACATTATTATCAAAACGGCGTAATATTTTTGTGGAAACCTTATATGTATTATTAAATTGTTCAGTTTACTCAATATTTGTGTGTGCTATTCATATTAATGCTTATTAGAATGCAGTTCTATCAAAAAATCATCTTTTATGTCCCACAGAAACAAGAAGGAAAAATAGGTTTGCAACAACATGAGGGTGAGCACTGCAAATGATAACAGAATGTTTATTTTTTAGGTGAAAAACTCGACTCCAACCTCTCAGCTCGCTCGGTTTCGGAACAGAGCAAATGTTAATATCAAGTGTAAATGGGCTGCCACTGGTCATACAGAAAGCCAAAAGGTGTGCAGCCGAGTTCTGAAACCCAGGCAAACGAATGTAGTGTGAAGCACCTTTAATAATAATAGGCTCTCCACAGATAGAAAGGAAGCTAGAGAAGGGGCAGCTGTGTGAACTTTGTGAGTCAGAATGCTGGGAAGCGCAGAGGGACTTAATTCTCCACTGTAGGGAGGAGAATGTGAACTGTAAATCCTTCTGGGCTTCTCTTCTCATCTCTTCCATCTTTCCTCCGTTTCTATCTTTCTCCATGGCAGATCATCTATACCAACACCCTCTTTTTGATTCCAAGCACATCTACGTTCATTCTCTCTCCACAAGCTCCTCCATTCTGTCTTTTCTGTCTCTCTCTCTCTACCTCCATCTCCTCTGTCTGCATGATGATGACGTTTTTTTTCTCCCTCCTGTTCTCCTGCATGGCTTGCCTCCTGCCTCCCTCTCAATCGCCCCAGACAGCAAACCCCACACGTCTTTGATTCTGCGCTTGAAAAATGAAGATGGTGAACTTCAAAGAGAATGTTCTTCTGCTGATGCGTACCAGCCCACTCAACCTCTCTCCCGTCATTTTATCTGCCCGATCTTTCTCTCTCTCTCTTTCTCTCTCTCTCTTTCCATCTGTCTTTGTATCTGTTTCTCTCTTTTCTGTGTGTGAAACTAGCGCTGCCTCCCTCTGTTGCTCTGTCTTTCATACATACACATGCACACATATGCACTGTACAAAAAGTATTGTGGCAGTACAGTGATCGTAGCAGATGGTAAAAGCATGATATTTTAATATACAACATGTAGGTTGTGTGGCACAATAATTTGTGTCTTAACAAATATCTATCTATCTGTCTATCCATCTATATATATATATATATATATACACACACACAGCAGTTCTTTCTGGTTCTCGAATCTGATTGGCTGAGAGCTTTTTCCAGCGGTGCAATATTCTAGTGATAACAGAACTCCAACTGTTTCACCATTTGTATCACTTCGCTTGAGGTATTTCTCACAGCGAGTGTCATGGCGGATGCTTAAATCCACTAAAATTTTATAAATAATACTGTTTTAGGTGAGAATGTAATTGTTTAGACTTCAAATATGTGATATGAAAATTTGCTTTAGTGTTTTCTGAGATGTGATCTCCAGGGCGTCAGTGGCCATTCAGAGCTTATCAACTCACCGGGGGCCAAGTCTCATAACGTTACAGAAAGTTATAACGTTATATATATATATATACATATATATATATATATATGTATATATATATATATATATATATATACATATATATATATATATATATATACATATATTTCAATCCATATATATATGGTCCAGTCCAGTTGGTGGCGAGTGCGCTCCAGTCTGGCAGCAGAGCAGGGGATCCAGAACAAAAACGAAACTGTCATGAATGTTTTCCTATGCATTTGACTACGCACAGTCGAGTAAACAGAAGCTACAATGATCTATTACGCCTCACTGAATAGCGCCAAAACGGTATTGCTTGAATTTTCTAATGAAATGGACAGAATTTGAAATCTGAGACTTTGTTTCATATCAAAAGTAACACAAAGCCTAGCCTATTGCTGTTTATTGGAAGGAAGAGGCACTATGCACTGTTCATTCATCAGCTGAAAACAGCATAGACCAAAAGATTGATTGTGATTTAAGAATCGTTATTGGTTCATTAAAATGAGAATCTATTAAAATCGAGATTTTTTTTTTACCCAGCGTATTTTGTTGTTTTTAAACACTACGTGTCGTCCTGTAGGTTCATGAGAAAAATGAAAATGTGAACAAAAATAAAAGCAATTAAAATGTGTTATTCTAATTCAAATATGAAAATTAAGATGACGGGTAATAATAGATTAAGACGGAATTTTTACGACCCTGTCCGTCAAAATGACGGACAATGTTAAAGTCTAGCGCAACCTCTGATATATGTAATTTATCAAAAGTAACAGTAAAAATATTTAAAATGTCACAAACCATTTCTATTTCAAATGCTGTTTTTCTGAACATTCTATTTATATATAAAAAAAATCTGAAAATAACACTATTTCCATAATAAATATTACACTGCACAACTGTTTTCAAAGTTATTAGAAAAATTAGAAAACTAATAACTAGGTTATTTTAAATTGTAATATTTCAGAAAATTATTTTTTTTTTTAACTGTATTTTTGATTAAATAAAAGTTGTATTTATTATTATTATTAAATGTACATATTAATTTCTGATCCATAGTACATCCTTTAAAAAGAGTACTAACCATGGTATTTTGGGATTTTACTTTGGTACGACCAGGTATTGTAGATATGGTACCATGAACGTCAGTACTATGGTATATTTCAAAATACCACAGTGTCACCATCTGATATTACCACGGTACTATAGTACCGCCACAGTATTTAATGTAAGGGTATGGTGTGCTATAGACCATGGCATTTATTTACATCACTCCGCAGCCTCTTTCTTCTCACATTAAGCTCAAATCAATATTTAATGTTCATTTATTTATTTATTTGGCAAGTACTCGTGTAATCAACTAAATTATGCACAGTCTGGTGGTCATTATTGCAAAATAACCCCCTTCAGGATGATATAAGACCACTCTGTTTCAAGTGAGGGTCTTGATTACCAGTCGAGGTTTATTTTGCATCTCTACTTTATCCCTTATGTATTCATTACGCGCTGCTTATGTATAATGTAATTGTGCTGCTGTTCCCAACGTCTCTGTTTGGCGTCGTCAGAATTCTCTGCATCTTTTCCTCCTCTAAACTTCGAGCTATCGTTTGCTCTCTCCCTCTGCGAGTTTGTCTTTGAATGTGTTTGTGCACAGTCACAGATAAGTGCGGCATAATCCCATCTACTTGCCACGCCAACCTGAGCGTGCTGAGCACTTTTACATAGTTTATTTTTACCTGCCTCTCTCTCCTTCAGCTGTCAGTCAATGCCGAGCTCTCAGCGGCGCTGACAGAAGACGCTCGACTCCTGCCTCATTCTCCCAGCCGCAATCAAGACACACAGAGTCTCTAATTACAGAGCCTGTAAACCTGTCGTTTCAGAACCACGGAGTGACACAGATACGCCGTGAACAACGTAAACTCGTGAGGAGAAAAACAAAGCAGGTTACCTCTAAAGTTGACGTGAAGTAGAAAGTCCCGGTAGAGTTTTCTGCCGTCGAGACTCCGCATGGCCTCGCACAAGCGTGTGGTGTTGGCGCAAAGAGTCCGTTGCATTCGATGCAAGGCGTGCGCCATGGCGTACACGGCATTTACGACAAACATGATCTTTGATTCAGGCTCAAAATTTGACTTGTCGATAGCCAGTTCTGGGTCACAAGGTGGCTTTGGGGTTCCCGCCCCTGCTGACGAAGCACCACCTAACGAACACTGAAACTTTTGTTCCCAGAAGTCTTTGAACCAAGGGTTGCGGTGATTATTAAGAGGCGTGAGGGTCTGGAAGTAGCGGTTGAAGTCTGGTATAGGATGAGCCGCAAGCTCCAGTGTGATTGCACCATCTGCCGTGAATTCGTTCCCTTTGACGATGCTCTCTTGCGCCCCCCATCCGTCACTCGCCACCCAGAGGAATGATGCATTGAGGCGGGCGGCGGCAGCAATGAGTTCCCGTGCATCGTCACTTCGCAAAAACAGCACTGCCACACGGGCCGTGGGCTTTTGTAGAAGCTGACGAACCACAGCCTCATACGAAGAGCGCTTTGCGCTCGACCGTCCTACTTTTTCTGAAGTTGCAATGCAGATGTTTCGTAAACGGGCTTGTTGCTCGAAGGCTTCGATTCCTGTTTCTCCGTAGTCACCCTCTGAAGCAACGGTGGAAACGTAGGTCCAGTTAAAGGCACGCAGGATCTCCGCCATGGCCTTGGCCTGGTAGAAGTCTGGCGGGACGGTGCGTGCAAAGTAATCGTAGCGGGATTTGTCGCTGAGTTTGGCACTGGTACTGGCGTAGCTGATCTGAGGGATCTGAAATAGCCGCAGCAGGTTGGCAACCTGGGAGAAACAAACACACAAACATATACAGCATCACAAACCTTGTTTCGATCAATAAGTCAGCACCTTGTGAATTAATTATCCAAAGTCTATGATACATAAAATATTCTTTTTTTAGTCATTTGATTGGATCAAGCCACATTAGCCCAATTAAGAGGACGCTAGGCAGTCTCAGCAGGGCTGAGCAGCGTGGAAATGTTCTCTTTGGTGGGACGCAGCTTGGCTCTTCCATATCACACATCCCACGCACAGAAATGTACAGGATAACGTCTCTTTTCCTGCATAACACTGACACTGGCATGCACAATGACAGCCCGCAGCTCTGATTCAAATCTTTACGTCAAAGCTAGGACAAAACCTACAGCTCAGTCCTGTTGTATGCAAGGCTTTTTTTGTGTTTTGGGATGCTACACTCTTAAAAATAAAGGTTCTTTATTGGCATTGATGGTTCCATGAAGAACCTTGAACATCCATGGAACCTTTCAATGCAGTATAGTTTCTTGGTTTTGGTTTGACTGTATTTGTGTATGCTTTTGTTTTTTAATTGTTGTGGTTTCCATATATTTATATCATGATTAATATTTACAATAATGTTTGAGGATCAAACTTACCTTAGTTTATTAATAGGCCTATAATTCACCAAAAATCACACTATGAAAAGCAAATAGTAAGTATTGCAAATAATAAACAGATCAAAATAGGATTATGTGCTTTCTGCACACTAATTGTGCAAGTGTAATTTATTTTATTATTCTTTGGCATTATTCATATTGGAGTTGTGACGGCAGACGTTTCAGGGATGCAAAACAATTGCGTAACCTTATCATGCCTTTTCACAAAGTGCACACGAACAGTATTAATTCGTTTTAACATGTATAGTTAGTATATGCAGGGTTGCCAGTGTTGCCAAGTCTGCGGTTTTCCCACGGAATTAGGCTACTTTAACTGTGTTAGCGTTTTGTTTTTCATGTCCGCAGGTTGAAACAACCCTAATAACGTGTATTTTACCCCTCGGAATGCGATTTTTACAGGGGGATCCCCACTCAAACATGACTTTTGTTTGGGCTAGTTTTGAGCAGCAATTGGGTCGGTTTTGTTGTGAAAACCTGGCAACCCTGCTCACAACCCTGTCTCATTTCGAGTGGTGTCCCCCATTAAAAAAAGACTGCATTTGGGGGGTTAAATACAAATTTTTTGGAGGGGTTTCCCTGGTAAAATTTGCATCTCAGGGTATAAATATCACATTATTGGGGTTGGTTCAACCCACGGACATGAAAAGCAACCTGCGACAACAGTGTTCAAATAGCCCAATTCCGCAGGAAAACCGCGGACCTGGCAACACTTAGTATGTGACTACCTTGAAACCAATAACAGCATCTCTTTTGATAATTGATGATAATAGCGCTCTGCTCTCGTCCGAATTCTTTTAGGCTACAGTAGCGGCGTGCGACTAGTAATCAGTATAGTTCACAGCGCCCTCTGCTGGTGAAAGTAATCATTATTTTGAATGTGCTGTAAAACGGCCATTTCCGGGGACAGGACACCAAAAACCAAGTCTGGTCACCTTATTCCAAAGGGAAAAAAGTTCAAATTAAGCCCCATCCTACTTTCCTTTTTCACTGATGCTTGTTCTAGACCAGTTTAGGTATGGTAACTTAAATTCTGTCTAATTTTTCACCTTATGAATTGGTTATGCAATTAGAAAAAAATTAGGGTGGGACTTGATTCTTTTGCTCTCTGAAATACACAACTGTTGACAAGTTTGAGGCTTTTTTTCTCTTTCAAGGCTGAATTTACTTGATTAAGTAGAAACTCTAAAATTATAATATATTATTACAATTTGAAATAACTGTTTTCTTTTGGAATATACTTTAAAATGTAATTTATTCCTCTGATGACAAAGCTGATTTTTCAGCATCATCAGTGTCACATGATCTCTTGGAAATCATTCTAATATTCTGATTTGCAGCATATTGGAATGTAAATGTCACTTTTGATCAATTTAATGTATCAAAAGTTAATGTGTTTTGCTGATTAAAAGTATTAATTAAACTTAACCTTAAACTTTTTAAGCAGCATACTCTAAAGCAATGTCTAAAGATAAGTCCCACAAACGCAAAAATGACCTTGTTTTTTCAGTTTGATGGAAAGTAAACCTGTATTACTTGATCCCTTTGAAAACTGAGATATGATGTAACTTAAAAGAATATGGTGGAATGAGGGACAGAAGTGTACACCGTCTCTCAGGAGAGAGTCTGCCAGAGGGAGGGAGGCGGGATTGTCAGCCAACAGCCGGTGTCGTGAGAGAAAAACAATGCCCAGTCGTTGGCGATGAAAGGACAGCGATGGATAACAATGGTTATCTAACGAGAGACCACTGCGAGGTCACAATTCTCCCAGCTCTTTGCCAGAAACAGAGCAATATCGCTAAATAAAACACAGCAAGACGAGTGATGGGAAACAAGAAAAAGACAGAGAGAGGGGAACAAGAAGAAAGGAGGGTTAGACAGATTACGGATTTTGGAACTGATAGAGGAAGTCAGCTTTTGCTGAGCCACAAATGGGGAGAGGGTTATGCAAAATTATGCAAATTCCCAAGGCTCTGTCACCAGTGGTACTAGAAAGCAACAACGCACAACACACACAATAGTATAGCCGCAGTGCTAATCCGTGCACGTACAAGAGGAAAGGAAAGAGCAAACTGGATTTACAGGAGCAAAGAATGGAAACGGGGGGTGGTGCAGAATTTTATTTGAGGGCGGCCCTCTAAATAATGGATTGAGTTGTTCATAGTTGGTCAGGAAAAAGAGCTGTGTTGTTTTTTTGCCAAGTGGGTTTCTACAGGGTAAAGAACAAATTTGTGATTCACAAAGCAGAACTTGCAAATAATTCAGTAATACTGATGAATTCATCCAAACTGTACATAAACAAAAGAGGCTTATTTAGGTGATTGCGCTCAAAATGTGAACTGGAAGATCTCAAGGGAGGATATGCTACGGAGACTGGATTTTCTGCTACTTGTTTAATTTCAGTGAATTAAATGAGCTAATTAAAATCAGCTCTTGAACATTTTGTTGCAACTTCTTCAAAAAATGTTAATTTGTGAAATCAAACTGTTTAATCAATTTGTTTTGGGACTATATGGAATGCTGTATAAATAGGTTTAGAAACAAATTTTGAAAATTAATAACATAGGTTTTTAATTAATATGATCTGCCTAGTTTAACTATACTTATTTTATAAATTATTTATACCTTTAAAAAGTAGTTAGAAGCAAATGTTCCTATAGATCTGTTCAGGCATGACATAAACTTGCTTATTATTTACACTGTAAAAAAAATACTATTTTAGTCTTTCTACCTTAAAATGTCATGTTTAATTAAATTTGTTACTTGCTGCTGCTTTGTGGCCAGTTATTTGAATAAAATATTTTAAAGGCATTTTATTTATTGACATTTTTAGATATTAGATAATTCATCTAATATTAATATAATTCTAATATATAATATAATTCATCTAATATCAGATATTAGATTTTAGATATTTTTAGATAGATATTTAGAAACAAATTACAAAAAATATATATTTTAGATGAGAATTTTAAGGTTTTTAACACAAGTTGCTAATAATATTTTATTTATTTCATAAACAGTTTATAGTTTTATTTTAAATAATTTATTTTAACTATTATTATATATATATATATTTATTTTTTTTTACTTAAAACATAAAAATTGTAAAACTGTAAAATTGTCTGCGTCTTATGAATAAATATAGCAAATTAATATTTGTTATAATATTTATTACTGTGTTAAAGTGGACTGATGCATATGGTCTGGTATGTTGCGTCAAAATTATTTTTTTGTTGTGGTTAAATTTAGTACAGTTTTTCTCATTAATCATTTTTTTTGTACCAATTTAAATTGAAAATAGTTTAAAGGCATTTTTTCAGTGTAATTACTTTTTAATTTATTGATTTATTTATTTATTGGATATTTAACGATTTTCATTTTACTACATAAATTACAAGAAAAAAATAACATTTTAGATGAGAAATTTAATTTAACGTAAGGTGCTAATAATATTTATTTAACAATTAATTTATTTTATTTTAAATAATTTATTTGAACTATTATTATATAATATAATATTATATTATATTATATATTTATTTATTTATTTGCATTTTTAGTAAAAAACTGAAATTGTAAATCTGTTGAGTCTTATGAATAAATGTATATTAATATTTGAAATGACATTTTTATAACTGTGTAAAAGTGGACTGATGCATGTGGTCTGGTATATTTTTTGATGTGGTTAAATTTAGTACAGTTTTTCTCATTAATCATTTTTCTCATTTTTTGTAGCCATTTTTTGAGTGAAAATGGTTTAAAAACATTTTTTTAGTGTACTTTTTAATTTATTGACGTTTTTTTAGATATTTAAACATTTCCATTTGACTACATAAATTACACACAATTTAGCATTTTTCTAATTAACTCATTAATTATTTTATTATTTTGTATATTCTTCATTTAGATTATATTGACTGGTTCTGACCTGTATGGAGACACTGCTAAAAGATCCCCCGATGACACCAGCTATGGCCAGCGGACTGTCTTCCTGAAGAGCATAGGATCCGTCAGGACAGATGAACTCCGTATCATCCACTTTTGTAAGCGAAGCCCTAACAAACTCCAGCGCCTGTTCCAGAGCATATGTGTCCCTCGAGCAGGTGTCCAGGATGTGGACGCCCAAAGCCACACCCGGCAGCAGACCTACGTCCTGGTTGATCTGATCGATGGCGAAGAGCATTGCCTCAAGCCGCTGGATGCCACGGTCTTCGTTGATCCGGCCACATTCGTCCATGCCCATGCCCTTCTCATGGATGGGGAAGAGGCCTCCCAGAACCAGATCCCCATCAATCTTAATTTCTTTGCGGGGAGAGTCTCCGCTGGAGAGCAGGACCCCGGCACTCAGCAGCACCAGGAGCAGAGCACGAAGCGCAGACCGCATCATTTACCGGGAGAAGATTGAGGAGGTGTAACGGTCAGGTAAGGGGGAGAGAGAGGGTGAAAGGTGGGCGTCAAGGAACTGACAGAGGCATGAAGGGGAAGCAGGGAGCTCTGTCTGGTTACTCATGGAGATCCACAGCACGGGGTTCAGTCTTTGAACTGCAGAGAAACAGACAGAAAGAGACACTATAAGGTAAGAAGGCTAAGCGGTAAAATATAAATGAGAGAAATCCTAATGCTCAATATAGTGGCAGTAGGACTTCCTGCCTTTCAGTTAAAAGTTTGTTTGCTCTGGAAAGCACATAAACAGGTTGTTCTTAGCCTTAGGAGCAAATCGTATTTGAAATATGTAAGTGACAAGCAGAAGATTTTGAAGATTTCAGACTTTTCTCAATCAAGTAGTTACTCAGAATATTTCTTTTGATGAATTACTGCTTCCATGATGTTCCTATAGAGCTGTTCAGCTCTGATGTACTAGAAATTTATTTAGATACTAGGATATGTTGTTTTAATACGGAAATTACACACATACACAAAATCATACCTTAAATGTGAATTTTAAAATTTAATTTTTGACAATTTTTTGTTCACAGTTTTTTTTCATTTTTGAGTGAGCTGTTCTTTTAATTAATGTAAGGAAGTTGAGTAGACGTCCAATTCGGAAACATTGTTGGTATTTGGTGTATAAAATATGGAGAACCAAAGCTGCAGAAATTAAAAATCAGTATAAATTAGAGCCCGACCGATTTATCGGCAGGCCGATATTATCGGCCGATATTAGGCATTTTCCAAACTATCGGTATCGGCATTTATAATGGCCGATAAATGAATATTTCAAAAATAAAATAAAAACGGACGAAACACCCTTCAACCATGTCATGAGTGTTGGCGTTGTATAGTTTGTCCACCAGAGGGCACTATACACCGTCCCTGTTGGCAACACTCGTGTATAACGCGCCACACATCCTGCAACCTGCTGATCCAGCCAGAGTCGGGCAGAGAGAACCAGTTATCCGCGAGTGAGATCATCGGTGAAGTGTGTTCATGGTGAGTTGGTCACGAGACATACATTGCTTGAATAACAATTAAAAGAACATCCCCATCAGTTCTCTTAACGCAAATAAGCATGACTATCATGTCCAGTTTTGCTGCTGTTAAATAAGCCGAGAGTGAAGCGGAATTAGCTAGTAATTACGTTACGTTGTTACAGTGTAGTTGACTGACTGTCCTTTTAACTTTTGACAATGAGACTGAAGTATTTCTTTAATAGCGTGACAGTTATAGCAATGAGACGTATCATCTCTCCTTGGCCTGTTATATTGAAAATGTATGTTTTACAATTTGCAGTATGACGTTATCCATTGCTAAATTATGGCTCATCATAGACTAGCTAACCACAAAGCTAGCTAATGCCACTATCAGTGGAAGACCGCTAACGTTAACATTAATGAGCTTGGAAACCACAACGAACTTATTCTGCCTAAATAAAGTAATGATTACTGTATTTATAACTAGCATATCTCTAGTTACAGTCCCTGCATTGTAAAATGTAAGTTAGACTTGCGAGGAGTGAACATTTAGACATAGAGAAAAAGTATCAAACGTAGCTTGTGCATAAAAGTTAGCTTTTTTTTACATGTGTGTGAAATCCAATGACGACAAGTGTGCGTTGCAGACTGTCGTTCAGCCGCAGCATTAACGAGTCACATAATGGATTTAGATCGCTAAATAGTAGGTTTTAGAAGGCAGGCAGCAACTGATGATTGAAAATGGTTTGATGTAGCTTGGTGGAAAGAATTTAAAAAGTGCAGGTAAAGGGATAAGCAAGCTGACATTGTAATTGTGACAATAAAAGAAACAAGTTTCTTTTTAAAATGCATTATCATATTATGTTAGTTAAAACTCATAAATAACTACAAATAACTAATGTTAGGGAAATCTGTTAATGTTTTGTTGCGCGTTTCCTAAATTAAAAAAAAAAAAAATCAGCCGATATATCGGAATATTGGATTTTAAAACCAATAAATATTTGTATCGGTATCGGCCTTCAAAATCCTTTATCGGTCGGGCTCTAGTATAAATAGTATAAATAAATAAATAAATAAATAAATAAATAATTGAATGAATGAATGAATGAATGAACGTAATAATTGGAAAATAACTAAAGTAATAAACAATTTGATAAAACAAGTGTAATTAATTTGTAATAAAATTTAATCATGAGTGGATTTTTATGAACTTTTTTCTTTATTTATTATTTTCTGTTTTTATGTTTACATTTACTTTTATTCTTTTAAACTTTTATGTATTCTTTCATTCAAAAATAATTTATATTTTATGCATTTATTTATTTTTGTGTTTATGTTGGGTTTTATGTGTTTATTTTTATATTTATTTATATCCACATGTATTTATTTATTTGGTCCTTCATATTTTATATTTAACCCTGAATTTATTTTGTATGACTTTTTTTTTCTTTATTTATTATTTTATTACATTTTTTTTACATTTTTAAAAAATTATTTTAAACTTTTTACTTATTTCATTTATTTATATTTTGTATTTTAAATTTTTATTTTATGCATTTTTTTTTTGTTTATGTGTTTATTTATTTTTATATTTACTTATATCCACATGTATTTATTTCCAGATGTATCCAGATTTTGGTCCTCCATATTTTATATTTAACCCTGAATTTATTTTTTATTACCTTTTTTTATGTATTATTGTCACGTTTAATTTTTATTCTTTTTAACTTTTATTTACTTTTTTAATAATTTATATTTATATATTTTTTGCATTTATTTATTTTTATTTTTATATTTATTTATATCCACATTTATTACATTTTTTCTATTTATTTTTATGCTTTTTAACTTGTATTTACTTATTCTTTCTTATAGTTTACGTTATAGAACAAAATGTCAAAGTATCTTGTACTAATGTTTACCAGACTTTATTTTACTCATAAATCAAAAACTGTCATTATAAAACCCTCAAGGAAAATCCAGAGGGAACCTGTAGGTCAAAAATGCTAATTCTCTTCTGAGTTTTTGGACTACCACCTGAACAGCTCTATTACTTGCATAGGAAATATCTACCCAGGGGCGTTACAAAGACGGCCGCTGCTTGAACTGAATTAAATAGACTTTTGTTAGTCAGATGAAGGACTCAGACTTAAGCATTAGACATTTCAGGGCTCTCCTGTGTTTTGCAGGGTCCGTTTGTTCTCTGTAATCACAGTGTTTTGTTTAGAGTTGAAAGAAGATTGTCTGCGAAACCGACCTGCCAAATATACAACAGGCGCGCACAGACAAATGAATCTCAACAAATTCACCCAACACCAACTCCTCCGCGCCTTCCGTACCCTTACGAACAGATTTGTCAAAACAGATTCTCAAAGATGGAAAACACATGAGAAACATAAATTAATCAGCACAGAAGCTCAGACAGATGATGCAACTGTTTAGCTGATTGAGAAAAAAAACTTTCTCCATTGATAGTGCTATTTATTTATTTAAATTTATTTAACCCTTGATTCACTAAACAAATTATGCTAATCAGGTAATTATGTTGAAGTGCACCTATTATGCCCCTTTTTAAAAGATGTAATATAAGTCTCAATTGTCCCTTAGAATGTGTCTGTAAAGTTTCAGCTCAAAATGCCCCACAGATCATTTATTATATAATTTTGAAAATGGAAGCAGAAATATGCTGTTTCTCATGCATGTCTCTTTAAATGCAAATGAGCTGATGCTCCCCGCCCCCTTTTCCAGGATACGGCTGTGCCTTTACAGCTCCTACCTCTGATACTCTGCTAAAAAACATCTGTTTGGTTTTGATTATCATGTCTATCATGCTGAAATAATGCATTTTAAAGCCATATCAGTTTAAACTTTTGCTTTAGGGTTTTCTGAGTGCACACAGAAAGCGGCTGTCACACGGCATGTGAGTTTTTAACCTAAGTTCTCTTTCGTGTCTTATTGCGCTTAAACTGTCAAATACACACAATTTTATGTTAAAAACACACGAGTTACAAAAACAGTCAGTTATGTCTGTGAAGGTAAACAGCTGGGAACGAAATCACATGTTTATATTAGATCTGTGTGGCAGCAGTGTAATATACTGTAAATAAATCAATAAATCTACTTCTCTCGTCTTCTCTCGAGGCTGAGACTAAAAATAGTGTTCTGTGCTCGTCTGTGCAGCCAAAGACAGAACAGTTAACATGCTTTGCTCAAACTTTTGCCATAGCGTTAGAACTGGTACACCATTGTCGCTTGTGAAAACAAAATGACGGCTCCATGGGAGGAAACATGCAGATTAAGGGGCGGTAATATTATAATGAGATCACTTTACCACATCACGGGGAGCGAAATCTGACGTGCTTGCTTTTTCACAGAAAAAGGCTTACCACGACAGTTACTGGGTTGTCCTTTTTCACATTTTCTAGGTTGGTAGATGCACCAGGGACCCGACTATAGCACTTAAACATGGAAAAAGTCAGATTTTCATGATATGTTATCTTTAAAGGAGAAGTCCACTTCCAGAACAAACATTTACAGATAATGTACTCACCCCCTTGTCATCCAAGACGTTCATGTCTTTCTTTCTTCAGTCCTAAAGAAATTATGTTTTTTGAGGAAAACATTTCAGGATTTTTCTCCATATAGTGGACTTCAATTGTGCCCCGAGTTTGAACTTCCAAAATGCAGTTTAAATGCAGCTTCAAACGATCCCAAATGCGGTTGTAAACGATCCCAGCCAAGGAAGAAGGTCTTATCTAGCAAAACGTTCGGTTATTTTCATAAAAATGATACAGTATATATACTTTTTAATGTCAAACACTCATCTTGTCTTCCTCTGCCTGAACTGCCAGTTCATGACAGTTAGTGTATGTCGAAAAACTCCCATCTCATGTTCTCCCTCAATTTCAAAATCGTCCTATATCCCCCGTTTGATCTTCTTTGCATGTTCACTTTACAAAGACTGGGTCAGTCCTTCTGCAGCGATGTAGGATGATTTTGAAATGATTTTTGAAGTTGAGGGTGAAAATACGATTGGAGTTTTTCGACATACCCTAACTGTCTTGAACCAGAATACACAGAGTTCAGGGAGAGCAAGACAAGACGAGTGTTTGAGATTAAAAAGTATTTTAATGAAAATAACCGATTGTTTCGCTAGATAAGACCCTCCTTCCTCGGCTGGGATCGTTTACATCTGCTTTTGGGATCGTTTGAAGCCGCATTTAAACTGCATTTTGGAAGTTAAAACTCTGGGCACCATAGCAGGAGAAAAATCCTGAAATGTTTTTCTCAAAAAACATAATTTCTTCACGACTGAAGAAAGAAAGACATGAACATCTTGGATGACAAGGGGGTGAGTACATTATCTGTAAATTGTTGTTCTGGAAATGGGCTTCTCCTTTACGTAAACGCAGATTGTAACTGGTAGTGCAACAGTTCGCCTGAGAAAATCACGTCTGTGGAGAGTATGAGAAACTATTGTAAAGCTGAATCCATTATGTCCTGTTATGTAACATCTTTTCCTTTCCCTTCCTCAAATGAGCATTAATGTTTCTTCCTTGTTAGTATGGAGTTGATTTTCCCCCTCGTTAATGGAGCTCCGATGACAGAAGTATGAAATACTAATTAAATCCTGAACCTACGACTTTTAGAAAACGCTACAAATTTTGCCGCCTGATAAATAGCTTCTCGGAGCGCTAAGCGAAAGGCGCTAATTGTTAAATCTGATGCCGGGTGTGTGCGTCTCTCCATTTGTGCTGAAACCGTGCAAAAGGCAGCCTTGATATCTAAGCCTGGTTTTTGATCTGAGGGCTTGGGAAAAAACGTCCCTAATCTGATTTCCTCTTCCACTTTTCCTTACAGAAGGGTGGGTGAGCGCAGGCGGTGGCGGCGGCGATGGGGGGCGGATTTATGAGGTGTGTGAGATGGCTTGCCGGGTTTCCACGGCTCTGGCAGCTACACAAAAGCTCACAGCCTGGCCCGGAGATGGCTCCAAGGCTGGATAACACTCAACTGCAGTGATGCTATCTCCACCGTGCAATGCAACACAAAGCACAACACGCAGGCCTCTGGCAGCATCACACTAACGGCAGCTTTCCTCATTATCTTCTGCCGTGATTCAGTCTGCCAGCCGAATAGCAACAATGGTGCTCTCGCTAGGCAAAAGCTACACGCCTGCCGTCGGTTTAAAGTGCCTCCGCTTGCTCACGCTCTTCCTCTCTCTCCTGAGAGGTCAGCGGGAGATCTGGAGGGCCGGAGGAGAGGGGAGAGAGAGCGCTTTCTGCTTTGATGACAGGCTCTTGGACTCTTCAGAAGTGGGCTGGTGTTGTTTTAGCACACTGCGCCTCTGTGGCCACACTGGGCGCAAGGAAATTCATGCCCGCTTCCCTCCTCACACCCTGATGCATAAACTTGATTTTTAGTACTGTGTTGTTGCCTGAATGATCCACAGCTTTGTTGTTGTTTAGTGATAGTTGTTCATGAGTCCCTTGTTTGTCCTGAACAGTTAAACTGCCCACTGTTGATCAAAAAAAAAAAAATTTCTTTCTTTGGGTTTTCAGCATTTTGTGTATTTAAACCCTTTCCAGCAATGACTGTATGATTTTGAGATCCATCTTTTCACGAGGGACTAAACTAATTACAAAAGGTTTAAACGCTCACTGATGCTTCAGAAGGAAGCGTATGTCGAAACTTTTGAACAGAATGTTCAAGATGTGTATTTTTCTTATTTTGCCTAAATACCTTTTTTTCATTTTGTACTGCCCTTCAAAAGCCACAGAAGGTACTTACATGTTTCTCAGAAGACAAAATAAGTTACATTTACCCTGATCTTCAAATTCCAAAAGTTTTCACCCCCCCGGCTCTTAATGCATTGTTTTTTCTTCTGAAGCATCAGTGAGCATTTGAACCTTCTGTAATAGTTGCATACGAATCTCTCTGTTGTCCTCAGTGTGAAAAGATGGATCTCAAAATCATACAGTCATTGTTAAGAAGGGTTCAAATACATAAAAATGCTGAGAAACCAAAGAATTTGTGGGACCTGAAGAATTTTTCTGAAGAACAGAGGGCAATTTATCTGTTCAGGACAAACAAGGAACTCATAAACAACTATCACTAAAAAAACACAGCTGTGGATCATGCAGGTAACAACACAATATTAACAATCAAGTGTATCTAAACTTTTGAACAGGGTCATTTTTATAAGTTCAACTATTATTTTCTCTTGTGGACTATATGTAAAAGTCTTTTTTGTGAAATCTTATTTTATTCAGATCAGTAGCAAATAAAAATAACATGCATTTTGTATGATTCTACTTATGTTGGTAAAATAATTAACATTTTGCAGATTATCCAAGGTGTATGTAAACTTTTGACCTCAACTGTATCTATTTGTCTGTCTGTCTGTCTATGTGGCCAAAGAGTTGTTGACTTCCATAGAATGGAAAAAAATAATAATATGGAAGTCAATGGGGTCCAAAAATTTTAAAATATCTTTTTTTGCGTTCAGCAGAAGCAGGAAATGCAGGTTTGGAGCAACTTGAGGGTGAGTAAATGATGACAGAATTTTCATTTTTTGGGTGAACTATCCCTTTAAGAACTGTCATTTCTCAATTCAGTTCTCTATGGCACACAACTCTGGTGTCCATTTTAGTAGATGGGAAAATACATTATTGTGATATTTTTATGTTTTAAAAAACATAAAAAATATGTTTTGAAGTTCTGCATGATTTGTCATTTCAAAGAAAAACATCAAAATGTAATGACTTTCTCTGCCTCTGAAAATACTTTTTTTTTTTTTTTTGGTTGACGTCACTCTCTTTTCCCCCCAGGCCCTTTCCTGCGACCACCTGTCATATAGAAAGCAGTTTTCACGATCCAGTCAATTCCCAGCGGATAAAAGTCCTGCATTATTTTCTTTCTGAATATCCTGCATCTGATTACAGAGGTAAAAAGGGTTGGAAACCTTGTTTTGTGGTGATTTTAAACATGCCACACATAAAATGTTGTTTTAAATAACAGACGTTTGAACTTAATTATATATTACTCTGTAAATATGTCTGTCTTAAATCAGTGGGAATATAATAACCAGCTGTATGTTATTGAACCCCTGTGCATAATTTCTACTAATGAATTATTTACATTCTCCGCCAAGCTGGAATCTAATTTTAAGAACAGGTGTTACATGTGAAAAAAGTTCTCAGAATAGGCTAATTAATCACATTTCATAACCATGTGAATTTTAGTAAGATAATCACTTTAAAATGAGAATTTTGGTCATTAAAAACAGGATTTTATCTCTAAATAGTACATCACACAGGTCATTCTCTCACGAGTGCCGTAAATCAATACCGAGGCAGAAAAAATGAACCAGAACAAAATCCAAGGTCAAGCTAATCCCTGAACATCTTTAAATTAGTTATGATATTCATCAAGACGCTCATTATCAAATCAATCAAACAAGTCTGATTTGGACACAGTTCCCCTGACTGCATTAATTTTGTGGTGGTGGGAAGTCGCAGGCATTTTTGTTCCTTCCCTCAACCACCTACTGTAGTCTATCTTTAAGCAGTTCCTCATGGCTAATCATATTAATTAGTTAAGAGGGGTAGGACAGAAGAGCGGTACGAGGCGTTTTTGGGTACAGAGAGGCTCAGGAATTAATTGGATTTTGCTCGCAGGCAGTTCCTTAACAGCATGCTTAAATCAAACAGTCAGCTCGAAAAAATCAATTCAGAATTTCTGTGCCAAAAAAAGCGTTTGAAAATACTATATTATCCCGTTTAAGTTATCCCATTTTCCAAGCAACAATGCTCTTCATCCCTAAAAACTATGAAATTTGTTTTGTGTGCTTCAAGGGCCACAAAGAATATAGTGAGTGTGTTGCAAAATGTTTTTAAACAAGAATTCTTTTGTCATGGTGCAATTATTTGGAAATAGTCTTTATTGAAGAGAGTCTGGATCCTCTTGGGACAAAATACTTTCTATTAAAATGCATACTTGTGTTTTTACAAGAATTCAGGAATAATAGCAGGGCTTCAACAGTAAGGATGGCCCAGGGCCAGAGTGAGAGCGTTTCAGACCAGATGACAGAACTGTCACTTGTAAGTTACTACACTGCTTTTAATGTTTGTTGATCATGTGCATGTTTTTATGCCTTTCAAATTTTAACATTTGGTATTGTGTGATGCATTGTTCTAGTAAATTAAATGTCACCAAGGTAGCATTGCTGTATATAGCTGGCTTACACAGATGAGACTTTGTTGAAATGTGAGATGATTTATGGTACTGTGGATAGTGCAAGCATCAGTTAGAATGGGTTGAAAATGATAAAGTGCGGTAAGCCATTGTTTTCGAGCAAAGCAGTGTTTGTAAATAAATAAATGTAAAAAAAATAAAAATAAAATAAAAAGTTTGTAAGTAGTTTTTGTTTTTGCCTGCCAAATTTTCACTGAAATTGCACTTATAAAAATGTATTTTATTTAATTATATTTTAACCTAATATTAAAAAATAATATGTAACTGACATATGAAATAAATAAAATAAAATATTTAAAATAAAATCTAAAATATTTATATTTTCTGTTAGGTCAGTAATACAGATTTGTACCTCCCCTGCCAATATTTTCACTTATATGAATTAACTATAATATTATATATATATATATATATATATATATATTTATGAAAATATAATTACATTTTTTAATACAAATTTTGTATCTCCCCTTCCAATATTTTTACTGGAATTGCACTTAAAAAATATATTTTACTTTAAAATATTATTATTTTATTATATTTTGATCTAGTATTTAAAAAAAAGTATGTAAATCTGAAATATAAATATATTAAATAATTATAATATTTAAAATAAAAAATATTTTTTTCTATAAAAGTATTTAAAAATAAAATATTTATACTTTCTGTATGGTTATATATATTTTTTCTTCTTCTATATGGCCAGGTCGAATCAGCCACTATTTTCACTGGAAATTTGTATTACTGTTTGTCTTCAAATCCATACAAGGAAAAACATCCTAATTTTTGAGGTCTAGAACGTTAGTATTATCAAAATTCATACCAGCTATGAAGACTATGCCATTTCTAGTATAAAATATTTCACGCATTCACTTAAGCATGTAGTGCACGCAAAACCATTTTACTGCAGCACAATGAGAGCTTGTGATTGGCCGAGACATTTGACATCATCCAATCATCCATCAGAACTTGCATTTGCAAAGTTGTAATGTGCACTAGAGCCTTTGATGACTCGTCCTCTTTGTGAGTAACTCGTCTGATGATGAAACGCACCAAAAGAGGCGCCGGAGAGCCTTAACCAGCATGCCAATCGATTCATCTGCCAATCAGCAAAGCAGATCAAGGGAGGACATTACCACAGCGCACTACATTAAGCTAGCGCATGGTTTCAGAAATGGAGTCGAAGACAAATTATGCATGGAAGACGTATCGCTCACTGGTGCGTCTGATACCAGATACAGCTCATTAAGAACCTCTGTTGTCATCTAAATCTCTTTAAAGTCACCGTGTGTTGATGTAGTTGAGGTCATATCTGTCTTTTAGGTCTGTGGTTTTTACAAAGGATCTGGGTTGGTACTGAATGGTCACTGTTACAGCAGACCCTTGACTTCAGGCTCACCTTTGACCTTTAATGGGGTGAGTAGTCTAAGTTCTGGTGATACTGACATTCTAGAACTCAAAAATAAAGATTTTTTCTCCTATGTGGCCAGTACAGTAATTAAGATTTGTACCTAATTTGTATCTTTTTTTGGAAGGTACAAAAATACAAAATAAAAATGAAGCAAACTAAATCTTTTTTGCATGTTGCCATGATACGTAAACAGTCTAACATATTCAGGTATCTATAAATGGCAAGTTTTATTTTTTATTTTTTTTATACCTGTTTTTTCATTCTACAGGCAAACGGTAATTCTTCACGGTAAATGTATAGGGTGAGTTACACACAGAGGTTTAATCATTAAGGTTGGGTTCAAATAGAGTTTATTTCTGAAGTATTTGTTTGTGTTCTGTGTCTCCGCGTGTATGTTATGAGAGTGTCTGTAGGAACGTTTTCCCACTATTGAAGCAATTCTTTAAGAAGGACTAAAAGATCCACTTGAGTTCTTCATAGAGGGGGGTGGTACTAAGCTTGAAAGCTGGCACTACAACACACATACATGCCCGATGGACCATCAACCCCCGCTGAAGGAAGCAGCTATTCAGAGGTGGAGAGCTCTTCATTTGTTTCCCATGCTTTAACACAATCTCTGTTGTTGTTAGGATGTTTGTAGCTTAATGGTTCTGGGGTGCTTAGTAAAAGATAGTAGGTTCAATCTCAGATCACTTGAAGATGCTAGCATTAAATGTTAAAATCCCTAACAGTAAGTATGAGTTATAGTAATAATAATGTTTGCTTTAGCAAATTACATTTTGTAGAGTGTAAATCCTACTGCATATTATTATCCTACTGTTTGTTCTACATACAGACATTAATGATCCCTCAAATTATGTGGCTTGTTGAGCCGAGGTGTGGTATTTTCTAAGCGGACATGTAGGCTACTTATGATTTTTACTTGTTGGACATTAAAACAGGTGAAAAAAAATACAAAATACCAAATACTTTATGGTACAAATATCAATATTGTTGTTTTATAGTACAAATATAAATATTAATGTTAAGTTTATGCTTAAAATCGATCTTCATTAGAATAAAGCAATATCAATGCCTAAAACCCAACAGAGTGTTTTCAGGATGTGCCAACAATCGGCGACAATGAGCATAAATAATGCCACTGAACTGAACGATATTTGCATATTTTGCTGATTACTACTGCTGAAATGATCGATTATTGTCATGTACTAATCGGTCGGACCAGGAAAAACATTCAGAGTACTATAGACTGCCAAAAGTTATAACAAATAAAGGAGAAGAGTGGAAAAAGCTAAGAAAAAGGCATTTGTGGTTGGCCAAACTGAACCAGGATTTCCAGAGCAAGAATCTTGACAACATTTGTCTTTGTTCTTATCATTTCCAGTCAGGTAGGTGAAATATTAGGTTAATATCTTAATTAATACAGCTGGTATGTATCTTTAATTTGTCAAAGTATTGCGCCCTTTCCTGCTTACTAAGTCCATCTCTATATGATTTAGCAGGTTTCACACGTTTTTTTTCTGTGGTTTAGACAACATAAATTAGAAGAATAACTATTAAGTAGTTCATTAACCATGTAATCCATGTTGTTGTTTACATTCGAGTTACACCAGTATGGCCGCGCATCCGGGTAACTGACCAAATCGTGACTTCTGTTTGCAGATGATGTGGGGATAAACCTTAACAAAACATTATTACCCTGTTTCTCATCCAATAATTTATCTAAGCCATACACCTTGTTAGTTTTGATATGAAACAAAGTCTCAGATTTTAATTCTGTCAATTTTATCACAAAATTCAAAGTATAAACGACTTTTTGGCGCGCTTTACAGTGACGTCACCTGACACAACGTCGTAGCCGCCTCACTTCAACCGGCAACGCGAGTGAACCGATGAACCGATCATCTCTTTCGCTTTTACAGCACGAAATAAACATAAATGAACCCCAGAAGGTAAGTAGAAAGACAGTGTAACTTACTGAAATTTATCTTTCTTCATGTAATTGTGTTTCAACCGCTGAAAGACGTCAAACAAACAGCCTGTAAACAACATGTCACGGAACGCTGCATTTACCTCAGTAAAGCCATTCAATATCTGTAGCTTGTTAGTTAGCTAGGAAAATAGGAGTATTTTGGTAAATATACATACTTTATTATAGATTACTTGTATTTTTTACCTGTTGAAGTAATATATTTGCACAAGTCCGTAATTACTTTTTATGACAGCCACTGTTTAAAGGTTTGTATAACGAATTGGAGTAAAACGTTTCATTAGTGGATATAAATACTGCCTTGTGTGTATATTTGAATAAAAAAAAAAACTAATTTGAGTGCTAATTAGTAAAGTAAAACGATTAACATTGATATCAATCACATATTGGTAAATAGCAAATGAATTTAACTCTTTCCTAGCCAAACACGGAATTTTCTGTTATTTATGAAACGGGTGACGCAGATGTAGTATTTGATAAAAACGTGATTTTCCCAGCTTTTCGCTTAAAATGTTGCTTTTTTTAAATGAAGCTTACCTATATTCAGGTGTTGATGATAAATAATGCTTGACGCTAGAATAAAACAGAGTTATTTTGTTTAAAAGTAGAGAGTGTGTTCTTTATTTTAATGTATTGCATGTTCAGATATTCAGATATTTTTTCAAAAAGATTTCTGGGAAAAAGTTAATATATTTTAAGTTAATTTTAACCTTTAATATTATAGTAATGCATCAAGTTCAAAGGTTCCCAGTTCGCAGCATTAGTTCATTAGTTGAGAGAGAAGTTTTTTGTTTTTTTGTTTTTTTTATCTAAGAAAACAAAATATTTCCAAAAGATTTAATACTGAATCAAATTGAATTTAGAGCTTATGAATGGCAATCAAATGAAGTCTGTGTCCTCTAGCAACCACATAGCGAAACCACAACAGGCAAATATGACTTCTGACACGCAGTATTGAATGAATTATATTTGCTGAATCCTTTTGTTAGGTGCATCTGAATGCTGTTTGACAATAATAAATATGTTGCAGATTATAAAAAAATACCTTTGAGCAGCAATAGTGGAGGGACACAATTAAATATTAAAAATGCTTCTCTAACAGCTGTAAGGCCACTGATCCATAAACACAACACTGAAGTATAGCCGAGAAAAACTCCAAACGCAGCAAATCCAGAAAGCTGAGTGTGGGGACGAATCCTGCAAGACAGAGTGACCTACAACGTGTTTTATTAGGACTTTTGTGTGACTCGAAAGCAAGCCACATTTCCTGAGATATGGAATGGAGTTGAGTGAGTTCTCCATTAATCGCATTCTATGGATTAAGATATTCAGAGGAGCCGGAGAGGGCAGAGAGATAAAGTGTATGTCAGGATGCTGTGACTCAGCGGGGGAAGTGGCCCTGCAGTGGCGACTTAGAGAAGCGCTGTCAGGAGCCATAGACTGAAGCTGATAAAACACATCACTTATTTAGTCACACGCACACACACACACAGATAAATCTTCTGACACAATCAGCAGTAGACTCCTAAAAGACAAAGTAGTTAGTTTCATTTTGGGCTACAAGCCCAAACTTTTCCAGTCAAACTGTGATCCCTCCTGCCAAGCCATCGCTGTCAGTAATTACTATCATTAGAAAGTCTTCATTCCAGTCTAGAAGAGATGTACGTTACGCTATGTTTAACATCTCAGTCGTTTCAGATGTACTCTGCTTCAGTCACTGAACATGCGCTGAAAGGGAATTTTAAGGCAGATACTGAATCCCATGTTCATTGCTACCCCAAAACTGAACTATATGCTGTACATACAAGGGTTTTCCTAGTAAATAAGTTAACGAGACCTACTGGGTGAATCCAGTGGAATCAGATTTCATGTCAAAAAGAAAAAGAAAAAGCTGAATAAAGCCTCTTTTTAGCACCATAATCTGCTTAAATAAATGCAGTAAAACTGCATTATAAATTAATTATAAATAGTTTTATTGTTTGTTTTTTTTGCTGTAAAACTTGACAATAAAACTGATCTGATGTCTCTTTGTGTTTTCACAGCATAAAAATCATACTGGTTGGTGAAGGTGAGTAAATAATCACAGAATTTTTATAACTTATATTTTGGGTGAAATGTACAGTTTTATTATTGTTTTTGGGGGGAAATGTGATCTAGACATGTTTTTGACAAGTTTTATAAGATTTGCCCTATCTTTAATACATTTTAATATTATCATTGTTAATTTATTTATTTATTTTGGTGTAGGAAAATGACATTAACTACATTGCTGTTCAAGTTTGGGATCATTAAGATTTTTAAAGAAGTTTCTTATGCTTGTCAGTTTCTTATGCTTGTCAAGGCTGCATTTATTTGATCAAATATACAGAACATTTTGTGATTTTGTAAAATATTATTGCAATTTAAAATAACAATTTTCTATTTTAATATACTTTAAAATATAATTTATTCCTGTGAAGCAAAGCTGAATTTTCATCAATTATTCGCCAGTCTTCACTGTCACATGATCATTCAGAAATCATTCTAATATGCTGATTTATTTTAATGTTGGAAACAGTTGTGCTGCTTAGTATTTTTTGGGACCTGTGATACTTTTTCAGGATTCCTTAATAAATATAAAGTAAAAAAGAACAGTGTTTATTCAAAATAGAAATTTTATGTTATAATATACACTACTATTCAAAGTTTTTCGATCAGAATTTTTTTTTTTTTTTTTCATTTTTTAAGAAGAAATTAATACTTTTATTCAGGATATGTTAAATGGATAAAAAGTGATAGTAAAAATTTGTTAGAAAGGATCTCTATTTTGAATAAATGCTGTTCTTTTTAACTTTCATTCATCAAAGAATCAAAGAAAAAAGTATAACAGGTTCCAAAAAATTAATGATTTCAGAAGGATCATGTGACTGAAGTAACGGCTGATGAAAATTCAGTGCTGTGTCACAGAAATAAAATATATTTTAAAGTATATTAAATTAGGTAACCAATATTAGAAATTGCAATAATTTTTCGCAATATTACTGTTATTTTTCTGTATTTTTGATCAAAGAGACTCCATTAAAAATCTTACTGATCCCAAACTTTTGAAGAACTGCATATATATTCGCAATCCAGGATGCCTACATAAATGCCACAACGCAACGTGTCGGACCATGTGTCATGTGAGCATAATTACGAATTCCAGAACTTGATGTAGAATCCATACACCTCTATAAGTTGACCATGAATGCAGGCTGGTGTTGTTCCATTTACACACAGAACTGCGTTAAGTGTTTGGCCATGTTTCCATTGTTTCAGCCTTCTAGAAATTTATGTTATGACCTTTTCGTTAATGATGTTTTATGCCACTTCAGCAGAAAGGGTTCTGATATTATTTATCAAATAACCCTGATCTGGTGCTATTTTTTCTTAAAGGAATAGTTCAGCCAAAAATTATGCTGATGTTGCTCCAAACTCATGACAGTGAACACAAAAGAAGAAATATCAAATGTTGGACTTATAATTCTTTGCAATTAATGGAGATACAGCTAGAGAGCTGGATCAGTCTGATTTGTGAATGAATCATTTAGGACCACTTTTATGATGCTTTTATTATGTCATTTTGTCATATTATGTCAAGCCCCAATCCTCATTCACTTGCATTATATTTAGAAGAAGAGTAGAAGAGTAGCCAGTATATTCTTCAAAAATACACCCTTTTTGTTTTGGAGATTTGGAATGGCAGATTTTGAGTCAGTATGACAGAATTTTCATATTTGGGTGAACTGTCCCTTAAGTTTACCTAATCTGACTTGGAGAATGAATTAATGAAAAGGTTATCTTCTATATTGTATTGTCCTCGTATCTGTTTTAACACCGAAATAGTCTGTGGCTGAATTTAAACCTAAACCTAATTGACATAATTGACACCCCCTGCTGTTGAGCTGCACTAGGAAAAAAAACATTCTGTACTTGTATATTTTTATCATAATAATGTGTTAGCATCTGGTTTGAGATTCAGTTTGCTTTGTAAATGTGAGATTGTAGAGCTCTGTAGAGTGTAGAAGTGTTCTGCAGCAACAACGCTGCTCCTCCAAAACAGAAAAAAAACTACAAAGCTGTTCTTTTTGCTCAGAAATGGATTTACTTGGCAGCGAGTGGGACTGCCAGACTGCTGAAATCTCTGCGTATCACTTTCTCTTTCTCTCTGCATGCACACAGACAGACACACTCAAACATCTCTTTATTGATTTGATGCATGACTTATGCAACAGAATTGCTGTTTTGAAGGAGTCTGAAGAGGCTAGCCTACTTTATAAAATCACTTTCAGCGGGAACGGGACTCTGGCAGCCACCGCGTGATGCATTTGACGTGCTCGTTCTTCTCATTATGATCTAACGCTACTCTTTTACTCTTACACAATGATGTCTTTCAGATTTTAGCAAGCCTAAAGAGGGAAACACTTTGGAAGGGCGTGTTTGCATGCGTGTGCATACCTGTGCTGCGTATGTAAGAATATTACAGCGCAGTGATGGCATCTTTAGTTTTCAGCTCCATACTCTTTCCATATTAATGAATATGAAGGCAAGGCTTTTGAAAGCTTGATGGGGCCTTGGAGTCTCTTACTAAAGCAGAATTTCTAACAGAGCTCTGCACCCATGGGCTTCGTCGCAGGGAAAAACGCAGTCTAACAAAGGTAGACTTCCTAAGCGGAGAGAGAACACATGCGTAGGAGGAAGAAAAATATAAGCACTCAGGATGCTTTAACGCTTATGGAGATAAACAGCATCCGCATCACTGAGCTCACAAATACTTCAGCTGTGTTCACAGTGCTTTACATGCCTGACGTTTTTGCCTTGGACTTGTAATGCTGTTTGGAAATAGATGTGGAAATAGACATGGTTCAGAATGCGATCGCCTTATGTTTACTCTGTGTCGATTTCTAATGCGTTTGTAATAGAGTGGATCTCAGTCTCATTTAACGCTCATCTGACTGACGGATAGCCAGCATATGTGCAAGTCTAGTTACAGTGCGCTGGGCTGTGGAAGAACGTATTTACATGCGCTGAGCGGACCACACTGTTGAAAGGCTAATTATTACTGCACAGCACTTTACTGCATCATATTCAGTAAATGTAGCGCCGTCCGGTCTTATACAAGGCTATACTGCATCTTACTAATTCACACTCCCACACAAGCACACGTGTGTGCAAAACGGCCCGATGCACAAACATGCATGCTGACGGAGAGAAGCACGCTTGTGCACACATGCATAAAATCTTGCAAATCCCAGCAGACAGTTTGAATAACAACTTTGACGCATGCTAATTAGCAAACGCTATTGTGTGCATGAACATGTGCAGTTTTGTTAGAGGCTGTTAATGTCATGCACATACAGAACGCATGGTCATAGAACGCATGCATTGTAAGCTTTACACTGAACACTCTCTCAGGCATTTCAACAGGGTGGTCTGGTGTGTTCAAGGCCAACTCCTCCAGTCCAATAACAATGGTTTCTGTAGCGCACCGACATTCACACACAATCCACACGTCGTCAACTGATTTTCAAGCATCTTTTTAAAACATTTTAAAGCCAAACTAAACTTAAAAACTACTAAAAAAGGGGGAAAATGTGTTTATATATGTACTCGGATATAATATGTGACACTGGACCACAAAACCAGTCATAAGTAGTATGGATATATTTGTAGCAATAGCCAAAAATACATTGTATGGGTCAAAATTACAGATTTTTCTTTTATGTCAAAAATCATTAGGATATTAAGTAAAGATCAGGTTCAATGAAAATATTTTTTACATTTCTTACCATAAATATATCAAAACTTCATTTTTAGTAATTTGCATTAAGAACTTCATTTGGACAGATTTAAAGGTGATTTTCTCAATATTTAGATTTTTTTTTTTTGCACCCTCAGTTTATGAAAAGTTAATTACAATTTTATATATTAATAATATATTATTATCCCACAGATGTAATGCATTTTGAATATATGTGCCTAGAAAAATATAAAAAAAAATAAAAAGGCATTTTTTTTTAAATGTCATGATGTATATTATAATTATATTTATAATTAATTATAATTATAATAGAAATTATAATTTGATCTATTTTAAATGTCAATTTATGAAAAATTAATTACAATTTTATATATTAATAATATATTATTATCCCACAGATGTAATGCATTTTGAATATATGTGCCTACAAAAATATTTAAAAAATAATAAAAAGGCATTTTTTTTTTTTAAATGTCGTAATGTATTTTGACATTTAAAAAACTTTCCATTGATGTGTGGTTTGTTAGGATAGAGCAATATTTGGCCGAGATACAACTCTTTGAAAATCTGTTGCATTCTACATATGATATTTGGTTTGGTACACATATCCGATCTTTTGTGCTTTTTTTCACATATATGTTTCTCTTCTAGAAACATATATGTGACCTGAACCACAAAGCCTGTTGTAAGGGTCAGTTTTTTTTAATTGAGATTTATACATCTGAAAGCTGAATAAATAAGCTTTCCATTGATGTATGGTTTGTTAGGATAGGACAATATCTAGCCGACAGCTATTTGAAAATCTGGAATGTGAGGGTACAAAAAAATCAAAATACGGAGAAAATAGCCTTTAAAGTTGTCCAAATTAAGTTCTTAGCAGTGCATATTACTGATTAAAAATTAAGTTTTAATATATTTATGGTAGGAAATTTACAAAATATCTTAATGGGATATGATCTTTATTTAATATCCTAATGATATTTTGGCATAAAAGAAAAATATATCATTTTCACCCATACAATGTATTTTTGGCTATTGCTACAAGTGCTACATAAGTTTTGTGGTCCAGGGTCACACACACACATATATAACTTTTTTATTACTCTTTTAGAAACATATATGCAAAACGTGTGCATCATTACATTTATAGACCTTTAATGACGCACACTTTCCAGTGCAACCCTGGACGACACAGACATCCTTTGCCTTCATCAGCGGCTGAGTTAAAGTGAAAGTCCTTTCACATGTGTGTACTCTATTTTGTAGTGTTCTCCAGCTTAACCACTTGTGCTAATTATCATTCCAAACGAGTTAAAGCCACACCTCTGTTGCATGCAGAATATCAGAACATCATCAGGCTTTACAACCTCACATCTCACTATAACATTCATTGCTCCAACCTAACGCAACAGAGATATTAAAATTCAGCGCAGACCCCCGACGCAATAAATTATGAATCATCCTCGTCTTTTTCGCTGGTTATCTTACAGATCCAGGTGAAGTCTAAAGCACAGCTGCCACACCACTGACTGCAAGGATGCAAAACGAGACTAATTATAAGTGAGTCTATTATTTGATGTTTAGCATCCAAAGTGAGTTAAAGGTACAAGGCTAAGGAGAGTCCTCCTGGAGGTACCAGAGATTACGTGTCTTGATCAAGGACAGAATGATTCATGTTCAAACCTGCTGCAACCTTTCAGTCATAAGGAGCAACAAACTCTTAACTCTTAAGCTAAGAAAACTGACTGGGCGCAGATCTTTAACCACTAGGCAACACTACCACTTTTTCCAGATTTTTAAAAGAACCACATGCGAATCAAGATTTTTTTTTTAAATAAATGCAAGACCCAGAGGTCATACAAAACTTCTGGGCATTTTTTTCCTAGTCAGTCAAGGTGCAGCTTTGAAATGTGTAGCAATGTTTAGTGTTTTTGTGATCGATTCACACAAAACAGAACATTTTATGGCTTTTAGATTTATGCATAAGATATATAAAAACATTTACCCAGTGAGTTTTGATTCACTTTGGAATTCAAAGTGGTTTAAGACTTTTAGAGTGTAAAAAGCATCGCTTGGGATGCACTTAGGAGCATGCAAAGTTTTCTCATTCAATCCCAGTGTTGTTTTAAGCATTACAAACCCCATATATAAGTTTAAAAGATTTGTGAATAGTGTTTCATGCATTGCCATATACTCATAAATGAATGATGCCACATCAGCTTTGATTTATGAACCTCAACTCTGCACTTTGCCTTATCTACAGCATCATTTCTCATTGCATGCATTCCCATTCCATCTCTCCGGTGTTATAAAACACCAGCGAAGCTTATTTAGTATTCTATGTGGAAAAAAAAAGCATTACCTCTGTTAAACATTCCTTTTGTCGCCGATCTAGCATTTTTCCTCTTCTTTGGCGTATTTCAAACTGTTCCTTAACTCCGTTTGTGTGGGTCCGCACGCGGGGAGCGCAGCAGAGAGGCTGACAACACTGCCCTCACTCATCAGAGAGCGAGCGAGCGAGAGCTAGAGAGAGAAAGGGAGGGAGAGGGAGAGAGAAATAGTGCCGTTGCTGTAGTAGAAAACACACACGTCTGGCGTTTGGGATGCTGCCTCGCCTCAGGATGCTTCTGTCTCCTAGCAACAACAATCGATCTGGAGAGGATGCATTTTTTATTGGCCAAAGAGAGAAAACTCACCTTTAAACAATTAATACGAGTTGCACGCTCAAACGGATAAAGATCAGCTACCTAGATAATGCATTTGGGAGATTGGGAGGTAAAGAGAGAGAGGTGAACAAACATTACCTTCAGGAGCACATGGTCAGGGTCTCAGGTGTGCTACGATTCCGTCCGCAGTCATAATTGGGTATTAGTTATATTAATGGGTGGATCAACAGTATGAATTGCATGTAAACACTCTGCGTATTTTTCAGATTCAAATGCACGTTTAAATGCAACAAAACATTATGAGTGGGGGTATCAGCGGCTCTGTGTGAAATGAGCTCTGCCCACCGACAGCAGTGCGCAGTGATGTTAGATATGCAGCCAGATCATTTTCATTCTGCATACAAACACATCTCTGAGAGTATTAATTATGCACCGAGAGACCATGGTCATTTCAATTTAAGGTAATTGTTTAGATAATCAATTTAACATCTGCAATCTGTCATCTTTATTGTGTGTGCCTACACTCCTGTCTCATTATACTGACCCTGTTGAGACGTCCGGACACTTGTAAACACTTGAGCATGTTGTGCTTTACAGTGGAGGATGTGCAGTTAGATTTCCGTCCTTCAGTACTAATCCATTCTGTCTCAGACGTGATGTCAACGAGGTCTGTCGGGTGTCATTAAAATGCAAGTATTTAAGCCTGTGGTTCCCCTCGAATGGGCTGCAATTGGACGGAGCGAAGGCGCATGCATGGCTGCGCTTGTGTGTGCGGCGCTCTGCTTTGTCCACACTTTACTGCATGATAAATACAAAATGTTCATTTGCGGTGGAAAAAAATGTAATAATTGATTCACTCTTAATTATTGATGGGTTTTTTCAAGTCGGTGAAGTGTGGAGTGGAATTCGGAAATGAGGATGTTTAAGTTCTGGATTGTAAGAAACCACATAATGATTGTTTGTGTGTGTGTGTGTGTGTGTGTATGTGTGATAAACTAGTTGGCATGCATGGTGCGGTGTTTAGCTAATGTTGTACAAGCACTGATGTGAGGCATTAATGCACACCAATCACAAGCAAACACACATTTACCCAGCTAAATGTGGACAATGACAGACTTCTGAATAAATTTCTGATTAGACTTCTTAAAAAGAAAAAGAAACAAAACTTTGGATATGTTTCCAAAAAAAATAAATAAATAAAAAAAAATAATAATAAAAAATATATATATATATATATATATATATATATATATATTTTTTTTTTTTTTAATATTTTTTGTATGTATATATATGTAGAGAAGATGTGTAGAATGCAACATATATCCAACATATTGTATTTTTTGGCATTTTTAATAATTTGTTTTTTTATTCTAGGCACATATACACAAACATGCATTGGATATACATAAAATATAATAATTTTATAATAATTTAATATAATTTATTAAACTGCATATAATTTTTCATAATTTGACATATAAAATAGATCAAATTATAATATTTTATTTATTTTGCATATTTGTAGCGATAGCCAAAAATACATTGTATAGGTCAACTTTATCGATTTTTCTTTTATGCCAAAAATATTTTCAAATAGTTGTATCTCAGCCAAATATTGTCCTATCCTAACAAACCATACACCAATGGAAAACGTATTTATTCAGATTTCAGATGATAAATCTTAAAAACATAAATCTTATCTCTAAAAAACATAAATCTTATGACTGGTTTTGTGATCCAGGTTCAAATACACACACACAAACACAAAAACTATTGAATTTCACAAATAATTACATAGAATCGGCAAGTGACACGTTGAATTAAACATTACATTTTGAAGTCGAAAGACTAAAATATTGTTTTCTTAAAAAACACACTCCAAAAATCTTTATAAATTCTACTAATGGTAAAATATCTATCCATCTTATATGCCCATAATGTAGACAATACCAGGACAACACACACACACACCAGAACAGCTTAATATGAGTGTATTTTATTTAAAGTTTTTTTTTTTATTAGTAACGTGATTTACATATTTATATGCATTCATACATTATAATATTTTACATTAGAGTCAATAGTATGCACTTTTACTATATATAAAAAGAGGTAAGGAGGTAGAGTCCAATCTTGAAACAATGTTTACACCATTTTAATGGTGACCTCCAATAGTGAGTAATGTGCATCAAGGGGAAAGGAAATAGGCAGCATTTATTAATACCATGCCGGGTCTGCCGCTAAACAAATGAGACTTGAGAGGAATTATTTAAGCAAGGACCCTCCGGGGTGTGCTGTTAGACCCCCTCCATTTCCCTCTCTCTCTCTCTATCCTTCTTTCTCACTTTCTTTCTCTCTCTCTTTCATTCTCTGGTTCTGTCCTCTAAAAGTGACAGATAATCTAACGGGCCGTTTACAGCTACATATGAGATTTACAAATGTGCCAGTGTTATTGCATGGGGATGCATGTTGTTGGGAATCAGTAGTGACTTCCAGATGGAAGACTTTTATGAGTCGCCTACCGATGTAAATTATGTAACCTCTCTGTCATTGCTTAATATCTCTATTGAGGCATGTAATCGCCAATTTTACAAGTCCTTGCTGGGTGTTCTGAGGTGGAATGTGTTGTGTTTATACAAATGAATATGTGGATACAAGCATAATGATCTATAAATAGGTCTTCGGGCAAAGCATTACTAATAATACAGTGCATATTACTGTGACTAATGAACATGTTTCATCTAAGACCCCATTATATCAAAACTAGAGTTTTCTAGGTTTTTTTTTGTTTGCTGTGAGGTCTATATGCTAGGGTACAATATATATAATTTTGTACACTAGCATATACACCTCACAGCAAACAAAAAAAGATAGAAACATCAGTGTGAGTAGTTATGGTTTTGACATGATCTTTTTTTTGTTTGTTTGTTTTTAAACACAGGATTAGAATCTGAAATGGCCATTTTAGTTTGTGGTGTGAATGTAGCCTAAGAGTGTAAACATAACATAGAGAGAGTGAGAGATGGGAGGTATCTTAACTAAGCACAAAAATAGTCAGTGCCTAACTGGATTGCCCTTGACCTCTTCTTGCTTCATCTGAATAAAAGTGAGTGCTATGATCAGCCTGTCAATCAAAGCTGTTTCCCAGTGTAGTTTCTCAGAGCCCTGCTGCTGGTACCACAGCTTTGATGGATGCCTCTAAAGCAACAGTCTCCTCTCCACACTGGGCCTCTGAAGAATAGAGGCTTTGTACGTTTGCATGCATGTATGCTGGACAGAACTGCTTTGTTTGGTCAAACGCCTCTCTCTCTTTCTCTCTCTCACACACACACACACACACACACACAGAAATATACACACAAACAGCCATACACAGTAAAGCCAGATATTTTGTGCCGGGTGCCTCTCCATATTGTCCAGCTGAGTTGTTGGTAAAAGAGAGGAGGGAAGAGGAAGTAAAAAGTGATGTATGGGATTGGAAATAGAGGGAGGAGGGAAATAGAGTAGAAAAAAGCTAAATGGAGGAAAAGGGAGGATGGAAGGAAAGAAGCAATGAAGAAAAAATGAAGGAAGAAAGAAATGGGGAAAGGAATTGAAAATGAAGGAGTAAGGAAAGCAAAGTTATGTAAACAAAAGAAAGGAAAAAAAGGAAAGAAGTAAAAAGGAAAAGGAGAAAGAATGACGGAAGGAAATGAAAAAGTAAGGAAGGAATGACAGAGAAGGAAAGGTAGAAAGAAACAAAATAAAAAGAAGAAATGTGTGAACTAAAGGAAGGGAAATGGAAAGGAAAGGCAAAGAGAAGCCCACCCTCTCACACGTCCCCCCACAGACGTTTTCATGTGCAGAATTAGAGTCAGTGTGAGAGAGTGAGAAATAGAGAGAGCAAGACAGTGAAAGAGAGAGTTTAACACTTCCCCCACATAGGGTGAGTCCATCTGTTCCCCCTCTGTAGACATCCATGGCCTTAATGTTCAGCGCAGTCCACGTATTAATACGATTATCAATGGCTCATTTATCAACTGCACAATGGCAGCCATGCTCCACTGATTGATTACTGTTCAGTGTGTGCACACACATACACAGTCACTGAGGCCTTTCTGTGCATCAGATCCACTGTAACTAACCTATCCATCCCATTGAAAGCAACCTAAAAGCTTTTGATCATGTCGATGACATTTTTAACCATGTGCTGTTTATTTCCAGAGACTAAGTTACATGATGCCACCACCGACTGAAGAGACAAGATCAAGAGTCACCTTGACTTGACAAGATCTGTGAAGTACTGTTTTTGAGATTTCAGGACAAATTTTGACTTTGACTATAACGTTGACTTATTTAATGTGTCTCTTTATAGTCACGATCTTAACATCTTTAACTGAGTGTAGAAGATCACTACATAAGAATCAAACATACACCTGTTGATTGCTGTGTTAGTGTGTGTCTGTAGCCAGGGTGTGTGAAGGTGAGACGTCATGTGTCTGTTAATTTGGGGACTTTTTATGGCAGTGACTGCGGGGTTGGACGATAATTAGTTTTGGTAACGGAGGCATGGACACCAGATTGAGGCTGTAAAACTCACCAGCTTTCAAAGTATGTCAGTGACCTCAAAGAACTGTTTCTGGTGTGTCACATTGAACTTTTTTACTCTGGCATTAAGGTTCTCTACAGATAGATGGATGGATGGATAGATAGATGGATGGATGGATCGATGGATAGATAGATAGATAGATAGATAGATAGATAGATAGATGGATGGATGGATGGATGGATGGATGGATCGATGGATGAATGTATAGATAGATAGATGTGGATAGGATAGATAGATAGATAGATAGATATAGATAGATAGATAGATGGATGGATGGATGGATGGATGATGGATCGATGGATGAATATATAGATAGATAGATGTGGATAGATAGATAGATAGATAGATAGATAGATTAGCCAGATGAAAGGACTGATAGATAGATAGATAGGTAGATAGAATTAGACCAAATGAAAGACGATAGATAGCTAGATAGATAGATAGACAGATAGATAGAATAGACTGGCGGATGAAAGGCCATAGATAGATAGATAGATAGATAGATAGATAGATTGGACGGACGACCGAAAGGACGAAATGGATAGATAGATAGATAGACAGATAGATAGATAGACTGGCGGATGAAAGGCCATAGATAGATAGATAGATAGATAGACAGGTAGATTGGACGGATGAAAGGACAAATGGATAGATAGATAGATAGATAGATTGGAACGATGAAAGGACAGACAGATAGATAGATAGATAGATAGATAGATAGATAGATGAAAGGCCATAGATAGATAGACAGATAGATAGATTGATAGATTGCCCTGGCAACCACCTACAACACTCTAGAATCCACCTAGGATTCTCTAGACAACACTTAGTGCACCCTAGGCTAGCAGCTGCATAGCGACACTACTGTAGGTTACTACTACTACTAATACCTTAGCAACCATATAGAGTAGCTATGGTCATATAGCAATGTTTAGTTTGGCAGTGTGCTGCTATACAGTTGCAAGGTTTCCGAATTATAGTAATATGATTGACATCTAGCGGGTTGAAATGGGTACTGCGGACCAAATTCAAAATATTGTTTCTCCCACCCCCTCATCCTCAGACTCATGCGGGTTGCCAGATTGAGGACACGCAACAGGAACAATCTCAGTGGGGAATGGAAGTCGACAAGCCTTATGTTGATGAGTTGATTTATCTGTTTTAATATGCCTCTGCTCATAGATCTTTTTTAGATGGATGCCGAGGCTTTTAAGGTTAAGTAGAATCTGCAATTTGTTTGTTGCCGTTCATGGTTACGTTGTTTTCCGACAGCTGGCAACCCAGTTGGTTGAAATGCTATCAGGTAAACTACTGGGTAAACAGACCAAAACAAAAATAGACATTCCGAAACAGAACTAACATTTTAAAGTAAGATAACTGGCTGTAGCAGAAACAAGTATGTGAAGCATGTTTCATAAAAACCTATTATGGTATTTTTACCTTTAAATAAAAACTTACATTTTAAGACTTTATTTCTTTCATCGCAAACAGAGCAACATCCTCTTGTGTGTCTCTGGCTAGCAATACGCCTGCCTTTTAATAAAAGAACAGCCAAAACCAGGGTCCCCAAATCCTTCAAAGTTGGATTAGGATTATTTAAAGAATGTTGTTCCCTTTTTAATGAAGGTGATTCCAGTGTTTCTCAAAACGGGGAAGTGGAGTGTGAAGGGCCTCATTTAAACAGAACCACCAGACACGCTTCAATGAGTGTTAATATGGTCTTTCATGCCACAGCATCTCTCTCTCTAGGTCTCTCTCTCTCTCTCTCTGCAGAAAGCTAAAAAGATGTCAGCTTAACTCTGCTGTCTGAAACTCTAAGAAATAGACTGGTAGAAATGCGTAGAATCTCTTCATATAATGTTATTTAAAACAACATGCTAAAAAGTGAGGTGTGTAATTGCATTGATGTTAAAGTACTTTCTGCTCTCACAGGTTAATGTAAAGAGACACATACTGTATATGAAAAACCATTTGTAGTTTGCTAAATTATACTTTATACAATATATATATATATATATATATATATATATACAGTATATCTATCTATCTATCTATCTATCTATTTATCTGTCTATCTGTCTATCTATAAAATATGATTTTGAACAAAATGTAAAAAAAAAAAAAAACTGTCATCATTTACTCACCCTAATGTTGTTCCAAACCTGTATGACTGTCTTTCTTTTGTACAACATAAAATAAGAAATTCTGAAGAATGTTTAAGGATGTCTTTCCTGCATAATAAAGGTACATTTTAGGCCGTCAAGCGCCAAAGATAAAAAGATAAAAGCATAAAAGGATCATAAAAGTGATCCATGACATTTGTTCACTATATTCCAAGTCTTTTGAAGTCAACAGCTTTGTGTGAGCAATTGCACAAATGTTTTTAGTAATTCTTTGACTTCACCTTATTTTAAGTTACTTGGCAGAGCAACATTACTAAATGCATATGTTTATTTTTCATCTAATATTGTTTTTTAAACTGAAAAATAAATGTATTTTTATAGCGTTTGTTTTAATTTTATTTGACAATAAGAACAGTGAATCAATGCACTAATAATGTCAAAACTAGTGCCATGTTTTGACATTTTTGATTACAATATGTGAGTACAATAATGTGAATAAAATTTGACAGTTGTGACGAAGTGGAAAATTTATTTAATTTTTAAATTTATTTAATTTTTAAATTTATTTATTTAAAATTTAATTTATTTTATTGCATAATTGCATTTATTTTATTTTTTGTTAATTAATTACTATTATTTTGGTTAATAATTTAGTTTGTTCCTCACACAAATTATTGAATTGCTTTAAAAACTTTTATGACAAAGAGCTGCAGAAAGTAAGTCATACAAGTTTGAAATCACATGAGGATGAATAGATGACAAAATAATATTTTTTGTGTGAACTGTCCCTTTTCAACAAACAAGGATAGAGTAATACACTTGATTGGGAGGAAAACAGTTGTTTTCAGTTGTTGTGTTCACAACTAAAAAGCAAGTAACCACTTTTAATTAACTAACCAACTGTGGAAAATGTATATAGAACTGTTAAGATAATTACTTGCAATAAGCATAAGGCTGATACAATGTTGGAGAACGTCCTTTTGAAATGGTGTAAACGAGAAGTATTATGTAAAAAATAGGCCAAAGGAATGTGTTTTATGCTTCTTCTCAATAGCTGCAAACATCTCGCTGGAGAAAAGATGTAAATGTGTTACGGCCATACTGTGCACTTCATCTATGTTGCACAAAGTAGGTTAGAGTACATGTTTCAGGAGCGTGTCGATCTGTGTTGCAGTCCGTGTGCCGTCTGCCTCTTTATCCCGATCGAAACAATCGTTCTCAGCTAACCGGCACGGCCACCGTTCGTTAGCGCTTGACCACAGGAGCTCTGCTCATCAAACATTAACTCTCCATACTGAATTATTGATTAATCAGCAGCTCTGATACAGCAGCTGTGCATTACAACAATGAGAGGCATCGAGAGGATGGTACACAAAGAAATTCAGAGAAGAAGTTTCATTTGTCACCACTGCTTGGCTACAAGCTTGTGATTTCTGTGGGGATGTGAGCACGCTTACCTGTCTGCAAGTAAGGGTTAGAGATGTGCCGATTGGCGTAACATGCGCTGAGGGATGGTAGCTGAATTGAGGAGATTTGTCTAGCTGTCCAAGTTGTCAATGTTCTTTGCTCACACAGATCTGATAAATTTGTCCTCATGCTGTGAGGAGTTTACAGGCCACTTCTTCCGTGCCGCAGGGTTAATGTGCCACCTGTGGTGGACCGGTTCAGACCCAGAGAGGGTCATTAACTTCTGGAGGTGACCCACAGTGTGGAGGCCTGAGCTGGATGCTCAAGCCTGGAGAGATTGTGCTGTGCTGGGCTTGCTCGGCTGCCTCCGTTCCTCAGATGCCTATGGAGGAGACATCTGCCACCCCGGCTGTCTTCTCTTTGCTCTCTTTATCACTTTACCTGAATTGTGTATGTGTGTTAATTTTATTAACACTCCCTTAAACTAATTTGTTCACCTGTCATTCATTATCTGTTCATTGTCTGTCTGTCATCTATGTAGATAGGCATTTTCTTTTTATCCTACCTTTGTATAATGCATATTAATATAGTATTTAAAAGTGCTGCGCTGCTTTGTTTACAGTGGTAACCAAACAAACACTGTATTGCTGCTGTTCCATAAGCGCCACCTGCTGTCAGAGAGTGAATTTGCGTCTCATTCAGTCTGTTATCTGTTTTTGTTTTGTTCAGATATGTTTTCTGTGGCATAATATCACTCAGCCAACATGAGACCAATCAGGGCTAACGTAAAATTTAGGAGCACAGTCAAAATTTCTGGAGCACCTTCTAATCAATAATCAAAAAATCTGATAAAAAATTAGCTTCCCATTACGAGGTGATATTTGACTCCTTAAAGTGATTTACAGGGGAATTTTGTTTTTACCTTCGTAATTGCATTTTTCTAACTTCATTATAAAAAAGAAAAAAAGATGTCATCTTATGTCCAATTTTTAAAAAAATATATTTTATAAGCTTTTTAAAATTTCTAATTAAAACAACAGAATTAGAGCAAGTAGAATAAGAATTAGTTACGATCAAATGAAACCAGTACTAACAAAATTAATTTGTACTACAGAAGACCACAAAAGTGGCTTGTAGGTGTATTTTCATATGTTTAATGAGTCTCAAAGGTGGCATGAGTGCAATCAAATTCATAAATTCATGTTGAGATTAATGTTTTAAATATAACATTTTGAATACAGAAATACACTGACCAAAATTATAAACGCAACACTTTTGTTTTTGCCCTCATTTTTCATGAGCTGAACTCAAAGATCTAAGACTTTTTCTATGTACACAAAAGGCCTATTTCTCTCAAATATTGTTCACAAATCTGTCTAAATCTGTGTTAGTGAGCACTTCTCCTTTGCCAAGATAATCCATCCACCTCACAGGTGTGGCATATGAAGATGCTGATTAGACAGTATAATTATTGCACAGGTGTGCCTTAGGCTGGCCACAATAAAAGGCCACTCTAAAATGTGCAGTTTTATCACACAGCACAATGCCACAGATGTCGCAATTTTGAGGGAGCGTGCAATTGGCATGCTGACTGTAGGAATGTCCACCAGAGCTGTTGCCCGTGAATTGAGTGTTAATTTCTCTACCATAAGCCATCTCCAGAAGCGTTTCAGAGAATTTGGCAGTACATCCAACTAGCCTCACAACCGCAGACCACGTGTAACCACACCAGCCCAGGGCCTCCACATCCAGCATCTTCATCCCCAAGATCATCTGAGACCAGCCACCCTGACAGCTGCTGCAACAATCGGTTTGCATAACCAAAGAATTTCTGCACAAACTGTCAGAAACCATCTCAGGGAAGCTCATCTGCATGCTTGTCGCCCTCATCGGGGTCTCGACCTGACTGCAGTTCGTTGTAGTAACCAAGTGGGCAAATGCTCACATTCGATGGCGTTTGGCAGTTTGGAGAGGTGTTCTCTTCACGGATGAATCCCGGTTTTCACTGTACAGGGCAGATGGCAGACGGCGTGTATGGTGTCGTGTGGGTGAGCGGTTTGCTGATGCCAACGTTGTGGATCGAGTGGCCCATGGTGGTGGTGGGGTTATAGTATAGGCAGGCATATGTTATGGACAATGAACACAGGTGCATTTTATTGATGGCATTTTGAATGCACAGAGATACCGTGACGAGATCCTGAGGCCCATTGTTGTGCCATTCATCCACGACCATCACCTTATGTTGCAGCATGATAATGCACGGCCCATTGTTGCAAGGATCTGTACACAATTCCTGGAAGCTGAAAACATCCCAGTTCTTGCATGGCCAGCATACTCACCAGACATGCCACCCACTGAGCATGTTTGGGATGCCCTGGATCGGTGTATACGACAGGGTGTTCCAGTTTCTGCCAATATCCAGCAACTTCGCACAGCCATTGAAGAGGAGTGGACCAACATTCCACAGGCCACAATCAATAACCTGATCAACTCTATGCTATATATATATATATATATATAGCACTATGGCATTACCATTTGATACCATGACTGTACCATGTACCTGCTTTTCTGTAAAGGACATATGAGCAGAAACATAAAGCTGTAGGGGTACATTTACCTCAGTGTTATGAAACAGTCTTTGAGTGTGTGTGTGTGTGTGTGTGTGTGTGTTTGAGTGGGTGTAGTATGTGTCTGAGTTCTCCTGTAGGTCAGAAAGAGGAAGTTAATTCCCCAGGTTGGGCTCCTGACTGCCTCGTCTCTTTGATAGTGTCAGTCTTTTCTCTTTCTGTGAGCACTGCCTAAGATCTGTGCCACAGATACATCCTCAATAGCGCGCCACAGTCGCAGCTGTAATGGGGAAAATGTCACACAGGAGAAGAAGCTTCTAGACTCCTTTCAGCTCTTCTACCGAGCCTTTGTTAGCAACAAAAAGAGCTACTGACATATTTTATAATATAAGCTTAAAGCTCTGCCTGAAATAACCGAAACTTCTCGTTCAACTTTGCAAACATAAAGATTTGTTGGAGTTTACCATTGGCAGTCTTCACAAGCAAAACATATGAAGCAAGATAATGAAGGCTGACATAGTTAGGGAGATTTAGCAAGCAGTTTGAAGCCAGGATTATTGCGGGCCGCTCTATTGTGTCACAGTGACTCGCTGTCTGTCAGAAGTGTTGAAAAGTGTTCTGGACTGAGAACAGGGGATAGCGCAGTTCATTATCCATCCTTTTAATATTTAATTCTGCGATTTGATAAAAAATGATCCAACATTTATGATGCGATCTATCTCATTGTAACTTAGACACATTCATTTCATCTGTGGTGGCTTCCCTCGGGTCAGAGAGACTCTATCCCTCATTCTTCAACCACAAAAATCCTTTTTTTGTTTCTAAATCTATATCTGCCTATCTGTCTCTCTCTATATATACATATATATATGTATAAAGAGTTCAGATGCAAAAGCCCCTAAATCCATCTGACGTATTTGTTTAAAATGAGCATTTGTTTCTGGCTACTTCGTATAGGTTTCTGTGTAAGTACTGGTACTTCTGATTGGGCTGAGGCTGGAATTTAGCGAGTTTGAGGTAAAAGTAGTTGATAGACATATACTATGTGTCAGGAGCATTCACTCAGTATAATTATCTCATTTTTGACCAAGATGGCTTTTAGCTGGTTTTGCATCTGAGCTCTTCATATATATATACAAAGTAGCCAGAAAGAAATGCTCATTTTAAAGAAATACGTCAGATGGATTTAGAGGCTTTTGCATCTGAACTCTTCATATATATATATATATATATATGGATTATATATATATATATATATGGATTAAAAACAATCCAGTGATGAGTAAAATATGGACATACTCAGCGCATACTCAGTGCATCCCAGAGCCTGTGCTACACAAGCTTTTGTGCTTTAAAAAGTATACAAATTTTAATTTTTTGAAAAAAATTACCGCTTGTTTCGCTAGGTAAGACCCTTCTTCCTTGGCTGGGATCATTTAGAGCTGCATTTAAACTTCATTTAAACTTTTGCAAGTTCAAAATTCTATTATATGGGGAGAAATCCTGAAATGCTTTCCTCAAAAACCATAATTTCTTTACGACTGAAGACAGAAAGACATGAACATCTTGGATGACAAGGGGGTGAGTACATTGTTGTTCTGAAAGTGGAGTTCTCCTTTAAATGTGTTTGACCCAACCTTCTGTGTAGTTTTATACGTTAAATAGTGTTCTTTTGAACTTTATTAATTAAATACTGAAAATATGTATCATGGTTTTCTACAAAAATATGAAGTAGGACAACTTTTTTTCAGCAAATCAGCATATTGGAAGGATTACTGAAGGATCATGTGACACTAAAGACTGGAGTAAGGATGCTGAAAATTCAGCTTTGCATCACAGGCATAAATTACATTTCAAAATATATTAAAATAGAAAACTCTTATTTTAAATGGTAATCATATTTTACAATATTACAGTTTCCTTGTATTTATAATCAAATAATTTGAGCCTTAGTTAGCATAAGAGATTTATAAAAAAAAAAGTGTATGTGTTTGTATAAATACAGTGCATAAAAAAATTAAATACCATGTAAAACAAATGTATGTTAAGATGCTGAATGCATATTCGTATACTATTTTGCATAATATTTAACATTAGAACATTAGAAGGTATTTACATTAGAACACTATGGTATCATGGTATTCCTACAATACCATGTCCACAAATGGTAATATCACTGTGCTTTTAGTTTTTTTAGTTTTTGTCCTGGTTTATGTATTATTTGTGTGCCATGCAGCATAAAACCTTTTTATGATTAACCATTATATAACATAATTTATGGTATTTTTAAAATGGTATAAAATGTATTTATAGTTTTAAATAAATTGTTTGAATGAAACACAATTTGGGAAATATCTGTTAACATACTTGTTAATGGGTTTGTTGTTTCTGTGTGTGTGCTACAAATTGGAGTCATGACCAAAGAAGTGTTAAAGTGTGTGTGCTAAAGCATATGGCTACGCTGATGAGCTCTTTTTGGATGGCTCATTCTCAGCAAGCCTGTGTGTGTCCTTGTATGTGAGAGTCAGAAAGCGTGCAGTGCTGTTCTCAGGGTCTCAGATGTCCACTCTGCGGTCGTTTTTAGCGTCATTGCCGCTTACTGTCATTTGGGACATTTGCACACAGTCCGACACAGACGGCTAATTAAACGGGCTAATTATTATACACCTCACCCTCCGATATTTATATGCCAGCCAGCGTTTCATATCCTCTCCTTCCTTGTCTTTATCTCCCCTTCAAGGGAAAAAGGGGTCAGTCGATTCACTCTTCAGCTAAAAGTTTCGACTTGTTCCCCTTTGAAAAGACTCTCCACTGATCTGGAGCTGGCAATGAGAACGGAGTCATTTCAGTATTCCTTATCTCGCTCCAGCTTGGCTTGTTCTTTACTCTTTATGTCATTACGAGCCCTGCTGTTACGGATTCAGGTATTAGGAAATCTTCGGGCATCTTTATCAGTCGGATGGCGTCCAAATTGAGACGTGCCAACTTAGCCTGTCTGTGGTGTAAACATAATTTTGGCATTATATTCTCCAAAAGTTAGCAACGTACAGTTCAAGAGTGCGGCAGTTATGTAGTTTAACTTTCACATGTGATAGTTGTCCATGTTCTGATGTGGAGGGTTGAAGTTTGGAAATGGATTGTCTGTAAATAGCTCAATATTCGCTCTGTTGAGCGTTTCAGCATCTGTTTGTTGGTATGTGATTATGAGCATGTTTGTGTGCCTTTTTATTTACTGATACTGTGCAAATAACTCAGCTGTCCTGCTGTGATCCAAAGAATAATTAAAGAAATAGTTCACCCACTCGAATATCTTATGTCGTTTAAAATGCTGTCACGTAGGAATCAATGACGTTGGATGATCTTAATGATATTAAACTTATTGCAACATGTTTTAATATGCACAAATGCAAATTTGAAAGCTTACATTTTAGGCGTAAATTTCACAAGATCTACTTTTATGATACCTTATGGCACTTTTTCTTGATTTTGTCTCATGTTTTCCATGTGGTTATGATTGCTAGGTAGTTGCTAGGATGTTCTGAGTGGTTGCCAGTAAGTAAGCAAAGCTTTATATATAGCCTTATTTGAAAAGTGCTTTATAGAAAACTAAATGCCATACAGAGAAAAATAACAACTTGATATTTTCTGGAATTTTGTTGATTTTGTCGATAATTAGACAATATTTTGCTGTGTGTTATTGACAGGTTCACGACCGCTGTGGACAGCTAACTCCTAAAGCTTTTGATATTGTTCATATTCTGTTCAGTCGTTAGTTTGCAGGAGTAACAAACTTTAATGTTTCCAGTAAGTTTAAATTGATTTTGACCTTTTATGGGCATTTTTACCTTAATAAGGCCGGTTTTGTATTAACCTAATTAAATGTACACTACCAGTCAAGATTTTTCATGTTTTTTAAAGAAGTCTCTTCTGCTCACCAAGCCTGCATTTATTTGAAAAGGTACAGTAAAAACAGTAACATTTTCTAGTATTTTTACCTTAAAATAACTGTTTTTATTTGAATATATTTTAAAATTTATTCCTGTGATCAAAACTAAATTTTCAGCATTATTACTCCAGCATTATTACTAATATGCTGATTTGCTGTTCAAGAAACATTTTATTATTATTATGAATATTTAAAATACTTCAGTACAGGAATACAGAAATTTTCAGGATTTTTTGATAAATAGAAAGATCAGCATTTATCTGAAATAAAAAGCTTTTGTAACATACACTATATCATTTAAAAGCTTATTTTTGTGGCATTTACCTATTTCAGATAGCTCTTCTGAAAGTTCTTCTGAATTTTCTATTCATCAACGAAACCTGAAAAAAATCTACTCATAGTTTTCAACATAATAATAATAATAATAATAATAATAAATACTGTTTTTTTTTTTTCAGAATATTATAATGATTTCTGAAAGATCATGTGACTGGAGTAATAATGCTAAAAATTCAGCTTTGAAATCACAGGAATATATTTTATTTTATTTTATTTTATTTTTTTTTATTTCAACATATATTATTTTAAATAGTAAAAATATTTCACATTTTTTCTGTTGTTGCTATACTTTGGATCAAATAAATGCAGGCTTGGTGAGCAGAAAAGACTTCTTTTAAAAAACATTAAAAATCTTACTGTTAAAAAACATTTGACTAGTAGTGTACACATCATCTTTTGTGTAAAATTCTTAAATTTAATCAATACATTTAAATAGTCAGAGGCTATAGGGCTGTTATTAATCCAATGAAGACAGTATCAAGAAAGTTTGTGTTGTCAATGCAGAGGCGGCACAGAATCTACATGTGAAGTGGGATTTAAATGCATTTACGCTGTTCAATGCAGGACATCAATGCAGTTAATTTGCAGTTACAAATGCATAAATAATGTTTTTGATGTACTGAATTTTTAAATGTTTGAGGGAAAAAAACTGAAAAATATGTTAAATATAAACTTAAAATCACCAGTAGGTGGCAGCAAATCACTGTGAATGAGTCATTAAATCATTTATTCAACTGATTCGTTCAAACGGCTGATTGATTCATTAATGAACCACTGTTGTGTGTTGCTCAAAGATGCTAAACAGTTTTGGTGTGGCTTTGTTTGGAACTATTTTTGAAATATAGCAAAATCAAGAACTGTTGTGTCTAAAATATCATTCACTTACAGTAATAATAACTTCTTGTTTATTGAACTGTATATCACATTTGCAGTCGTGCTGCTGATATTTGAAGAAATACGTCACTCTTCATGTGATAATAACAATATCAGATGATATAAATATTAAAGAACATTTAAAGATAATATGGGTGCACTATTGCCCCCTTATCTTGAATTTTGGGTGAATTTTAAATGAATTTTAATACACCAAATCACACAGTGAAAGCATGAACTCTAAATGCACAGTTGCAGTAGTCTAACCCACATCTCTTAGCGTATATTTGCGGTTTTTGGGTGTGTATTTGTTTGGTTATATACTTAATCATGTCAAATCACATATCATCAATCTGATTGTAGACGATATATATTGCACACCCCTACATACAGTTATGTAACTTGAGCAGAAATAAGTTTTAAAAGAATAAGAAATTAAACAAATGCTTTTATTTTAACTTTATATTCATCAAAGAATGCTGAAACAAAGTGTATTGGTTTCATGCAGCACAACTGTTCTGCACACTGACAATAAATCAGGATATTACAGGATATTACAATGATTACAATGATGACTGGGGGAAGATTACTAAAAATTCAGCTCTGAAATCACAGGAATAAATTATATTTTAAAATATAACATTTTCAATAGTAAAAAAAAATATTTAACATTTTTTTGTTACTGTTTTTGCTGTGCTTTGGATCAAATAAATGCAGGCTTGGTGAGCAGAAGAGACTTCTTTAAAAAAAACATTAAAAAACCTTTGGTAGTGTACATTGTTAAAAATCTTTTAGTTTCATAGAACAAAAACTCTTTGGCTTTCAAACGACATGAGAGTGAATAAATATGAGTTTTATTTTGGGGTGAACTGTTTGTTTAAAAGCAATGGCAGCGAATAAAACAGCCAAACGTTTCTCACATTGTTAGCTGGCTTTATTTTGCCCAAGAAAGAAAGTTTTGCCCAAAGCCATGGCATCCCTAACTTTCTGTTTGCAGTGGAAAACACACACACGGACATCTATACACACATGCACAGGCAGATTTCTCCTGGCTGAGCTCCTGTAGATGGACACACTGGCCTCTCATGTCTTTGTGAGGACTCAAGCTGCTCCCCATGAAAGGAAGCTCTCCACGGCGGAAGAGAGGTGAAGAAAAAAGCTGATTCCCTCTTTCCTCTTTCTCTGTCTGCCTCCCAAATTCAGAGCGCTGGACTCTTGCAGTGCCCTGCGGAGGTTCACAGAAGTGAAAGCGGTATTGTTTCTCGGGAGACGTCTCCTCGATGTTCCACTTACACTCTGCATGGCTGCGTCAAATGCACACGAACGCGCACACACTGAGCCGTAATGGGTTTATAATGGTAAACGGAACCTCAAAAGTGGATAAAATCCTAAATGGATGATGGATTACAGCTTGTTCATGTATTTGTTGACTTATTTATAATAATATGTGGGCCCACTCAAGAGCACAAGAGTTTAAAATTGTGCATAGTTGTGTGGTCAGCGTTCCTTAGTTCTCTCACACACACATCTTTCTGCTTATGTAAAGGATTCATTTCCAATTTGACAGTGATTGATTTCTAATAAAACTTTGCCAAGTCTCATTATCGGTTTAGCATGTGATATGAAAGCTTTCATTTCCTGTAAAGAGGGGAAGTTGATGCCAGCTTTGCTGCTGTTTTATGAATTCATATGGGGAGGAAAATCTGGTGTGTTTTAAGGCTGGTTTTTGATTTGATGTTTAAGCCAAATATGGTATAGAATATTTACGGGAAATTATAATATAGGATACTAAACTAGTACTGTATTTTAACTTTGTCTATAAGAAAATGTGATTGCTTGTTGACTTGTGCAAAACTCACCACTATGATTCTAAAGTGCTGGTGGTGGTTGCCCGGGTGTTATGATTCCTAGGATATTCCTGGGTTGTTGCTAGGTGGTTGATACTTTGGAATTTTTTTTATAAATTTTATTTGTTGTTTTAGCAGTTTTTCTTTTATGAAATATATTTGATTTAATTTTTTACCCTATTTTTTTTTTTGTATAATTTCTTCTTCTGTGTTCTGTGTTTTGCTACTTTTTAACAAGTTGTATATTTTTGAAAAATTTTTATTTGATAAAATATATTTTATTTCTCTCCATTATTTTTATTTTTCATATAGTTGATATATTTCATGTCATTGGTAGGTGACCAATGACATGAAAAAAAATAAATATATATATATATATATATATATATATATACACTTTCTTCTAATATATTTTAGTGCATTATTTATCTATTCATTCATTTACTTTTCATATATGAAAAATAAATTCATTCATTTATTTTTCATATAATTTGCTTAATGTCTTTTGTGTCGTTGCTAGGTGGTTGCTACTTTTTAAAAAAATAATTATATATTTTTTATGTATTTTTATTTATCATTGTAATGTTTTTTTTCTTTTATATTTTTTCATATTTTGTTCTTTTATATTTTATAACATATATTTAATATATTTTATTAATTTTTTTATATATATATTTCTATTTAATTTTTTTATTTTATAAAATACATTTTTGTGTCATTGGTAGGTTATTTTATATTATTATTATATATTTTGAATATATATATATATATATATATATATATATATATAATATATTTTAGTACATTATTTATTCATTCATTTATTTTATTTGTTATTTTAGCAGTTTTTGTTATAAATTTTATTTTCCCCTTTTTTTTATTTTTCATATAATTTCCTTATTGTCTTCTGTGTCATTGCTAGGTGGTTGCTACTTAAAAAATATTATATATTTTTTTATTTGTTCATATTTTTTCTTTTATATTTTATAAAATATATATTTTTATATTTTATTCATCCCCATTTTTTATTTTTTTAATATTTTTAAAATATTTTTATATTTCGTTTTTTTTTTATTTTATAAAATATATTTTATATTTTATTCATCCCCATTTTTTTTATTTTTATATTTCATTTTTTTATTTTATAAAATATATTTTAGATTATTCAAAAGTTCCCGAAGTGTTCTAGTTGCAGTCTATTGGATTTGTTTTGCCAATATTGTCTGCCAGGCAAAAACCATTGAAGCTAGCACTTAAAAAAGTAATGACAATGCAGGTAATGAAAAAACACAATGCACCTTATTAAAAACAGAATACTGAGTCTATTAATCGGAATTCAAATAGCAAAGTGGTCCTCCAAGACTTGTGAAGGTTTAGGAAATGTTACTCTAAGAATAATTATTGTTTGCCGCATTAAAGCTTCCTGAAATCATAAGAAACAGAGACGCAGATCACGATGCCGCTTCTGTTTTCCAAGGGCTCCGTGCTCATTTGAAACCGTGGGCTGTGTGTTCTGTGCTGGCAGATTGAGACGCCAAAGGCACACACTGTCTCCTTTGGCAGTCAGTTCAATAGCACTGACATAAAAGCATTTAATAACATTCTAATCACACGCTCTCGGCCTTGCCAGAAAAAACATTTCACAGCTGAAATTAGCGCAAAATAACAAGAGAGTCCTCAAGAATCTGTTTAGCAAATCTGTTGTGATGCGGAAGAAATCTTCATTAGTGCTATCTCATCTGAAGATATCCGAAAAATCATAAATAGGTCAGGTATTAAATGCGAGCGCTAGCGCAGATAAGCTCGATACGTGGGGAAAAAACAGGTGAAATGTTTCAAATGGAAGCCGAAAAGGCAGTGCAAGGTCAAAGTTATTACTCCATCCAAAACTCAAAGCATCGTTGTTTTAATCAACCGGATTAGAGCTACAATGCTGTTTCAGACATGTATTGATCTACAGACGTGAGATAAGTAAACCGTACACTGGATTAGATGCACTGGGCTGCAGAAAGACGCGCATAAACGTTCAGAGGAGGCGGGGAAATCTCCGATAAAATGTGAGCGCTTGTTCTGTAATGACTTCAATTGTGATACGACCATACGCCAAGGGCAAAACAACAATTCATGTGCCCGTGTGAACAGAATACAGCACTCTTGAGTGCCTTTAAACGGCCTTCCTCTGGCTTATCGTCTACCTAGTCGTTTCATCTAAATGGTTTCTACATGTATTGCATCTATCAAGCTGCATTTGCTCCTTTGTTTATCATGTTTTTGTCCTGGCTTAAAGTTGAATATGTTTGTGAATTAGACTATCAAAGCTTGCTGTCGTGTCCAATCAGCCCTGTGTTTCCCTGTCATCCTAGTTCATGTTTAATTCTGTTTCCGCTGCTGGCTACGCGAGGCACGCGGCGGGCCTTAAGTCTCTCCGTGATGTTATCTGGGACGTCATACATTAATCATCTCAGCATTCAGCTGTGGAACGGCACATTTCCCTCATGAGCTGATCATTTACATAAATAAATGCAATGCACGGCCAATCAGATCAAAACTCAATGTCCCATTAATAAAGCCGATTAATGTGATCATCCAGAGTGTTTATGACGGCCGTGCTTGGCCTGTATTTTGGAGTTTATTGCAAATGCTTTCCTGATTAATGCGACGGCTTTAGATTTATGAGCATTTCACGCCACCGTTGTTTGGTAATCTTTGCTTGATGCGCAGCCTGTTCTCTATCAACTTTACGCTTTAAGTCCATTTGCTCATCAGTTGTATAAGTGGCATTCATTTTTGTTTATCCCGCTTGAAAAGATGAAGTGGGCGACTGAAAGCTGTTGCGAGTTGTGGATTTTTCAGGATGTGTTCCTGGATCAATTCCTAGTGATTCATTCGATGGACAGACATACATAGATAGATAGATAGAAAGATAATCGTCTTGTCATCCAAGATGTCTTTCTTTCTTCAGTCGTAAATAAATTATGTTTTTTGAGGAAAACATTTCAGCATTTTTCTCCATATAATGGACTTCTATGGTGCCCTGAGTTTAAACTTTCAAAATGCAGTGTAAATGTGGCTTCAAATGATCCCATATGTGGTTGTAAATGATCCCATCCGAGGAAGAAAGGTCTTATCTAGCGAAACGATTGGTCCAATTGTACTTTCTCTCTAGCAGTTTTTATGTTATAAATTATATTTTTACCCTATTTTTATTTTTCATATAATTTTCGTTAATGTCTTCTCTCATTGCTAGGTGGTTGCTACTTTTTTGTTTTAATTATTATATATTTTTGATATTTTTTATTTTAGATTTTTCCATATTTTTTCATTAATTTGAAGACTGAATGTAAAATTATTGCAATATAAAAGGATATTTAAAAACTTTAATGTTAGGTGGGATTAATCGTGCTTTACATGGGCCAAAATGACATGTTATGACTTTCTATCCTTATAAACAGGGGTGCACATAAGTAAAGTGTTCAGATGCAAAAGCCTCTAAATCCATCTGACGTATTTCTTTAAAATGAGCATTTCTTTCTGGCTACTTTATATAGGTTTCTATGTAAGTACCGGTACTTCTGATTAGGCTGAGGCTGAAATTTAGAGAGTTTGAAGTAAAAGTATTTGTTGGACGAATACTATGTGTCAGGAGCATTCAGTATCATTATCTCGTTTTTGACCGAGATGGCTTTTAGCTGGTTTGCATCTGAACTCTTCAAATGGTCTGTAGGTCTGCATGCATGACCAAAATAAGAAAATGTGCTGTATAAATAAGTTCAGAGCACGCATTTGCGTTTTAGATTGACAGACTGTAAGGCTAATTAAATAAGGTGTTGTCCTCTCACATCAAAATCCACTAACATATTTATTTAGAACTGTTTTAAACTGTTTTTTGCATGTAAACGGTGCTTGACCTGTGTATATTTCTAACCTGATTCAGACAAAAGTGACCTTTTCACTGGAGAACTGAATATTATCAAAAGAGAACTAGCACTCATATGAGTGCAGAAAACAACGATTTAAAGTTAAGGACGTCTTAATGATTGTGGATTACTTACTGTACATTACATGTGGACTTCTTCTGTGGACTTTCATTCTGACGGCACCCATTCACTTCCATTAGTGAGCAAGTGATGTAATGCTAAATTTTTTTCAAATCTTATGAAGAAACAAGCTAATCAACATCTTGGATGGCCTGAGGGTGAGAACATTTTCAGCAAATTTTTATTTTTGGGTAACCTGTTCTGTTATTTCTTTTCTTTTTACATTAAACCCACAAAGTAAAACAAAATTATTGTTAATACTGAATAAGATTACTCTACTAAATTTACACTCCAAATGCTTTGGCAATACACAGTTTTTATCATGCTAATAAAGCACAGCAAATTGAATTGAAAACAGTGAAATGTGAATCGAGAGAGAGTGAAAGAGTAAGATACGTACTGTACTAGATAGCAGAAAAAGGCAAGAAATCAGCTTACAGTAAGATAAGACACAGAGAGCTGACTTTAAAAGGTGACGGTGTGCATGAAAGTGACATGCAGCGAGTCAGTGTTCACATTCATGCTTTATTTTCATACTATTCACTCTCGCCCACTGCAGACTTTAAGAGCTGTTAGACTGGCTCTCCTGTGGGCGATTACACAAACACACACATGTCTGCTTATCAGAGTCTCAGTAAGCTTCAAGGCACCCTCCACGGGCACATGAATAGATAGAGACTTAAAGTGTGTAGGGCCATGAAGAGATTTGTTGTTTTATACACTCAAGCCTGGCGATAGCCCCCACGGTGTATTGATTAGTTACACACCCACACGCATGCACACACCTCCCCCTATCCCATATTCTTCATTTTATTTGTGTAAACGCATGACTGATTTCACTCAAGGCTGCGCAGAACAGTATTTTCAGACTCCAAATCATTTCAGAGTCAGAATGACTTGTGAATCAGGGAGCGCACATCTACCGTGAGTCAAGCCTTTTCTTGGGATGGCTGTCGAAACTTGGATGCAGAGCTGAATTTGACTCATTCAGGAACAAGACAAAAAATTGCGTCCATATGGTGAAAGAGGTTTTGCAAAGTTGGACATGTTCCTGGATCAGCATGCTTACTGGTCCTGGTTCAACAATGCTATCAATCAATCAGATTTTAGGATTAAGTTTAGGATTGGGGTAACCTGCATGAATGATTTTTAGAGAAAAATATATGAAACCGGGCCAGAAAGATCCTAAGAAACAATTTTTTTTACGAGATAGATATTTAAAAAAAAAAGAATCATCTGCTAAGCTGTCTATGGAAAGTTATGTAAAATGTCAGTTTCAGTGTCAGGACCTGTATGCTAAACCTGGTAATTTTCATACAATACATGCAAAGATTCCAGGAACAGATGTGATGCAATTACAGCAAAGCACTGTTTGCATGGAACAAACTCCACTCGTAGAAATTACATCAATAACACGTAACCAGAAGTTCATCTACCTAGAAAAATATTCCTACCTCAAAAAGGATGATTTACACAACTTTACAGCTTGAACAATAAACTGTTTTTTGCTGAATAATTCATAGTTCCTACCAAAAATACTTACTTCACATTTCTGCTTTTAAACTCTTCAGAGTACTTTAGTGCCACTGCAGCCACGTATTTATTTTTTTGCTCTCCACTTTTGCGCCCATCTATCTATTGATTGAAAAACGCTTTTCATCTTTTTCACATACAGTTCAGGTCAAAAGTACATGCGCCTTGCAGAATCTGCCAATTTTTTATTATTTTACTAAAATAAGAGTCGAGGGATCATAAGAATAAACAAATATCAATGCATTAAAAGCTGGGGGTGAAAACTTTTTGAATTTGAAGGTCAGGGTAAATTTACCTTATTTTGTCTTCTGGGAAACATGTAAGTATTGTCTGTAACTTTTGAAAGGAAGTACTAATTGAAAAAATATGATATTTAAGCAAAATACGAAAAATGTACACATCTTCTTTCTATTCAAAACTTTACACCCCTGGCTCTTAATGCATTGTTTTTCCTTCTGGAGAATCAGTTAGCGTTTGAACCTTTTGTAATATTTGCGTGTGAGTCCCTCAGTTATCGTCAGTGTAAAAAATGTCAGATCTTAAAATCATACAGTCATTGTTGAAAAGGGTTTAAATACACAAAAATGCTGAAAAACCAAAGAATATGTAGAAGGATTTATCTGAAGAACAGTAGGCAGTTTAACTGTTCAGGACAAACAAGGGACTCATGAACACCTGTCAGAAAACAGCTGTGGATCATTTAGGTAACAACACAGTATTAAGAATTACGTGCATGTAAACTTTTGAACGAGGTCATTTTTATAAATTCAACTATTATTTTCTCTTGTGGACTATATGTGTTTTATGTGAAACATCTCATTCAGGTCAGTACTAAATAAAAAATAACATGCATTTTGTATATTATATTACTTTGTATATTGTGTATTGTATAGTTATATTTTGGTAAAATAATTAACATTTTGCAGATTCTGCAAGGTGTATGTAAACTTTTGACCTCAACTGTTTTAATGATAGCTTTGTTTAGGAAACAGATTCCTGATTGAACCCTAAGTCTTTATTCACTGATAATCTTTTATTGTACAAAGCTTTGGTCATCCTTCACATTCATTGTATGTTAAAAAACAGCTTGGACATTCTGATTTAAATAGCTCTTTATTTTCAAAAGATTGGAGTAAATGATGACAGAATTCTCATTTTTGAGTGAAATATCCTCTTAAGAATGAACTAAACATGAAAAATAAGCCTGAATGTGCCAATAGCAGTTATAACCACCGTAAGTTTATCTCTCCCTGTTGCTCACGCAGTCCTGGCTACAGAACATTTCTAAATATTTGTTTATTCTTCCTCTGCTATTCTCGCTGCGTGGAAGCAGTGTGGGAGTGACTGATAGCAGATGAGTGAGTCAGGAGAGAAACTCATACCCTGATTCTCATTCTCTCGCCTCTGTGTGTGTGTTTGTCTTCTTATGTGTGCATATGAGAGAGAGAAAGTGCTGGATTGTGTAAGATTGGGTGGATTGGTCTTCATGCTGCTTATTTTGAGGAAACACACACACATACACTCTGGTGTATTTGATCTCCAGGGATCATCTTCACACATCACTTGACATACAAAAACCAAAGTGGGCTTCAGCTACAGAAGGACATGGGTGAACCTGCTCAACTCATGTGTGTGTGTTTGTGTAGGTGCACTACACATATGTGTATGCAATATCCCAAGGGAAAAGGCTGAGGTAGTGATTTAAGGGGCCAGTGTTTTTGAATTTTGCTCTATTGTACTATCATACCCACATATATGCCTAAAGAAGAGCTGCAGTTCCTAGCACATTGTGCATGTGTCACATCTAGTGTCAGTAATGAATCAAAATGTCATATGCACAAGTACACTAAGACTTACTTGGGGAACTATGCTAAAAAATAGGTAGTTAAATCTATACAAGAAGCAACACAAATAGCACTTCTCATGATTTGAAATCTGTGTGATAATCTAATAAGCAAAACACAAGGTTTTGGAACAGACTTTGCACTGAGAATATACCTAGAATGCATTAAAATGCATTACTATGTAGTTAGTTACAAAGTTTACTTTGCAATTAATGTAAGCATTTGCAAATCAATGGCTTTAATTAAAGCATTAAATTCCCACTGTGCACTTCAATAGCAGCCAGTCTGACTTGTTGTCACAAGTACATTGTGTACAAGCAATTGAGATTGGCTTAGAAATGAAAGAATGAGGTACAATTCCCTGACCCATGTGTTACACAGGCCTATAAATGATCGTTGCTTTTAGAAGAGCTTGAATGTTCCTGGAATCAGGCTTTCATTAGAGCATGAGCAAAATTACAGCTGTATCTGGGCTCTGCTGAAGTAATTGTCAGAAGAAGCGGGTGGCAGTCTTTAAGGTCATTGTGAATAAATGAATTTCCTGTTACTGTTATAAGAAGTTGTCAAATGGATGAGGGCTTGTTCTAGCAAGTTTGATCAGGCTTCCTGTTGCCATCCCTCTTTACTGTCTTCTGCCTGGTATTCTTGGATTTAGATGATTGTTCTGAAGCCTACTGTGACTAGTGATTACAAAACTCATTTATGCAGATATTTTTTCATAACTTTTGCGAAGATGCATGCATGTAGTGCATGATAGTGGTTCTGCTACCCAACCTGTGCCGGCTTCAGGTCAATATGATGAGCAGTTTCATTATCATGTTCTCTTGTTCTGACGTCACAATGACAGCAACGGGTGCACATAATGGCACTTTTCTCCTCATATCTGCCCTCTATTAACTATTTAAACTCGGCTAATCATTAATCTGTCTAGCTGCTTATTAAGTCAAATATTTATTAGGCCCAATGAGGAAATCCATATTTCACATAAGACTTCTTCTCATCTTTTTTTTCCTGTGCATTAAATATTCATGCTATTATACATGACAAGCTGACATGTGATGTGAAATCAGTGATAGCCTTTCTCAGGAGACTTTTGTTCAACTTTTGAAGAATCTCCCTGTGCTGCTAGATCTCTGATCTTCTGTTACTTGCCCTTATTTTCTTCATTAGCTCCTTGGCTGAGAGATGTCACAAAATGGCAGTAATCTGTCTCACTTTTAGCTGCTGTTTTAGGCTTCAGGAGCCTACAAAACGGTGCTTTCTGTGTCCTTCATTCACTACCATTCAAAAGTCTTTTTTTTTGAGAGAGAGAGAAGTCTCACCAAGAAATACTTTTTTTTACAATTTAAAATGACTGTTTTCTAATTGAATGTATTTTAAAATGAATTTTTAGCATCAATATTCTGTATTATAACGATATGCTGAAACATTTCTTCTTATTATCAGTGTTAAAAGCAATTGCTGCTTAATATTTTTGTGAAATAAAAAATCCTTAGTAGCATTATAAATGTCTTAAGTGTCACTTCTAAAACTACTTCTTTCAAAAAAATAGAAGCAGCAATTAGGCAGCAGAGATGGCAAGAACACGTTTGGTTAATACTTCGTTTCTGTTTCTATTACTTAGATTAATATTTGCTGACTGGAAGGATTAATTACTGTTAACTTCTATTTCCTTCTTTCATTACAATTTGTATATTGATTGCACTTGTGTGTAATGTGTATATTAGAAAAAAATAGCTGTCAGCTTTAGTTTTTTAATATCTGTATTGCTTCGTACTGCACTTAAATGACGAACTGTCCCGTAGTAGTTTTGATTTGCGCTATTTGTGTACCTCAGCTGTTTTCACTTAAGAGTTGATATGTTGTGTAAAAATCTGTGACTCTACCTGCGCGACTCCACTGAGCAGGACACCAACAAGGTATCTTTTTCCTTATTTTCTTTCCTCCTTTCTGCTCTTATTCTCCTTCCACAATGTCTCTCACATCTATCATGTGCTTCCAACATATTCCTGTGGTCTCTCTCCACAACTCTGATGTCACACACAGACGGTGATGCATTTTTCTGACCTGCATGTCAGCATCTCTTACCTCGTTGGCCAGCAAGAGCAAATCTTAAAATGTCAGCCCTGTTATTGTGATGTTGTGTAGGCACAAATGCACCTGTATGACCTTGAGCACAAAATGTATAATGCCATCAAATCTGTTTCAGAAGACAATTACTTCCAAATATATATTAAAAGTTTATTATTTTATGTTTGAATTTGTTTGAGATGGCACAAAATTTACTTGCTGAAAATGGCAAATGTTTCATAGAATGACCCTGCTTGCCTTCAAAGCATGAGCAACTCGCTTCCCACGTTCAGTCAAAAATAAACAAATCATTTGTGAATAATGCACTGTGCTAATGCAAAGAGGAAATATTCAGCCTGTGTAGTCAGTTGAATAAATGCGCTCTGACTGAAACCTTGACGTGTCAAAGCTTCGCACTTAAAATTGCATTCCGATGAGATACTGGTTGAATGAAATAGAGAGAGAAAAACAGAGGGGAAAGAGAATTGTGGGTAATTAGAGGTCTGGAGAGGCTTTATCACTGGCCTGAAGTAGAGGCCACACAATGCAGTGTTCCATGGAGCACTGGAGCATGGGAACTGCCTCGGTCTCTATAGTTCCTCAGAGAAGACCACTTCTCCACCCTGGTATCCTCAACCCAACACAATACCCACAGCTTCTCACGGGCTCCATCCCCTCCAGCCATTCCCAAATCCTACCACACAACCGGCACAAACAGCCGCGAATACCAATGCCCAGATTAGATGGATTCATTCACCGTACTCTCCATGCACACATTTGAAGAGCCCTGGGAGAAACTCTCACAAATGTATGAATGTGTGTCACATAGTGAGAAAACTTTCCTCTCTAGCATGTGCGTGTGTGTGTGTGCGTGTGTGTGTTTTAACAGATGGATGATTCATCACCGTCCTCTCTCACCACAGAGAGGGTGCACTGAATTTATGCCTAAAAGGATTGTTTTATTTCCACAGTATTGTAGATTCTCAGTTTTGCACAGCATGGGAAGGAATATGTTTGAATGTAAAACATAAAAACTAAAATCTGAAACATGTAGCCTATTTTTAACTAGCATCCCTGAATGGAATTGTAAAAATAATGATTATTTTCAAACTGGTTTCCCCATCTACCATTGGTCGAGCATACAGATAGTCCCACCCCCAAGGTTACTAATCTGAAAGCACAAACACAATTTTTTTGAAACTGCTCCAGTGGCTTAATTTATGCACTACCAATCAAAAGGTTACGGTCAGTAAGTTTTTTTTAAGGAAATAGTCCTTTTATTTAGAAAGTGTGCATTAAATTGATAAAAAAAGTAACAGTAAAGACATATTTAATGTTACAAAAGAGATTTTTTAAAGATTTATATTATGCTTTTAAGATTTCTTTTTCAAATAAATGCTGGTTCTGTGTGCCTTTTATTCATTAACGAATAAAAAAATGTATTATGGTTTCCAAAAATATTGTTTTTAACATTGAAAATGATAATTCTAATGGGGTTGTCAGCATGATTTCTGAAGGAACATGTGACTTGAAGACTGGAGTAATGATGCTGAAAATTCAGCTTTGCCATCACAAGAATAAATTACATTTTAAAATATATATATAAAAAAACAGGTTATTTAAATTTTAATAATATTTCACAATGTTACTGTTTTTACTGATCAAATAAATGTACCATTGGTGAGCATAAAAACCTTTTTTCAAAAACATTTAAAATCTAACCTACCCTAAAATTTTGAATGTCAGTGTAGTTGTCACTGCATATTAAAGTTATATGAAATATTTAACCTTAAAAAAATAAATAATTAAACTCTTAGTCTTTAAAGAATGTGTGAAGCCTCTAGAGGCACAGAAATGGCACATTCTACCTTTATATGGCTTATGTTTGTGGTTAGACACGGATTAAATGTGCCCATAACTGTTACTGTGAGTGTTTTATTTTTTCTTTCATCTCACAATACCAGGAGACATTAATACAAATTATTCATGGCAAATTGTGCATTGGCTCTGTTCGTGAATTTGCTTGGATTGATCCCAGTGTTATTTTGGCTCCGTCCCCTTTAAATAACAGCGCCGCTGTTGTGGAATCTGCTCAAGTGATATGATACGAGATCACATCGCAATTTCCCTGACCACTATTTGAACACTGAACTCAATTAAAATGCCAATCTGCCATCCATTAGAATATTAAAAAGAGATAAAATCCATAGTCCTATCAATTAAGAGTGTTGAAAATATATTTAATAAGAAGACACAATTTATTTTCATTGAACACTGAGCAACAAAGACATCTCTGTAAAGATGTTACACACTGAGAAATTGAGTTATTTCATAATAATGAAATGTCTTCAAGGTAGCATCATTGTAATGGATGAAGATTGTGTGCAGGATAATTTGGTGACGTGCTCAAATTCACTGCTGATGCTGTCAGTCCCTTTTTTCTTTGGACAAATCAGCTGATCTCATCTGATCATCACCATAATGAACTATTGTCATACAGTCAATCGCTTGTGTTGAATGGAGGTGAAGAGATGAAAAGAAGAAGGGAAAGATTTGAAAAACATGCACTGTTGTATTTTGCATTAATTAAAAGGATTGTTCACTCAAAAATCATTTTCTTACTTTTATAGATTTTTTTTCAAAATATTATTTTTGTATGTGTTCCACAGGTAAAAGAACAACAAAATTTTGGAATGACATGAGGGTGAGTGAATGCTGACAGAATTTTCATTTTGCAGTAAAGTATCCCTTTAATTTAATCCAGTTCAATGATATGTATACTCATTTCCATCTACTTTGCTCCTAGCATGCATTGAACATGTTACAGCTTGATCTATATGCAGTTAACAAGTCTCCTCCAGAAAGAACCTTATGAAATACGGCACAAATGGCCTTGTACTGTTTCTTTATTGAGAAGGATCAATATGAAAATCAAAAGGCATCATAATTTACCGATTTACACTTATTCTCAGAATGTAGCAATTATTTATCATCCCTTGAGTTTAATCGATAAGCCCTATTCTCCGAACTTCATCAGTATTGATTTTTCACGCTGTGTAATCTAGTTACACTTAGGCATTCCTCTCCCCTCTCTCTCTCTCTTTCTCTCTCTCTCTCACTCACACACACACACACACACAAATTCAACTACCTGACACAGTCCAATATTAGTTTTCTCACCTGCATTTAGAGGCCCAGACTGATAAAAAATAACACAATTTTTCTGGTTGTACAGTATTTTCAGATTTCTTTCTTTTCTGATAACGTACTACACCATCTTCAGAACTTGTTTTGGTTTCCACATAGGAAATAACAATCCAGGCTCATAAAAAAAATGTGCATGTGCAACATTTTTTGTAAAACTTATCACTAACTGCATTAGTTCTTGCACATTTTGCGGCAATTTCAAAGTAAAATGTTCAGTGAGTGCTGCTAAAATAATACATTTGCTGAAGCAACCATGCCATTTTAAATTGCTTTTACATGGTTTTGAGCTCTTTTGTTGAACAGTATTTTATTAGCGTTGTGTCTAAGCATTCTGTATTTTAAGTGCTATGCTTACCAGGTGAGCTACAGATCAAGTTTACTATATTAAAACACATACGTATGATGCTGTTTATGTGATTCAAACATCAAAATGTATTCGTTTACAAACCATGCGCTATGGAAAAAATGTGGAAGGAACTGTGTGGAAGTAAGTCTTCATTATTTGATAATCTGCCACATAATCATGAAAAAAAAGAGTGAATGATTATAGAATGTTAAGTTTTTAGTTGAACTATCTCTTTAAACCTTACACAAATAACTGTAATTGACTTCCGAAAGCTTTAGGATTCAACACCCGTTATGATTTGATTGACTCATGCCCTTCAAAACTGAACACAACAGCCATACTTTGCATTTATTTACACACTTAACCTTTCACAACACCAAAGGAGGCACTTCACATTATAGATCACAGAAGTGAGCGAGTGGCGGAAGAGGAAGATGCTAATATCGAGCGATGCTCTCTGATAGGGTCAAGTGCATCTGCTCTGAGCAAACCCAAGCATTACCCAACACCCTTTTTCATGCAAATAAAGGTTAAACAAGAAGCAACACATAAGAGAACAATCACAAGAAGGTCAGTCAGTTGTTTTTGCTGTATTTTGTTTTAAAACAAACAATAAGAACCTAAAACATAATTTTAGTCAAAACAGCCTCAAGAAAGTGCTCTGATCTCTGAAGACATCTAACAGATAAAAGACATCTAAGAGATCCTGCGATGTCTAAACTCAGATAATAATGTTTTAGTCATTTTAAGATAAAAATGAATAGACTGAATGGTTTGGATTAACTTTAAATAGAGCAGTGCAAATGTATGTAAATATATAAGCTTCCTTTGTCTCGTGGCCCATTTAAACGCATGAAATGAATATACAAATCCCTTTTTAACTCATTTTCATTCATTCCCTTAAACAAAATAGTAGATCACACAACACTAAACCGCAGTAAACGCAGACATTGTTAGTGTAAGTCTTTGTGAGTTTTTAAGGCAAAGTTGTTTTAGTATTTTTATCACTTCTTTATTCAAGGAATATCTTAAATTCCTTGTACATTTAATAATTTATAATATCCAAGGTCACTCACAAAAGACACATATTCATTTCAGCTGATAGAACAGTAAAACACGCTAATACATCCAGAAGCGACCCACCTGCTGTTTAACACCAAGCCCCAAGGCTTGGCAATTTATACTTTTGACAGCTAAGAATTACATCTGGGGACACGTTTGCAGAGCGATTATGAGGGGTAAATGGTATAGGTGGGGAATAATGGCCTTTATTCATTGCTTCTTTTAACCAAACAATCCATTAAACAATATGCAAATGAGGCTGTTTGTTTGGCTATATAAGGAGAGATGAACAATAATTGGCCTGCGCTTTAGGTCTGTTGACGTAATGAGCTGCTCTGAGACTTTTGGCAAAATTCGAATGTTCATTTGTTCGCGCTTCCATCACTGTCAGTTAGCTCATGGATTTTTTATGACATTAAAGCACTATTCATATGGGTTTCATTTTCAAATTTATGTCTGAGTTACAGTTATCAGCATAGGATGTCTGTCATTACATGTACTGATTTGGACCAGATTGAGATCTCTCTACATTCTCAGAAAAAAAGGTACAAAAGGCAGTACTAGGGTGGAACCTTTTTAGAAAGTACACTTTTTATCCTATTTGCCCCTAAAGGGTGCATCTTAGTACCTTAAAAGTATGTATTATTACCTAAAGTATATAAATTAATTCCTAAAATGTGCCCCAGTGACAGCTTTTGTACCTTTTTTTCAGTATATTTGTTGTCTTACATTTAAGTAATGTACTATAAGTTGCTTTCAGTGCAATTTTGTGTGAGAATTTTTATTTTATTTTTTTTTATTTGGACTTGTTTGAAATCATAAATTACATTGTTGAAACAAATTCAACTAACCAAACTAGTCTACTTAGTGCTTTGCTGTTATTTATGAATGTGAAAAACTAGCAAAATGTAACATGCACAGACACCTGGGTGACCAATTTTCAGAACCACAGGACACTAAATAATCAGTTTATTTCTATTCAGCAAAACAGTTTTTGTCAAGAGCCGTGTTTCTTTATGCTATTATTCTTCAAATGAAGTAATTCCCTGTCTTTTCTTCCATGGGTCGTCCTTGTAATTTGTTTTCATGGTTGTTTAATTTACACCAGCTCATTGTTCAGCCCTCCTGAACTCTTCTTTTTCCCCTGTTCTGATAAAACACGAGCCAGCTTGCAGGCGTGAAGTCGGACTAATGTGATTCTGTTTTTAATGAACTAATTAGAAGCAGGTTTGCAGAGAGATGTTCCGTTTCAAGAGAAGCAAAACACTGGCACTATTCTGCTGTTAGGTTTGACTCTGCCCTGAAAACAACCAAGGCGTTGATATGTGGTAGTTAATGGGTTTCGAGTTGTTGTTAGCACATTGATAAGTGGTTGCAATGATAGGTGATTTGTGGTTACTAAGATTGTGCATTGTGCCTGAGCACTATGTATTACAAGTGTACCGGGTGAGCTACCGAGCAAGTTTACTATGTTGAAAAAGCCATACGTATGGAGCTGTTTATGTGATTCATACATGAAAATGTGTTAGTTTTCAGACCATGCACTATGGAAAAAGTGGTTTGAGGTAAAAACATAATGCTGTCCAAGTCTTCATTATTTAATAAAATGCAACTAGCAACTATGTACCTGTAGCAATGGCCAAAAAAGTAAAAAAAAAAAAAAAATCTATTCTGCTCATAGAAATGGCTAATTAGTGTGATTTTTCACTTATTTTATCATCTACCAGACCAAAATCATAATTCTGATCACTGATAGGTTAATAGCGCAAAATCTGCATGATTTTTACGTACTATATATGGAGCATGCATAAATTAAAACAAATAAATAATTTATGTATTTTCTACGTATATTGCCCTATTTTTACTCAAAATGTGTTTTAAAATTTTAGAATTTTCATGCTTCCTGCATTATATATTTAGCACTTAAAATAATATTTGAACTTTTTTTAAATTAATTTCTTTATTTATTATTATAGGATGTCTGCTGAAGAAACAGTGCAGGACAAGTTACCCACTGAAAATGTAATGCTTAATTTGTTCAAATCGTATTAATAGTCATTCCAGCTGTTGCAAACACCACAAACTACTTTTCATTTGGAAAAAATCCTGGCAGAACATCAATGAAATGGCTTCATACACTCAATCTCAACTTGAAGTGTGTGTATTGCTCTTCCATTGTGTCCACACATTATTCCTGACCTGGGCAACCTGGTTGTTTTAATGCGGGCTCGCATTAATTCATTACCTGGGCTAATCAAAGCCGTGACAGTGAAACACAAGCCTGTGATGTGCTAAACAGGAGAGTTCCTCATCTGGACATTAATTAATACGGACACTTACCTTCTGTAAACGAATTCTGCGCTCTGTGTTTCCTATTTTTCTCCATTCAAATAGAAAGGCCCTCAAGGGTTGTGTTTTGTCTTGTCCACGAAGCCGGGACGCTAATGTTGTTGTTGGGATACGCGCAGCATCTTTGTTTAGAAGAGTAGCCACTCATAGCCGTGAAATAAATAGCTTTTTTTGCCATCTGATGACACAGATAGAGCTGGAAATTGTGCAGGTGTGGGACTGTAGAGGTGTCCTCAATAGCAGCAATTGTGGCGATATTAGCATTATGAGCTCCTGTTGTTTTTGCTTTTGCATTATCTCTGTCCACACCAAAGCACATTATTACTACAAAACGTCTGATGCACCTGTGAAAATGATACCTGCATATCCAGTGCTTTGGTCATCCGAAAGCTCAGATCTGTCTAATGTATTCCAGCATTTCCCCATGAAAAGGGATGTTTTGATCATTTCTGCGTTTCATTCGGTGGAGGAGAATGTGCATATTGACTGGAGCTGGACCCAATTACGGTATTACACTAGGAGTAATTTTGTCAAGAGTGTTTTTGTGAGATGTACCCCATGTACATTTATATTCTCAACAGACGCCGCATTGAATTACAGGAGAGCCTGGGTATTATGTAAGTGACCTACTTACTCCAGCAGGTAGCTCTATAAGTACTAAAAGTATACATCTAGAGAAATAAGATGACTATTACAAAATGCGAACAGTGCCTGTACTGTAGTACTGCCAGATATAGCATACACTCTTAGAGAAAAAAGGTACAAAAGCTGTCACTGGTACAGTATCCTTTTAAAAAGTTACGTTTTTGTACCTTATTTACACCTAAAGGGTGTGAATTAGTAACTTAAAGGTACATATTACCTAAAGTGTACATATTAGTGCCTTTTAAAAGGGCGCCGCCTCAGTAACAGCTGTTGTACCTTTTTATAACATTGTAGGGTGATGTTTTTTTGTTGTTTTTTTTTATGTTTAAATACTTTCCTATGGCAGTTTAATGCTCCCAATATGATTTCAAAGAAAGACTATAAAAATGTAAGTGGGGGAAAATGTTTAGTAAATAAAGTGAATCTGAAAATGTTATATATTATATATATATTGTTTTTTGTCACAATACATACATAATATAACGTTTTATTATATAATATTTGTCACAATACATGGCTATTTTGAAATATTATATTATATTATATTATATTATATTACATGGTTATTTTTTAATCAGCTGTTAATTTTAAGAGACCTCCTAAACTGGCTAATTGTATATTTTATTATTTTAATTTTACTATATTATATTATATTGTATTATATTATACTATATTATATTATATTATATTACAGTACATGGTTATGTTTTAATCAACTGTTAATTTTAAGAGACCTCCTAAACTGGCTAATTGTATACTTTAATTTTTACTATATTATATTATATTAATTATATTAATTACATTAATACAATATATATTGTTATTATTATATTAAAAACATTAATTACATTAATTATATTATATTATATTAATTATATTATATTATATAATATTATACTATATTATTAAGAAGTAAATCTAAAAAAGATTTTGTTATTCCATTTGGAGATGCTAATGGTGCTGAAATCACACACTTAGCTTTCAAATGAAAATCAGATAGTGCAAGTACAGCAAAATAAGTTTAGTATTTTTTTGACAGGTCTCTTGAGCTGAGTGAAGTTTGAGATGGTACAGTACAATTCATTGAGCCACATTTGACTTTGGCTCTTGAATTGGAGGTCTGCAGCTTCTCTTCTTTCACAAGACAATGAGAACATGTCCTGAAACACCTCAGGCGGTTGCGCCTTGGCTCTGTGTTTTTTACGGGCATTAGATAAAGCAGCCTGGCCTTGTCAATCTCACACTCTCCCCTTCTGCCTTCTGCTAATCTAAATGGGATCTGCTGTAGAGGTGATGGTGAAGGGGAACATCTTGATTGATTGATCACTGATATCTTGAAACTCCATTAAAAAAGCACTAACTCATTCAGACAAAAATAATTCTTGTTGGAAACAGCAGTGTATATCTTGCATCATCTTGAAATCTCTTATGCCGAAGCGCTATTTGGATACATCACAAGTGTTTTTAAATTCACTTTATCGCGGTGCCGATTGTGCTAATTAGTGGCGTGCCATGTAAGCAGAGTTTGTCCCAGCTCTCCAAACACATTCATCCATTTTAAACTAATGCTTGGTGATGTTTACCCAGTTCAGCCGTTAATGAATTATAGATGTGCCCCTTTAGTGATCCAGTGTAAAGAGGATCTGAAACCAAACTTGTGTGCAGAGAGGTGGATTAAACCCTTTTAGATGGATTCGAGTGGCCTGGTGGCTGATCAGAGCCTCGGGCGGATTAGTAATGTCAGACAGGTGAGAACTTATAGGATGGGTCTGACACAATTAAAATCTTAAAAATAACAGTTCCAAAAGGGGGTTTTCACAGCAATGCCTCAAAAGAGCCGTTTTGGATTGCGAAAGAACCTTTCAGTGAACAGTTCTTAAAATAACAATTTTCTGTGTGCACGCTCTTAAAAATAAAGCTTCTTTATTGCTATTGATGGTTTCATGAGGAACCTTCCACATCCATGGAGCCACTAAGCTTCTTTATAGTGGAAAAAGTTTTTTTAGATGTTCTTCACACTAAGAAAAAATAGTTCTTTTAAGAGATGTTCAACGAAAAGTTCTATAGAATCACTGTGAAAACACAGTTTTGCAACCTTTATTTTTAAAAGTGAAGAACATTTCCACTGACATTAAACGTTATTTTTGGAACCATTGATGGGTGTTATTTTTAAAAGTGTACAATCACCGCTCGCAAAAGCACAGTTTGGTTTGAATGATGCACTTTAGCATTCATTAAGTTATGGAAGCCTGTTTCCGCAACTGAACAAAAAGTAAATAAATGCCATTATGACTTTTTATCTCACAATTCTGACTTTTTTTCTCGCAATTGCGAGTTTACATCTCGCAATTCTGACTTTTTTCAATCAGAATTGCTTGATATAAACTCGCAATTCAGTTTTTTGTTTTTAGAATCGCTATAAACTCACAATTCTGAGAAATAAAGTCAGAACTGTGTGATATAAACACGCAGTTGCGAGTTATAAAGTCAGAATTGCAAGATATAAACTCGCAATTCTGACATTTTTCCTCAGAATTGTATGATATAAACTCAAAATTGCGAGTTATAAAGTCAGATTTGTGAGACAAACTTCCAATTCTGAAAAATAAACTTGCAATTTTTAGAAATAAAGATTTTTCCTAAGAATTGTGAATTTGTATCTCGCAGTCCTTACTTTATAACACATAACTGCAAGTTATTAAGTCAGAATTGTGAGATATACAGTAAAGTCACAACTCTGTGAACATATCAGTCTTTTTTCCCCTTAAAATTGGACTTTGTAACTCGCAATTGCAAAAAGTCGGAATTGCGAGAAAAAAGTAAGAATTGCGAGATACTTGGAACTGTGAGAAAAACACTAAGAATTATGAGAAACAATTTTGCAATTGTGAGAAAAGTCTGAATTGCAAGAAAAAAGGTAAAAATTGTGATATAAACTCACAATTGCAAGAAAAAAAGTCAGAATTGTGGAAAAAAAGTACAAATTGTGAAATATAAACTCGCAATTTGCAAGAAAAAAAGACAGAATTGCAAAATACAAACTTGCAATTGCAAGAAAAAAGTCAGAACTGCGAGATACAAACTCGCAATTGCGAGAAAAAAGTAAGAATTGCCAGATACAAACTCGCAATTGTGAGAAAAAAGTAAGAATTGTGAAATGTAAATTCGCAATTGTGAGAAAAAAGTCAGAACTGCAAGATACAAACTTGCAATTGCAAGAAAAAAGTAAGAATTGTGATATATAAACTTGCAATTGTGAGAAAAGACAGAATTGTGAGATAAAAACTCGCAACTGTGAGGAACAAGGTCAGAATTCTGACTTTATAACTCGCAATTGCGAGTTTGTCGCAATTCTGATTTTATTTCTCAGAATTGAGTTTATATCTCACAATTCTGACTTTATAACACATAATTGCGAGTTTATCTCACAATTCTAAAAAAAAAAAGTCAGAACTGCAAGATGAGAAATCGCAATGACCTTTAATTTTTATTCAGTGGTGGAAACAGGCATCCCTAGTAACTTAAATATTGTTATGGGAAAATATTTTCTGAAAATATGACAGCAAAGCTACTCTACGTTCTTGACTTTTTTGCAGCATAATCGAATGTATTGCTTCTCATGTTTGTTGCAATAGTCTTTATGTCATTGAAAAGGGCAGTTATGAAACTCATAAAAGTAAACGTAGCATGGCTGCACAGATTTGAGTGCAATGAGATATAAAGCCATTTTTGAAGCGTCATGTCATATGAAACTACTGTAGCGTTAAAAAGAAAATTAAAATGTTGTGAAATCATTTGACAGTACTATGTCTATAAATGCTTTACAATATGATTTGCATGTAGCCTATCTGCAGTTAGCTTTGCTCCGACAGGCACCTTTTTTTTTTTTTTTGGTGTATCTGACTCAAGTCAGTTTTCAAATCTGATGTTTACAATCCAGATCCACATCACATCAATATATGATTTAAAATCAGATTGTAATCGAGTTTTTTTTGGTAATGAATTTTAGTCTAAACAGTCAGATCAGAAGTAGTTTTTCATCAGTGCAGTTTAATCTGGACGGCATTTGAGTGAACCAATTTTCATTCACTCTTTCATCTTACAGCAAGCTATACATAGTGAATAAAAAACAAGTCAGCAGTTTTGGACACAGCATGTGGATGAATGCATAAAATGCCTCATTTAAGTCATCCCATGCATCTTGAGAGTTCACCAACGCAGTGAGATGTCATCATATACATAAGCAGCAGCAAAATTTGTTTTCCTTCCTCTTTTTCCACACTGACAGCAGGTGCTTATATTATTACCATAGCAACTAATGTAGAAACAGCAGACACTGAGTAAACTTAAAAATGGGAATGGTAAAAAATTAGATTTCATCACCTGCCCCTTGTGTGCAATGTGAACAAAGCTTTTACTCATTTCCTCAGTAGTGAGAAATAATCTTTTTAGGCCTTTAGATAAAATCCAGTGATTGCTAAAAGAACCTAAGTGAACTAATTGGACTACTTACTTACTTAATTTATGACTGAACAAAGTTATTTGACACCAACTAGCCCTTAGAGAAAAAGCAATTGTCCTCTTCTTAAATTAACCAAATTAAAGGGTAATTAAAGTTAACTGGTCCAGTGCTGCCAGATTTGATTACAGCCACTACTGCTTTGTGTAAAACTCACTTAGAATTGTTTTTCCTTATAATATTATCAGAGTCAGGTTGCCTGTTTAAAAGTGCAATAGGCATTTGGTAATGCTCAAAGAAAACAAAGACAAATTGATATTTGTCTGTGGAAAGAGTTACTCAGTCAGTCTGGTACTCTACGATCCAATTGAGCCACTTGGAAGTCAATAAGCTCCGAATGGACAGCAGCAGCAGATCTTTCCAGGAGAGGCTAGTCTGCCAAAATATCTTCAAGGGGGCATCATAAAATCATCACAAAAAATGCTTTTCTGGTCTCAGCTGAGGTCCTGAATCTATTAGAGCTAGACTGAGGTAAAATGGACTTCACTGGAGACCACCATTTTGGCTCTTATGAGCCAAAGTGAATCAAAAACATATAGCACAACCACTGATTCCCGAATGAACGACTCTAATTTGGTTATTTTCAATGAATCAAAAAAGCACAAGTATAGCTGGTTTCCTTAAAGGGATAGTTTACCCAAAAATTAAAATTCTGTCATTAATTACTCACCCTCAAGTCGTTCCAAACCTGCAAGACATTTGTTCTTCTTCCGAACACAAATTAAGATATTTTTGATGAAATCTGAGAGCTTTCTGACCCTTTATCAGGGCTCTATGCTTACTTTTCTCTTTAGGAGCACTTGTACTCCTAATTTAAACAATTTAGGAGGACAGTCAAAATTCCAGGAGCACCTTCTTAATCAGTAATCAAAAAATCTGATACAAAAATTAGCCTTCCCATTACGAGGTGATATTTGACTCCTTAAAGTGATTTACAGGGGAATTTTGAAAAGATACTTTAAAAATGAAACTAAAGCTGCCAGTAGGTGACAGCAAGTCACTGATTTAATTACTGAATCATTCATTTGATTCGTTCAAATGGCTGATTCATTCAGGAATGAAGCAAGTGACTCTTTATGCATGGGAAATCGAATTATTAATTAAAAACGCATATTCATTCATAAACTAAACACCGCTGTGTTTGAATGGAGATGCGCAGCAGCTCAGTTGTGATTTCTTTCAGACTATTTTTGATGACGAAATCAGGCAATAGTGCTGTAGTCAGACAATGTAAGTCACTTAATATTAACTTCTTGTTTATTTAACCGTTGTGTTAAATCAATATCTCATTTACAAACTCCCTTAAAAATCATTAAAAGCTGTCACTCATCTTAGTTCATCACGATCTCACAAAGTTCCATTATAATCAGCAAAGCTCTCTACACTGCACAGTGAATCTCTTATTTACAATTTCACTATACTCTGTTTATGAAAAGATTCATGAGATATGTCTGTGATACATTACTCAAAGCTGCAAAAACAAACCTTTGAAAACCTTTGAAGCGCCCCTCAGTGCAAACACACATATGGTGATCGGGTCACTCACACATGGTGCTCCTAAACGTTTTTTTCATAGTCGTACACAGTACTGTTAAAGCCCTGTTTATAGACAGCTATGCAACGGACACTTTCAAGGCCTAGAAAGGTAGTAAGGACATTATTAAAATAGTTCAACCTATATTTTATGATGTTTATAGTTTTCATCTTGGCAAGCAGTGATTAAGTATTTATACATAACTTGGCATAATTTGTATATGATACATCAGTGCTCACATTTTTTGCCCCGCAAAATTACTCAGCAAGTAAACTAAAGCATGACTCTCGAGCTCTGGTTTCAGACCTGTACAGAATGTCTCGGCTGGCTTATTCTCCTTAAGCTGTTCTCTCTGATACTCGCTGACAGATCCTGTCAGTCATCTGATGCTTCTCCTAAGTGCATGCTGGATGTCTCTCGGGTCTTCTACTGATGAAAAGATGCGCTTTTTCTGCTCTCTCTTTTTTTTCTTCTTGAAATCTTGTACATTTTCACACTGAAATGTTCCTCAGGTGAAGCTGATAAGAACGGGTGCCGGTCAGTCACCGTTGGTGCACGGGTCTGTATGGTGTGGTAGCCAGTGCTCTTGACCTTCTCCAGACCCTTGGGTTTCCTTTATTATACACCTCATTGCTCCGTGGACAGCTTTAGCTCACCTTTAATGTTCCACATCAGAGATCTATGTCTCAACTGCAAGAGAGGAGAGCCCTAATCGAGAGGAGGACCTTTCAGTCCACCCGATTTAAGAAAAAACATCCCTGCAGACTTCAGCTTTGTCGATGCCTGGTTTTGTGTATCCAGTTCCCTAAAAAAAATTAAGTCATATGCTCGGCTGTTTATTTCATTAATCTAGCAGTGACAAATTCAAGCATATACTGTAATACCAAAAATTTGATTGCAGTTCAGTGAGCTCTTAAACTCATTGTCATTACAGCTCAACTTATTTGCATATTTGTTTCATTTTGACTGTAGTGTTTAACTCAATATCTATGACAAGAGCATTATCAGACTCTAAACAAGAAAGCACAATTTGTTGATGAAGTGTATAATGAACTTTGTAAATGACGACATTTTGTGATGCCAGAACAGTATTATATGTCTTTTCTATGATAATCTTAGACTTTTGAACTGTTTTTGTTTCTCAGAAGTAATAAATTAAAGTTTGGTTGAATTATTCAGTTTAAGGTGGCTAAGCTAGGTCAGTCTTGGCCCCAGCACCGGGTTGTCCTGCTGATTTATTATCTACAGTACATCAGCTTGGACCAACTGATGACTAGTTTGGTCCAGCTACCATGTAAAAACGATTAGAGTAACATATGTATCATGTCTATGCTATAGAGCTGCTTTATTTAGACAGGAAATGTCCAGTAATTGATGTATGACCTGGTTTATGACATGTTAGCTCATAATAGTATGATGATTAATGATCACAATCCATCAGAACACTGAAGAGTGTTATAATTTGTCTGAAAACTTCTGTCTTACTTAAACAGTGTTGGGGGTAACACAAGTAACATATATGTAATCAGATTGCTTTTTTCAAGTAGTAAAGTAACACACTACTTTTAAATTGTGTTACAACAAAAGTTACTTTGCTTATTAATTTAATGTGAAAGACCTGTACAGTTGCCGAAAATATAACTTTTGGGGGTTTTGTTATTAAAAACAAATAAGCAAGACAAAATGTAACACAAAAGTAACGTAACACATTGCTTTTCATAACTGAGTAATGCAATTAGTAACTTTTTATGGAGTAACACAATATTTTAATGCATTACATTTAAAAGTAAATTTCCCCAATACTAATTGGAACAGTGTTGAAACAGACCATCACAAATAATTAAATGCAATTTTGCAACAGTATACGCTACTGTTAAGATGTCAGTAAGTTTTTTGGGGTTTTTTTGGAAAGAAACAACATTTTTATTAAAGGAGAAGTCCACTTCCAGAACAAAAATTGACAGATAATGTACTCACTCCCTGTCATCCAAGACGTTTATGTCTTTCTTTCTTCAGCCGTACAGAAATAATGTTTTTTGAGGAAAACATTTCAGGATTTTTCTCCATGTAACGGACTGATATGGTGCCCCGATTTTGAACTTCCAAAATGCAGTTTAAATGCGGCTTTAAATGATCCCAAATGCGGTTGTAAACGATCCCAAATGAGGAAGAAGGGTCTTATCTAGCGAAGTGATCAGTTATTTTCATAAAAATAATACAATTTATATACTTTTTAATGTCAAATGCTCGTCTTGTCTCACTCTGCCTGAACTGTTTTCTTTTCCAGTTCGTAGCAGTTAGGGTATGTTGAAAAACTCCCATCTCATGTTCTCCCTCAACTTCAAAATCGTCCTGTATCGCTGTTTTACCTTTTTTGTTAAGGGTGTTTGATCTTCTTTGCATGTTCACTTTGCAAAGATTGGGTCGGTACTTCTGCAGTGATGTAGGATGATTTTAAAAAAGATTTTTGAAGTTGAGGGACAAAATACGATTGGAGTTTTTCGACATACCCTAACTGTCTTTGAACCAAAATACACAGAGTTCAGGGAGAGCAAGACAAGACGAGCGGTTGAGATTAAAAAGTATTTAAATAGTAATTTTTTTAAGAAAATAACCGATTGTTTCATTAGATAAGACCCTTCTTCCTCGGTTAGGATTGTTTACAACCAGATTTGGGATCGTTTGAAACCACATTTAAACTGCATTTTGGAAGTTCAAAATCAGGGCACCATATCAGTCCATTATATGGAGAAAAATCCTGAAATGTATCCCTCAAAAAACGTAATTTCTTCACGGCTGAAGAAAGAAAGACATGAACATCCTGGATGACAAGGGGGTGAGTACATTATCTGTACATTTTTGTTTTGGAAGTGGACTTCTCCTTTAAGAAAGGATGCATTAAATTGATAAAAAGTGACTGTAAAGATGAGAATCCTGAATGAAGTAACAGTTTTCATGAAATATTAAGCAGCACAGCTATTTTTAACATTCATAATAATAATAATAAATGTTTTTGATCAGCAAATCAGCATATTAGAATGATTTCTGAAGGAAGACTGTATAATGCTAAGTAATAATGCTGAAAATTCAGCTTTGCATCACAGGAATAAATTAAAAAACACATTAAATGAAAAGAAGTTGTAGAATTTCACTATATTTCAGTCTGTGTTTTACTTAAATTAATGCAGCATTGGTAAGTATAAGAGACTTTAAAAAACGTGACAAAAAATCCAAAAATAATATTGACCATTATGTCATCATTTAAAAACAAACCCCCCCCCTTTTTTTTTTCCCAAGTTTTGTAGGTATTTTTCTGTTTTTTAGGGCTTATGTTTTTAAGAAAAGCATCTTTGTTGGCTGAGATTGGCGATAAGCTTGATTGTCCCACTTTACCTGAAGACCACTTTTGCTGAAAGCACTCTGTTAGTTGACTTTCTAACTGAAAGTGTGATAACATCACTAATTGTGGAGAGAACAGTTGCAATATCCGCTCTCACTGTCAGATGCACTATATCTCTACCAATACGTTAGCTAAGGTCAGTTAAATGTATAATAAATAATTCATAACCATTTTGATAAGTATATTTTGATCTTCTGATATCAAAAAGGTGTGAAAGATAAATCTTGCAATAAAGCTTATAATCTTCTTCTAAAGTATATAAATATAATGAATGTGGAGCTATCTGTTGCGTTGTACAGTGCAGGGTTCCATAATGAACAACAGCAACACCTAGTGGTCAAGCCTGGAGTTTATATGTATAATAGAAAGGAGTCTGCAGTCAATTCCTCTATTTAAACTCCTGTAACCATAGTGCTTTAAAATGTTCAAGAACTCTCGTTCTGTCTGTCAATCCAACTCTGTCCTCGAAAGAGCACCTCATTGAACAGCCGTCTATACGGTTAATGCGAAAACACTCTCTTTTACGACCCACACAGCGGGAAGCATTCCTCAAATTCACAGGGTTTCTGTGGATATCCATGGAGACAGTAACACACTGTTTGTGTAGATTCAAAAGCAGACTGAAAGCACATGGTGAAAGCTATAGACAGGGCTGTCTGACAGTCACCCAAAGAAATTTGTAATGAAATCCAAACCTGTTTCAGATTAATGTGCTTCCTGTATCTTTTTGTTCTTAATCGCAACAAGAAACAATTATGCATGTTTTTGTTGTGCACGATTCATCAGTGCGTGCATTTCGCCTTTGAATATTGTGTTTAACTGATACATAGCTAATAATATAAGAAAATTGACAAATGGGTTAAATGTCATTAAATGTTGACATTAAAGGGATTTTTTACTATAAAATGTGACCCTGGACCACAAAACCAGTCATAAGTGTCAATTTTTCAAAATATAGATTTATAAATCAGCTGAAAGCTGAATAAATATGCTTTCCATTGATTTATGGTTTGTTAGAATAGGTCAATATTTGGCCGAGATACAACTGTTTGAAAATCTGGAATATGAGGGTGCAAAAAAATAAAAATTTTGAGAAAATCACCTTTAAAGTTGTCCAAATTAAGTTTTTAGCAATGCATATTACTAATCAAAAATTAAGTTTTGATATATTTATGGTAGGAAATATCTTCATGGAACATGATCTTTACTTAATATCCTAATGATTTTTGGCATAAAAGAAAAATTGATCAGTTTGACCCATACAATGCATTTTTGGCTATTACTGCAAATATACCTGTGCTACTTAAGACTGGTTTTGTGGTCCAGGGTCACAAATTAGAATTCTGTCATCATCTACCTTCCCTTATATTGCTTGGGTGATTTTCAGTAATTAACAACTTGGATTTCTTTATACTGTATGTTATATTTTTAAACACAACCGTTAAAAAGTTTCAGCTCAGTAAGATTTGTTTTTGAAAGTCACCAAGACTGCACTTATTTAATCAAAAATGCAGTACAAACGACAATATTGTGAAATACAATTTAAAATAGGAGTTTTATCTTAACATATTTTTAAAAAGTAATGTATTACTGTGATGAAAATGCCGTTACACAATCCTTCAGAAATCATTCTTGTCCTTTTTATCTTTTGTTGCATGGAGAACAAAAACAGCTCAGACATTCTGCTAAACATCTTTTTTTGTGTTCCACAGAAAATGAGCGACATAGGATGAGTAAAAGATGACAATTTATTTTAAACTTTTATTTTCATGTACTTTTTCAGGAATACTACTGTTTTCCTTCCAAAACCTTTGTTATATGTTGTAACAAGTCACTAGAGGGCAGTCTTTAGTAGCTGTACAAGCACAACGTAACATGCACTAAAACATACAGTGCATGCATAGAAGTTACATGCTGTAATGTGCAACTAATATACTAACCGATTGACCAGTATGTGATGCAATGTCAAGATATGTTCATTATCATGTAAATTCACATCAGTCTCATGTCTGAAAACCTGTGCTAGCGCACAGTTAGTTGTTTTTTCTCCAAAGACGTACAGAGTGACGTAAACTCCTCTGTTTCTGTCTCTGATGTGGAATTAATATTCCAGTCATATATCTTTCCTCTAGCAACTCAAACTCCTCTCATGTGTGGGTTTAAAGTCTCTGAGAATAGTCTCACTCTGACTGGAGTGCTTCCTCTAGTCTTGTGATGAAGCAGCTGTGAATATGTGCTCCCGGCTAATACACAGACACACATATACACACACACACCTGTCTTGTTTCCCCCCGACGCACTGATGCTTTGGGAGATTTGTAAGCTCTTTTGTTTTGAAATCCTCAAAGAGCTGGCGAATGCCGACTGCAGCATGTCTGGTGTCATCGTCGCAGGGGAAGACGAATGGGACGCTGCTCCCGTCTGTAAATTACCACACTGCTTCTGACATTTTAACCCTCTGCTTGACATTTGGGCCTGGTAGCATCATTAAAGCCTCACTTCGCAAGTCCGCACTTACCCTAGAAGTTTATGGATGCCATGCGGCTGCCCCAAGGTGCGGATGTCGTAAAACAGTGATGAGATCGCTGATAAAGGTGAATGGGTGTCAGATTCATGGCCGATGTGTCCATTGTCCTCTCTTGAGTCGGTACTATACATTACTGCATACTGTATTTTATTGCGTACTGTTGTATAGAGGGGGTTGTAGAGTAAATTTAAAGCGTGTGAACTCTTCCACACCTGCAGTTCATCCTGCAGTTCAATATCAAACGCACGCAGGAGTTTCATATCCCTCTGGATACCATTCCCAGTTCCTTTTGATGTCCATTTTTTCTGTTTCTCCCTTCTTTCTCTCATTCACTCACACACATTTCTCCATGTGACTTTTTCTTTAAGGTTTGGTTTTCAGTGTGGACAATTCATACTTAAGATATGTGATAATATAGTTTTATTTTAAAGTGTAACTTGTTAGCAAATTAGGTTCTTAGTTAAAGGGATAGTCCACCCAAAAATGAAAATGTCATTAATTACCTGTAAGACCTTTGTTCATCTTTGGAACACAAATTGAGATATTTTTGTTGAAATCCAAGGGCTTTCTGACCCTGCATAGACAGCAACACAACTCACACGTTTAAGGCCAAGAAAGGTAGTAAGGACACTGTTAAAATAGTCCATCATGGTTACTAATTGCATTACTCAGTTATGAAAAGCAATGTGTTACGTTACTTTTGTGTTACATTTTGTCTTGCTTATTTGTTTTTAATAACAAAACCCCCAAAAGTTATATTTTCGGCAACTGTACAGGTCTTTCACATCAGTGGTTCAACCGTAATATTATGAAACTACGAGACTACTTTGTGTGTGCAAAGAAATCACTATGAGACTACTTTTTATGCACAAAGAAAACCAAAATAACGATTTTATTCTATCCAGGGTCAGAAAGCTCTCGGATTTCATCAAAATATCTTAATTTGTGTTCCAAAGATGAGATGTTTGGGTAAACTTTAAAACTTTAATCTTTAAAACTGAACTTTAAATAGACTACCATTCAAAAGTTTGAGGTCAGAAATGCTCTTATACTCACCAAGGCTATATTTATTTGATCAAAGATACTGAAAAAACAGTAATATTGTGAAATATTATGAATTAATATAACTGTTTTCTATTTTAATATATTTGAAAATGCAATTTATTTCTTTGATGCAAAACTGAATTTTCAGCACTCATTAATGCAGTATTTAGTGTCATGTGATTCTTCAGAAATCATTATAATATGCTGATTTGTGCTTAAGAAACATTTTGTATTGTTATTAGTGTTGAAATTAATTTTTCATCATGTTTTTCCAATAAATAAAATAATATAATAACGCCACGTTTTAAATACATATTTTGAAGTAGAAAACTGTATTTTCTTAACTGTGCACATAGTTCATAGTTAATGTGACTACCCTAGTAAAAAAGTAATAGATTTAAAATGCATAATTATTTAATTTATATTAAGTATAGTTCAAGTCTATTAACATATTTACTGACACATCACCTGAGGCTTACTGATATAAAAACTATATAAAAAAAGTTGTAATTAAACTTTATTTGGAGTACTAATCGTGCGCAATGCACATTTCTTAATGTTAAGCCTAAAATATGTTTTAATGTGACTGTTGATGAGGATTGTGTGGTCTTTAAATAATATTGGTCTTTAAATGCAAAATATTTAAAGTGTACCTAAAGTATACTTGCAATAGTTCCACTTCAGCACAATCAAATATACTTCAGTATATATTTAGTTGGACTTCAGCACTACTTAAGTACAAAATTAGTTGTTCCAATTCAGCATACTTTAAATATGCCAGTTTAGTATACTAAAAGTACAATTGCATGGTATGTTTATTAAGCACATAATATGTAAATGTACTTGAAATAAATGTATTTTAAATACATTTTAGTATATTTATTTGTCACTACGGTAATTCCTTGTGATGCATGTTTTTTTCTTCTGCAGAATATGTTTGTGGTCCAAAGAGTCCAAAAAACATTGGAACTTACTGACTGTCATGTGGACAAAAAAACACAGAAACTGTTCCACAGGAGAAAGTAAGTCATTCAGGTAAGGAACGATGCAGATGCTGTACACTGAGGCCAGCAATGTAATAATATTTAGACTACATCTACTTATTTAGTAGGCCTAATGTTGCACACTTTCAAAGCAAGTTATAAAATATATAAACTCACATTTAATAATGTTTTTTTCCCCCAATTCATCCACCTTGGCTTGATTCATTAGCAAGCTGTTCAAACCTCTCTCTATATATGGAGAATAATGTTTTGAAACTCATGAGTTTGAAAAGGTGCAGACTACAGTCTGTCTCTCCCTCTTTAAACTTCGTCCAAATTATTTTCAGGCTGTGCTTGTATTAAAACAGTAACATGCAGTAATTATTGCCCCGGTTCTTGCCAAGCACACCTGTTTCTGGTTAATAATGAGAAATTTCAAGCCAGCATAGTCCAGGTTATGTTGTTGCTTCAATGGCTAAATGGACCCTAAAATGACCCGTTATCCTTTGAAGAATGTTAAAAGTTTATATTGGCGCAAGTGCAAATTATCAGTATAGATCTAAATGTAAAAACCTGCCCAATGAGAAAGATATAGACATAGATTTCCATGTATGAAAACATAAACCTTGTTGTTTTATAATTCAAGTAATTTGTCACAATATGTGCACGTTTTTGTTGATAGTTGATCATGTTGTGATTAAATAGAAAGTGAAATCTATAGACAGTGATAATGCAGTGAAAGAATATTTACTCTCTAATGGCGTTCTAATGTCATGTTTTGAGCGGTGGAGATGATTTGGCGAGTGTGTGTTTGAGTAATCGGGATGGTGCTGTGTTACAGCTCGAAACCCTACTGCTTTACTGTCAGAGATTTTCCTTTTCAGAGGCATAATGCCAAAAACAGTCAGTTTTACACACACGCAGTTACCCCATCTGCGGTTTTTATCGGCCCCTGAAACAAAACCTTTTGTTTTTTATCATAATGAGTTGAGCATGGTTATAAACTTTAAACAGTTCAGTTGGACCTTTGTGGCTTAGAAATCTACAGTGATCTGTCATGGACTGAGGTTGTAACAGTTATATTTAGTTACTCATTTAATAGAGCATAAAGGAGATTGGGCATGGATTAACGAGAGCCTTTGGCACTGAACTTTTATTAGGTAAGTCAGTATTACTTGGAATTTGCAGATCAGAAATCGGTTTATTTAAAGGTGCTGTATGTAATTTTTTTTAACTGTACTAAAGAATAAAAATACTATAATATGTTTAGGAAAGTTCACATATTTGTTTCTTTGAAAAACATTCCTACAGCCAGTTATTCTACTTTGAAATGTGTGTTCCGTGTCAGAATGTCAGTTTTTGTTTAGGTATCGGAAGTATTTTGACACTTGGGGTTGCCAGTTGGCGGAAAACACAGCATATTGCAGCCATTAAAGTCAGCAAATGAACTGGGTCAGAGATTGCAGATTCCTCCCGACCCAAAAAGCCTCAGAATTCATCTAAAAAAGACTGCAATATTAACTCATCAACTTGCAGAGTAAGGCTCATTGCCTTTCATTGTTCATTGCACTTGTTCCTGTTGCATGTCATCAGTCTGGCAGCCCACATGAGTGTCAAGTCTAAGGAGTAGGGGGTGGGAGAACGTCTCGGTTACGTATGGTAACCCTCGTTCCCTGATGGAGGGAACGGAGACGTTGTGTCGAGTAGTGTACGACACTAGGGGTCGCTCTTGAGAGCCCAAACACCTCTGACAGTATTGAGAAAGGCCAATGAAAATTGGGTGTGCAGATTTGCATAGCTGACCACGCCCCGGACATCCGGGTATAAATAGGGCAGCGTGTGCATCTGCTCACTCGTTCTGATTCTGAGGAGCCGAGCGTCTCAGCTCACTCAGAGGCGGACCAGAGATGTGGCATGGGAGACACAACGTCTCCGTTCCCTCCATCAGGGAACGAGGGTTACCATACGTAACCGAGACGTTCCCTATCTGTCGTACACTCCGAGTTGTGTCGAGTAGTGTACGACACTAGGGGTCCCCGTAAAAACACGCCACATGTCTGACCGCGTCACGAGAGACAAGTGCAGAAGTAACAGGGCAACGTGTAACGTAAGTGCAGCTCACCTCGTCCGTGACCATCCAACGTCCAAGGACTGACCTGTACAACGGGGTCCTGCAGCCGGGCCTCCCTCAAGGGCGGCTGAGTGTCTTGAGATCGTTGGGAAAATGCCTGCTCCCGAAGGAAAGACATTGCGGAGTTCACAACCTGCCCGACAGGGGGGGGTTTAAGTGACATGGTTAGACATGGGACCTGAGGTGGGTCTCACACCCGGGAAGACAGCCAGACTCAGATCCTAGAGAACCTGTTCTCAGGGGAAAACACCGCACCACAAGAGTTATAGGTGGAAATACACATATGGGGCCACATAAGGGGCCACTACATATGGGGCACAATCCAATCAAAATAAGGGAAGTCATACCTTGTGAAGGGATTCCATAGCGAGTTTCTCCGCTAAACTCCGCCATGTGCAGAAGTGCCAAAGATGGAGATGGTGTCCAGGGTTCGCATCAGGAAACCTACTGAAACTGAGAAGCGTAATCACCATTAGGGGAAGCGCTTTATGCAAGCTCTACACCAACCAGTGTGCTGAGTCAAGAGTTAGCAATCAAGACTCTAGCTGACACTGGTTCTCTGCACAAATTATAAAATCTGGCAAATGTGTTAGGTGTAGCCCAACCCGCAGCTCTACAGATGTCTGTTAAATGAGGCCCCATTCGCCAGGGCTGCTGAGGCAGCGATGCCCCTGGTTGAGTGGGCTCTTACCTCCAGAGGGCAGGGTAGGCCTCTGGCCAGGTAGGCCATACGGATCGCGTTTACCAGCCAATGGGAGATCCTCTGTTTGGAGACAGCTTTCCCCTTCTGCTGTCCTCCGTAACAAACAAAGAGCTGCTCCGAACGTCTGAAGGGCTGCGTTCGTTCCATGTAGATGCGCAGGGCACGGACTGGGCATAACAAGGTCAGGTTGGGGTCATCTTCCTGGGAAGAGAGAGCTTGCAAGGTCACTACCTGATCTCTGAAAGGAGTGGTGGGGACCTTGGGCACATATCCAGGCCGGGGTCTCAAGACAACGTGAGAATCCGCTGGTCCGAATTCCAGGCACGAACTGTTCACGGAGAGGGCTTGGAGGTCTCCCACTCTTTTGATGGAAGTGAGCGCAGTCAAAAGAGCCGTCTTGAAGGAGAGAGCATCGAGTTCGACTGACTGAAGGGGCTCGAATGGATCTTGTTGTAGACCTTGGAGAACCACAGCAAGATCCCAAGAGGGGATGAGATGCGACCGAGGAGGGTTCAGCCTCCGGGCTCCTCTAAGAAACCTGATTATCAAATCGTGTTTCCCCACCGATCTGCCCCCCACCAAGTCATGATTAGCTGATATAGCTGCGACATGAACCTTGAGTGTTGAGGCAGACAGGTGCCTTTCCAGGCCTTCTTGAAGGAAGGATAACACTGATTTGATGCCACAACTCCGTGGGTCCTTCCCGTGGGAAGAACACCAGTTCACAAAGATGCGCCATCTTAGGTCATACAGCCGTCTGGTAGAGGGAGCTCTTGCCTGTAGAAGTGTGTTTACCACTGAAGGTGAAAGGTCTCTGAAGTCCTCCTGGTCGCGTCCAGGGACCATAGGTGGAGGTTCCAAAGATCAGGCGCGGGTGCCAAATTGTGCCCTTCCCCTGAGAAAGGAGGTCCTTCCTCAGAGGAATGCGCCAGGGAGGGGCTGATGCCAGGAGCACCAGGTCCGAGAACCAGGTTCTGTTGGGCCAGAAGGGGGCCACCAAGAGAATCTGTTCCTTGTCCTCCCTGACTTTGCACAAGGTTTGTGCGATGAGGCTCACTGGGGGGAACGCATACTTGAGCCGGCCCCTCGGCCAACTGTGTGCCAGTGCGTCTATACCGAGGGGGGCCTCGGTTAGACCGTACCAGAGCTGGCAGTGGGTGGATTCCGGTGAGGTAAAGAGATCTACCTGTGCCTGGCCGAATCGATCCCAAATCAGTTGGACCGACTGGGGTTGGAGTCTCCACTTGCCTCCGAGCGAAACCTGTCGTGACAGGGAATCGGCCATACGATAGGCTTCGCCCGGAATGTGAGTGGCTCATAGAGACTTGAGTCTGTGTTGACTCCAGAGCAGCAGGTGGCGGGCTAGTTGTGACATGCGAAAGGAGCGTACACCGCCCTGGTGGTTGATGTAGGCCACAGCCGCAGTGTTGTCGGACCTGACCAACACGTGCTTGCCCTGAATCATAGGTCGGAACCTCCTCAGGGCCAGGAGCACTGCCAACAACTCCAGACAATTTATGTGCCAAAACAGTCGGGGGCCTGTCCAGACCCCGGAAGCTGCCTGCCCGTTGCAGGTGGCACCCCAGCCTGTCTTGGAAGCATCTGTGGTGACAACGATGCGTCTGGACACCTGTTCCAGGGGAACTCCTGACCGTAGGAACATAATGTCTGTCCAAGGGCTGAGTGTCTGGCGACACGATGGTGTGATGTTCACTCGAAATGTGCCTCGATGCCACGCCCACCTGGGGACTCGAGTATGAAGCCAGTGCTGCAGCGGTCTCATGTGCATCAAACCCAACGGCGTGACCGCGGCTGAGGATGCCATGTGCCCTAGGAGCCTCTGAACCTGTTTTAGGGGGACCGCTGACCCGCATCTGAGTGTTGCCACACACCTCAGAACTGGACTGTGCACGCTCTGGGGAGAGACGCGCAGACATACTAACCGAGTCCAGCTCTACGCCGAGAAAAGAGATCCTCTGTGCCGGGGAGAGTTTGCTCTTTTCCCAGTTGACCCGAGGTCCCAACTGGGCCAATGGTTGAGAACCATGTCCCTGTGTACGCAACCCATATCCCACGAGTGAGCTAGGAATAGCCAGTCGTCAAGATAATTGAGAATGCGGATGCCCACTTCCCTGAGGGGGGCAAGGGCAGCCCCCGCTACCTTCGTAAAGGCGCAGGGCGGCAGGGATAGGCCGCAGGGGGAACCTTGTACTGATGAGCCTGATCTCGAAGACAGAGTCTTGGAGGATCAAGACATGATAGTACGTGTCGCTCAGGTCCAATGCCATCAACCAATCTTAAGCCCTGACACACAAGGAATGTGTGTTCAAGGGCTAATGTTTGAACGGGAGCTTGAGAAAGGGCCCGATTCAAAAACCTCTGTTTTAAGATTGGTATGAGTCAACCACCCATCTTGGTACAATGAAGTAGGGGTCGGCAAACCCTTTCCTTCATTTTGGCTGAGGGGATAGGATCTATCGCACCCTTCCCAGGGGGGCTGCGATCTCCGCTTAAGGGACCATAGCATTCTTGCCCTGAGTCGATTTATAAGAGAATGCCGTAGACCTTAGCGGATGCCTTGCAACCTGAGTTGCATAGCCAAGTCAGGTAGTTCTGAGAAGCTTCAGGTCTCAGGGAACTATACCCGACGTACCTGGAATGGGAATGTCGTGGCTGAATAAGGCAGAGAACGCCGTGTTTGGAGATGAAGCCCCAAGAGCGCGGTGTGTCTTTGCCATTATGCAGAGTTTGTGCCGAATCCATCTCTCATCCCCGGGTCGAGAGTGGATCTGGACGGGTCAGCTAGCCCGCCTGCTCTGGATTGCTTGTCAGAAGAAAAACTAGAAGCCTAACGAGGGTTCTAGCAAGCCTACCGACAAGCTTGTGTTGCCACCTTCCCACAAGATCTCTGACCGCTGGGCGGTCAGGCCGGAGGCCCGGCTGTCGCGGGGCCTCAGGAGTTCTATAGGGGACCGTCCGTGGCGACGAACAGACAGGAGTAGTCGGGGGTAGAGGGCCGGAGCCCTGACCCGCGGCTCTGTCTGCTCCTACCGTGAAGGACTTTCGCTGCAAATTCTATCACGGTGTTGCCAGAAGGACCAACCTGGGAAATGGGGGGTAAGAAGCGGACTTCAAATTTCCCGCATTTCTGACAGGTGCAGCCACAGGTGGCGTTCCTGGACCAACAAGTAGACATCGCCCTTCCTAGAGCGTGTGCCACGACTCACAGCTCTAGGTTGGAACCACCCTCGTACTGAGCTCGCAACGCCACGGCCTGAACACCCAGAGGATGGCCGTGGTATGTAAGGCGGACGCAGCCTGTCCAGAAGCCATGTGAGCCTTGCCCGGAAGAACTTACAGGCCCTGAACGGGAGTTCTGGAAGGAATCTCACAAGCGGCGGCGATTAGCAGGGAGTACACTGCAATCGCCCCCTCCGCCTGGGGGAACCTCTGAAACCCCCTCGCTGGACCCCCATCGAGAGTGGTGAAGGAGGAGAAGTTGGTTTATCACGTTCTGACCATTTTTTTAAATGGGCTTTCCGCGATTTCACCAACTTCTCGTGCACTACCGGGAAACAGACACTGGAAACGAGCGTACAGGTCGTTACCCAGATGTCTATTAACCAGCCCCTTCTTGGCTTCCCGTTTCAGGCACGGCCGCCATTTTTTTTTTTGCATCCACCTCAAACTGAAAATCAGTCCCCCGTAGAGGCTTGCTCAGCTGAAGTTTCTGCCTCAAATAGTTCACGCCCTTCCTTAGCGATGCTGCCGCTAACCATTTCCGCCCAATTAGGAGTTCTGAATAAGAAAGTCAGCTGTACTGAGACAGACTAACAAACTTGTCCGGAAACTCAATCGAGGGACGCACGAAGCGAGGGGTTTGCGGGGTTTTCACCCGGCAAAACCTTCCTTGCTTTGTAATGCTCGTCACCAACGCACATCGCTACGGCCTCGTACCCGGAAGTAGAAGGACCGGAGCGGGTAGCAGTCGGGAACGTAAGCATACGGCTCGTGCGCCCAGGTCATGTTTTCGCCGGCAAAACATGAATCAACAACAAGCGCTGCATCGGCGTGAGAATCTCAACACTGAATACAACGGTCGTGTTGATCGTTTGGATCGAGGGACGCGAGGAGCGAGAGGTTTGCGGGGTTTTCACCCGGCAGAGCCTTCCCTGCTTCCTAATGCTCGTTACCGACGCACATCGCAACGGCCTCGTACCCGAAAGTAGAAGGACCGGAGCGGGAAGCAGTCGGAGTGAGCCGCGGCTTCACGTAAAGCACGCGGCTGACGAGCAAGCGCGTCCATGATCGAGCTCTCGCAAGCAAAACATGAGTCAACAACAAGCGCTGCATCAGCGTGAGCATAACTCAACACTGAACACAACGGTCATGTCGATCGTTTGGGAAGGTAAGCCGCAACCAGGATGACACGGAGGGAAAGATATGTTAACCAACACACAATCCTACCGTGCCAGCTCTATCAGAGAAATCACCCATAGAAGGAAGATTGCTCTTCAAGATCGCCGTCGACGCACCCAGGGGACTCTCACAACACAGGCTGTGCTAGAGAGGGAGAGACCGCTGTCTGTGCTGCAGATCCAACGACGAGAGAGGTGAATGTTGCTACATCTCACGCAGAGACGCTGCATTCGGCTCCGAAGAACAGAACGAGTGAGCAGATGCACACGCTGCCCTATTTATACCCGGATGTCCGGGGCGTGGTCAGCTATGCAAATCTGCACACCCAATTTTCATTGGCCTTTCTCAATACTGTCAGAGGTGTTTGGGCTCTCAAGAGCGACCCCTAGTGTCGTACACTACTCGACACAACTCGGAGTGTACGACAGATAGGGAACCAGTATTTTGAATTTGGGCTGCAGTACCCATTTCAACCACTAGCTGTCAATATTACATACTGCACCTTTAAACACTCAGAAATTTAATTTCGAAATGTACATTTTCCATGTTGGTGAATTGTTTTGCAGGACATTTTATAGATGCATTTTATAAGACATTTTAGATACAAAGACATTTTAATAAACAGGACCTCTCGTGAGCATTTTTTTTTCATGTGATATGTTGTGAAATTCTATGCTTGTATTGTTCCTTTTACATGCAGACATCACATCACATTGCAGCTGTCTAACAACCACACAGAACACCGTAGAAACTATCTTGAAGTGACCTAGTAGAACACCCTAGTAACCATCCAGATTTCCCTTACAACCTTCTGAAACACCTTAGTAACCAACTGTCCTAGAAACCTCCTAGCACACTTTAGCAACTGCCCAGAGTGTCCAAACACCACAGCAATCACTCAGAAGGCTGTAGCAACCACCTTAGCACTAGCACCCAGTGCACCCTGAGAACCTCCTAACACACCCTAGCTCTGACCTAAAACACCTTAGTAACTACTGGAACGGCCAAAGCAAGTGCTTTGAAATACGCAAGCAACCATTCAGAACACCCTAAAAACCGTCCAGAACATGATAGCAATCACAATCACTCTAGCAACCATCCAGAAAAACATCCTAAAAACCCTGTCAACCACCTAGCACCTAGTACGCCCTGGCCAATGCTCATAGTGCCAAAAAAAAAACAAACAACTAGAACATTCTAGCAACCACTCAGTGTGCTCTAGCCACCTCGCAAACCCTATCAACCTCCCATCACACCATAGGAACTGTCCAGAACACTCTAGCAATGACCAGAAAACCATCTAGAACTGCCCTTGCAACCTCCCAGAACACCCTAGCGAACACCCTAACAATCACCAAGCACACCCTAGTAAACATCCAGAACACCGTAGCAGCCCAAAGCGTTCTAGCAACCACTCAGAATGTTCTAGCAACCATCCAGAAAAACATCCTAAAACACCGTCAACCACCAAGCACCCAGTGCAACCTTGCAACCACTCAGAATACCCTAAGAACATCCTAGAATAACCACCTTAAAACATCTAAACAACCACCCAGAACAACCTAAAACACCCTAGTAACCATCTGGAACAGATGCAAGTAAATGCCTTAAAACACCCCAGCAACCATCCAAAATACCCGAAACACCAAATCAACCACCAAAAGTGTTCTAGCAACCACTCAGAATGCTCTAGCAACTACTTTAAAATACCCCAGCAACCATCCAGAACACCCTAACACATCCTAACAATCACCTAGCACCCAGTACACCCTAGCAACAACTGGGAACACCCTATGAACCTCCTAGAACACCCTAGGAACCACCTTGAGTGCCCTAGCAACCTCCCAGAACTGCCCTAGGAACCACCCATCACACTGTAGTAAACATCCAGAACACCACAGCAACGCAAAATGTTCTAGCAACCATTTTGAATGCTCTAGCAACTACCTTAAAGCACCAGAGCAACCATCCATAACACCTTAGAAACACCCAGCAACCACATAGCACTCCCTATCTAGTACCCAGTACACCCTGCTAACCACCCAGAGTGCCCTAGCAACCATGTAAAACACATATAACAATAGCAACTACAAATAACAACCTAACAATATGGCAGCTCTTTTAGAATTGGTGAATTTCACTTGCATTTCTGCTTCGTACAGTTTTGTACAAGTATTGGATTGGTTATTTGACATGCACATCTCAAACTCAAATATAACTAGTTGAATGGGACTAGTGTTAAAGAGATGTAGTTTTAGAATGATGCTATCAGAGACTTGGCTGTAAGGGCCTCTTTGCTTTGGCGGCGGTGAAAGTGTGAGGAAAGCTGAGACTGTCGTACCTCACAGAGGCTTCTCTGCCCTCACCGACCTGGCAGAAAAACAAAGTGTGGCTGTTCACGTTACGCTCGCATCCAAGTTTTATTATTTATGAAAGACCTGATGGTGTCTGATTTCCTCCTATGTTTTATCATTATGTCAGCGCTTGCGTATGAAAACACAGAGGTTAACGGGAAAGTAGAGGAAGCCACTTTACCTTTTGTGACGCAGATGGGCTGTGTTTTCCTACTGACAGCTGGATTGTGTGTGTGAAAGAGAGCAAATATACCTTGTTTGATCTGGCGGTATTTTGCGTCCAATCAGCATGGCCTCTGAAGCCACAATGTGTCATCTAAATGAACCGTGCCATCCAACAGGGCAAGAAACAGGAGAACGCCCACCGAAAGTGTGTGTGTTGGATAAAGGGTAAGAGAGATCAGCACGGTCGCCCATCGCACAGGAAACAGACTGATAATGACTCGTGACCTTGTCAGTATGCATCACTGCTGCTATCTGAGAGATAAACACACCCATGGCAAAAGTAGTAGCTAACATAAGCTTTCTTAGGTTTCCTATTGCAGTGCAGGGAATTCTTTAGTAGTTGATCATTTCTTCTGTGTAATAAGTCTTTCCTGTGAGTCCTTCATTCTTTTGACATGTATAATCAAGGCAGTGTGATCATTCTAGGCTGGTTCCCATGGTGTATAAGCAACCCGGACTGATTATAGAGTTCAGTGTGTGACGTTCGCACAAAATAGAGGGACTGGATGGTGCGTCTGTCATTTATACTGAATGTCTGAAACAAGTCTATGTTATAGTTTATTTGTATAGTGTGTTTTATTACAGCTTTTTTTCTCCAGTATATTTAATTTACTTTTAATCAATTGCTACTAAATAATTACTAGGTATAGAAAGAGAGAAAGAGAAAGATGTTTTCTAGGGCACTCTGGGTTGTTGTTATACTGTGGTGTTCCAGACGGTTGCTAGGGTGTGTTGGAGGGTTTCTATGGTGTTCTGGGAAGTTGCTAAGTTGTTCTGTATGGTTCCAAGATTGTTTCAGGTGGCTGTTAGGACCCTCTGGGTAGTTGTTGTGGTGTACTGTGGTTGCTAGGATGGGATGGATGGTTGCTAGGTTGTTGTGTAAAGTTGCTAGGATGTTCCAAGATTGTTCCAGGGGTATGGTGTTCTGTATGGTTGCTAACATTTTCTAGATGGTTCTTAGATTGTTCCAGGTGGTTGTTAGGACCCTCTGGGTGGTTGCTATGGTGTATTCTATGGTTGCTAGGGTGTTCTGGGAGGTTGCTAGATGGTTCTAGATGGTTCTAGATTGATCTAGGTGGTTTTAGGACCCTCTGGGTAGTTGCTGTGGTGTACTATGGTTTGCTAGGATGTGCTGGATGATTGTTAGGGTGTTGTGTAAGGTTGCTAGGATGTTCTAGATGGTTCCTAGATTGTTCCAGGTGGTTGTCAGGGCACCCTGGGTGGTTGCTATGGTGTTCTGTATGGTTGCTAGTGTGTTCTAGATGGTTCTTAGATTGTTCCAGGTGGTTGTTAGGACCCTCTGGGTGGTTGCTATGGTGTATTCTATGGTTGCTAGGGTGTTCTGGGAGGTTGCTAGATGGTTCTAGATGGTTCTAGATGGTTCCTAGATTGTTCCAGGTGGTTCTTAGGACCCTCTGGGTAGGTACTGGTGTGTTATGGTTGCTAGAATGTGCTGAATGGTTGCTAGTGTGTTGTGTAAGGTTGCTAGGATGTTCCTAGATTGTTCCAGGTGGTTGTTAGGGCACACTGGGTGGTTGTTATGGTGTTCTGTATGGTTGCTAGTGTGTTCTAGATGGTTCTTAGATTGCTCCAGGTGGTTGTTAGGATCCTCTGGGTGGTTGCTATGGTGTATTAGATGGTTGCTCTGGCATATAAGATGGTTGCTAGGTTGTTCAAGATGGTTCCTAGATTGTTACAGTTGGTTGTTAGGACCCTCTGTGTGGTTGCTATGGCGTACAAAACGGTTCCTAGATTAGGTTTTTCTAGATGGCTCCTAGATTGTGAGGACCCTCAGGGTGGTTGCTATGGCGTATGAGATGTTTGCTAGGTTGTTCTAGATGGTTCCCAGATTGTTTCATGTGGTTGTTAGGAACCTCTGGGCAGTTGCTTTGGTGTACTGTGGTTGCTATGATGTGCTGGATGGTTGCTAGAGTGTTGTGTGAGGCTGCTAGGATGTTCTAGATGGATCCTAGATTGTTCCGGATGGTTGTTAGGGCACCCTTGGTGGATGCTATGGTGTTCTGTAAGGTTGCTACCATGTTCTAGATGGTCCTTAGATTGTTCCATGTGGTTGTTAGGATCCTCTGGGTGGTTGTCATGGTGTATTAGATGGTTGCTAGGGTGTTTTGGGAAGTTGCTAGGATGTTTTGTTTCATGTGGTTGTTAAGAACTTCTAGGTAGTCGCTGTGGTGTACTGTGGTTGCTAGGTTGTTCTAGATGGCTCTTAGATTGTTCCAGGTGATTGTTAGGACCCTCTGGGTGGTTGCTATAGTGTATTAGATGGTTACTAGGGTGTGCTGGATGGTTGCTAGCATGGTCTAGATCATTCTTAAATTGTTCCAGGTGGTTGCTAGGGCACCTTGAGTGGTTGCTATGGCATTCTCAACCATTGCTGAGGTGCGCTGAAAGATTGTTAAGGTGTTCTGTGAGGTTGCTAGGTTGTTTTAGAATGTTTTCCAGGTGGTTGCTACAACACTTACAACACTGGTTGCTATGAAGTTCTGAATGGTTGCTAGGGTGTGCTGTATGGTTGCTAGATCTAAATGACTTCGAAATTGTTCCAGGTGGGTGGTTGCTAGGGTGTTCTGAGGAGTTTTGATAGTTTAAAAAAAACTTTTTTTTTTTTTTCAACAGTGCACCAATATGTGTTTGTCTTAAATATGGCCATAATCCCATATATTCTTTATCCCAAATATTCGGATTAGTGATAAATCAGTATTGTTTTAAACTTTTTTGGCCCTAATCTTATTTATTTGGTTACGTTCTTGGTCATAAGACCTTTGCTATTGCTATCTAGCCATGACATTTAGAGTGTGGCTGAAGAGTTGCCACCTGGACAACAAGAAGCAGAAGTCATGAGAGGGAAAGAGTCCTGAACGCTCAGTGGAAAGTCTTCAGTCACTTCCTGTCCTCTCAAAGGTGTGTTTATCTGTCTAACCATCCAGTCAGCCAGTCTAAGACCACCAGAGCTGTAACAACTGCATCAACACTTCAAACGCCAAGCCTGCCACTCTCTCTCCGCCTCTCTCCATCTGTTTCACTCCGAGTGGCAGGCAGTTGGTTTGTGTCTCCTCTTTGAGACAGGGTTTCAAACAAAGGGCTCAGGTTAAACAGTATCACAGATGGCTGCTGATGCTAAAGGTGAACGCACACATGCTTTCATTTACTTTACAGCTCTTGCTTTACAAGATTGCTTCAGTATGGATATGTGAGTAAGCCGGAGGTGTGTTTCCTATGAATATTTCAAACAGGAAGGATTTGGGAGGACTGTGTGCGTGATTGTTCGGTCATAGTGAAAGTGCCTCACTGATGAAGAGAGAGGACACATTAATGATTTTGTACTGCGTAGTCATTTTAGATGGATATATTATAGAGGATGGAGCAAATTACTGTGATCTAGTTTGTAATTTACTGAGACTGTCCATTCTGGTATCTGAATCAGATGTTTAAAATGCTTTTAGACCACATGTGTTTGTGTCTGGATACAGTATATGGCCCGTTGTAACATTCTTTTCCGTAATTTGATATATAACAGCTGCCATGATCGATAAAAATGTACAAAAACAAACTTCTGTTCACTGCCTATTTTCCAGAGGCAGTGATAGCATATTAATATTGTGTATTGATAGCTCTAGGAAATTATTAATATGATTAATATGGATAGTTTTTGCACAGAAACGAATGAGAATTGACTTACCCTACCAGTTAAAAGTTTTTGGACACTAAGATTTTTAATGTTTTTAAAGAAGTCTTTTGCTCACCAAGACTGAATTTATTTGATTCAAAATAGAGTAATATTGTGAAATATTTTCTCTTTTTAAAAAAAACTGCTTTTTATTTGAATAGATTTTAAAATGTAACTTATTCCTTTAATGCAAAGCTGAATTTTCAGCATCATTACTCCAATCTTCAGTGTCACATCATCCTTCAGAAATTATTCTAATATGCTGATTTATTATTATAATCTAAATAATATAAAGTATATGTTCTTTGATAGACAGAAAGATCCAAAGATATCTGAAATAAGATTATCTGAAATAAAAAAGCTTTTGTAACATTATACAAAAGCTTGGAGTCAAGATAATTGTTATTATTATTATTATTTTACTTTTATTTAGCAAGGATGCTTTAAATTGATTAAAAGTCATGATAAAGGTATTTATAATGTTACAAAAGATTTGTATTTCAAATAAATGTTGTTCTTCTGCACTTTCTATTCAACAAAGAAACCTGAAAAATTCTACTTAGCTGTTTTCAACATAAAATTATAATAAATTTTTTTGAGCAGCAAATCATAATATTAGAATGATTTCTGAATGATCATGTGACTGGAGTAATGAACCTAAAAATTCAGATTGAAATCACAGGAATACATTACATTTTTAAAATATATTCAAATAGAAAACAGTTATTTTAAACAGTAAAAATATTTCAAAATTTTACTGTTTTTTCTGTACTTTGGATAAAAAATTCAGGCTTAGTGAGCAGTGACTTCTTTAAAAAAAAAAAAAAAAAATCATTAAAAATCTTCCTGTCCAAAAACTAAATACAAAAGTATTGATAATATGGTTGTCAGACCCTTTGGACTGTTTTGTGTGTGTTTTCCCTGTGTTGCCCTTATTTGGACTTCCCGTTTCCGTTTCTTGTTATCACGTCACTGTGTCATTGTTCACACCTGTCCTCCCCTGATTGGTTTATTCTGTGTATATAAGTTTGGTTGTGTCTGTATTGGTTTGTCGGTGATTACATTGTCATTCTGTTTTCGTTCGGTTACGTTGTGTTTGTTTTGGATTTTCCTGCTGTTCCCGTCTGTTCCTGCCTTCCTGTGGATTGTTAAATAAATGTCTATGCATTGGACTTCCTCGTTACACTCCTCATTCTGCGTACACCACGACGCGTGACAATGGTCATATTGATAATATGGTCAAGAAATTGATGGATTTAGCTTCTGTTTTTATTTTAGGCATTAAAATATAAATGATCAGTTTATTCATTATATTATTTATTATATTATGTGATTATTCGTTATATAATTGCATTTAATTGATCGAAGGTGACAATAAAGACATTTATATTGTTATAAAATATATATATTTCAAATCAATTCTGAACTTTTGTTTCATCAAAAAATTTATCGCGCTTTTCACAAATATATAAAGCAACTGAGGGTGTCTAAATAGTCCTGTCTAGGATGACAAAAACTTTTTTGTTTGTTTTCCATAGTTTTATAAATCTGGCCATAATCATCACAATATATTCTTTGTCCCAAATATTAGTGATCAATTGCTGTTGTATACTGAACTTTTTATGCATAAAATAGTCTTGATTTTCACAAAAATATTAAGCAGCACAACTGTTTTCAACACTGATAATAATCAGAAATGTTTATTGAGCAGCAAATCAGCATATTAGAATTATTTCTGAAGGATCATGTGACATTGAAGACTGGGGTAATGATGCTGAAAATTCAGCTTTGCATCACAGAAATAAATTGCAAATTAAAATATATTCAAATAGAAAAGATATATTTTAAATTGTAATAATATTTTAAAATTTTAGCAATTTATTATATTTTTTTTGAAAAAAAAAAAAAAAATGCTGCTTTGGTAAGCATAAGAAACTTACATAAGAAATGTTACAGCATCTACCTGTAGGGTCTAGTTGCCTAGTTTCCTTTTTAACACATTCATTTTTATTCTAAATTGTTCGTAATTGTATTCATGTATTGTTTTAAGCTGTAATTGTTAGCCAGGTCTCCTTCTAAAAACACACTGTGATCTCAAGGGACTAACGTGGTTGAATAAAAGTTTAATATTACTTTTTCCTGTAGACAGGTGTGATGTATCACACCCGACTCCTCTGCATATGCATAATTATTGTAATCGGTTCCAGAGACCACTGCAATGCTCACAGGAAGCTAATCAGATGAAAAAGGAAAGATCATCCAAATATGATTGATTATGGAACCAGTAGAGCAGATCTCCAGTGACAGGGAGGGGAGTTTAATTTGCCTTGCGGAAGTGTCCCATCAGTGCTAGAACGGGAAGCATTTGTATTGTTAGGCAGTGACAGTAGGTTTCCTTCTGATGTCTGCTGGGAGCTACAGACACAAGTTTTCCCTCGAGGAAGATGGATGATTGGGTGTAAAGTATCCCTGTGGTGGAGTGAAATATGCTCGGCGGCCATTGCAAACAGAAGTGCAGACGTTAGGTCATGCAGTCTGAGCTGTAGTGACGGACTGCTTGGGGAGAGGACTTTTGCCAGATATAATGTTCTAAGACGATGTGGACAGGCCTGACCTGGATGACTGCTTGAAAACATACCGACATTTCTCAAATGCAAGCGCAAAATCATAAAAACATGTCTAAGCAATAAAACCTGCAGACATTTTTAAAAGGAAACCCAGAATTGTTTTCCATTACCCTCAGGTCATTTGAAACCCATATTTTCTTTCTTTTGTGGAAAAATCGGTCAAGACAGACAAATATATATATATTGGGCAAACTTAACTTTTTTTTTTTTTTTAATGAAATCTGGGAAATAAACTTCAGTGTTTGTTCATTTCCATATTCACTATCAGAATTTATACAGTTAATTTATGTATGTATGTATGTAGGTATGTACTAATCATTTAATTATGACAGTAAACATTACTGCATTTTAAACATCTTTAAACATTAAATGCATTTATTAATAATACAATTTTAAAAAGTAAAATAATCATTTATTTGTAAATAATTGATTAATTTTGTTTCTTAATAAATACAGTAAATATTAAATGTATTTATTATTATAATTAAATAAGTGTTTTAATTTTTAATTTCTATATATATATATATATATAAATCAACAAATAGTTATTTTACGTATTAAATTAAATAAGTGCTTTAATATTTTATTATATATATATATATATATATATATATATATTATTAATTCAATTAAATAAGTGTTTTAATATTTTATTATATATATATATATATATATATATATATATATAGTCAGTAAATAGATACATTTATTACATTTATTTATTATTAATTATAACTAAATAAGTGCATTTATTTATTTGGTTTTTTCAATTATATATATATATATATATATATATATATAGATAGATAGATAGATATAGAAAGATATAGATATAGATATATATAGTCAGTAAATAGATACATTTATTACATTTATTTATTATTAATTGTAATTAAATAAGTGCTTTTTTTAGTTTATTAAATTCATTTATTTATTTGATAATTTACCTGGCAGTTTAAAACTGTACTGCATCATCTTAAAGTTTATCTTTTCATCTTTTTCTTTATAATGGTTATGGTGGTCCTTTATGGTGGTGGTCCTTTGAGAATGTGATCTAGTTGAGGTTCATACAGCTGTGACGAACCGTGGATGACAGCAGGCTCTGTATTGCTCCGGGCAGCTGATGCTGGTTTTAATGCAGCACGGAAGAAATATTGACCAATTAGACTGTTGACCTGTCAGATGTTGCCTGAAGGGTAAGTGGTGGATGCCCTTGGGTAACCCATGGCAACGAGGGGTCATTCTACAAAGAGGCTCTCTTAACGAATTACTATATTAATGTCCGTCTGGGTCACAGGGTGTCACGTCCTGCCCTTATGGCGTTCGTGAAATTCAGTTTGGATGGTTCGCAGAAATAAATATACAGTGAGATCTGAAACTCTTGAGAGCACACTGAAAATTGAAAAGCGAAAAGTAAATAAAAGACTGATATGTTCTCAGAATTGGAAGATTATATCTCACAATAACTCACAACTGAGCATTATAAAGTCAGAATTGCGAGCTATTCTGAGAAAAAAGGTCACAATTGCTAGATATAAACTCACAATTTGGAGAAAGAAATTTAGAATTGTACGTTTATATCTCGCAATTCTGACTTTATTTCTCAAAATTGAGAGTTTAAAATAAATTATATAATTAAATAATTAAATAATTATTATTATTATTTTATTTTATTTTATTTTATTTCCTCCCAGAAGAAAATAAAATTGTTTGTGAAACCTAATATATTAAGAACTTAAATAATATATTAATAATGTATTAATGAACTTAAATATATAAAATAATTTATTTCAAAGTCCCCACATAATGCAGATTTTTATTTTATTTATTTATTTATTTTTTTATTTCTTCAAATTCAAGTTTTGAGGAAAAAAGACTGATATGTTCTCAGAATTGCAAGTTTATATCTCACAATTGTGTTAATTTTTAGAAATAAAGTCAGAATTGTGAGATATAAACTTAAATATACTTAAACACATAAAATAAATTATTTTGAAGTACCCACATATTGTAGATTTTTATTTTATTTTATGTATTTTTTTATTTTATTTTATTTTATTTTATTTTATTTTATTTTATCCAGGAATGAAATAAAAATGTTGAGGGGAAAAAATTGAACGTTTCGTGTGGAAACATTTGCATTAATTTTATAAAGAATTTGAGAATGAAAACTTCTTTCTGGAATTTAAAACATAAGGTTTTTAAAACATTTAGGTTCTAATTGGAACCTTTATTTCCAAAATACACATTTTATGCATTAAAGTATCTACATCTTTTCTTCATTCAGACTCTTTGATATGGAAATACACATCGTGTAGTAGATGCATGCATTAAACATATTGTAATTAAAGCCAAAAGTAATAATGGCAGTATAATTGCTGTTTTCTAGGGAAGCGCCTCAGGATGCGCTGGACTGTGTGTGTGTGTTTGACTGGAGTAGTGTGTCTTCTCTCTCTCCCCTGGGTTCACTCTTCACAGGTGCACTGAGCTTAACCCACTCTGACCCTCTTAATGAAGCACTCTGGGGCTTCCTGTGACCCCTCACCTCTCACTTTAACCTCTTTCTCGCTCTACACACACACAGCGGACATTAGCATGAAGAGCCTTGAGGATACAATAACTTGAAAACAGCAGGACAGGAAGTGTGTGTGATGTGGTCAATGAGATGGTCCAAACGAGGGCAGAAATGGATAGAAAAAGTATTGATTAAGGTCTATCTATCTATATATCTATCTATCTGTCTGTCTGTCTGTCTTGTAAACAAATATACATTTGAATCAATTCAAAATCAACAATGAATGTGTTCTTTCTACTTAGTCTTAATGGCATGTGGAATTTTAATGGTTTTTAATAAAAAAAGGCTTAAATTATGACTGGTGCCACAAGAGAGGCATTGTATGTGGGTTGGTTAGGAGTACTGGTCTGATTAGTTTGTGGAGATTTACTGTGGGACTGCTGGTGTTGTTATTGGTGTCAGTAAGTCATATGACCGTGTGGCCCTTTCTTCCCAGGGTGCTGTGGGTGCGCGGCGTTAATAACTTTCCCTATTTCTAATGAGGCTGGAGTGTTTTAGATCTTTCATATACTTTCCTCAAATGTGTGACACACACAAAGGCACTTAAACGATTTATAAGTTTTCCTGCCAGCTATGGCATCAATAACAGAGGGTCAGAGAGGTGACAGCTCAGTGCAGAGGGTGTAAACCTGGATATGAAAAAGAGAGGAAAAGTTCAAACAGAAAAAACAGTCCATTAATGATAAGTGGATATCAGGTTTCACACAGAATGTGTCATTATGCAACTACAGGCATTTTAATAAAACCAATCCAAATCACACTCACATGTTCATTGGCAGATGTATATGTGACCTTGGACCACAAAACCAGTCATAAGTTGCATGGGTATACTTGTAGCAATAGCCAACAATACATTATATTGGTCAAAATGATTGATTTTTCTTTTATGCCAAAAATCATTAGAATATGAAGTAAAGTTTATGTCCCATGATTAGAAATATGCATTGCTAAGAACTTCATTTGGACAACTTTAAAGGTGATTTTCTAAATATTTTGATTTTTTGCATCCTCAGATTCCAGATTTTAAATAGTTGCATCGCGACCAAATATTGTCATATCCTAACAAGCCGTACATTAATGGAAAGCTTATTTATTCAGCTTTCAGATGATTAATAAATCTCAATTTTAGAAAACTTACCCTTATGACTGGTTTTGTGGTCCACAGTCACATATAAGCAATTACGGCATATTGTTTGCACTTTATTTTTACGTAACCCTTAGTAGAATATGCAAACTGTTAAAGAGATAGTTTGCCCAAAAATTCTGTCATTATTTACTCACCCTCATGAAAACCTTTAAGACCTTCATCCATCTTCAGAACACAAATTAAGATATTTTTGATGAAATCCGAGAGCTTTCTGACCCTTCATAGGCAATAGTGGTACTACCACCTTCAAGGCCCAGAAAGGTAGTAAGGACATCGTTAAAATAGTCCATGTGACATCAGTGGTTCAACCATAATTTTATGAAGCTACGAGAATACTTTTTATGTGCAAAGGAATTAAAAATTACGTCTTTATTTAACAATTTCTTTCTGGGTCTTGAACGTGGTAGTTGCTTTGCTGTCTACACAGCTCTTGGAGTTTATCAAAAATATCTTAATTTGTTCTCGAAGATGAACGAAGGTCTTAGGGGTTTGGAACAACATGAGAGTGAGTAATTAATGACAGATTTTTCATTTTTGGGTAAACTAACCCTGTAATAATTTTAACAAAATGAGACAGATCATGAAAACCGTGTTATTTTTTTATGTAGTACTGTCCTGAAAAAGCTATTTTACATAACAGATGTTTACATATTCATCACAAAACAAAATAACAACTTTATATATAAAATTTAAAAGTTTACATACCCTTGAATGTTAATACTGTGGTTGGTTACCTGGATGATCCATGACTGTTAGTAGTTTATGAGTTTTTGTTTGCCCTGAGCAGGACAGCTGTCTGCTGTTTTTCAGAAAAATTTTCCAGGTCCTGCACATTCTTTGGTTTCCCATCATCTTCTGCATATTTGACCTCTTTACAGCAATGACAGTATGATTATGAGATCCATCTTTTCACACTGAGGACAACTGAGCTACTCATCCAAAACTATTACAAAAGGTGAAAACACTGATGTTCAAGATAGCAACATGATGCATTATTGGATTAGTTCACTTCCAAAATAAAAAATTCCTGATAATTTACTCACCCCTATATCATCCAAGATGTTCAAGCCTTTTTGAGGCAAAACATTTCAGGATTTTTCTTCACATAGTGGACTTCAATGGGGATCAACAGGTTGAAGGTCCAAATTGCAGTTTCAATGCAGCTTCAAAGGCCTCCACATGATCCCAGCCGAGGAATAAGGGTCTTATCTAGCAAAACATTTGATTATTTTCTTAAAAAAAAAAATGTCTTGCACTAGCTAGACTTTATGTAGCTGTTTATGACATTATGTAGTCACGTTGGAAAGGTCACATGTGATGTAGGCAGAAGTACCGACCCAGTGTTTACAAAGCAAATGTGCAAAGAAAGTCAAACGCTCTTTACAAAACTCCCCCAAAAACAATGTCGGGTGATTTTGAAGTTGGAGGAGAAAATGAGAAGGAGTTTTTCTTCCTACCTTTTTGAACCAAAGTACATGGACTAAGAACTTACCATGCATGACCTTTCCAACATGATTACGTAATGCATGAAGTCATAGACACGCATCGCAGAGCTAGTGCAAGATGAGCGTTTGTGGTTAAAAAGAATATATTGTGACGAGTCGGCTGCCTCCCCCCTAATTGTCAGCTTCACCCCGTCGGTAATCGCCGCCCTTCACCAGGCTCCCGACGGGAGTGGGCGTGTGGGAGGAGGAGGGGCGCTGAAACATCCAGGTCTGGCGGCGTGTGATGAGGCACACCTGATGTGAATGAAGCCTCATCACCGCCGCTGTTAAAATGCCGAGTGCGCCTCTCCTCAGGAGACCGGTCTCTTCCCCGTGCATGCACGCTGGTGTCCTCGTGGGTCCAGGAAGGGTGCGTAGAGGGACGAGCGCCGCCGATGGACTAGCTGGAAATGGCTGCGGGCCAGGATGCCAGGCCTTCTCACCCGCCTGAGGAAGTGCCGCCGCTAAGGAATGGATGAAGCCGCTAAAGGAAGCCGCTACCCGCCACGTTGCCGCGGACCCTGGCGGGGAGCAAGTGCGGCCGCCGCACTCCGCCCCTTACCTGGACCCTTCCCTTCTGAACACTGCCCCTCCTTCACGGATTCCCTTCACGTCGAGGACACCAGATCCCCCATTTATTTTGGACACTTTTTCCCCCTTTTTGGACACTTTCTGTTTATTGTTTAATAAAAGCCTCTCCGAGGCCTGACGTCACGCCCACTGTGTCTGTCGCTTTGCTCCCACCCGTGACAATATATATATATATATATATATATATATATTTTTGGTTTTAGAAAATGACTGATCGTTTCATTAGATAAGACCCTTATTCCTCGGCTGGGATCATGTAGAGCTCTTTGAAGCTGCATTGAAACTGCAATTTCAACCTGTTGGTTTCCATTGCAGTCCACTATATGGAGAAAAATCCTGGAATGATCAGGGTAAATTGTACTTATTTTGTCTTCTGGGAAACATAAGCATTTTATGTAGTTTTTGCAAGCAGCAAAAAAGAAAAAATGGTGCCTCTTTACACTTGTCAGTGACTCTTAACAGCACATACAATGAACTTAACAAGAGAGATGTGAAATGTGAAAGCTGTAAATGTGGTGATTAGAGCCCTGCATGTGTAAAGGAAACTTTAATGGTTGCAGTGTCTTTCTGTAATGAGGTTGGTAACAAGGTTGTGTTTGTGCCAGAGCAGTGCAATACCTGCACTGTGAATTTAACAAGACTAAATGTGGCACCAATTTAAACCACAGGATCTTTAAACACATAGTGCTAGAAACCCTTTCATTGTATTTGCCTGGAAATGGCATTATTGAGCCACTTCTTAACTGTTTCATTTTTCATAGATGCAACTGTAATTCGCTGTGCACATCACAATGGGTGTATTATTTCCTAATTGATGTTGAAAAGTGTTTTATGTATGGCAGTAGTCAGTAGGCCTGACACACACCGCACCTTCTGTGCCTATAATCAGCCAGTCCTCCAAACGCATGGCACTGAGAGTGTAAAACACACCTTTACTAAACCAGCCTTGCAGTAATGACCTCCTTGGAGACGCGCAAACACACAAACACACACACATCCACTCTGCTCCCACGCCGCTAATGACTTTGAATTGTTCATAATTGTTTTTCCATTAAAGTTTGCTTTTCAAATGACTGCATCCTGTGAATGGTTCCTGGAGCAAAGCAGACATATGATGAATGGAATTTATTTTTACGGTGCTGCTAGGATTAGACCAATTCATAAAATCCAAAGTTTATGCAGGGATGTTAAAATGTTTACAAATGTCATCTGGAAATAGTACTGTTGTTTTGTATCTTTTCAGTACAGCGGCTAAAGTCTAGTCCAATCTACCCATTTATATTTTAAGATATAATTGATTTAACAGGCGTAACGGGTCTCAAAATAACCAGTACATAAATTTTTTCCTGACTTTCTTATTTTTATTTTCTTGTCAAATATTGTTCTCTATTGTTTTCCATTTGCTTTCTACTCCTGATTCTGTCCATTTCCAGATTTCTCTAGATTTTATTATTGATTTATTACATGTAGAATGCAATGCAAATGCAATCACATACACTGCTGCTCAGAAGTTTGAGATCAGAATGATTTTTAATGTTTTTTGAAGAAATCTCTTATGCTCATTAATATTTTTTTGGAATCTAGGATGCTTTTTTCAGGATTCTTTGATGAATGAAAAGTTTAAAAGTACAACATTTATTTAATATAGAAATCTTTTCTAACAATATAAGTCTTTACTATCACTTTTTATCAATTTAACACATCCTTGCTGAATAAAAGTATTAATTTCTTTCAAAGAAAGAAAGAAAAGAAAAAATTTGCCTACCCCAAACTTTAAAAGGTAGTGAATTGTTACAAATGATTTCTATTTTAAACTAATGCTGTACTTTTTAATGTTTTATTTATTAAAAAATCATGAAAAGGTTCTTAATTAGCATATTAGAATGATTTCTGAAGGATCATGTGACACTAAAGAATTCAGCTTTGAATTGCAAGAATAAATTCTATTTCAAAGTATATTAAAATAGAAAACCACTATTTTAAAATTGCAATAATATTTCACAATATTACTGTTTTTCTGTATTTTCAATCAAATAAACAGCCTTTATGAGCAGAAAAGACATTAAAAAAACATTAAAAATCTTACTGATCCCAGTAACAGAGTGAGAGATGCTTGCATGACCATGCCAAATGTAATAAAAAATAGACCTAATTTTCACTTCAAATAATAGCTAATTTTTGTTTTGTTGATTATTTCCAATGAGTTTGCAGAATTTCATTCAAGCCTGACTGCAGAAGATCCATTGTTGAGCAAGTGATGCAATGCTAAATTTCTCCATATCTATTTTGATGAAGAAACAAACTCATCTACATCTCAGATGGCCTGAGGGTGAGTAAGTTTTCAGCCAATTTTCATTTTGGCTAAATTATTCCTTTAAAATGCATGGACCACCACTGCTTTAAAACAACACTATTTGAACATGTGCCAACAATTTCAAATACATTCATCAAATGAAGTGTAGACTGGGCAAAATCACAAAAACAAAGGTTTTAGCAAGATTTGACAGTGTAATTATAGACACAGCAAGAAATAATCAAAGGATAGTGGATATTTTCCACCATAATTTGCAGTAAATATAGACAAATCTCATTAATTTGACAAATTCCATTAATTATTTGGCTAAATGCGGACCTGAGGGTCTAAAGCTCAGCAGAAGTCATTTGGCTGACTGTCAGTCACTATAAAATCTGGCTGTACTGGGGTTGTAAAAATACTAAACGGGACACGAGCCACATAGCTACACGAATGCATACTTACACATATATTTACATGCACACATAGACAGACGTGCACAACTATTTCAGTCTTTAATGGCATTTTCTGGTCAGACAGAATAGAAAGGCTCATCTCTAAAACAATTCCCCCCTGACCTGTTGAGTTTACTTAACCAGGGACAGACAGTTTATCGCTGAACAGTTCTCCCCACTCCACTGAGCACAATTACAAACTACCGTCATTAGAGCCTCTCACAGGATACAGCTACAAGTCCAACCGATTCATGTGAGGAATGTGGAACACACACACACATGCATTCAGCATGCACAACCCCACGCAGTCATTTGCATTCGTCAAGCATACACTATAAAAACGCTAATAAATATATAAATATATACATAGATAAATTGTTTAAATGCACAATAAATAAATAAAAATATTTTATTAAAATACATAAATTAAAAACGCAATTTAAATTTAAATTTGATTCAAATAAAGGGATAAAATAACATTTAATATTAATTAATTAACACATCTAACAGCACAGTTCACTGTATAAAAATACTGTTGTAAATAATAAGTTGTAAATAAACAGATTATTGGAGGATTTACAAAAAAAGAAAATAAGAAAATACTATTTCAGTTTTTTCTACTACAAAATGTCATGCTCTTTGTAATTATTTGTTAAATTCACTAGCAATTTCTAGTCAAAATTGATCTACACTGTTTTTCAGCATTTGTATGAACCTGCTTCTGTTTCACAATGTTTTTGGCTTCTTACATAAATGAACGCCTGAGATTTACCTGTGCGATCAATTACATTTTGATATTATTTTAAGAAACAAAACTGTGTATTATCGCACTCAACTTACAGATCTGGTTACCGATCTGATAGGTACTCAAATGTATTTTACTGGCAGGCAGCTGTATGGACGGCCTGTGGGGTCCTGAGCAGTTTCCCTCTAGAGTGCAGATGTCCGATAAGGCCAGAGAAATATAAAGCTGTTAGACTAGACCACAGGCATTGCGTATAACCCTGAATATTCTACAGTATGCCTCATACTCGCTCTCTTTCCCATTGATGCCAATCTAAGCGGACGGAAGAATATAAAGACACATATTCCAAGGAAAGAAAGAGAAGGAGAGAGATTGGTCGATGGGCTGGGTCAGAATGTTCTTATCTTGCTAAGTTATTAGTAGAGTTGACTATGTAACGAAGTCTCAATGCTAAAATCACTCCACAGCAAAATACCGGCCAATGGTGGCTTGCCTTAGGCAAAAACTGTGTTTGCAAAAAAAATTAATAATGTGTATTCCAAGTCCTTGCCAATACAGAACATTTTGGCCTTGAAAAGATGCATTTAAATGTAGGGTGTAACTCTCATCCTGTAGATCGCGGAGGATTATTAGGAGGCAGAAGAACATCTTTTTGAGTGGACGAGTTGAATGGAATTGAATGGAAAGTATTGAGGTGATACATACAGTACAAAGGAAGTATTGTACCTGTATGAGTAGTTTTAGGATTTACACTCACTTTGTGAACTCACCGACCGTTCTTCCATTTTTCTTCCTCTACTATCCTGCCCTGCAGGCATCGTTTAATGCTGGAACTTGACTCAACTTGTCTTGTATATAGTACACTGCTAAAAAAAAGTTGTTTTCTTATCTGCAACTCTGCCTTGTTTTTCAGTTTTGGGAACTTTTCAGCTGGACAGCAGCCTGCTGAACACAAGCCTGGCCAGACATCAAGCCACCTTGGAATATCCAGAATTCTTTGACTTAGATTTGTCATCTTTGCTTTTAGCGTCCCCCTCCTCCCTCTGAGTTTAAATGGCTATCTGTCCATCATATAGCAACGCCCAGGCCACAGAAGGGCCAGCAGACAGTAAGTACCAGTGGGAGGAGGACAAAGCCCAGTGGTGTCTGTCAGTCACTAGTAAGGCAGGAAGTGCCGATCCCATGCTTCTCGCCCTCGTTTCCTCTCTGTCACAAGCTGTGGGACTTTGACCTAATGCCACTGGAGCCCTACCGCCTCTGCACAGCTGCCAACATGACTGGAGAAAAGACTAGAGGGCAGAAAAGAAGTATATAGTGCAGTACGTTTTCATTATTCATCTGTCTTTATAGCCAAGCCAAAAAGATGAAAATATATAATATTTTTTTTTTTAATCACAATATTAATAAACAGAACAGAGATGCATTTTAAATAATTTTAATATTTTCAAAGAAGTTTGAATAAACTAGTTTTATTTTATTTTATTTTTTCCAAAAACATGTCTTCATGTTGTATTTGTTATTCAGTTTATAAGCTGTTCCTATTTTGTAGCTATCACTAATATTTTATTATTTTATAATCTTTTAATTTATTTAATTTCTTCTTATTATTTTATGTTATTTATCTCTAAATGTCTTTGTTTAAAACGGAACATGTTTTGGTAACACTTTAGTATAGGGAACTATTCTCACTATTAACTAGTTACTTGTTAGCATGCCTATTCATAACATATTGGCTGTTTATTAGTACTTATAAAGCACATATTCTGCATGACCATATTCTACTTCCCTAATCCTACCCAATGCCTAAACTTAACCACTACCTTACTAACTACTAATAACCAGCAAAATGAGGCAAAAGTCATAATGGTTTGTTAATAGCGAGAAGTGTGACCCATGTTTTCATGGGAATATTATTTTAATTATCATAAGTAATGTTTATAGGTTTTTCCAGTCTCTTTAATATCAATTCCATCCTTTTAATGTTTTGCATTTTCTTTAACCTATTAATTTTTGTTGTTGTTTTTTCCAAATTCCATTTCCTTAGTGACTTCATCCATCAAGTGGCAAGCCATGACATCATTTTGGAGGGAAAACAACAACACAAACATTAGTAAGTATTGCTATGGATTTAATGGATTCTGTGATGTAGTGGTAAAAACTGTTTTGTCTTGTTCCTTAAATGCCAAATGGTGGTTCCTTAAACCCACATTTTAGCTAATAATCATCACTCACTGATCATGAGGATCAAACCGTAAGTCGTAGAGACTTAAAACTTAGAGGGATGGTAGTACTCACAGCACCAACAATATCACCAAGGCTCGCCCAATCGGCCTGATGGGAGCACTACAGCAAACAAAAGTATGAAATCACTCATAACTGAAGACTTGCGAAATTTCAGGTATTTTGCGTTTTTTGAAAAACCTACTTTTGCAAACTAGTTCTAGTTTTTTCATCCGATCGGAACCAAACCAGTGCAGAAAGATTCTCTGGAGAGTGAATATCAATAATTATCAAAAAAAGCTGAACTTTCGACTCGCTGTCGCAACAGGTGCCAAAACGTTTAATAGGGGTAGGGCCACTTTTAGTAAAATGCCTGTACTGTAACTCCTGAACAGAATGAGATATCTCGGTCAAACTCAGAACACTTATGTAAGAGCTCAATCTGAGGTCACAGAAAAAAAAAAAACAGAACTTAGCCATTTGGTGGCGCTATAAGAGGGGAAAAAACATAAAAATGGCTGTAACTGTGCAACCGTCGATCCTATCAACATGAAAATCGGTGTGAACGGTCTTGGTCCGAATTGCCGCAAGTGTCTACAAGGACATTTGTGTATCTCAAAAAACATGGCCGCCATTGGCCGGTGAAATTTGAGCACTTGTCAGACAAGGTTAACAGAGGCCATTTGGAACAAAACTCGGTGGGACTGTTCGACTCACGGCCCCAAAGCCCCAAGAAATTTGAAAGAAATCTGCCAATGGGGGGGCGATATCGCATTTACAAGGGTGCAAACTTTTTTTGTACGTCACACAATTTGTACGTCACACAGTTATCGCACATACACGCGATATTTCTATCATACGATAGAACTCCTCATTCCAGACAAATTTGCCTCTAGAACCAGTGCTGTTGGTCCAATCGTTTGTTAAAAGATTGAGAAGTTGCGAACTAGTCCTAGGCTTTTTGCTCAATCTGAAAAAAAGACAATTCTCTGGACTCTCTAGGTCAATAATTATCAAAAACAAATGTTGAAATGTACCCTTTGAGAGGCTTTAACGGGGTCGTTCAGAAAAGAGGCCTGTCCAAATTTACCCAAAATCCTATAAAGCCTGAAGGAAAACTCAAAACTTCATGAAACCTGCTGAGCACATGCGACAGGTGATTCTAAACAAGCATGCAAAGTTTTGAGGATAATGGACCACAGCTAGTGCTATAAGTCATAACAGTTAAAAAACATGATATTTCTATGGTAAATTACCTGGATTTGCCACCTAATTTTTAGGTGGTTACAAGCTTGCTAAATAATATCTTTTTTCATATGTACTTAAATGGCTTAAATCGCTTGAACCCCGATAATCGCTGCTTGGAGCTATATTTTTATTTTCATCCTGTTAGATTTGTATGCTATTTGTCTTGCCGTTGTATAAATAATCAAATTATACTTAATACATTTTGATTGTATGAGCCGTATAGAAATGCCCCCCTAAATTACAGCACAAACACACAGTGGTCATTATGTAAAAGTTAGAGAGTTCAAAAGGTACTGCATAATGCAGCAATGACCCAGGAGCTGTCTCATTATTCTGATTTGAAGAGGCTGGGGATATTCAAACTAATTAAATGGAGGTGCAGACTTAATGTGATTGACATTATGAGAGATACACACACACACACACATGTTGTGTTTACATGTTTTATGGGGACATTCCATAGGCGTAATGGTTTTTATACTGTACAAACCCTATTTTCTATCACCCTACACCTACCCTACACCTAAACCTAGCCCTCACAGGAGACTGTGCACACTTTTACTTTCTCAAAAAAACTCATTCTGCATGATTTATAAGCCTGTTTCCTCATGGGGACCTCACAAATGTCCCCACAAGGTCAAAATTTACTGGTATTACTATCCTTGTGGGGACATTTGGTCCCCATAACGTGATAAATACCAGGTGCACACACACACACACACACACACACACATTAAACTGGTAAAAAGGCAGAAAGGTTAAGTGTGTTATTTTTAGTGGAATATCATTGCAGGCACATCATCTCAGGTTTTGTGAAAATGAAAATGGATACCCTCAGCTGACTGGGTAATTGAATCATAGCGAATGGCTTTGATATGATTCACGAGGAAAACTGTCCACTGGGTGTTTCATGTCAGAGTGGAAAAACCTGAGGCCTGGGTGGAATCAGAGCTTGAGAGAGAGGAAAGGATGGGAAGGAAAGGTGAACACCCTGACATTTGAGGATTGCGACTGTGGGAACATTGTGGCAAGAAATGTCCATCTTTGTGGTTTAATCAAAGGGCTAGAGGATTTAGTGCACTTTAGGGTTGAAATTTGTGATTTTAAAGGTTAAGTGTGTCATATACAGTATGTTATGATACAATACGGCTATCCCGTTTAAAGAAACAGTTTACCCAAAAATGAAAATTTACTCAACCTTACCCCATTCAAAATGCGGTTTGTTTCTTCATCTAAACAGATTTGGAGAAATTTAGCTTTAATCACTTGCTCACCAATGGATCCTCTGTAGTGAATGGGTGCCGTCAGAATGAGAGTCCAAACAGCTGATTAAAACATCACAATAATCCATAACTAATCCACACCACTCCAGTCCATCAATGTCTTGTGAAATTAAAAGGTGCATGTTTGTAAGAAACAAATGCATCATTATCCAGCATTTTAACTGATAACTTTAGCTTCTAGCCAAAATACGAGTCCATAATCCATCTTCCAGTGAAAAAGTCCATTCACTGTTGTTCTATCACATCACCTACATATTGCTTCAGAACTATTTTTCTTAGTTTGTCTTCTGAAGATGAACGAAGGTCTTACGGGTGTGGAACAGCATGGCGGGGAGTAATCAATGACAGAATTTTCATTTTTGGGTGAACTATTCCTTTAATCACTGCCCTGGGTTCATATTTATAAGTGATTTATTAGAACAGCATGTGCATGTATTTATATGTGTGTTTCTGCAAAAATTCCTTGCTGTGTTTTGGGGAGTTTTTTTTGTTAGCCAGACAACTTTCGTTAACACCCAGTGTCTCGGGGAAGACATTTATTAGGGGTATCTGTCTGGGTGAGACATTGAACACAACCTGAAAGCAGAATTCAATACAAACGAATGACTGTAGGATAAATTAAACAATGGCTGCATGTCTGAACCAGTGGGCAGTTCCTGTCACTTTCTATTATGATCTTTCTAAACACCCCAAGCACATGCTTAAAGTATCAAAGCCAACATATTACTTACAGTATCTGGTTGATCCTTTCCATGTGAAACATGGAATAGTTTGCTCATATATGATATATATATCTCCCTTTTTGTTATTGATGTGAAGGCATTTGTTTTGAGCTTGTACATATGAGTCACTGGTGTATGAAAGCTGTAGGTCATAGTGATGTAAAGCTAAACACATTTTTAACACCTGCACCATTACTCACAACACCTTACAGCTTGTTCTGACATCTTTTAGTGGCCAAAACACATACGCACATACGCAAATGCATCCCCCCTTATAGAGGCACAAGCAACAGTGTGTCCACCAGCTGGCTGACATTACACTTTAAACAGATTTTCTCTGAAAGTATTTCCCAAACATCCCCTGCAGGTCAAAAGCATGTACGGTAGTCTCCCTTCTGCTGTCCCTTTTTCTCCATTCCGTCCTCCTTTTCGATTTTTTTCCCCCTAAATATTCATATCAGTTTTGCTCCACATGCGTCCAGGCATCTCACACTGGGGTCTTTATAAACATTTCTCAAAGTCACTGAAGTGTTTGATTTATTCAGCTTAAGTTACGTTTGATATTTTCAAAGCTGCAAACAGACAGAAAGAAAAATTTTATTGCTCACAGGTTGTTCTCTTATAGCTCTGGAGAGTCAGAGTTCACAGTTATGTTTCGTCAGGTTTGTCTTAGATTTAATATTCCTTAGGAGAAATGAAGATATGAACAAATGAGACAGTTGTTGGCATTACAAATGTCGAGTTATAATGTAAAATCAATGTAGATAACAGACAGAGTTGGATTGTAGAGTTCATATTGTTTTTTTCTCAGAACTGCGAGATATAAACTCTCAATTCTGAGAAATAAACTTGATTCGTGAGGTATAATATCAGAATTGCGAGATACAGTCACAATTAAATTTTTTCCTTGCAACTGCAAGTTTGTATCTCGCAATTTAAACTTTTTTTATATCACAGTTCTTGCTTTACTTTTTTCGTAATTGCAAGTTTGTATCTCGCAATTCTGACTTTTTCTCACAACTGGGAGTTTGTATCTCACAATTTTTACTTTTTTCTCCCAATTGCAAGTTTGTATCTCACAATTTGGACTTTTTTTCTGGCAATTTCGAGTTTATTTATATTAGATATATTTCACATATCTTACTTTTTTCTTGCAATAATTCATACTTTTTTTGCAGTTGTGAGTTTGTATCTCATAATTCTTACTTTTTTTCTCACAATTGCGAGTTTGTATCTCACAATTTTTACTTTTTTCTCCCAATTGCAAGTTTGTATCTCACAATTTGGACTTTTTTTCTGGCAATTTCGAGTTTATATCTCACAATTTTTACATTTTTCTTGCAATTCTGACTTTTTTCTCACAATTGCGAGATTGTATCTCACAATTGTTTCTGTTTTTCTCGCAATTGCGAGTTTGTATTTTACAATTTTTACTTTTTTCTCCCAACTGCAAGTTTGTAAGTTTGTATCTCGCAATATTAATTTTTTTTCTTGCAATTATGTATCTCACAATTGCGAGATTGTATCTCACAATTCTTTGTTTTTCTCGCAATTGCAAGTTAATTCTCACAATTGCAATAATTCGAGTTTGTATCTTGCAATTTTGACTTTTTTTCTCACAATTGTGAAATTGTATCTCACAATTCTTTCCTTTTTTTCTCGCAATTATTATATCTCACAATTTTTACTTTTTCTCTTGCAATTTAGACTTTTTTCTCACAATTGCGAGACTGTATCTCATAGTTGTTTCTGTTTTCTTGCAATTGCGAGTTTATATCTTATAATTCTGACTTTTTTATCACAGTTGCGAGTTTGTATCTCACAATTTTTACTTTTTTCTCCCAACTGCAAGTTTGTATCTTGCAATTTTAAATTTTTTCTCGCAATTGCGAGTTTGTATCTCACAAACTTTTTTCTTGCAATAATTTGACTTTGCATCTCACAATTTTGACTTTTTTTCTCATAATTGTGAGTTTACTGTATATATTATAATTTTTACTTTTTTTTGCAATTCAGACTTTTTTTCTCACAATTGCTTGATTGTGTATCACAATTCTTACTGTTTTTCTCACAATTGCAAGTTTGTATCTCGCAATTGACTTTTTTCTCACAATTGTTAGTTTATATCTTACAATTCTGACTTTTTTCTTACAATTGTGAGTTTGTGTCTCACAGTGGAAATGTTCTTCACTTTTAAACATAAAGGGTGATTGCATACTTTTGTATGTTTTTGACATGTTTGAGGTGATTGCTATATTTTTTTCTCTTCATCTCATTGCTGTCTAGGAGAAACTCAAGAACAAACAAAATGAACCCTAGTAAACGCAAAGTGTTTACGTTTAGACCTATGGAACCTCAGAGGAAACTGGTTTCCTGACAGATATCGACATGCCATTGCTAAGGTATGTGGATGATACTAAATGACACACTGTAAACAAATAAACATAGTTGGCATGTGGAATTCAGATTTATATTTTCGCCAGACCTCGCCTGAAGTTGCTGTCGAAACACATATGCATTGCATTACTTTCATGTGTCGTCATCTATTCGGGGATAAACATTCGCGTAGATGCATTTCAGTTGTTTATCTGTTCCAGTGTGATGTCAACCAGAGCAGACACACCTCTGAATGTCACTGTACTATATATATGGATGTGTTTATGTGTGTCGTATGTTTCAGATCTCTGCCGCTCGGGACGACAAAACACCTCGGCCGCATTAAAGAATCCATCTGTGTGGTGAAGAAGGAAAACAATAAATAATCCTGTGCACAGACGCTTGCCAATGGTGAAAAAGTGAGGGGTAAATAAACACATTACAGACTGAGAGAAAACTTTGCTTGGCTGATTACATGTTTTTAGTGCAATTGTGGTTAAATGGATTTTTCCCGGTAAGTGTTTACCTATGGAAGAGTGAGACTATGTAGACTACCACACTGTTTATTTACAGTGAATTCACTCGGGCCTGGTTGGAAAACAACCTGCGCTCAGTCGCATACGTTGGAAAAAACACAAACAGCAGATATCAGGGCATCTTTCTGCTTGCTTTGTCAAAACAGTGATTGTTTTTAGTGCGAGGGGACGACCCGTCGGGGATCTGAACCGGCAAAATTAAACAAAGAAACTTTAATGTTCTGATCAAGATGTGAAGTTGTTCTGATGGTTGTCGGTGAGAATTAGAGCAAGGCGTGAATTTGGCTTCTGGATGGATGGAGTGCTTTTTATGGTCCGGTTGTGAAAAATGGTCGCTGAAATTCCCCTTCAATCTCATGGGGAGTATAAGGAGGAATGTGTACTAATGCATGCTCATGCATTTTCTGAACAACTCATAATGTACGGTATAGTGTAGGGTCAGACACATCCTGCCTAGGATTTCTAAATTGCCTAAAATCTCTGGGATTTGGCTTTGTCTTCCTGTTGACCAGCTCTCTACAGTCCTCATACTATTTATGCACGTTTTTTCATTGCTTTGCCCGTTCTCTGTAGATCTCACCTTCTTACATACAGCAATTGGTCAATTAAGTACAATGCCTGCATTGTTGGTCAAACTACTTTTCAGCAAGATTGAAAACAATAGGAAAACAAAGTCACAACCCAGACATTTTAGACAATTTAGAAATCCCGGCCATGACATGTTCAGGAAAAAGAGGACGTACAGTCAGCAGAGTTTGTGTGATGTGAAATAAGAGGGAGTAGTGCTTACGATAAACTCAGTTTGACATCAAAATGTCTTTGTTTATACTGTGAAATTAGCCTCTCCTCATATGACACACAAGCACATAAACATCGTTCACATGTGTTTTCAGGGGAAAAGTACTCTCCAGAGTGCAGTAATCTTCAAATATTCAGATTTAGATATTAAAAAATAGGAAAAATAATGATTTCTATAATGCTGATAAATTAAATCACATTTCCAACTATCTGGATTTCCATCTTAGTGTCATAGAGACAAAAGGCTTGAGTCAAGTCAGGTTTTCATTTCATACTACAAAGACATTCCTTGTAATACATCCAGCAGGGAGTTTACACATGGAAAGTACAGAAGGGGGAAAGACATGCATATATGTAGTATGTAAATAATGAGGTGTGTGGTATTGTTTGAGGTGCAAACGTGCAAAATATTCAGACTTTATATATGTTTTTAGACTTGTAATATTTTTAAAGAAGTCTCTTATGCTCACCAAGGCTGCATTTATTTAATCAAAAATATAGGAAAAACTTTAATATTGTGAAATATTATTACTATATAAAGTAATAGGTTTTTTTATATACTTTAAAATATAATTATTTCTGTGATGCAAAGCTGAATTTTCATCAGCCATTATTCCAGGCTTAAGTGTCACATGATCCTTCAGAAATCATTCTAATATGCTGATTATTATTGGAATTATCTGTGTTGGGAGCAGTTATACTACCAAATATTTTTCAGGATTCTTTGATGAATAAAATGCAAAAATAAATAAATAAATAAATTACAAAAATGTATAATTTTTTAAAAAATATTTTCTAACAATATAAGTCTTTGCTATCACTTTTTTTTTTTTTTTACATTTGCTGAATAAAAGTATTCATTTCTTAGAAAAAAAACACTGACTTTTGACTAAACTTTTGAACGCTGTATATTGTGTATATTGTTCGAAAATATTTCTATTTTAAATAAATGCTGTTCTTATTAACTTTTTATTCATCAAATAATCCAGAAAAAAAATTCAAAGGTTCCAAAAATGAAAAAAAAAAATGAAGCAGCACATCTGATAATAAATCAGCATATTAGAATGATTTTTGAAGGATCAGTGATATTGAATACTGGAGTATTGATGCTGAAAATTCAGCTTTGATTACAGGAATAAATTAGATTTTAATGTATATTAAAACAGACAAATGGTATTTTACATTGTAATAATATTTCACAATATTACCTTTTGTGTTTTGTATTTTTGATCTAATAAACACAGCCTTGATGTGCATAAGAAACTTCTTTAAAAAACATTAAAAGTCTTATTGATCCCAAACTTTTAAATGGTAGTGTATATTTATAATCCTCCTTGTAATGCAACAGTACAAAACAGTGACCAGGAAATGTCCATATAACGTATTGAATTAAGAATATATTTTCTGTAAACAAACAAACAAAAAAAAAAAATCTTTAAATTTCCTGGACACGTCCAGGTCAGGATTTCTAAATTGCCTAAAATGTCCAGGTTTGGCTTTGTTGCTGAGTATAATGACTGTAAAGTAATTGGACCAATCACGTACAGGCATTGTTCACAATCGACCAATCCAATCGTGGCGTGCAAGAAGGTGGGTCTACAGAGAACAGTCCAAGCAATGCAAAAAAGGGTACATGCTGTATAATGTTTGACTTTAAAGAACAGCAACAGGAAAACAAAGCCAAAACACAGACATTTATAGTATACGTCCTGGAAAAAGTACATGGGGTCACCCTACTTAAAATAACCACATACTTTTTGCATTATTTAGACATAGTTGCATTATTAGATCTTCTATTACAGGGCTCGTAATTAACTTTTTTACTTGGTAGCACTGGTGCTCCCAACTTCAAAAATGTAGGAGCACCAAAAAAAATTTAGGAGCACCAAATGAATATTAAGGATGCATTAAATACAACTACACAAACCATTATTAGCCTACAGCCTATATATGTTAGCTTAATTTGCGCACATTGGGTAGTCGCTCTCTAAACGCGGGGTATTAAAATTGCTTTTGAAGGCGCGCGCGCGTTTTACTTTCGGTTTCGTTTTAACGATGGCGCTAAACTCTCGGTGGTGCTGAGCGTTTAGACATTAATTTAACAAAACAATTTCAAAGTGGGGGGATTTTGAAAATTGTGTCCCCGGTGGAAATTACGCCCTTGCGTGAGTGAAACTCTGAAGCTGAGTTATCATTTGATGTAAATGTATCCCGCTTTGTACAGTATATTGAGACGGAGGCGCCAGAATTGCGTCTGACAGAATGTGCGCTGTAGCACGAAATATAGTATATTTCTTCAAAAGCAGGTTGTGAAGACATTTTATTTGTCCACAATCAAAAATCGTCATATCACACACCCTAATAGCAATGTAGTTTGTACAAATCAGGAACAGAGGTTAGTTGAGAGAGAGAAAAAAAACGGCCGGTTCCGAGTTTCAGCGGAGCGCAGTATCAGTGACAGGGAGTGATTGACGGCTAATATCTAAATTCTGCATTAAAGTTAAGAATGTACAGATCGAGTTAAATTAGTTATGTAATGGTGGAGAAAAGGGCGAAACTGTCACTGTATCAGCTCACAGCACTCTGGGCAGTAGTTAGGCTAGTTTTGTAAAGGAATGAAAACAAGTCGCACCACAACAATTTCTCGCACTCGCACAAATGCTTCCAAATATATTTTGAGGTCGCGCAGATTAAATTTTGGGAGCATATGCGACCAAAACGGTCGCAATTTCGAGCCCTGTATTATTAATTTAGCATCAAACCACAGTATCATTTTCTCTCTATTTTAAGGAACATTCCTGTATTTATTTGTGTTATGGAATATCCATGTGTGGCATTTTTCGCCACCCATTCCCAAACCCCCAGTGGACCTTAATGGTTGATAAACCCCCTACAATTTCTCAAGTGACTGGCGTGATTTCATTATTGATACTTATCCTAATCATTGATAAGCCTGAATAACATGGCCAGTTGCATTGTGGGAGTGGTTAGGCTGCACTAATGGCATGATTGGCTAATCACTCTTTCTCTGTCTTTGCACTAACAAGTTGTTCTGTGTGGGGAACGGGAACTAAAAGGTCCCTTGGTGTAGCATGTTGGCTCTGGGCCCTCAGCGCAGTAGATCTCTACTAAAGATTACTGGAGAAATTACTCACAGATTTCTCTCAGCATTCTGGCTTACAGCTATGACAGGGATTGATGGAAGCTGAATTGGCTTGCTGTCGGTAAATGAAGACTGTTTTATATCAGAACTTCAAAAAGATTTAGTACACTTCCTAGATTACACATTTAAAGGCTCATATTGTATATACGAATATGAACATGAACGTTTATACACTCTTAAGAAGGTTCCAAAAAGGGGTTTTCACAGAAAATCTATATTTTTCTTAGATTAAAGAACATTGTGAGAATCTGAAGAAACTTTTTCACTGTAAAGACCCTTCTGTGCAGTTCACTGAACCATTAATGCCAATAAAGAACCTTTTAAGAGTGTATACAAGCTCAAATGTACGCATTGTTGCCTTTGGAAATGTGTCAGGACAATTATGTCTTGCATATTGCAGCCAAAAGAAAAATCACAAACGAGACCTCTTTAAAGTCGCAGTTGTTTCTCTTACGCCATTTAGATTAAATTAAGTTCAAACTGAGCCTCCCAATTCTACTGTATCTCAACAATGGCTAAGAAAGATTTGCCAAGATACCACAGTCTGCAGTTACATTTTAGAGATTTCAATTATCTGTGGTAAGCTGTTCTTTTACTGCTTTGTGTAATTTCTATTTGTTTTTATTTCTCTGATAGAATTTTGGAAGAGCATCTCAGATAAGCTTGATAAAGCAAAGAAATATAATTGAGAACTAAGCCTCCTGAGCTATGAAAACACAACACTTGTCTAAATTTGAACTAAAATTAGATTGAAAATGAAAAATATTAATCACTAAAATGACACTGCCCCCCTAAGTTCTAAGTTTGTTAGTGTAGCACTCGCACACTTGCAATGCATTGGTCACGCATTTGCATCTGGGATTGGTCATTTGCATGAAGTATGTTTCTGGCCTAACTCACACACACACACACCCAGATATACCCAGACAACACACAAAACTTCTTTCCAGGGGAATATTCCACTTCTTACGTGTTTGGCAGCATTGTGGGACTGCAAGTCACATTTCTCAACAACACCCAGTTGTTTTTACACAGACTTTCCTGCATTTTATCCAAAGCACATCCCAAAAAAGGTCAGTGAGCATTCAGCACTGCCCTTGATTTTTAGGAGTTTTCAGATTAATCACAATATTTCAGTTGCTTACAGTATATTTTGCCAAATAACACAACTGCATGTTACAATCCCCAACAAGAAGGCTTTATGACTTGATTAATATACTCAGAAGTGCAGCTGAGTTTAGATTCACGTTCTGAAGCTCTTTGAGTGCGGTATGTCATGATGAATTCATGGGGAGGGGAAAGTCTAGCAGAGCGGAGCTTAGTTTCAACCTCATGTATGTAATGCTACTCCAAATGTGGAAGTGAAAAATCACATCAATTGAAGGATGTCATTTCTCAGTGCTCTCCCTCTCCTACTCTAGCAGTCTTGCTGGCCAAAGGCTCATACAAAGGCTGAATTGTACACTGCATTTTGTACAGTAACAGGCTTCTGAATTTATTGTATATGTCAGCATTCATAAAGAAGTATGAAAGTCACTGCACAAATGAATGACATTAACTGTTATTAATGACGTTTGGAGCCAGAGAGAAATGACTCATATTTGAGACCACAACCAAGCCTTGAATATACAGCACAACAGAGACTACTTTTTCGGTGGCACTGGATACAGAATGATTTTCCCCATTCATTTTCTAAATCGGTAAAGAGTAAAATATGGTTAAGCTTATCCACCTTATTTTTCCCATAAGAATGGTTGCGGCCATTTGTAAATTTTGTGGGTCTGGCTACTGGTCTCATCCGCGTCCAGCTATTTTTAGCTGTACAAAACTGCTTGATAATTCATAGCGGCCAATGAACCAGAAGTCTCACCCATAAGCTTCCACCCATTGAAGAAAAAGGTGGATAGAGAAATAATGAGAAGAACAACAACGTGTAGTAAACAGTAAAACTGTTTGCACTACAAAACAGTGTTCACAATTAAGATAATACATTAAAAAAATATTGTAAGACACACCAATTCGCAATATCAAGTCGCAAAATGAGCTGTTTTGTATTTGACGCCAACGACACCGGAAGCCAGACCCATAAAATTTACAAATGGCCACGCCCACTCTTACGGGAAAAATAAGGACTACATCTGAAACTGGAAAATGCTGCTTTTAGAGGACTCATTTCAAGGTAGAAAGACATCAAGGCAAGTTCGAATCCAATGTTAGCTTCACTTCCTGCCTCTTGAGATACCTTCATCTGGTCAATTTTTAAAGGCAGCATTGATGTATCCTTTGCCAGAGATTTTCTTACTCTTGGGAGATGAGAGGGTCTGTATTACTTACTATTGGTGAAAGCGTAACAGTCAGCTTGAATCACGTGCCTTGATAACCAATCACATTACAGCCTTGATGTCACTGAATTTCAGTTCAGAGTTGTGTGACACTCAGTCGCCATTTACGGATACCATAGGAATGAATGGGAAGTGCTGTACGCTGAATCCCACCTGTCACAAAAAGTGACTTCTAAAAAGTGATAGCTTTAGTTGTTAAGATTTGTTTTCTCAAAGTTGCAGGCTTTGCCTTCGCTGCCTTTGATATCCCACAGTTCTGTGCGGTTTATTCCATGATGGCTGAGCAAAAAAAAATAAAGTGTCTGAAATTTACGTGTGTGTACATGTATGTTTCTGACCAACTTTTTGCACTTTTAATGTTATTTCTAGTGAGAACTCGGTATTATAGTAATTAAATATTTGCTTAGTTATCACCAAAGCTTGTTCTATTTTGTTGTAGATCATTAAACTGTTATGCTGCCTCATAAGCATGTCTAAAATGAGTTTCGTGAAGTGCCTTCATGTGCAAAGGCTGCCTGCAAAGTCATTAATGGATAAGGCAGCGAGGCAACAAGTCAGCTGCCTAGGTTTTCGGATGCAGCCATGGTGGAAGGCAGCTAATGAACCAGAAGTCTCGCCCATAGGCTTCTGCTTTGAAGAATAAGGTGAAGAATAAACTCAATAAAGATTGTTAATAAATCATACTATGTACAGAGAAGCAGATATGAGCCATAATACAAATGCAACGTGTTTAATTATGCGTTAACCCTTACAAAAATTAACCATGGTTTCATTATAGTAAAAGTGTAGTAACCATGTTTTTATTGCTTACAATTTGTAAAACCACAGTTTTACTACAAATGCCATGGTTAAACTATGGTTAGAATACCAAAACCATGGTTAATTTGTAGTTACCATGGTTTAACTATAGTAACCATGGTTCATTTAAAGGGGTCATCGGATGCCCATTTTCCACAAGTTGATATGGTTCTTTAGGGTCTTAATGAAAAGTCTATAATATACTTTGGTTAAAAATTCTCAATGGTAGTGTAAAACATTTTTTTTACCTTGCCAAAATAAGATCTGCAAAAATCATTCCACTTTGGTCGAGGCTGCTTTAAATGCAAATGAGCTCTGCTCGCCCCACCCCTCTCTTCTCTCTGTGGAGTGACGGGCATGTTTACTTTAGCCGCGTTTAGCCACTAGACTTGCTAGCACATTATTAGCAAAGGTGATCGCAAAGATTCATAAAAAACCCCTTATAATCACTTCTGCTGTAAGTGAAGCTGGATCACGAATGATTCGCGCAAACATAGATGGATATATGTAGATCGGGATCATTATAGGGTAGATTTGTACATCTACTGCCAATACACATTAATGTTCAAACAGCATGTAAAAGTGAACTTAGCATCCGATGACCCCTTTAAAGCGTTTTCCTTATAACGGTTTTCTATGTGAGGAAAATGCTTAACGTGGCTTAATGCATTAAAACAGTGTTTCTAAAAGATCAAACTTAAGTTGGTCTGTACATAGTATGATTTATTAATATTATATAAAGTTTGGCTTTTTTGTCATGTGCATCCAGCTATTTTTAGCTGTATAAAACAGCTGGTTTTGCTGCTTGGCATTGCAAACTGGTGTGTCATACCATATTATTTTAATGTATTATCTAAAATATGAACACACTGGTGTGTAGTGCAAACAGTTTTACCTTTTACTCCAGTTATTCTTCGCTATTTCCCTACAGCGGCTAATGAACCGAAAGTCTCGCACATTTACAGAAAACGGCTTACTTCCGCGTTGAAAAGTAAGGTTAGGATTAGGATAGTTTCTAGCTTCCAAAATAAAATCGATTAAAGTTCTCACCACAAATGACAGTATCTCCAACCCACGGAAAATGCGTGACTATGTTGAACCGTGCGCCGCTCTCTCGCGCTTCCCGCCCTCCCCTCTCAGCACGCGGCGCTAATTGGCGCTCTCAGCTCGAGCCAGCAGCCACGAGCGCCACAGACGCGGATGCCTCAGCCAAATTCACAGAGCCCAGTCACATAGAGAGAACCGTTCATTAGTCTTTTTATTTGTTTTCGTTTTATGTGTCTCCCCTCATTAAGTTGAAGAGAGCTTAGTTTGGGAACAGCGGACACGTCCTTTAGACATTTCAAGCATGACTTTGGATAATAACGGATCTTGAAGTGTCAAACTGCGCCTCAGACTTCCAGAAAATAACGACAGACACCAGCTCTCACAGGTACGCGCTTATTATTAATATTTCAGTATTTTATAGCATTTCATCGGTCGATATTGAGTAAAAAGTTTAAAACTTCATTAAAACGTCATCTTCAGCAGTTCAAACTTATTTTGATGAAGTTTTACAGAGGATAAATGACAGTTTGTGTCTTTTATGACGGACTATAGTCAAAAGTAATTATGTTATGTTACATTATATAAGATTATGTATATTTTTAATCACATTTATAATAAAGATAGCCTACACCAGCTCTTAAAACAGTGACATGTCTGACAGACTTCAGCGTGTAAAATTAATTGCTGCTCTCATGAGGGTAAATATTTGCAGTGATGTTGTTTGAGGCTGTTAATCAAGCATGGCTCTCCCCTTTTTCTGTTCTCCACTCATGTTTAGGTGATAGGAAACATTTTTCATTACAGAATATTTAAATCACAGCTGCGCTTTATTAAACATTACTGGCAGTGGCAAGTTAGTGTAAAGCAAATATTTGACTTTAACAAGTGCGTGAAGCTATTGTATAACAGCATCATTACAAAAGCACACATCCATTTACCAACATGCATGCTTGCTATTGTACTTAATTTTTTATTTACATTGTTTTATGTACATATTTTATTATAAATTTGTTTATTTTATTTACATATTTTAATTGGTAATTAAATTAATATATTAATAAAATGCATATATTGCTTATTTATAATTAATGAATTAATATATACTTAAATGAATCATTAAAGTGATATTTTAATTATATATATATATATATATATATTTTTTTGCCCTGCATACAGGTAGTTTTCTAGGCCTATGTGTCAGATGAATACTGGTGTATGGTTAAAGGTTATACAAATTTTTGACAAGCAATTTGCTCTCCTGTGGCCAGTTTTATTTAATAGGCAATTGGTTTTCTTCACAGCTGTGAATTGTGATTTGATTTGCCAATTCCAGTCTGTGTCAGGCAGTATTAGAGAAATGGGACTTGTGATGGCCGTATGATGTAATTTGAAGTTTTAGAAAAGTGCATACTGCAGACTCCAGGACAGTACTGCACGACAGTCTATGTGGCACTACGTCACCAAAGTGTGGATTCGGAGGAGGACGGTGAAGGCTTAGGGTGTCATTTGGCTCAGTGGGTCATCAGTAGGTTTTGTTTACAAGTTCTTCTAAGTTTTAAATGCATACATCTGCATCAACTTTAAAACGTGGATCAAAGCCATTAAACTCCCACTTTGATTTTGTGGGCGACTTTAAATTAAGGAAAAGATTAATAAGGTTATAAAAGCAGATAAGCTTTATTTTCAAACGACTGGCCAGATTTGCTGGTGAGGAATGTGTAATGGGAGTAAAAGCGTGTCTGTGGTGTCTGTCAAAGGAATGAAAGATGGGAGATTCTCGGTCTGCCTCTGGTCCTCCTCACACATCTCCGCCAACAGCTGAGCTGGGATTGGCATTAACTCTTGACTCTGTGTTTCTTCAGAACAGCAAGAGGACGAAAGCAAGCCAGAACGTAGTAGTTGAGTGAATGAGAGGGGGTTCTTTCTCTTCCCAGTGGCGTTTACCCTGTGTTAACGTGCCGGATAATACCTCTCTGTGATGCACGCAGACTTTATGGAAACTCTCCCTCACACACCCCGCGGTTTTATGGGGTGAGACCAAGAGAAAGTCTCAGTCATGAGCCACAGATGTCATATACACGCTTTACAGACTATATGCGTGTGTGTTTCTTATTAAGCATTGATTAAAATAAATATTAGCAGTTCATTTATTTATATTGAAAGATTTTTCAACTTTTTTAAAAATGTGGTTAAACGTGAGCAGGGCTGTTTTTGTTTCATTTGCATGCACAGGCACACATGCCTGCGTTAAGTATAGTTGTACCTGTGTTCTCACTATAATGTTTTGCTTTGCTTAATTCACCAAGCTGGACCTCTGACATATATTTGGAGAGGAAAACGTGATTCCAGAGAGGGTGGGGAGCTGGATTTCCTTTGCTGAAGAATCAAAGTAGGGCAGTAAGTGGCAGAGTGACGGATTCTAGCTGCTGCGTGTGTGTGTCCGTGTCTAAGTGTGTTTACTGTACGTCCATGGAGCATAGTGCCACCTGGGTGTTAAAAGGCTCTAGCACAGAAGTGCGACTGATTTCTGAGACTTATGTCTCTCTCTCGTACATTTTCTCGCTGCCTGTCTCGCCTCACTGTCTCTCCTCACTACATCAGTGGTATATGAGCCAGTAAGACAAACTAACCTTGATTTTTTTAAATCCCAGGTTTCTTGACTCATTTAGAAGGCAGAAGGCTGTGCCGAAAAACTTTTTCATTTTTATGAAAAAAAAAAGCGTTGCTTGCCGTGCAAAAGCAGCTGTCAAAAGATGATTGCCAGGTGGTTGCTAGGGTGTGGTTGGCACATGTCATGTTACTTCGGTTTCTCATTGTTCCTCTTGAGTGTAAATCTCTTTTTATAATTGTCCACCATATGAAAATCATCTGATTGTTTAGAAAATGAATGCCACACCTAACGAATTGAGGTATAATTTAGTGAGCCATTTTAGTAGTGGCCAGTAACACAAAGCTTGTTGTAGAAACGTATAACTTGAAGCTTAGAGAAGTTTAGAGTTTACTTCATTTCTGAAGATGAAAAGTATCATGAACTGAAACAAATCTACAAAGCAGGAAAACGTACACACTTCCATGAACGTTTAAAGCCATGTCCACATTAATTCGGATACAGCGTTTTCGTTTTAAAATGCTCTCCATCCACAGTTGCGTTTTCCAAAAGTTTTTCATCCACACTGAAAGATCAGAAAACGTTAAATTCGCTTTACTGCGCATGTGTAAACCTCATAAAACCTCACTGAGATAATACAGACGAAGCTGACTTATTTAGTTTTCATGCAATTCTTCTGGCAGGATCATTTTATTTATGGAAATCTCATCATTCACTGACACGTCCAGGTCGCGCTTGCTCACCACTAAATGTTTAATCTAAAACCCAACTGGCTTCATGTTTTGCCACTGGACAGCAATTGTGAGTAAATTTTCTGTCATCTTTGCAAGACTGTAATATAAAGAGATCAAAAGCCTCAATTTTCACAGTTCACACTACAACGTGAAACCAGCGAATTTAACCACTATGGAGAGCATTTTTAAAAAGCGCAATGTTTTTTTGTTAAAAACGCCATCTCAGTGTAGACGGTGGGCCAAAACGGAGAGAAAAAGATGTGTTTTCAAATGAAAATGTATGGACAAGGCCTAAGGTAGCAGCTGAAATAATTTATTTAATTAATTTATAAAGGTTTATAAAACTTAAAGAAAATGAAATTTTAGCAGTTGTAAAAGTTTTATATATTCTAAACCTTGTACTTAAATGTATGTATTTATATTCATTTTAATTTAAAATAATAATAATATATTTTATTTTCAAAATATAGCTACTTTTCTGTAATAATTATGGATATATATTATACATAATTCATATAAAATATAATAAATAATTAGCAGCAATTTGGAGCAAGAGATACAGGATGAGCAACCTTATTGCATCAGATATATTTTTATATGTTATATGTTTTTTTCTGGATTCAGTTTTTTCCATTTTAATTTTTGTAGACTGTTTTTAGTTCAATTTTATTTTATTATCAACAAGAATGTCTAATTAATTGAAATCATGAAACTTTTAACAGTTTTTGAAACAATTACCAGCAATTTATTAGAAGTTTAATAAAAAATACATTTTAAATGTCCGGTAAAAAGTTTTTTATACTCAAATGTAGTTTTATTTTTAACAAATTCTGTGTTTCCATTAATTTTCTGGATTCCACTTGAATGGTTTCGTCCAATTTTAATAATTAAAAGCATCTCTAAATAATTGATGTCATAAAAAACTGTTTTTGTTTTTTGTCAGAAACCCTGTGTTGTGTATTTACATTTTTTTCTGGTAAATATTCCATAAAAATAATGTTTTAATAACAATTGTATTATTAGTAGTAGAACTTTCATTACATTAATTAGATTACTTTAACTAACAGAACTTTTGTTTTGATGGATTGTTGTGAAGGCTTCTCTGCTTATATGATATGACAGTAGTTTTAGAGAAATGGTAAAATGCTCATGAAGTGACTCTCAGAGCAGTTCTAAAGACGATGTTTATGTGTTCACATACTCATTTTGAGGCGGCAGAGACTGAAAACACGGCAAGCGTCACGCATGTTTCAGTACGTGTGTAGTAAACAAAACTTTGATTTAAGTGTACTGACCTACTTCTGATTTATTCATCCAAAATTTGGCAAATTCTGACATTCTGCGTAATGCAGTAACTTCAGTTTTATGACTGGATTCAGTGATTCCTTTCGTGTTTTCCACATCATGGAAATCATGGGACCCTATATATGTCGCTTTGCTCAAAGTTGATCAGTCTAGTTTTGGTTTTTTCAATCTCTTACCCAGAATAAAACCTACTCTGAAGCAGGTTAGCCATGTAGTGCAAGTTACTTTGACGATGCACAACAGTAAAAACCAATCCATCTTCTTGCAAACAAACCAAAAAAACAAAACAAAGTTTGCTTGAGCTAAATTCAAACTTACCTGGGTAGAGCCACTAAAAAAGCCATAAGTTTTGGAATAGATCTGTTATGTTTTTGGACACACCACTCCCCTAACTGTGTTTCCTGAGTTCCTGTTTTTCACTGGTACTGTTTTAGTGTGTGAATGTTTGTAACATGATTGACTGACATGTTCCGTTCAGCCTTGTCTCCCTCAAAGGGCTCCTGTCAGCGGCCTTACACACCTGAACACTCTTGATAAAAACACCAAACCATGTCAAACACCTCATCTTTATCCTTCCTTCACATGGCCTGAACTTTACACCATCCGCCCCCTTTTCACCTGTGTGTGGGTAACAGTACATTTTTTAATCCGTTCACTCCAAACACAGCTAATCGACGGGAGACATTAGCCGAGCACTTTGTCTGCTCTCCATTACGGCTATAGAGGTTCCTCTCAGGATGTATTGAATTACCCATAATTCCCTAAACCTGTCACTCACAGACAGACAGACAGAGTGTCAGGTATTCTGGGAATATAATGAGGTTTGGGAATGTTGGCAGAGAGGAATTTCTTCACCGCTTTCTTTCTGCTCTCTGTCATTAGATATGCACCTGGCTCTCTCTGAGCTAAGTGCAGGTATGAAAGCTAAAACGTTTCCTCCTTTAAAGATGAGAAGGGGGATTAAAAACATATCATTAAACACGGACTTGGCTCAAACAAATAGGACTAATACAGAGTTTCACCCTGTTAAAAGTTTGCAGAACACAATTGAAAGCTTTTTTTTACTGTACTTTAACAATGTGGCGAAACTTGATATCTTTTTCAGTTGCCTTTAACATAACAGACAAGAGTGCAACAATCCATTGATGATGATGATAACTCTCATGAGCAGCTGTGGATATAAAAAACTGCCTTAAGTCAAACTTAAAGACTGTAGGAAACAGTTGTTGAATATTAGAAATGAAATTTGAGACTGAATCGTTATGACATCGCCTGTGCGTCTGCTTTCGTGCTGTGTGATTGGGCGTTTAGCTTGAGGCCAAAGGACCGTCCAAACTGTCATATGAAAACTATTCAACAAGTTCAAGTAAAGGTCTGCTTTTCCTTTCGCTGCATATGTCAGTCATTCAGTAATGTCCTATGTAAGGCAAATGTAATGTATTTACAGCAAATAAGGGAAATAAGATTTTACAAATGTTTTCGTTATAGGTATTAAAATGGGTTGTATACACATTACCAGGTCACGGAATCACGTATGCACAGGTTTTAGTAGAGTTATGACTGGAATAAATGGTGTTTTTTGTAAACGAACAACTTTTTATGTCAGCCTGAGCGAGTAAATGCATACAGTGGAAGTCATTGCGTTTATTTATTCACTGAAAATACTTAACATAGTTATACTTTAAACTGATTTTTTATTTCCCAAGCATTAATTTTCTTAGAAATTTTCAGTGATTTTCATGTTTACGTTCCAGACCATGCAACTAAAAGTTGCTCTGAGGAGTTTTCAAGTTTTACACATGAAGAAATTAACATCAGTTTTATGAAATATCATTAAGATTATATTCACATGAGATATAGACTCCAAGCTCCAGTCAGACATCTAGAATAAGCTTCTTCGTAGGACTTATGCCATGTTGAGATCACATGATCACAGCTGTTACTACTAATACTTTCTGATAATAATAGAAATATGAATAGTAAGACATTTATTTTTACACTAGTATATGTCCATATGAAGTCCAAGACCACTGGGACGAATAAGCCCCAGCAAACACAAACAAAAGCATTTACATTTTGTTTTAGTAGCATCTGTCACTATTTTATGGAAGCCCGTTTTATTGCATAATTCTGCTGTTTTTTCTCGCAAATTCCAAGTTCTTGGAATTCAGAATTTTTTTCTCAGAATTGCGAGTTTATGTCTCCCATTTCTGACTTTATAACTCGCAATTGCAAATTTATGTTACGCAATTGCAAGTTTATATCATGGAATTCTGACTTTATAGCTCACATTTTTGAGTTTATATCTCACAATTCTAAGAAATAAAGTCAGAATTTCGAGTTTATAATTCCCAATTCTGACTTTTTTCTTAGAATTGCGAGTTTATAATTCCCAATTCTGACTTTATAACATGCAATTGCGAGTTATTAAGTCCCAATTCTGAAAAAATAAGTCTTTTTTTCCACTCAAAATTGGACTTTATAACTCACAATTGAGTTTATATCTCACATTTCTGAGAAAAATGTCAGAATTGTGAGAAAAAAAGTCAGAGTTGCGACATATAAACCCGCAATTGTGAAAAAAAAGTTAGTCAGAATTGCAAGATAAAAACAGTTCCGACTAACTTTTTTTTCTCACAAACATAACTCAATTATACACAATTAACTCTCAATTATACACAAATAACACAATTATAACTCTATTTGTAACTCACAATTGAGCGTTTATATCACGCAATATTTCGCAATTGTGTTTTTTAAAGTCAGAAGTGGGAAACAAAAAGTTGCAATAACCTTTTTATTTTTTGTTCAGTGGTAAAAACAGGCTTGCATACTATTTGCACTTACAAAAGTGTAAAGAAATGAAGAAGAGTTTATTTGCAAAAGCAGATCCGTTTTTAACCATTTTCAAAAATCATGTTTTATCATTGTGCATTCGAATTAATCTCAGTCAAACTGCAGTTGGGTTATTTTAATATAAAGTAAAAATAGCTAAAAAATAGCTAAAAAAAATAGCTAAAAAAGTTATCGGTTTTTGCTAATAAACTCTTCAAATGTTGTTTGTTGCTATTTGCACTTGGTGCAAACAGTATCTACAACTTACACTCAGTGTAAACAGTCTTTGTCTTTTTTACACTTAGTATAAATAGCCTTTGCTTTATTTTGAATAATTCAACTTCAGTCATTAGAGTACAATTACAATCATGTGAAATAACAAATGAATGCTACCAAACTAATTTAGCCTCATTTCAGTTCAATCAGACCTTTTTTTTTTTTTTTACTATTTCTGGCAGCAACAAAACCATATATCTGCTTTTTATAGCAATATTTTTTTAGCTTTCAAATTGTTCTGTTTTAATGAACAAAACAGTAGCTCTACAGCTTGCAGCCATAGGAGCTGAAATCCAAGGGAGGTAAATGTAATATAATGTAACTGGGCTATATAAAATATTGAAGCCAGACAAATATGGGGTCAAATGATAGGATATTATTATCTTCCCTAAAAACCAGTGTTGGGCTTACAGAGTCCAGCCGCCACCTTGAACATAATACGAGTTACTCGTAATGCAGCGAAGACAAATTTTCATTGCATGTTATGATTATGAAAACATAACATGGCCTTCGTGTCTGCGTGTGGTTATGATGATATGAACATTATTTACACAGAGCAAGGGGTAACCCTTGCACCCGACTACGACCACAGCGAAAAGATTGACCCCTGCCAAGAATAACACAAATACGTAACCTGAGCTCATAATAATGAACTTGGACTGACCTTTAGTAAAATAATGTAGTGGACTATGTCTGTGGTAGGTGTAGGAAGCCGTCCAGGAGATGTCTGCAAGAGACAATAGCTGTGATGACAAAGGACAGGAAAAATGTGTCTTTGTGGAGGAGGATGAAAACATTAAAAACTGTTTTATTGTTTGATATATGAACTTACAAGTCTCAAGCATTACCCAAGAGCCCCCGTGCTGATATCCTCGTGACATTTGCTCTCTGAGATAGCTCCCTCAGCCCCTTTAAATCTGCTCTACATGTCACGAATGCAGTATGATCCATCATAATCAAAGCTATCTGTGATGCCGCCTTGTTCTTTAAATAAACAGACAAATCTGACTTATCTTTATTTTAGAGTTAGAGATATATTTGTCTGCTGTTGATAAATGTGCAGTATTAGAGGAACATTCCTTAGTGGCAGTGTATGTCTTTATCAGATGTCTAAAACTATGTGCTTGGGTCATTGAAATATATGAATACTATTTGCATTAAATTCAATAGGGTAACTGATGTTCAACAAAAAAAATAGGCTGCACTAGAAATGACTCAGTTTGGGTCATTTTTGCTAAATAAAAAAGGGAATTACCTAGTGCTAGGTTGTTTTGACCCAGCTGGGTTGGGTTCAGTGTTTGACCCAACATGCTGGGTTGTTGTTTTAACTCAGCTATTGTTTTTAAGTGACTATACTGCTGGGTTAAAATAGACCCAAAATGGATTAGAAATAAAAGTCATGTAGCACATGCAGAATAATTACAGTAACAACACAGGAAACTGGACAAAAGTGCAAGCAATTGTAAAGACAATGTGTGAGTGAGGAAAAAGTTAAGAAATTAATGGCAAATCAACAGTTACGACTTGTTAATTGAAGTTGCTTTTTATACATTCAGTGAACAATGATGAATAAATATTGACTACCTTGGGTAGACTAAATGTAACCAGTTATTTGGCTAATTTTTTGCTTCTGCTAACCAAAATAGCACTTCTATGGCCAAAGCTTTAAGCTTTGAAAACGCTACCTGATCTCATTACGAAAACTTACCTGTGGGAACTTTTTTGCAAGACGCGAAATACATACCAATAAATACATATCACTGCAGTTTCCAGTTTCCGGATGTAAAAAGCTTGCTTGGTAGCTCAACTGGCACAGAACTGGACTTAGGATGTGGAATTCTTTGGGGACGAATCCTGTGAAAAACATGACTCATGATGAAAGAGCTGAAAGATGAGATAGCTAAAACGTTTGCTTGCAATTGCTTTTTTACATCACATTTGCTTTTGTTCATACTGTCGGGTAAATTTTGGTGTAGTGCACATGGTACGTTATTTTAAAACGTCATGGAGCATTAGAGTTATAGTGCCACTCAATGGACATTTCAAGTCAGATCTGCAGTGACGCATACAAAACCATCATCACATAAAACGTACCATATGTACGTTCATCAGTTCTGGAGAAAATAAATAATCTTTTAGCGCCACTCAGTGGACATTTCACATCAAATATGTCACGAAACATACATGGCGGTACGTATTTCACGTTTTTGTCATGTAATCAGGTTAAATACACACTGAAAACATTTTTCAACCCAGCACCATTTGGTTACTGATTATAAATGATTATCAACGCAAATTGGGCTAATTAAATAACCCAGCACCAACCATTTATTGCACAGAACTGTCATAGTCCTCACAATATAGAGATTTACTGCATAATAATGGCGACATTGCTCAGTAGGTGATTTGAAGTCTGACAGTAATTCTTTTGAAATTTATTGTCAACAATGGTTAATTTGTTCCAAGATTTGTTGCATTGGAAAAAGTGGTGCTTTAAAAGTTGAAATTAGAGATGAAACGTCTCGGGGAGGATTTTATTGTCAGCATGCCAAAGCACTGCACGCTGTCAGCACGCTCAAACCCTCGCTGAGAAGTCTCTTAATTCACTTCCTTTAAGAAACACTGCTAATAATCTACGTAAACTCACTAGTTGCTTGTTGGACAACATAGTATAAGTCCCTCCATGCCCCCTTTTCACTCAAAATAATAGGACTGTTTTGAGAGCCCCTGCTCTGGAGTGTGTGATTCCTGGTTCTAAATGATTCCCTGCTGAAGGAAACCTCCTAATGAAGACAGACTACTACAGTTTTCTCACTCTCTCCCACAATTTCATGGCAGTCTGTTGACTAATGAAGCAGAGATTCAGACATGATCGTCACCCCAGCCGTTCAGTGCTTAGAACGCTGTTTGTTGAAGAAGTGAGAAAGCGAGACGGAGACAGAGCAGATGAAAGATGGTGTGAGAAAATAAAAGAAAGGCATTTGAAAGAAGGCTGAAAGTGGCTGCCCTCATCAAGCTGACCTTTTATTTAGAGACAAACAGATTTAGAAAGAGAGGGAGAAAGTATGTGTGTTGGTGGACAAAAGAAAAGACTTGAATAGAGCAGCAGCTGATGCGGAGCTGCTAAAATGCATAGACATGCCTGAAAGAGACCACAGTAAAGCAGCTGAACATTTGCTTGGGATTTAACAAGACCTCAAACACACACACACACACACACACACATCTCCCACAGAGATGCCCAGCCACTCCCTTAGATGACTAACTGTCCACTCCATCAAAGGTCCGCAGTAGCAGAAGTCTCCTCTCCCATTATGAAGACTGCCGAGGATCCAGACAAACAGAGACAGAGGAGCAGACATCAGCGTCTCCAGATGGGGCGGCTCTTCAGTGTCTGGTGGTCTACATTGGTGATGCTCTTCTTCTCTCTGCCAGAGGTGAACTGTATGAAGGAGAGCGTGCCAAGAGTTAAACTCGGCTACAAAGGTAAAATTTGTCCTTGTGTGACTTTATTTAACAATCTGTTTATTCCAGAAAGCTTTTACATTGCTGTATGCAGATGATTTCTTTCTAAAATGATCTATTAAATCTTTAGTGTTTTACTGAATTTCCATGTATTTATTTTTAACATCTGCTGGAGCGTTCGTCATTTTTAAAGGATACATTGTGAAGTACATGTAGGAGTGTGATGAGAGGTTTACAACTCACTTGTATGAGGTCAATATTTAGACTAAGTATGTGACTGATTGGGTGCACATAAGGGAGTTGCTGCATATCGCAGTAGCAGTATGCACGTTTTGTATATTGTATTTACCAGGAGCACACCCGCACACACATACATTTAGCTATCTAAATGATGATATATGCCATAGACATCTACTGTTCTTATATGAAGCTATATTTAATGGCTGTAAACCAAATAATTCCTATTTAGAAAAATATTATCTTTGCTTTTTTTGTCTTTAATCTATAGATATAACTTCTGTACATATATACACTACCAGTCGAAAGTTTTTGAACAGTAAGATTTTTAATATTTTTTTAAAGAAGTCTCTTCTGCTCACTAAGATCCAAAATACAGCAAAAGCAGTGATATTGTGAAATATTTTTAATATTTGAAATCAAAATATTTAAAAGAAATTATAGAAATGAATACTTTTATTTAGCAAGGATGCTATAAATTGATCAGAAGTGATGATAAAGACATTTATAATGTTACAAAAGATTTATATTTCAGATAAATACTGTTCTTCTGAAATTCTATTCATCAAAGAAACCTGAAAAAATTCTACTCAGCTGTTTTCAACATAATAATAATAATAATAATAATAAATGTTTTTTGAGCAGCAAATCAGAATATTAGAATAATTTCCGAAGGGTCATGTGACTGGAGTAATAATGCTAAAAATTCAGCTTTGAAATCACAGGAATAAATTACATTTTAAAATATAGTCAAATAGAAAACAGTTTTTTTAAATAGTAAAAATATTTCAAAATTTCACTGTTTTTGCTGTACTTTGGATTAAATAACAGGTGAGCAGAAGATATGTCTTTAAAAACATTAAAAATCCTTCTGTTCAAAAACTTTTGACTGGTAGTGTACATTGTCTTGTCTCATTTTAATGAATTTCAGATGCTAATTAATGGTGACCATTTAGCAATGATCTAGCAGCCACTCAGAGCACCACAGCAAACAGATTGCAGTGCTTTGGCAACAACATACAACCACTTGGAAAAAATTGAAAGATTAATCTTTGTCAGCTCAAACACTGAAGCTATTTAACCATTCAAGTGCAATAAGCCATGAAAGAGAACTCAGTATGTTTTTTGCGGCTTATTGCACTTAAATAGTCAAATAAACACAAAAATATGTCAGAATTACTGTGGTAATTATTCATTAATTAAACACAGTAGGTTGTTTTAAGTGAGCATAAACTCACTTATTTTAATATATTAGGTTCGTGCATTCGTTTTTAAAGTGACAGCATCCTAACAATCCTGCTGCTGTTTGTGTCATTAAAGGGATAGTTCACCCGAAAATGAATTTATTAATTTATAATTACTCACCCTCATGTTGTTCCAAACCCGTGAGATCTTCGTGCATCATCGAAAGACAAATTAAGATATTTTTTAAGGAAAATCCGACAGCTTTCTGATCCTCTATAGACAGCGCTGTAACTGTAATAGTTCCAGGGACATAGTTAAAATAGTCCATGTGACATCAGTGGTTCAACCATAATTTTACGAAGCTACGAGAATGGGTGACTTGGAGGAGAAGAATTGCTGAGTAAGGTGTTTTCTTTGCGCACAAAAAGTATTCTCCTAGCTTAATAAAATAGCGGTGAACCACTGCTGTTACTACATTAATATGCATTCCATGTACACCTGCATTTGTTTGTTTATGAGCATTGTGCTGTATATTTTGCTGCGTCAGAAGTTCTAGGACAAAATGACCGTTTCATAATGAGAGGTTAAATAAGGACTTGTCTGGGATTGTACCCAGTACTTCACTGTAACGTCTGCATCTATTGTGGTATTTGCTAACTACCGTTTCATGCTGTGAGTGCCCTCCCTCCCTCTACCTGTGGTTGTGTTTGATCGCTCGAATGCAGCTGCGGCTTCAAAGGTTTGATAAGTCAATAAGGCGTTAACTCTCTGATCTCAACAGCGATCCCACGAGCACAGCACATTTTAGCTTATCGCTGGAGTTACGCTGACAATACCATAACAGTGCCATACTCTCAAACGCACACATACTTATGCTGTGTGTATTATGGGTGGGAGTTCAGGGCAAGATAAACCTATGATGTTATAAAGCAAGTGAGGCGTAAAAGAAACAACTGTTAAAAGTTACGTGTCCTTACTCATTTAAGCGCACGAATTGTTAAAAGTCATGCATGCTTTGTCTGCAGTCGTAGATGCATGATAAATCTGCACTGTGCTTTACAACATCAGTAGCAACTTTGATTAGATACGTTGTTCCAGAACGTGTTTTTGATAAGTGCCTACAAGTGATAAGGTATCCTTTAGACATTAAACCAACAAGAAAAGATAAAAGTGTCTCCATTTCTCTTTTTTCTTTCATTCTCTTCTGTGCTCGATGCCTGCCTCGATTTGGAGTTAACTGAATGCAGTGTTTGTTTTATGCCACTGAGGCAAATAAAAGTTATATAGCTCTGTAAAGACTGACCCACAGCATGCCAGGACTACTGAAACAGACCTTCATCCATATCAGGAAACTCACACCAATAAAAATATGAGTGACTGTGCCTGGCTGTCTGTTTAGTTTTAGTTTCTTTAGCATAAAAATCCTACATGCTGTGCCTCAGTTTGCCATATTTTAGCCGCTGAGTTGGCGTGAATGACGTGAATGAGAGGAGAGAACAGAGAGCTGCCTGACTTGTGCTAGAAACTATGATTTGTGACTGAGCTATATATATATATATAAAATGTATATATATATATATATATATATATATATATTTTTTTTTTTTCCAGTGTAAAATTGCAGACCTGACTTTTTCCTTGGAATTGCATACTATAAACTCACTGACTTTTTTTTTCTCAGAATTGTGAGTTTATATTTGCAATATTAATTCTGAGAACATATCAGTCTTTTTTCGCCCTCAAACTTGGACTTCATACCTCGCAATTGCTAGTTTATATCTCACAATTCTAAGAAAAAAAGTCATAATTGCAAGATATAAACTTGCATTTGCAAGAAAAAAATGAGACTTTTGCAATTGTAGTTTATATCTCGCAATTATGACTTAATAACTTACAGTTGCGAGTTTATATCTTACAATTTTGAGAAAAAAGTCTTGCAAGATATAGGCCTAAAAAAAAGTGTTTGTCTCGCAAATCTGACTTTATTTTTCACAATTGTGAGTTTATATCACACAATTCTGAGAAAAAAGTCAGAATTGTGAGTTTATATCTCGCAATTCTGGCTTTATTTCTCGCAATTGTGTTTAATCATGCAAATCTGAGAAAAAAGTCAGTATTGTGAGTTTATATCTTGCAATTCTGACTTTATACATCGCAATTGTGAGTTTATATCTCAAAATTTTGAGAAAAAAGTCAGAATTGCAAGATATAAACTCACATTTGCAAGAAAAAGTTTCTCGCAATTCTGACTTTATTTCATGCAACTGAGTTTATATCACGCAATTCTGAGAAAAAGTCAGAATTGCAAGATATAAACTTACAATTGTGAGAAATAAAGTCAGAATTGCAAGATATAAACTCGCATTTGCAAGATTTTTTGTCTCGCCATTCTCACTTTATTTCTTGCAACTGAGTTTATATCATGCAATTCTGAGAAAAAAAGTCAGAATTGTGAGTTTATATGTCGCAATTCTGACTTTATAACTCGCAATTGTGAGTTTATATCTCGCAAATGCTAAGAAAAAAAGTCAGAATTGAGATAAAAGGTCACAATAACCTTTTTTATTTTTTTATTCAGTTTTGGAAATGGGCTTCCATAAACAGTAAACGTTGTTTAAACAAACTAAATTTACTGGGAAGCTCAACTATACAAGAAAAATAAATCACTAAATAATTGCCATTGCCATAGTTTTTTTAAGGCATAAATCTAAAAAGTAACAAATATTAGTAAGAAAAAAATAGATAGATAGATAGATAGATAGATAGATAGATCGATAGATCGATAGATCATATGCATTTATATAGAATATATTGGTTCCTGCTGGGCTTTTTTTTTTACAAGATGTTCTAGTCCATTAAGCTACACTGAGCGGGTCAGTTTGATCTTAAAACTTGCTGTTCCGCTCCATGTTTGGTCCTGTTTGAGTGGATGCAGAAGTAGTCTTTCACAATCCATCATCTGAGCAGATGCTCTCATAAAAACATCGGCACCAGTTCGGTATCACTGCACTCCTTTAAAACAGAGTGTGTCATTGTCCAGAAGAATGCAGGGGTGCGTGCACACCTCAAGGCCGATCGGCAGTTAGTCCCACTTGTTTTTCTCTTAAAGAAAGGCTGAAAGGGGAACATCTGATCTGCGTTAGATATAGTACATCCCATAATGTCCTGTGGAGTGAACTAAACAATAACCTTTCTGTCGCAAGCATCACTCCTAGCTGACAATGTCCAGTGAAACACATCAAAATATTATCTTCAGGTTGTGTAAATATTTTTATTAAAGACAGTCTCGTTCAGCACAGGGAGTCTTGGGTGAGGGTTATTGATTGTTTTATGAGTGTTATTTATTCTTGTGTTTGACATGCATCGTAGTACAAGACATGCATGAATGTGAAGCATGCAAACACAAAGCCTTGTTTTGCAACAGGAAAACAGCAATTTAAGAACTAACAGTATGGCATACAATGAATTTATAACTATATGGCTCCCAGTTGGCTGTGGCTCTCTAAACACATGTAAAACAAGCAGGTCATAAATATGGTCATGCGTCTTTCTAATGCACTGTACAACAGAGTTACACCAGTTTCCACTAGTTTGGCTTTCTTCCCAAAGCCACAGGCAGGATATTGATTACACCTAAGAGTGTAATCCTTTACTGTCTGAGAAATCTTAAAAGAAGTCTTGCTCTGTGACATTAGCTTTAAATGTGTGACCCAGTTTCTGGCAAATAGCTGGGGGTACCTTCATTTGTCAACCCCTCAAATTGTGCATTACTTCATAGGTTTGTATTTCACTCATCAACCTTTATGCTTTCCTGTTGCTTGAAGATAAATGATGTACCTGTAAGGCTGAAATAGCTTGCTGAACTGTACAGCACAATGTAATGATTGAACTCAATGGACAATACTTTCTTTATGTTTCCACAGGGAGTCTACGTTTCTTATAAGAATAATTATTAAGCCACCACAATCAGTGAACCGCAGAAGTGTAGCGCTACGCTACAAGCTTATACAATTTGACTTATAAGAAGTTCACTCTGTGGCCATTTTGGCAACGGTCCTTTCAGTCATGGAAGTAAAGCCTCTTTGTACTTGAATGGGAATAGTCTGAAATTTCTAAAACTGTTTGTGAAGCTTACGATTCAACATATTTCGAATCAGAAATATACAGTGAAATACAATGAGTAAATGGCGACCACAGCTGTAAGTAGAGCTGTCACGATTCCTTGTTTAAATTTAAGTACTTGATTTTTTAAAAATCGTTAATTGCATTTTGCCCATATTAAGTAACTGGCAAAATAGCAGAAGTGGCCGGTTCACGGACGAGAATCCATGAAATGCATTATTAGACCGTTTTTCGAAGTTGCATGATATATTTAACCCATTTACAAATCATAATAAAGCATAATTCTTTTGTAATTTCACAAACAATATGATTTATTTTATTAAATTAATACGTACGATGCACGTTATATATATATATATATATATATATATATATAGCTCATACATTTAATGTTCACATATTTAAGAAATTACAGTGGCTGTAGCATTTCTGATGTAAAGAAATGGCCAAATATTCAAGATTAAGTAGACATTTGAATTAAATGTCATTTAGTCAATATTAAACAAGGATTAGATTGTGCAAGAAAGTGTAAAAACACTCGTCAGGCCTTTTCTGCCCTCTACAGTCATTTGTTATAATGCCTAATGTACATTAGCTCTATTGTTTATAATACATTATGTATTTTAACAGTTTTGTTTATTAAAACCATATGAGTATTTGCTTTTAAAACTTTATTTGAGCTAATTATTATCGCTTCATTGCTATTAAAGTAATTTTAAAGGCTATTTTTTGCTTAGGTCTATTTTTAGTACCTCAGACAAATTGATTAGAATTATCTGAGTACTCGATTAATCATCAGAATAATCGAAACAATAACTCGATTATCAAAATAATCGTTACTGACAGCCCTAGCTGTAAGACAAATATTTGGTAAATAATGACTTAAATTTGCACATTTGAATTGTCTGGGCTACTTTTACAGCAATTGTTTGCCCTTTTTTGGAGTTCGACAAACCTTAGTTCCCATCCACTTCTGCTGAATTGAAATAAGCAGCTCAAACATTCTGCTAAATGTCTCCTTCCATATATAAGAAATCTTATAGATCCATTTTCTCCTCATTATATTGTCTCTGATAGTACTTGGGAAAGAACATTTAATCTTTGTAGTGGATTTGTCAATGCACATTTTAAATATTTTTCATCTAGATGTAATTTACAGACTACTGCTATGAAGGGATGTGAGAGTTGATTCCCTTGAGGGGTCCAGATAAAGCTCCAGAACTGCAGATAAATCTCTGTAGACTTCATTGCTTAGCTGGGATTTTTCAGCGGGGCTCTGACCTAAAACTGTTTGCAGAGTAGATTAACGTCAGCTAGTGAGGCATTAACTTGAATGGGGTTTTATTTTGGAGAGGATTTTTTGTCTTATAAATATTGATCAGAAATGCCCCGTCCTTGACCCTGCACTCTAGGGAACTGATAGTTAAGTCCTAGAATTTATTCAGCTTCTTGACGCCCCGTGACCCATTCCTAACGTGGTTGTTTAAACAAGATTGCAGACATGCAGGGAGGTAGCTGAAAACTAAGAAATGGAAAGAATGAATGGCGAAATGCTGTGTATATGTGAAATTCAGAATTCAAAACAGAATAAAAAGAGGATCAGAAAACATAAACGAATCTACAGACCTGCTGGTGTTTAAGTGCACCCTGCCACATTTTCTTGCTTTGAGGCTGCTGGCAGATGGTTATGTTTGTGTGCAAGGAGAGCAGAGACATAGGGTGGAGAAATGTTAGGACCCTGTCCAAGTCTACTAAGACTGCGTGCTTTAGTCAAATGTCATTACGTGTTTCAAAAACATCTCGAGAATGAAGTACCTAGAGAGTTCAGCTTGTACGTACCAAAGGTTTAACAACCACCTCTCTTATGTTCGTGTTGATAGCTTGGAAATTTTAAGCTTATTTGTGTTATCATGACAACTTATTGGCCTACGTTCAATGTGCGCAAACGCCAATCTGATCTCAGCTGTCTAAGCTGTTAACTGGTATTCTTCAGCGAGAATAACAAAATCTGTCATTGCTTCCTCAGAGAGCACTTGAAGTGAAATATGAAACCTACCGCAAATGAACCATCGGGCTAATCTGCGGCTGTGCCGGCATGTGAGAATTGATAGGTAGAGCGATTAGATCCAGCTGAATGCTCAGACAGCTCAGAGGCTCTTGGTTTGTGTTCGGCAGGTGAGGTAAGGACTAGAAGAAGGAGGTTTTGTAAATGGGCTGATGTTAAAGAGAGGATGAAACTTATCAGGATGGAATCTGAACACATAGATGACAGATAGACCTGAGGTCATGGTTACTGTAGATAACATGGAATATAGAGATAATATTTTAGATTTATTGCTACACTGCAGTGTTTACACAAATACACACTCATGCGCATACTCATTCACACATAAATTCTCTTGTATATGTCACTATTCTGATACACAGGTTATTTGGTATGTTTGTGCTTGTAGTACATGAGGTCAAACGTTTACATACACCTTGCAGAATCTGCAAAATGTTCATTATTTTACCAAATGAAGAGGGATCATACAAAATGCATGTTATTTTTTATTTAGTACTGACCTGAATAAGAGATTTCGCATAAAAGACATTTACATATAGTCCACAAGAGAAAATAATAGTTATATTTATGTAGTAATATAAAAATGACCCTGTTTGAAAGTTGGCATACACTTGATTCTTAATACTTTTTTTGTTTAGTTGTAGTTGTTTATGAATTCCTTTTTGTTCTGAACAGTTAAACTACCTGCTGTTCTTCAGAAAAATCCTTCAGGTCCCACAAATTCTTTGGTTTTTCAGCATTTTTGTTTATTTCAGCCCTTTCAAACAATGACTGTATGATTTTGAGATCCATCATTTGACACTGAGGACGACTGAGGGACTCATGTGCAACTATTACAGAAGGTTCAAACACTCACTGATGCTCCAGAAGGAAAAACCATGCATTAAGAGCATGGGGGTGAAAACTTTTGAAAAGAATAAGGATGTGTACATTTTTCTTATTTTGCCTAAATATCATATTTGTTTTCATTTAGTACCGCCCTTCAGAAGCTACAGAAGATACTTACATGTGTCCCAGTAGACAAAATAAGTTAAATTTACCCTGATCTTCAAATTCAAAAAGTTTTCACCCCCCGGCTCCTTAATGCATCTTTAATGTGAAATATCTTATTCAGGTCAGTACTTAATAAAAAAAAATAACATGCATTTTGTTTGATTCCTCTTCTTTTGGTAAAATAATTAACATTTTGCAGATTCTGCAAGGTGTATGTAAACTTTTTACCTTAACTGTATGTATTTAAATATATGTATTCACCCTCATTTGACTTCTCCAGAGCTGATCCATTCTCGAAGTGTGGTGCCGTTTGTGGGTTCCAGTGAGGGCCAACGATTTCAGACAGTCCTATTGGATGAAGAGAGAAGCCGATTACTGCTGGGAGCCAAAGACCACATCTACCTACTGGACCCAGACAACATCAATAAACATCCCAAAAAGGTAAATACACACACCTTAAAGGGCTCACACCTGCAGACATGCAGAATTAGGTCTCTGTGGAAAAGAACATAAAGACTCTACACTATGTGTGGTCTGGGGCGAAATATATATTACATTTTTCCATAGGATCATTCACTCACTCTCAGACTGGTTAATATAGTTCTTTCATTTGGATAAACAATAGATGTGAGAATTATAATAGGTATTGTTTTTTGATTGACCAAATTGTTTTTTTTTATTGTTTTTATTTTTTTAAATCAGTTTTCCTGTTCTGTTCTTGTTCTCATAAAAGCTCTTTTCTCATTTGTTGAACAGAATTATTTTTTAAACATTTTTTTGCAAATATAGCTACTATGATCAGTGTAGTACTTTTTATTTGCTGGAGTGTTGCTGGGTGGTTCGTAGGTGGTCCAAGAGCTGATCCCCAAGTCAGAGTAATTTTATGAGGCTTAAATTTTGGTATTTTTTTGTCAAACAGGTGCATGTTTTATTGTGAGAGCAAAATTATTTTCCCTTTTTTGTTATAAAACTGTCGACTGGTAGTACTTATGCACTTGGACAACATAATCTGGGTTAAACTAAGTACAAATCAAAACTGTTTATACCTTTCTAATCTCACAAAAATGCCTGATAGCATGGTGTGAGAGTCTCTGGATATGTTTAACTTCTGAATACATTTATGGTAGTAGGTGGTCAAGTGTGTTTATATATGTCTCTGTCTTAAGAGTTCCTTTAGTTCACTTTATACTTTCACTCCCACAGGTATTTCACTGTCACATTCAGATATTCCCACCAGCATCACTCTACAGAGCGGCCAAACCTGTCAATCGCTGTCTTAATGTTCAATGCACATTTTCAGTTCGCGGTAGGCGCGACAATCTTCAAAGCACCATTATGTAAAGTCATCTCACGAGCGTGTGTAATCATGGATTGCTTATTACATGTCAAGACGGCTCTGTTAGGTCAAGGTCAAAGGTCAGCCCTGTGTATGCTGAGCGCTTAAGCTCTTTATAACACATGTGTGCAGAGACAGCGCCAGCAGCCCCTTCATCACTCTTTATCTGTACATCATCCTCCCCTTCGTAAGCTTAACCCAGAATTCATGTTTGTACAGTATTTCATGTGTACAGCTTTTTTTAATCTGTTAAATACACAATGGCTTGAACTCTGTTTATACTACAGGGTTGTTGAATGCTGGAATCTGATTGGTGGATTGGCTGATTTTCAGGGAAATGCACAGCTAAAGTAGTTCCAGGCAGGTCTTGACCGCAGTCCATATTACTTTGCCAAGTGATTTCCGTTATTTTAAAGGTCATTACAACCTACAACAGCAAAAGAACCAAAACCCACATCGACACTGACCAAGGAAATAAATATAGTAAGCAATAGGATTTTTGCCACAAAATTACAGAAAGTGCATACTCCCTCTTTCCCACTCTCTCTCTCCTATACCAAAGCACACACATACTGTACTGACACACATGGAAACATTCATGTGCACAGAAACGTGTTGTCAGCGCATCACCACCACGAGTGTGCGTTATATTCTGATACTTCAATGAACCGTCGTCAGTTATTCCTTACTAATTAATCATGGCATGTTCTCAGTCTGAATCAAAGTTTTTCTACAGTTTACACATCATGGTTGAATTATCTTTCTGAAACAATGCAGTGAGAGACAATTGTAAACACTTATGCTGAGCATTAAGGTATTTGTTGCTCACATTTTACTAATTTACGTGCTTTTTGTGTGTATGTGTTTCTCACTTACAGCTGAGCTGGCCAGCTTCAAGAGACAGGGTGGATATGTGTATACTGGCTGGCAAAAACCCTCTCGTAAGTATAAAGTCAGGATATATGTCTGTTGAATGAACATTCTTTGAAACTCAAACCTGTCTTTTAAAAGAGAGCTGTAAACTGCTTCCACTGCATTTTTTTTTTTTTTTTGGAAAATAAGAAGTAATACTTTAATTCAGCAGAAAATAATTCGAATTTTCATCAAAGAATTCAATAAATGTTTCTTGAGAATCAAATCAGCATATTAGCATGATTTCTGTATGCTCACATTCTATCTCTTTCTTCCTCTACCTCAGACCGAATGTGCTAATTTCATACGAGTTTTGCACAGCTATAACCGGACCCATGTTTACGCCTGTGGCACTGGAGCCTTCCATCCCACCTGTGCTTTCTTAGAGGTCAAAGGTCACAAAGAGGCAAGGAATTAAACTATTGACTGTTTCCACATAAAGTGTATTGAGTTCGTCAAGGTTTTTCATTTGATTGATTGGTTCTCTTTTGAAAATTGAGTTTTATTTTCTTCTGTATGGTAAATATTAATGCTGAGTGTTTTGTGTAATGCTTGCAGGACAGCTGGCTGCACCTTCACAGCAACACTGTGGAATCCGGCCGAATGAAATGTCCTTTTGATCCACACCAGCCCTTTGCTTCAGTACTCACAGGTGAGCATGAATTCAACAGATCTTCCTTCTCTAAACACAAACCTGATGTAAAGAGTATTTCACTCTTTGCATGTGATAGGCTTTCTCCCAAGACAAATCTGGATGTCTGTCAGACATTTGTTTTTGGCTTCAAGTTAAAACAACCCTTATGTTTTCAATAGAGGGCTGTAGAGAAATGTCACACCCTGTCAAGAGTACCAGCTGTAAACTTTCCTTTTTTTCCCCTTGTGTTCCATTTTTGTGGGTAGTATTTTTCCAGCTGAACAAATTTTAATTAATTACAGCCATTAGTCATTATCCTAGCTTCCTACCAGAAATTGGGTTGAAAGTGTAATCATCATAAAAAGCCCTGAATTAGGGAAAGTAAAAATAAAAAGTTTACTCAAAAGTGAACATTGTCATCATTTACGCTCCCTCACTCCAAGATTTACTTGCATACAGCACAAAAGGAGTTTTGAAGAATTTTAATGCAATGAAAACATTTTGAGAGAAGCTCCAAAAAAAATCATTATAAAAGTCATTTAGCCTTGTGTTGTTAAAGTCTAATATAAATCTAAAAGTGAGTACTGCAAATGGGATTTTTTACTTTTGGTTGAACTCCTCCTTCAACAGTGTGGTCAAGGGTGTTTGTTTATTTACACGGTCAGCCATAATCAGCAGGGAGCAACTCTGGGAGAACGCAGAGCACGTTCTCCTCGATGTCATCAAGATTTGCTCCAAACCACATACACTGAGAGATGGGTGAGGTAGGGTGGAGGCCTGAGCACCAAATGATAACTCAGATAGAAATCGCTGACTGATTCTAAAAAAAAACATAGTCCACAAACCCATTTTAGCTGTCACTGATATTATAGAGACGATAATGTATTTATGGAACATACTGATCTCAGATGGGCTTGTATATCACACGTGAGGAAAACAACACAATAATTCTGATGCCGATAACTTGGTGGTAAGTTGTAGAAAACGTGCCTGCAGCCCGATTGACCACAATCGTATGTGTACGCTGAGATGCCCCCTTTCTATGTTTTCAGATCAGTATCTCTATGCTGGCACGGCGTCTGATTTCCTGGGCAAGGACAGCACGTTCAGCCGCTCTCTCGGACCACCCCCAGACCAGCAGTACATTCGCACAGACATCTCTGAGGACTACTGGATCAATGGTCAGTGCTCCCCACCAGTCCGGTTCAATACACTCACACCAGCACTCAGTGAATGACATACAACCTGTTAGGCACAGCTTTTAGAGAGTTTTTAGGTTTAGTTTCTTGTGCTTGATAAGTTCTGAATGAGGGAGTTCATTTGCAATGAGAGTGTTTACATATTGCATTTTAGCCATACAGTCAAACCAAAAATTATTCTGACACCAGATATCATTTTTGTTATTTTTTTTACTAGTGGGTGCAGGACACTAGCTTAGACTGGCTTAGACTAAGCCAGGATTAGGCCATAGTTCAATTAGGGCATTTAAGTAATTTTTATAAATGTGCTTAGAAAAAAACATTACTGGTGTGCATCTTGAGACGAAACAAAGGCACTCATATATTTTAAAATCAACCAGTGCAAGTTCCGTTTATTTGAAACAACTCAGACTTACATTTTAGTCTAGGACTAGGCTTAAGTAAGCTAGTAAGCTTTTATGTAAGTAAGGATAGCAAAGTAAAGTATACTGTGACATATTATACCCAAAAATTCTTAATACAATGGACTACCAGTAAAATTGTTTAAACAAAGTTGGGATCAAAACTCTCTTTGACCTGACCATGTTTTTTTTTACAAATCTTTCTGTCAAAGTTATCTGACATTATCAAGATGAATTTGTTCTGACACAGTTTAACTCTTGAGTTCTTGTCATATTTTGTAACCATTTTCTAAACTATAGCAAATAAACTGTGATAATGTGAGAAATATTGAAGGTGTCTGAATACATTTTGGTTTGACTGTAGGTTCTGTATTAATGGACAGGATGAATGTAGTTTATTTATCTGCCTTTTATAAACTGCCATTCAGAAGTTTGGGGTTGGTGTCTTTATATAAATCAACTATGCTCACCAATCCTGCATTTATTTGATTAAAACATACTGTAAATACTGTAATATTCTGGGTCACACTTTATATTAGGTGGCCTTAACTACCATGTACTTGCATCAAAAAAATAAAAAAATAAATACAGTGTATTACAAAACACTTTTGCTTCTGTTAGGGTGGGATACAGGTAAGGTTAAGGACAGGTTTGGTGGAACGGGTAGATTTATGGGTGGGTTAAGGTGTAAGGGATGGGTCAACAGTGTAATTATAAATGTAATTACAGAAATTAATTACAGATGTAATTATATATAGGTATTTTTAAAAATATAAGTACAATGTAAAAACATGAACGTACACAATAAGTGCATTGTACCAAATGATTAATTTAAATGTAATATAATATAAAGTGGGACCTTACTCCAGTCTTCAGTGTTGCTTGATTCTTCAAAAAGTTCATTATGGTGATTTGGTGATCAAGAAACAATTTTTATTATAATCAATGCTGAAAACAGTTATGCTTCTTAATGTTTTTGAAGAAAATGTAATACAGTTCTTTTCTTCAGGGTTCTTCGATGAATAGGAAGTTGAAAAGAACAGCAGAAACAGAAATCTTTTGTAACATTCTTAATGTTTTTACTGTCACTTTTGATCAATTTAATGCATCCTTTCTAAAAAAAAGTATTTCTTTCAAAAGAAAAAAACTTTTTAAATGATAGTGTACATGGCCACACACACAAGCCCACACTCAGTGACAGAATGGGATAAACCAAAACCAGAGAAAATAGCAAAGGCAATTCATTAATATACTGATACCACAAACTGATTTACCCTCACAGTCTGTGGAAATGTTATTATGGCATTAAAATATGCCACATTTGAGGCGTTGCCTCTGTGTCTATGATATACAACTCACGTGATTAGGAGAAAAGATCCTTAAATCATAAAAAAATGATGAGTCAAATCACCCAGCACAGAAAAATTTAATTTTTGGTCAGGTCTGTGTGAGTTGCCAGGGTTAACAAAATTGCTTTGCCTGTAATTAACTCAGCTTGAGGTTTATAGATATACCCATAAAAGTAGTGTCAAATATCTCATAAATATTATCTTTGGACTTCCACCTCTTAAAAATCTTGAAAAACTAAATGTGGTACAGTATATCTTCTGCTTGGACTCTGAATAACACTCCAATCCTTTATAGACATCCTTTGAGTTACCAACTGCTGGCACTTTCATCTCCTCTTCTCTCCTCTATTTAAGTCTCAGTCTTTTGCAGAGAGTCCAATATAATACAGTCTTTGTCTAGTCATTGAGTTAATGACTATCTTTCCTCCACCTTCGGTTTTCTTCTGGATGTTAGAGCTCTTCTAGTGGCTGTTGCAATTGAATGGAGTTTAAACCCACACAGTCTATTTTCCAACCCTAAACACCCATTAACGGTCTGCTGTGAGTCTAAAAGGAAATGCCTAGCATTTACACTAAACACTAGGATACAGTTTTGTCTTTATACTCTGTCACACACACACACACACACACACTGTGGGTCTTAGCTCTTTTAACAGGCCTCCACATTCTCTTGTGAGTCTTATAAAGTGATTGGTGGATTATCATCAGAAATAAATTAAAGCTGACCAGGCTTTTGACAATGCTTTTCTCTCTTTTGTCCCCACAGAGGGCAAGTTTATTTCCGCCCATCCCATCGCAGACACCTACAACCCAGATGATGACAAGATTTACTTCTTTTTCCGTGAGGCGTCCCGTGACGGGAGCACTACGGACAAGAGCGTGCTGTCTCGTGTCGCCCGGATCTGCCGGGTAAGAGCTGTCCTCACGCTGCCTGATCAGAGAGGAACTCACCTCATCTTTCTGATCCTTCTTTAGCACATAAGATTAAATGTGCTTCCCCTGGGAGGGGAGGCTTCCTGGTACGTTCCCCTTGATGTGATCTGCTGAAAGCGGAGCAGACCACTGTTGTCAGGCAGGGTAAATCATAGCAGAGGTCTGGCCGTGTAACTGCCACTCGAGTCGTTGTTCATGATGACGTTGGAAGTCCCGTGCGTAGCGAAATAAATGTGCTAAGTGACTCCATGTTAACACGTTGTGTTCTACCCATCCTATAACGATAGTTCTCTATAGGCTGGGGGCATTACACAAGATCTGAATTCATCTGAAGTCAAGATAAACTACGGGGAACAACAGATCACACATCACTCTGACCACAAATGTGTCATTTTTACATCCATGAAGGGCACAGTTGGAAATGAACTTTATTCCCAAGTCGTTCCCTAAAGAAAATGAGTAATTGATTCCCTTTAAAAAGGTCTCTTCCACAAGGCTGTCATCAAAGCACACAGAAGATGGAAGTAATTTTGCCTTTTGCGATCCTGGGTGGCGGTTACTCCCCAAAACCTTCAGTTTAATTTAATATTATTATCTACATTTAATCTTGTTTTAAGCTTTTAAACCCTCAATCGCTCTCGTGTACACATGGATAATTAATGCAATAAACAAATGCCATGTGTTTTAAACAAAAAACATATGGAAAGAGAGCTATAGATTTATAGTTCGTTTTTTCATTTATGAAGAAAATATAGTCTGACTGTACATGTTTTTTAAATGATTTGAGTTTTGAAATTATTGTATTATGTGAGATGAGACCAAATAGTATTATGACCATGAGTGATACAAGAGACATAAAACCAGCACTTTTTAAAAATGTATTTTATTTTATTTTATTTTACACTGAAGACTATAGTAATGGCTGCTAAAAATTTAGCTTTGCATTACAGGAAAGAGTTAAATTTTAAAATATATTAAAGTATAAGATTTCACAATACTGTTTTTACTGTATTTTCCATCACATAAATGCATCTTTTGGTGAACATGAGAGAGTTCTTTCAGAAATGCAAAAAAAAAAAAAAACCTCACCAACCCCAAACATTTTTAAATTATAAGTTATATTGTATGTTAAAAATGGTTGTTGTTATGCAACAATATTTTAATGTACGTCTTGCAATTAAACAATCATAATCAAATATTGCAGAGAGCGACATTTAATGTTGTTTTGAGCTTTTAAAACCCTCAGTTGCTCTTGTGTACACATGGATAATAAATGCAATAAACAAATGCCATGTGTTTTTAAACAAAAACATGTGGAAAGTCAGCCATGGATTTTCTTATTCCGTTTATAATTTATGAAGATAATAATGTATTCTCAGATGGTCTGACTGTACATTATACTGCTTATTAAATTGAGTCAAAATTATTGTATTATGTGAGAAAAAATGTTTGGGGTCAGTAAGATTTATTTTATTTTATTTTATTTTATTTTATTTTATTTATGTAACACTGAATACTAGAATAATAGCTGCTCTAAGTTCAGCTTTGCATCACAGAAAAGAGTTACATTTTAAAATATATTAATATTAATATTAATATTAATTTCACAATACTGTTTTTTTCCATCAAATAAATGCATCTTTTGGTGAACATAAGAGAGTTCTTTCAGAAACGCAAAAAAAAAAAAAATCTCACCAACCCCAAACTTTTTTAAATTATAAGTTATACTGTATGTCAAAAATGGTTGTTGTTATGCAACCTGACTGTACATTATACTGCTTATTAAATATTGAGAGACATAAAATACAAGAGACATAAAACTAGCACTAATACCAGTACCATTCCAATGTTTGGGGTCAGTAAGAATTATTTTATTTTATTTTATTTATTTATTTATTTATTTTTTGTGATACTGAAGACTAGAGTAATGGCTAAGAAAAATTCAGCTTTGCATTACAGGAATGAATTACATTTTAAAATATAGTAAAATAGAAAAGTCTTTAAATTGTAATAAGATTTCACAATATTGCTGCTATTAATGTATTTTCCATCAAATAAATGCATCCTTGTTAAACAAGGGAGTTCTTTCAGAAACACAAAAAATCTTACTGACCCCAAACATTTAAACAGTAGTTTATACTGTATGTTGAAAACCGTTATTACACAAAAATATTTGAATGTAGAATTCAGTTGACCAAGCAGAATCAAATATTGTAGAGAGCTCATGTCATTTTAAGTAACTGTCCATGCAAATCACCTGTCAGCCTGCAATTATAAAAAGTCAGTGATTTAAAGCAGTCTCCTTAATGCTGAAGACTCATCCTCCAGGTCTGTATGCTATAAAAATTCCAAGCTCTATTGCAAAATTCTTGGTCTGAAGCGGGTGGGTTTTTATAGCTTTAGGAGTGAGCTGTAAAGCTATCTGAGGCCAGATTCCTCACTGGATAACTGGCCTAACACTAGAGAGGGCATCTTTGAAGATTAAAGAATTTGGAAAACACCACTCCTAAACCTCTTTTAGGTCTTTCCCCCCCTTTTTCTCAAGTGTGTGTGTTATTCAACAGGGATAATAGCAAAGGAGGAATATGTTTGCTGCTCTAAGTGGGTGTAGGTGAAATCATTGGAGTCCTTTGATTAAACCCTTCTGGCTGTAATGAGGAGATTCATTTAAGTGTTCTCAGCATGTCTTCTCATTCTAAGACCTCTCAGTGCTCTATTGTGCATCTAAAGACATAAACCTGCACTTGGAGAATGCACAGAGAGGGTCGTTATATTCCCATTATAAACTCCCTCGCTCGCTCTTCTCGATTTCTTGAACTCTCTTTCTTTGTCTGTCTCTCTTGTGTGCATTTGTGTACCTCGTAAGTCTGTGTGTAACTGAAGGGTTTGTGGTTTTCTCTAGTCTCATGCTTAATTAAGCTGCTCTAATCAAAAGCAAATGCTGGTGTTATGCTTTCATGAAGTCTATAAAATTTTGGATTTGAATGATAAACAAGTATTGAGACCCTCTATGCTCTTGTGTTTGCATGCAGAATGATGTTGGAGGTCTGAGAAGTCTCACCAACAAGTGGACGACATTCCTCAAAGCAAGACTTGTGTGCTCCATTCCTGGACCAGATGGAGTGGACACGCACTTTGATGAGCTCCGTGAGTGTTTTCTGTTCCTACTCCCTTTCAAAAACACATATTTCAGTTTTATCATACTTCTCGGCGTTTAAAAAGTTATTCATTGTGCGCTTTTTTCATTGTGTGCTCTGTGTGTGTTACAGAGGACATCTTCCTCCTCCCTAGCAGAGATGAAAGAAATCCAATGGTGTATGGAGTGTTCACCACCACCAGGTGAGACGCGGTTCCTACAGTGAGCGTATCAATATTTAATTGCTTTTGGTCTGGGTACTGTAGCTTGAAATCCATTCTGAAATGTGTAATTGTTGATGCGATACAAAATGAGTTTACAGTGCCCCTATTATGCCATTTCGAAAGTTGCCTTTCACGCAGTGTAATGTATCTGTATGGGAATGCAAACTATCTGCAAAGTTGGAAAGCCAAAAGTGCATGATAAAGTTATTGTTTCCAAAAAGAAAGAATCGAGTCTGAACACTCTGAACATGTCGTTGGAAATTCTAATCCCCTCACAGTGGAACACATTTACATAATGGCCACCTATATTCTACATTGGCTGGCTGCAATAACTTGACCTGCCCTCAAACACATCATTTTACTGATGACTGCCTCTCTAATCTTGGGAAGTTCAACACCAGATTCACAAAATGTTTGCTCCACTGAATCACAAAGTATTATAAATAACAGGTGTTAATGTTAATATTTTCTATTCAGCGTTCAAAATACAGAATTATGACAATAGGCATCGTTTCTGACACACGTTGTATGCTCTAGACCAATCACAACAGACTGGGCCATCTGGCCAATCAGAGCAGAGTAGGTTCACAGAAAGGAGGGGTTTAGAGAGACCGAATCTTTGAACTGCTTCAAATGATTCGTTTAAGAATTGCTGGAAAATTAGGTGATATTAAATCCACATTTTGAGAAAAAAAAAGCATTTGTTTGACCTTGCATGCATGTAAACCTATTGTACGAGACTTGCAAAACAATATTAGAAACCTTAAAAATGGCATGAAAGAACTGACTCTGAATAGCCTGAACGAGTCATTAGTAATTCGAATCCCACTTTCGAAAGTAACACATTTGCATAATATGTGCCTACGTTCTATGTTGGCTGGCCACTGACAACTGCTTTTCTAATCTCGGGGATTTCAGTGCGGGATTCATAAAACGCTTCTTCTTTAAAGATGAGTCAGTACCCAGTTTATTTGAACCAGCTGTCTCCACTGAATCACAACCTGTGAGTATGATGAATAATAGATGTTTATATTTTTTATCAAGCATTCAAAATACAGAATTAAGACAATGGGCATATCATTTTTGACACACGTTGTACACTCTAGATCGATCACAACAGACGGGGCCATCTGACCAATCAGAGAAGAGTAGGTTCACAGAAAGGAGGGGTTTAGAGACTGAATGTTTGAACTGCTTCAAATGAATCGTTTGAGAATCACTGGAAAATGAGGTGATATTAAATGCAGAATTTAAGAAAAAAAGGCATTGTTTAACCTTGGATGCATGTAAACCCATTGTAGGAAACTTCCAAAACAATATAAGGAACCTTAAAAATGGCATGCTCCCATTAAAAACTGACTTTAAACAGCCTGAACAAGTCATTAGTAATTTGAATCCCACTTCGAAAGTAACACATCTGCATAATGTCTGCCTAGGTTCTATGTTGGCCGGCCACAAACAACTCAACTTGTGACCATGCATGCATATGTATCAACTGTAGGAGACTCTTAGAACAATATTAGGAACCTTAGAAATGGCATAGTAGGGGCATTTTAAATATATTTTACAGATTAATATGTGACCTGAACCACAAAACCAGTCATAAATATAAACTTTTTGAAATTGAGATTTATACATCATCTGAATAAAAATAAAAGAAAGCTGAATAAATAAGATTTCCATTGGTGTGTGGTTTGTTGGGATAGGGCAATATTTGCCAGAGATACAACTATTTGAAATTCTGGAATCTGAGGGTGGAAAAAAATCAAAATATTGAGAAAATTGCCTTTAAAGTTGTCCAATAAAGTTCTTGGCAATGCATATTGCTAATCTAAAATTAAGTTTTGATATATTTATGGTAACAATTTTACAAAATATCTTAATGGAACATTATCTTTGCTTACCATCCTAAAGATTTTTGGCATAAAAGAAAAATCGATCATTTTGACCCATACAATGTATTGTTGGCTACTGCTACAAATATACCCGTGCTACTTAAGATTGTTGTCTAGGGTTACATATAACAATGCAAACGTGGTTATTTGTATAAAGTTCCTCATTTTTAATGCCCATTCATTTGCTATGGCATTTAGGTTGTTTAGTTTTTATTTTTTAACATGCATTTTGGGGGTTCAGTTCTATCTTTAAAGGATCAGCAGTATGTGTCTACAACATGGAAGAAATCCGTGCTGCGTTCAATGGACCATATGCTCATAAAGAGGGACCGGACCATCGCTGGGTGGAATATGAAGGCAGAATCCCCTATCCAAGACCAGGCACTGTTAGTAACACTTTCAATGCTCTCCCTTTTAGTTTTATGCATTACCACTAGAGGGAGACATAACACAATGTATACCTAATACCTTACATACTGTATATCAAAATACTGTTTACACCAGAGGTATCCAAACCTGTTACTGCAGAGTTTAGCTCTGACCCTAATAAAACACATCTGAACTAGCTAATCAAGAAACTTCCAAGCAAAATGTGTTGCAGCTAAACTCTGAAGGAACTCTGCTCCTGGTTTATACAAACACATCATTTCTGATCATTCTGAAGCAGTTACATCACTTCATTTGAGTGCATATTTGTAATTACTTCCAGAAATTTTTGCTGTTATAATTTCTAAATGCGTAACTATAAATCTTTTTCTTTCAGTGCCCCAGTCGGACATATGATCCTCATATAAAAACGACTAAAGACTTTCCAGATGAAGTCATCAGTTTTATACGGCTACACCCTCTGATGTATCGCTCTGTGCACCCAGTGATGGGCCGGCCAATTTTCACTCGTATCAATACGGAGTACCGGCTCACTCAGATTGTAGTGGACCGTGTAGCAGCTGAGGATGGGCAATATGCTGTTATGTTCTTGGGCACAGGTAAGATAGACAACACAGAAGTTAATGGTCACATGTAACAATTAGAAATAATGTGACAATTAACAAAATATGATCAATTTTTTATTTTACCATTTTAAAAATCTTAAATGATCTAGTGAAGTGACCACAAAGATAGTATTTTGCTCATTATAGTCTTGTTCTACATACCTATGGTGTCCAAAAATACAGTTTGATACACTTTGAACTCTGATACACTTTAACCCTTTCACATTGTAACACATTGACACAAAACACTTTTTTTTTTTTTTACTGTAGCTTTCATTTTAAACAACCAGCAGATGGCAGTAGAGCTTAAAATATGTAAATGTTTGCATGTGTGTCTTTACAGATATGGGATCCGTTTTGAAGGTTGTCAGCATCACTCAAGAAAACTGGTCCACGGAGGAGATCATCTTAGAGGAGCTTCAGGTGTTCAAGGTAAACGTTGCAAACATTCAAATATGAAACCGTTATGGATGAATGAAAAACAATAAACAAACACAATAATAAACAAGAAGTTCACCTGCTAACAATATTGGTACATTTATTTGTCCAGAGTCCCTCACCCATCCTCAATATAGAAATCTCCTCAAAGCAGGTAAGAACAATTTATACTTGGTTTTACTAAACTGCATCTTGGGAATGAAGAAGGAATACAAATAATGTGACCCTGGACCACAAAACCAGTCATAAGTTGCATGGGTATATTTGTAGCAATAGCCAAAAATACATTGTATGGGTAAAAATTATTGATTTTTCTTTTATGCCAAAAATCATTAGAATATTAAGTAAAGTTTATGTCCCGTGATTAGTAGTATGCATTGCTAAGAACTTCATTTGGACAACTTTAAAGGCGATTTTCTCAATATTTTGATTTTTATTGCACCCTCAGATTCCAGATTGTCAAATATTTGTATCTCAGCTAAATATTGTCCTATCCCAACAAACCATACATCAATGGAAAGCTTATTTATTTAGCTTTCAGACGTTGTATAAATCTCAATTTTAAAAAAATGGACCCTTATGGCTGGTTTTGTGGTCAAGGGTCACAAATTATTCCAATGATATTCATCAGCAAGCTGTTTTTGTTTCAGAGGTTTTACAGGACTGTTTGTTATAGTCAAGCAAATCAAACTTCCCAAGCCTCAGTCTCATAATATATGTGTTATGGCCTCAATTGTTTGTACTGTTTTATCAGAGTCTCACAGATAAGTGTTTCTCCTGTTTTTTGTTACTCCCATTTGTCTAATTACCTCTTATTATCTTTCGGAGTTCATGGTTAGGTTTGCAGTTCACCCAAAAACATTTATCCTCCTTTCTTTTGCACAAAAAAGAACCTTATGGTCACATTAGCGGGCCACTTGGCCAAATCTTTTACAATTAAAGCCCTTTTTTTAATAGCAGAGGATAATAGAGTAGAGATAAGAAATTACATGGAGAACACAGGGGTTGAATGGAAACTTTGTCTCATTATCTCATCAACTTTTCACTTCTGCTTCTAATTCTCATTCTGGTGAATGCTACCACTTGAAATCATTAAATGGTTTCAAATAAGTTCCTAAACAGCATTTGCATTTTACAAGGGTGTTGTATGGGAATGTCTGCTTTGACTGCCTGGCTCACACTGAGAGAAAAGCAATAGCACCACAACTTTTACTGTGCTTTTTGTTGTTATGTTCATGGTTTGCTTATTTCTCTGCGTCACAGATGCTTTTTTATAGAGTTTGTTGGACCAAAAAGACGAATTATGCTGATTGATAACTCTGTTAGAGAGCTTGCTCCAGTAAGCACTTTTTTGTCATTGCACCTGGTTTAGTACTTTGTGCATATGTGTGTGTGTGTGTCTGTGTGTGCAGCAGCAGCTGTTTGTTGGAGGAAGCGACGGGTTGGTGCAGGTGTCCCTGCACAGGTGCCATATTTATGGGCAGGGCTGTGCAGAATGCTGCCTGGCTAGAGACCCCTACTGCGCTTGGGACGGCACCCAGTGCTCCAGATACATTCCAGCCTCTAAGAGGTAACACACACACACACACATGAACTGATAAGACATTGTCCCAAACATGCAAAAGCCTTGAGTCGATACAAAGCCTTGACATTGATTCACAGAGTCAGCACTTCTGTTTAACGGTCTGTTTAACACAAAAAATGCAAAGCCACATGCGTCCTACGATATCCCAGAGATGTGCGCCGTGTGCATTTTGGTGCTGTGAGGTTTTTGGGATAGCAGAAAGTTAAAACAGAGAGAGGGCTTTGTGGTGCCCTCTTTCTGACCTACTTCTCCAGGGTGAGTTGTTTCCTGGAGTTCAGCACAGAGAAGAAAATGATAAATATTTGATTTTTCCTGTGCCATAGGGTGTAGTGGGACTGGACTGGACAGGCAAATTGATTAAAGTTGCTTTGTTGTTGAGATGATGTATGTGAGCTGCCAGAGAAGTTTTCTTGCCCTTTCTCTCCCCGGCTCTCCGGTCCGCCACTGACGCAAGGAGGCCAGGTCAGTCCTGCAGAGAGAGCTAGCGAGAGATAGGGAGACACACAGAGAGAGGAATTTTAGTTTGTTTTGGAGATTATTTGGCTGTCAGATGGCTCTGTTTGAAATGCGCTTTGTGGCTTCATTAAGATTCATATTTGACACAAGTTTGCTGTACTGCAAAAAGAGCTGGGGGTGTTTTCAGAAAAGTTGTGGCAGTAATATTTTTATGATTAAAGATAAATAAAATATATAGCATGAAAGTAGTCTTACTGTCTGTTTTCTTGCTCTGAATATCAAACATTAGATTAGTCATTATGCTTTTATAGGTATTGTAATACTTGATCTTGGATTTATGACTGTTTCTCAACCTTTTTGCCCTCCATTGTCCACAACAATATTCAAGGACCCAATGAAATTTTCCAGTTGTTTGTGATTTACTGGATATGGATTAAAAAATAAAAAAAATTGGCATAAGAGGAAAAATATATTGCTCATTATAAAAATTCCCAAAGCAAAATGTATTCATTAAAAAAAATGGCATATTTTTAATATTTAATATTTTTTATTATTTTTTTCAAAAATATTAAAATAAGTCATTTTAAATATAAAATGCAATATTAAAATTGTAATTAAAACAAGAAATATCTCGTAAGTACCTTGAAATATCTCCATTGTCCACAACAATATTCAAAGACCCAATTAAATTTTCCAGTTGTTTGTGATTTACTGGATATGGATTTTTACCAAAAAAAAAAAAAAAAAAATTCTACTCAATAAAATAGTTTAAATCTTGGCATAAGAGGAAAAATGTATTGTTCATCAAATTCCCAAAGCAAAATGTATTAACTTTAAAAATTGCATATTTGAAAAAAAAAAAAAAACATTAAAATAAGTCATTTTAAATATAAAATGAAATATTAAAATTATAATTAAATCAAGAAATATCTAGTTTTTTATTTATTTTGGCTATTTAGTGCTTGTTTTGTCTTATTTTATATATATATATATATATATATATATATTAAAACAAATACATTGAGGGCCACTCAGATGTTTGCTGGACCCTATATGAGAACTACTGGATTAATCAGGTGGATCTTAATGGTATTCAGTGTTTTTTTTACATTTCTATTACATTTATGCATTTGGCAGATGCTTTTATCCAAAGCAATTTACCCCGTTGTCATCCAAGTTGTTCATGCCTTTCTTTCTGCAGTCGTAAAGAAATTTTGCTTTTTGAGGAAAACATTTCAGGAATTATCTCCATATAGTGGACTTCTATGGTGCCCGTGAGTTTGAATGTCCAAAATGCAGTTTCGATGCAGCTTCAAAGGGCGCTAAACGATCCCAGCTGAGGAATAAGGGTCTTATCTAGCGAAACAATCTGTTTATAAAAATGTATATACTTTTTAATCTAAAATGCTCATCTTGTCTAGCTCTGCAATGCACATGCACATGTAATTGAAGTTGGAGGAGAAAATGAGATGGGAGTTTATCGACAGTACTGACTGTATTGACCCGGATTACACATGCGCATCACAGAGCTAGACAAGACGAGCATTTAAGGTTAAAAAGTATATCAATTTTCTTTTATTTTTTAGAAAATGACAAATCGTTTTGCTAGATGTTCTGGAAGTGAACTCCTTTAAGCTGTATTTGCCTCAGTTTGCTCAGCAGCTTTTCAAATATTTTAGCTGTTTAAGAAGTCTAAAATGTAATCAAAATGAATGAATCTAAAAAAGCCTTTTCACTTGTGCTTGCAGGAGGGCCAGAAGGCAGGATATCAAACATGGAGACCCATCCAACCATTGCTGGGACACAGAGGATGGTAAGGAGGCATATGTGGGTGTATGTGTGTGTGTGTGTGTGTGTGTGCATATGGAGCATAAAAGCACTAAAAGCTCTGTTTTGTTTTAAGATGCTCCATTGTCCTGTGGGGTTCACCTAATGGATCTCAACGCTAACCCAAAAAATACCTTTACTGTCTTTCTGATATGCTGATCACTCTCTTTCTCTATCTTTGGCAGTGTTGGGGAGGAATGTCGAGGAGAAGGTGTTGTATGGAGTGGAGAGTAACTCCTCTTTTCTTGAGTGCGTTTCAAAATCCCAGCAGGCCTTGATCCGCTGGTTCGTACTGAAGCCAGGAGCGGACCACCGTCAAGAGGTATAATCAACATACATCTACCTCACTCTGTGCCTTTGTGTGTATTATTCACTCACTTTCCTAGCTTTTTCTTGCATGGTAAGTAGTTATACAACAAAATTAAATATTTAATTGCGACCCTGGACCACAAAGCCAGTCATTAGTAGCACGGTATATTTGTGGCAATAGCCAAAAATACATTGTATGGGTCAAAATGATCAATTTTTCTTTTATGCCAAAAATCATTAGGATATTAAGTAAAGATCATGTTCCATGAAGATATTTAGTAAATTTCCTACCATAAATATATCAAAACTTAATTTTTGGATTAGTAATATGCATTGCTAAGAACTTCATTTTTGACAACTTTAAAGGTGATTTTCAGTATTTGTTTTTTTTTTTTGCACCCCCAGATTTTAAATAGTTGTGTCTCAGCTAAATATTGTCTTATCCTAACAAACCATACATCAATGGAAGGCTTATTTATTTAGCTTTTATGATGACTTAAATTTTTATTTTTTTAAAATTAACCCTTATAACTGGTTTTGTGGTTCAAGGTCACAATTAGTATTTAATATTTATATTTATATACACTGCCATTCAGATGTTTTGGGATCAGTAAGATTTTTTATGTCTTTTAAAGAAGTTTCTTATGCTCAGCAAGACTGTATTTGATCAAAAATTCAGGGGAAAAAACTTAATATTGTGAAATATTATTTCAATCTAAAATAGCTGTTTTCTATGTGTATATATTTTAAAATGTAATTTATTCCTCCGGTGCAATGCTGAATTTTCAGCATGATTACTCCAGTTTTCAGTGTCACATGATTCTTCAGAAATCATTCTAAAATGCTGATTTATTATCAATGTTAAAAACATTGATGTACATTGTTGTACTGCTTAATATATATATATATATATATATATATATATGGATCCCGTGGTACTTTTCTTCAGGATTATTTAATGAATAAAAAGTTAAAAGAACAGCATTTATTTAAAATGAAAATCTTTTGTAACCATATAAACTACCATTTTTTTTTTTTTACAAGTTTATGGTCAGTAAATTTTTATTCTTTCTTTTTTTGAAAGAAATTAATATTTTTATTTACCAAGGATGTGTTCAACTGTTAAAAAGTGATAGGAAAAATGTACATAGTTACAAAATATTTCTATTAAGCAGCACGACTGTTTCCAACTTTGATCATAAAAGTAATAAATTAGCATATCAGAATGATTTCTGAAGGGTCATGTGACACTGAAGACTGGAGTAATGGCTGATGAAAATTCAGCTTTGCATCACAGGAATAAATTATACTGTAAACTATATTAAAATAGAAAACCATTATTTTAAACTGTAATAATATTTCACAATATTACTGGCTTTTTTTCTGTATTTTCGATCAAGTAAATGCAGCCTTGATGAGAATAATAGAGTTCTTTAAAAACATTAAGAATCTTACAGATGCCAAATTTTAAATGACAGCGCATTTAAAAAGTATTTCACTTTAGATCAGATGCGAAAAGTAAAATTAGTTGGTGAATTGTTTATTCGATCGATTAATTCTTTAATTACATGAACCATATTAATAAAACCCAGTCACTAAAATGAATCATTGTACCATAAAATGTTAAAAAGTACCGCAGTACTGTTTTAAACACCACTTAGCATAAATGTATAAAGTATAGCCTGGGCGTATTCCAGTCATAGTTTCTCTTTCATAACAATGTCTTTTGGCATGGTTTTCATGGTTGGACACACACTAGAAACTGATTTACAGTAACTCTCAAGAAAAAATAGATGTTGCATAATTCTGAAGCTCGTCTTACTAAACAGTGTGTTATAACAGAGAAACAAAGAACTGGATGAGTTCTGTTGGTAATCGTGAAAATAGCCCAAGGCTCAGAAACTGAGGAAACACTAACATAGAGATACAAAACACAGCAGTACTGTCAAGAATTGACCTTCACTGGTGGATTCATCTCTTATTCACTGTTTTACACCTACGCATTTAATCTCATCTCATCTTCACTGCTGTCGATTAGGTGTTATGCATGCTTACCTTAGATACACATACAGATGCATTTGTCTTTCAGATATCTCTGTCCTTTTCAAACTGCCTGAGGGAGTGTATTTGTGCTATCTTCTAAAACACAGATTTATAATGTGGCATTTGTGAGCCGCAGTCCTTTCAAGCGATCTATGTGTGTAGTGGAAAGTTCATGGTGCAGATACAGAGGTCATTTTCACCTTGTGTCGTGGGTGTCTCTTGTCTTTATTAGCTGTGATGAATAGATGGGGGCCAAGACCTGACTCTGGAGTGGTAGATCAGCATATCCTTTTATTGATCCATCTCCACAACAATTAATCCCAACAGGAGTATGTGTGTGAGAGAGAGAGAAAACTGAAGACACGTATGGGAAGGCATGACAGCAGAAGGTCAAATCATAGCACAAATGTCACAGGGTAGATGCAATACAAGAAAAAACATGGCATTTCCTGCTTTTAGAAATATCCTGCAGTCCCACGTCTCAAGTAAACACTGGCCCTGCTATGATGCATTTGTTTTATTTTCGTTTCCCTTCCTGCTTTTCTTCTCCTCCTTTCTTTCTCACAGCACAGAATGACTCCCTACCACACAGCTGCTCGAAACACCTGCGACACACGCACAATCTCACACGTGTGGTGCAATCTTAAAAATATCTGCCCACACTTCACCTTGTAAAAGACAGCAATGAATGATAGAGGAGAAAACAGCACTTGCGTGTTTCTGTGAATTTTTATCGAATCAGAGTACACAGATATCTGGTTTCAATAACAGAATGGACCCTTCATATCCCACATAGCTGAGAACAGAATGAGAGAACTGTGGGATGGGAATTGTAAAGAATTTATTGATTCTGGTTCTAATTCAGATTTTGGTTAACAATTGTGTAAAAACAATTAACTTGTGGCGTAATTCTATAAAAAATGCACAAACGTAACTTACACCTTGGATTGATTTTGTTGTAAAAAAAAAAAAGGTCTAAAGGAATGCAAAGGTGATACGCACTTATTTAAAATAAAATAATTAGGCCCACTTTAAGATTTTTGTATTTTAAATGCATAAATGAAACAAGAAAGAGTGAGACTTAAGTAGCAATGCTGATAAACTGAATGTGTTAAATATGCCTTAACTAGGTTTGTACGTTTGTCATCACTAAATCAAAATTATGTAAACCAATCTCATACATTTTAACTAAATTGATTTTGCTTGATCTAGCCATATTTGAACCATGTTCAACTAATTCAGTTCAATTATTTTCACAGTTAACAGATTTACTGTTAAATGTTGTGTCTAAGTAATTTGAAAAATCACATTTTAAAAATGTGATAATTCAAATAAAATCCAAATGATGCAGGGCTGACATGACAACAGCAAAATTTTATAGTCTAAAGAACAAAGCATTAAGTATTTTTTAAGTTTTATAAGTTTTTTTATGCTTGTCAAGGCTGTATTTATTTGATTTAAAAAAAAGTAAAATTGTGAAATATTATTGCAATATAAAATAACAGTTTTTTATTTTAATATACTTTAAAATATAATTTAATTTCTGTGATGCAAAGCTACATTTTCAGCATCATCACTCCAGTCTTCAGTATCACATATCCTTCAGAAATCATTTTAATATGCTGATTTATTATCAGTGTTGGAAACAGTTGTGCTGCTTGTGGAACTTGAAATATTTTTTTTAGGATTCTTTTATGAATAAAAAGTAAAAAATAGACATCTTTTCTAATAATATAAGTGTTTACTGTCACTTTTGATCAATTTAATGCATCCTGTCTGAAAAAAGTATTAATTTCTTAAAAAAAAAAAAAAAAGAAAGAAAGAAAAATTTTCTGACCCCAAACTTCTGAACGGTAGTGTATTACAAAAGATTTCTATTTTAAATAAATGCTGTTTTTTTAAACCTTTTTTACTTTTTTATCCATCTAAAAAAACGTAAACATTTTTTTCAGATTCCAAAAAAAATATATAAAATAAAATGAATATATTCTGTTTTTAACATTCATAATAAATTATTATATTAGAATGATTTCTGAAGAATCATGTGACACTGAAGACTGGAGTAATGATGATAAATTCAGCTTTGCATCACAGGAATAATTTATATTTTAAAATATATTTAAAATTATTTTAAATTGTAAAAATAGTTCACAATATTACAGTTTTTTCTGTATTTTTGATCAAATAGATGCAGCTTTGATGAGCAGAAAAGACTACAATTAAAAAAATCTTGCTGATCCCAAACTTTTCAACAGCAGTGTACATCATTGTGAAATAATGCTGACATTCTGGAACTATTAACAAACCAAATGTCATGAAAATCCTGCCAGTATAATTTTAAAAATCTGAATAAGAATCTTTTAGCGATTCCAAATTCTAAACAGGACTGTTCTCGCTCTTTCATGCTTTCTCTCCCTCTTTTTTCCCTTCATCCCTCTACCCAATTTTTCCACGCTCTTCGCTACCCTCTTTTTACAACTAAATATAATTTCCCATAGGACTATGGGTCACCGGTGGGCCAGCTTGCATTTGAGATATGAGACAGATCCTGTGCTGAAGGTTCCAGACCTTCTCTCTATTTCTCAAAACCCACAGCTAGACCCAGTGGTGTGCGGAGGGGCCGCAGACAGACAGAGCCCTCGTATAGTGGTTTTAATGCCTGTGACCCGGCACTGAGACTGATGCTGTGCTTAATTCTCCGTCTGTGATCAGAGGCCAGTTTCCTCCTGCCCCCCAGTAAAACCTTCAGCGGGAGTTACACGCCGTGATGTACTGCCGAGACACACACGTTCATTTAAAACGCACCCACACACCAGAACATCTCCATGACACACATACTCGTTTCATCTTGACACTCATGTGCCCTTAGCCTTTATGTTTTAGTTCCAGCTGTCACAGGTGCAAAACCGCCCTTTTCCTCTCATTGCTGACACGTTTTTGCAAGGTATGACTTAAAAGTCACACTCCAAATTTGAAATGCAAATATAAGGATTTGTTTAGTGCAATCATGACTATTGCATTTTCTTAAAGCGTCCTTTAGATGGCAGATAGATTAGCATAAGTCAATGCAGCAGTAAGCGTTTTGTGTGCATTTTACAGGGATTCAGAATGCTTTGAAGCTTTCTTTCCCTCCTCTTCGTTCTGCACAGCTGTATTGATTTAGTCCACGACAACAGCGTGACTAGCAGGAAAAATCAGCAGGCTCAAAAACACAGATAACAGAAAAAAATGAAAGAGAGAGAAAGAACAAGCAGCCAGCAACGGAAGGGAAGGGAGTTGAGGAGATAGAAAACTGATATTGGAGAAAGAAAATATTAGCAAGACTTAAGATGATTAAGTGGAGATGACTGATTCATGAATAAATTTTGAATCAGTTATTTTAAATGATTCGGCCAAACTGATTACTGATTCACTTGACTAAATCAAAACCAAATCTGTGAAAACAGATGTTATTTTGCTTGACATTTTGCATCAATCTTCAACCTAAATTTATATTAAATATGCACAATTCAATTTATGAATAAACTGTTATTTTGAATGTGTTACTTTAAATGATTTGGCCAGACTGATTCATTGTATGATTCATTTGACTAAATCAAAATCTGTGAAAACAGGTTTTATTTTCCTTTACAGCATCAGTCTTGAACCTAAATTTATAACAAATATGCACAATTCAATTTATGAATAAATTGTTATTTTGAATCAGATACTTTAATTATTCAGCCAAACTGATTCATTGTATGATTCATTTGACTAAATCAAATGAAACGAAATCTGTGAAAACAAATCCTATTTTGCTTAAAAGCATCAATCTTGAGCCTAAATTTATAATAAATATGCACAATGCAATTTATGAATTAATTATTTTGAATCAGTTATTTTAAATGATTCAGCCAGATTGATTCATTATGGTTCATTTGTCTAAGTCAAAATTGAAATGTGTGAAAACAGATATTATTTTATTTGACAATCAATCTTCAACCTAAATGTATAATAAATATGCTTAATGCAATTTAAACCAGCCTGATTTATTCAAAAGATGGTGACATCAGCAGCATTTAAAGCTACACAATATAACTTTGGCCCATTATTGTTTAAAACTAAATTGTATTCTCTATCTGAATATCTGAATATCTGAATAAATTTGCTTGGATGAATGTGATTTGAAACACCTATGTTTTAGAACATGTTAATCTTTTTTGTTGTTGTTTTTATAAACATTATTTTGAATGACCCATGGTCAATTTTTTTTTTTTTTGTTATGACAACAAACTTTCAGCTTCATGCTACCCACAGCCTGAGCTACTTTCTCTGTAGGAACATGATGTGACAGATGGGCAAATAACATGCAAATAATATGAAATTTCCTGTAAAATCTGTCCAGATTGTTATTATAAATTTATCATATATGGGTGAAGACCTCTTATTAGACATTATCCATTTAGTTTTGTTTTGCTTTTTTTGCACAAAAGAGCACAAAAATACACAGGGACTTTTTAAATTATGAATGTGAATTAAAGTAAATAATTTTTTGATTCGTACATATTAATGCAAATTCTAAATATTTTTAGTCTGGATGATCACAAACAGCTTTATATGCACTGAACACACAGTGCACTTCTTATGTCAGAGGTCACCAGAAAGATGGACAACTTGGATATACATCACTGCAAGAGAACACACAAACACCTTGACTTGAAAGTAGACCATGAAATCACAAGACCAAGGGCATAACACTACTCTGGCCCCCTTTTTCTTCTGTTTCTCCCTCATTAGCATTAACGTGGTCAGCTTGTCTAATAAGATTCTAATGATCAATCAGACGGCGTAATGTGAGGTCAGCAGGAAACAGAGCACAGAGGTTAAAGACTGATCTCTGACCTTGAGGGAGTCTCGCTGTGGGCTCCTGGGCAGAATGATTTATGAGAATAAACCCAGCAAGTGACACATAAATTCCCTGTTTGGCTATGAAGATGTCATGTGTTGATGTGGTTGGTTTTTATTAAAGAATTCTGTGTATTTGTTGCAGATCAAATTGGACGAGCGTGTGCTGATAACCGAGCGAGGTTTGCTGATTCGTTGGCTCCAGCGTAGTGACGCAGGTTCGTATTTCTGCACGTCTCAGGAGCACAGCTTCACCCGTACCCTCCTCCACCTCTCTCTTCACGTCCTGGACCGTGGACAGATCCAAGCACGCCAACCTGCTATCCGGGAATCATCAGAAAATCCGTCTGTGACCGAAGTTCGCCAGCGCTATAAGGACTACTTGGGCATGTTAAATGGCCCTGCGCGCTCTCTGGACGAGTACTGCGAAACGCTCTGGCTCAAAGAGAAGAAGCAAAAACAGAAGGGCAAATGGAAGCACGTTCAAGAGCTCCGCAAGAGCAGGAACCGACGCCACCACTAGAGGTGCCAATGAGGCCTGGATTCGAATGTGAGGTTAAATGGGTCACAATGCCCATGGAGCCTCTAGATGTGGATTAAATGAACTTTAATCCAAATACAAAGACGTAAATTAATCATCTCTTGCAAAAAATCTTTCAGAAATATCAGTGAAATGACACATTAATCTTGTTTTCATTTTGACTGGTCCCTCAAAAGTTACGCACAGATCTTTACTATTTAAAAATGAACCAAAGATACCATGTGACCACCAGTCATCTTGACTGATCTTGAAATGTGTCAAAATCTATTAGTTTTGTTAAAGTCGCTTTGGGCAACGTATTGTAAACTACAATTATATACCTGTAAATCTATAAACAATGTTAAAAACTAAGATTTTTCAGTCTAAAAATGTCTGTTTTGGAGACGTTTTCCAAAGCAACATAACACCAGTTTATTGCGCTTTAATTTTAACCAAGAATAAATTTGCATTCATGTTGAATGTATGTAAATATTTATATTATTTGTACATGAAATTGTGCATGCTTTAGGATTATTTACATAGAACTCTCTTTGAGATTACAATTTTAACCAAGCATTTAAGTTTCACTGAGTAAAATACATTATTTTTGTATTTTTGCAATGTGTCTTACTGTAGGCAATTTGTTTACGGCATATGACGTTATTTAAATTTACTAGGATGTTGAAATAAACGTTTTTTATTTCTACTTAACTTTACAACCAAGAAAAAACAATGATTTTGTTATTTAAACAAAACAGTTCACACAGTAGTTGGTTGGTCAAACCAAGTATGATTTTTTTTTTTTTTAGGGGAACACAGATTTAACAGAACATTTAGGCTGCTTTTTCATACAATATCAGTTTATGCTAACCATGGTCTTGTCAAGCACCAAAAAGAGTGTCATAAATAGGGTCCATACGACTCATACACTATATTTCAAGTCTACTGAAGGTATGTGATAGTGTATGGAAAGAGTATATTTCAAGTCTTCTGAAGATATATGATAGTGTATAGAAAGAATATATGTGACAATGGACCACAAAACCACTCATAAGGGTCCATTTTTCGAAATTGAGCTTTATAAATCATCTGAAAGCTTTCCATTAATGTATGGTTTGTTAGGATAGGACAACATTTGGTTGAGATACAACTATTTGAAAATCTAGAATCTGAGGGTGCAAAGAAATCTAAATATTGAGAAAATCGCCTTGTCCAAATGAAGTTTTTACTAATGCATATTACTAATGAAAAATTAAGTTTTGATATATTTACAGTAGGAATTTTACAAAATATCTTCATGAAACATGATCTTTACTTAACTTCCTAATGATTTTTGGCATAAAAGAAAAATCAATAATTTTGACCCATATAATATATATTTTTGGCTATTGCTGCAAATATACCCCAGCGACTTAAGACTTTTTTTGGTTTTGTGGTCCAGGGTCACATATTTCAAGTTTTCTGAAGATATATAATAGCGTATGAAAAGAGTATAGTTTAAGTCTTCTGGAGGTATATGATAGTGTATGGAAAGAGTATATTTCAAGTTATATGAAGATATATGATAGCATATGAAAAGAGTGTATTTCAAGTCTTCCGAAGGTATATATGATAACATATGAGAACAGTATATTTCAGGTCTTCTGAAAGTATATATGATAGCGTATGAAAAGAGTATATTTCAAGTCCTCTGAAGATATATGATAGCGTAAGGAAAGAGTATATTTCAAGTTATCTGAAGATACATGATAGCATATGAAAAGAGTATATTTCAAATATATTTCAAATCTTCCGAAGGTATACGATAGCGTATGAAGAGTAAATTTCAAGTCTTCCGAAGATATTTTAGATAGCGTATGAAAAGAGTATATTTCAAGTCCTCTGAAGGTATTTAATAGCGTATGAAAATTGTACAGTGTTTCCCCTAGGATTCCAGGTTTGGGGTTGTGTGTGTGTGTGGGGGGGGGGTGGGGGGGGTATGTTACCGATTACCAACGGTACAGTACGGTGCGGTACTTTTTTTTCGGTACATTACTCTCTGTGTAATAACAAAAATATTTTTTTCAGTGAAAAAATAAGTTGACAAATCTCAATTTCAACATTTTGAACAACAGGGCCCTACGATCTTTTTCTTTTTTTTTTTCAGAAATTCTTGTGTGTTTTAAATTTTCTGATAATCAAATACAGGCATTAAATATTTATTTATTTTTAATGAAATGAAAATGAAACCTTTTTATTTGTTGCCAAACAAACAGATTTTTCTGCTATTTCTGTTATTATTATAATTTCTGCATTTAAATGTTTAATTACATTTGCCAGAAATAGGAATATTTAAACACCTACATTATACTGTACAAAAGTAATACAAGACTAATACATTTCTGCTACATGTTAAACCGTACTTTTATTTTGACAGGTTGCGGGTTAGTTTTTGTTTGTATACACTACGGTATGACGATAATTTTCTCAAATGAAACGGTAAAATTTACATGAAGTGACTCTCACAGCAGTTCTGGAGATTAAGTTAGTGCGTTTATGTCGTCATATAATGAGTCGCAGGGGCCGAAAATAACCGCGAGCGTCACGTGTGCTTCACTATTTGTGTAGTAAACAAAGCCGCGTCTCCGCCATTCATTCATACAGAGCCAAGCGGAACATGGAGGATTCATATTTAAACCGTCTTTTTGCGTTTTAATATTCACAGACACTAGTCCACATCGCGATTCGAATTAAGTGAGAAACCTACTTTTGATTTACTAAACCAAAAATTGACGAATTCTGCGGCATCCCGCGCTATAGAGTAAATTCCGTTTTTATGAATGGACTCCGCGATCCCGTCCGCGTTTTAGCTAGGGAGAAATTGTAGATGCGTGACTACCTAACGTTAGAGACAGAAATGACATGCCGTTGTGTAAATAAGATAAATAACATAAGGCTATTTCGTTTTTAAATAAAAGAACAAGGTATAGACCTGTTCTATAGGAAAGGTAACCTTAAATGACGTCTGTTGTGATCTGGCGCTATATAGAAAATAAAGTTTACATGAGGGCGGCGGCGGCTGCTGTTGGGGGGGCGGGCCGGGGAAACTGTAGTATATTTCAAGTCTTCTGAAGGTATACGATAATGTTTGAAAAGAGTATGTTTCAAGTCTTCTGAAAGCATATGGAAAGAATATATTTCAAGTGTTCTGAAAGTATACGATAGCGTTTGAAAAGAGTACATTTTAAGTCTTCTGAAGGTATGATAGTGTATGAAAAGAGTGTTTCAAGTCTTCTGAAAGCATATGGAAAGAGTATATTTCAAGTGTTCTGGAGGTATATGATAGTGTATGGAAAGAGTGTATTTCAAGTCTTCTGAAGATGTACAATAGCGTAAGAAGAGAGTATACTTTAAATCTTCTAAAGGTATACGATAATGTATGAAAAGAGTATATTTCAACTCTTCCGAAGGTATATATGATAGCGTAGGACAATAGTATATTTCAGGTCTTCTAAAGGTATACGATAGCATTTGAAAAGAGTATATTTTAAGGCATCTGAAGGTATGTGATAGCGTAGCGTAAGAACAGAGTATACTTCAAGTCTTCTAAAGGTATATGATGGTGTATAAAAAAAGTATATTTTTTAATTCTTCAGAAAGCTATACAAAAGCGTATGGAAATAGTATATTTCAAATCTTTTGAAGGGTTACGACAGTGTATGAAAAGAGTATTTCAAGTCTTCCAAAGACATATAATAGTGTATAAATAAAGTACATTTCAAGTCTTCTGAAGCTATAGGACAGCATATGAAAAGAGTGTATTTCAAGTCTTCTGAAGGTATAGCGAATAAAAAGAGTATGTGGTGAGTAGACTTTAATTTTTTGGTAAACAATCCCTTCAAGTAATCATTGATTGACTATGGCACAGAATGCAAACTATAATGCATTCAATTAATTGTCTTCAAATTAGTATTTTATGATTTAATATAACAGCAGATGGTTTTTTACCATTATGTTTATCCACAAAATACCACATAAATGATTTGCTATTACCACATCAAACAGGACATAAACAGTCTTCAAAATACTTGATTTTAATTTTATAGTTTTTATCTTGTAATTTTATATTTAGATAAAGATGGAGTGCTGATACCAGAGCTTTTATTCCAAGTATCTTATTTTTCTCTCACTCACAGTTCCTTTCCAACATCAGTATCCCACAGGACACAAAAACCATTTAAGGGTTAAACACGAGTTCAATACATGTGATGTAATATAGATTAAACAACCCGACCCCATATCTCAGCCTCACAATCACAAGTGCACGCAGACACACACTCCAGGCGCAGTTATATCTCACATCCCATGACTTCACATCTGAACGAGAGTCGTGCAGCGCCGCTGTTATGATTGATCTGAGAGATTCATCGCTGGACGACGTTCCTCTGAGGTCAAGCTGCCTCAGATCAGGTTAGAGAGGGAGTGAACTCCTCACACATACTTTACAATAGAGCGTGACCTCAGATAACCTTACCGCCTGAAGCATGTGTGCTTGTGTTTTCAAGGTCAGGGCTCCTCTCGCATCAGGATTTCTCATCTCTCGTTTGGTCGATAGTGCATGCAGTGCCCTGCTGAGGAAGTCAAGGTCAGTAGGCCACAATCGCACAAACAAATCCACACGCACAAACTCATTACATCTTAAAGAGAGAAAATAAATCATAGTTTAATCCTTGTTTACACAAGTAAACAAGTCCTAAATGAACCACCTCGTGCCAGAAAACTGAGTTTGACAACAAGGGCTTTCTGTCTGATTCGGGGCACGGTCGTGGACGGCAGTGACAACCACATGCGGAGTGCAATGAAGGGGAAATGACTGTTTCTGGGCTGATGGGAGAACTCATTTATCAGTGCTAAAGTCTTGGGTAATACCGCTTTCTCTTCCTGTACCTCCCGCCACGGCCAAGACAAGCAGAAAGCGATCTTTTCTCTTCAGAATGCCCTCCTGTAGTGGTAATCGCTGGAGCTCTTTAACCATACAAGAGCATCTATTAACAGAGATGTTCTGCTTCGAGCTGAGGCAGGTCAAAGGTGGAGCGGGTTGTTGGAAAGAGAGAAAAACAGACAGAAAGAGCATGAGAGGTTCAAATCAGATAGATTAGGCTCAGCTGGGTGTTGTCCATATGAATGAGTGTCTTTGCTAATAATCGTATGTTCAAATACTGCTACTTAGGAGTTTAGGAAAATTACAACTCACGTTATTTATTTATGCATTTTTGATTTTCCTATTTTTATTTTTTATATTATTATTTTATATTATTATTTTTTATTTTTACATAAAGTAAGTTTTTTTTTAACATTCACATGCAAATGATGGGAATTCATCCTGTAAAAATATAATGCAATTATGTCATCAGCTGCATTCAAATAACACAGATGATGTACTTTTTCTACATACATTTCAAAATATTTTTTCATACATTTTTTTAATTACATCTACAAAATGATGACTAAAGAATGTGCATTGGGTGTATTTTTGTTGTTTTATGTTTTTATTCAGTTTATAAAGGTTCTGTAAATTAAATCATTCTGTCATAATTGTACAATTTTATGGTATTTTGATTCATGTAAATTTTGGTTGGAATAAAAAGTTTCATATTTATTTTGCTTCTTTTAACAATAGACATTTTTGAATTTCCTATTTAGTTTTATAAAATATTTTTAAAATTACGATTCATGCTAATTTTGGCTGGAATAAAAAAAAGTTTCTTATTTATTTCTCTTGTTTTAACGCTAGACATGTTTTGAATTTCCTATTTAATTTAATTTAATTTAAATTTTATTTTATAAAACAATTGTAAAATTCGATTAATGCACATTTTGGCTGAAATAAAAAAAGTTTCATATTTATTTATTCGATTTTTTAAAATTTATTTTATTTTATTTAACTTTTCTACCTAAAATTTATTTTTTAAATTAAATTCAAAATGATGAGTAAAGAATGTGCATTGGGTGTTTTTTATTCAATTTATAAAGGTTATGTAAATTAAATCATTATATATTCTATCATAGTTGTACAATTCTATTTTTGATTCATGTAAATTTTGGCTATAATAAAAAATAAATAAATAAATAAAGTTTCATATTTATTTCTCTTGTTTTAATGATAGAGACTTTTTGGAATGTTTATTTTATTTTATTTTAATTTTGATGGCAAATTAATCCTGTAAAAATATTTAGCAATTATGTCATCAGCTGCATTCAGATAACACAGATGATGATGCACCTTTTCTAAATATTTTTTTTTAATTAATTTCAAAATATTTTATTTATTTATTTATTTTTTTCATTCACTCTGCATCTACAAAACTAAATGACTGAAATGTGCATCAGGTGTGTTTTTGCTTTTTTATGCCTTTATTCAATTTATAAAGGTTCTGTAAATTAAATCATTATATATTCTGTCGTAACTGTACAACACCGTTGTATTTTGTATATGCAACTTAGTTTCATTGCAAAAGAAAAAAAAACATTAATGCATCCATTGCATCCTACGTATTTCCTAAATAACCTAAACAAACCTAAATAAATTTGCACCCATAATTATGACTTGCGTTCAACTCCTAAATTCAATCTTTCTTACAAAATGTAGACTCACCATATGACCTGAAGGCCACAAAAGAGCGAGTCTGGGTCTCTTTGGTAGAAATTTGTGTGGTTGCCTCAGTCATTCATGTTCCTTCTAGTCTTTTGGAAGACGTCGAGTCTAAATTGGGTCGCAGTTTTGCTACTTGGCTCCGATTATGCATATTTCACCAATGCTGGCTGCCAACTTATGATAGTAAAGATGTTTTCACACAGCTACCATGTGTTTGGATTGGACTGTGATCTGAAATGTTTTATAATCATCTCCTATCTGTGTTCAGCAATGCTCACTGTTCACTTCATCATTACAGCATCTGTGAAAACCAGTGCTTTAGCTCTACTTTCTTCATGTAAATTTGAGTATAATACCATATATTGAGTATGAGTTTTGTAGACATTCATTTTATGCAACCGAAGTTGATCCATGCCAGTCTGATACAGACCTAAAGCATCATATCTGGTTTAATCAATTGACTAGATGTGCAAATGCAAACTCTGGTGTAGGTCAGTCCACTCTTGATCCCAGAAAATGCACATGTTTGCAGATATGAGTGTGCACACAAACTAATGTACCTTACACTGTCCCAGTGGACGCAGGACACACAATGACCGTGTCCTCTACAGGACAAAGACAAAAATATGATTTATGAGACCTGGAGTGAAAGCACATACCATTTCAAGCAGCATTATCATAGGCGTATTAAGTTGCTTCTGCTCCGGCTGAGATCTGAGTATTTGAGGAATTTGTGGTTGTATCATCAGTAGTTTGGTTCAGTGTTTTTGTGTGATTCTCTCCCGCGGTGAATCCGGCACACAGGGTTCACGCATTCCTTACGGCAAGGCTGCGGTTTTACAAAAGCCCGTGGAGAGGAGGAAAGACGGATATAGATAATTATATGTGGAATGGATGTTCGACAATATTCTGCCTGAATTAATTCATGTTAAAAACGGAGAAATGAGCAGGGAAATATTGTGTTGGTTTCTTATCTATTATTCTGTGCTCTGTTGTTGAGTTTATAAGAGCGCTTGCTCTCCTGCTCTCTCTTTGTTAACAAAGCTGATGAATATTTCAGACCGTGCATTTGAGAGTTTTTGAAGCTTCATGGTTTATTTAATTCCCAGAACAAATTGGAGCACCTATCGCACAAAACCAGTGGAAAACTAGAGTCCAGTTGTGATTCTTGCTACTAAATTTATTTATTTATTTATTTTAAAAAATATTAAGTCTAGTATCAGTTGATCCACAAAAAATATCAGTGTCAGCAGATATGGAGATGAAAAACAAATACATTAAAGTGAATTGGGCATACTCCACAGGGGGTTATTATTTTGGGAAATTCATTCTGAGAAAACGTGTATATAAATACACTACCATTTGTCTGCAAGATTTTTTTAATGTTTTTGCAAGTTACCATGGCTGCATTTATTTGATCAAAAATACAGTAAAAAAGTAATATTCTGAAATATTGTAAGAGTTTTAAATTACTGTTTTCTATTTTAAAATGTATTTTATTCCTGTGATGCAAAGGAATCTTCTTCATTATCACATGATCCTTCAGAAATCATTTAAAATGTTGATTTGCTCAAGAAACATTTTTGTAAATAGGGGTTCAAGCGCGTAGGTCAAGGATCAGCAATTGCCACGTAAAACCAATCGTTCAGACCAAACCATAAGTCGTAGAGACTTGAAACTTGGTATGGTAGTACTCAAACCACCTACAACGTGACCAAGGCTCTACAGTGTCTTATGGTGGTTGGAATCCTTGGAACACGCCAGACAAAACGCACACCTCATATTTGATTGTGAGCCTGTTAAAATTTTCAGGTATTTCACATTTTTTTGACATATAGTGCATTGGCATATAGCGCAACTGCACTCACAGCGACCCGAGTTCAAATCCCACCTTGAGGTCCTTTGCCAATACTGTTCCCCTCTTTCCTGTCAGCTCTCCACTGTCCTCTCATAATAAATTTGTAAAAAGTCCATAAAAATATAACTTCAAAAAAAAATTACTTTTGCGGACTAGTCCTATTGTAGGTTTTTTTTTTGCCCGATTGGAAACAAACCAGTGAAGGAAGATTCTCTGGACAGTGAATATCAATAATTACCCCCCCCCCAAAAAAAGTTGAACTTTCGACTCACCATCGCAACGGGACGCCAAAATGTTCAAAAGGGGCGGGGCTTTTAGTAAAATGCCTGTAATTCCTGAACGGAATGAGATATCTCCACCAAACTCAGAACATTTATTTAAGAGCTCAATCTGATGTCACAGCTTGGAGCTTGGCCACATGGTGGTGCTATAAGAGGACAAAAACATAGAAATGGCTATAACTGCGCAACTATTTGTCCTATCAACATGAAAAAGTGGTGTGCACGGTCTTGGTCTGGAGTGCTACAAGTATCTACAAGGACATTTGTGTATTTCAAAAAACATTGGCCGACGAATTTTGAGCACCTGTTAGACAAGGTCACCAGAGGCAGATCGGAATAAAACTCGGTGGGCCTGTTTGACTCATGACCCCAAAGGTTCGAGAGAAATTTGAAAGGAATCGGCCACTGGTGGGCGATATAACATTTTTCAAGGGCATAAACAATTGTATGTCTCACGGATTTTTGCACATAGGTGCAATATTCATTTTATACGATAGAACTCCTCATTCTGGACAACTCTGCCTCTAGAACCACTGCTCTCAATCAAATCGTTTGTTAAATGATTGAGAAGATGTCAAAAACCTACTTTTGCAAACTAGTCCTAGGTTTTTTGCTCAATCTGGAAAAAACACTGCAGTACAATTCTCTGGACTCTCTAGGTCAATAATTATCAAAACACGTTAAAATGTACCCTTTGGGAAGCTATAACAGGGTCGTTTAGAAAAGGGGCCTGTCGAAATTTATCCAAAATCCTATAAAGCCTAAAGGAAAACTCAAAACTTCACAAAACATAGTGAGCACACATGACAGGTGATTATAAACAAACATGCAAAGTTTGAAGGGGATTGGACCACAGCTGGTGCTGTAACAGTCATAAACATTAAAAAACATAATATTTCTTTGGTTAATTTCCCGGTTTTGCCAAAATGCTTTTCAAAATGAATAATTTAGGTGGTTACAGTCTTGCTAAATAATGTCTTTTTTCATATGTGCTTAAAAAGCATTTGAACCACGGTAATCGCTGCTTGCAGCTATATTTATTTTTATCAATGCTGAAAACATCTTTTTAGTTTCTGTAGCTATTTTTGTGGAAACTGAGACAATTCGATTAACATAATAAATTACTTTAATGCCACTTTTGAGCAATTTAATGCATCCTTGCTCAACAAAAGTATTAAAAAAAAGTAGAAGAATAAGAAAACTTTTTAACAGCATGTAAAGAGTATATTATATTGAATTTTTTTTTTTTTTTTTTTAATGTAGTGAATATAATTCCACTACAGAAATAAGCATACAACATTACTAAGGAAATAAGCATACAAAAACACACACAAGTTTGTTTGTGTGCATTTGATCACAGGAGCTGACAGGATTGACTTTTCTCAAAGCGAATGTCATGGAAAAAAGTAGAGGATTGAGATATCAAGGAGGTACAAGGTGTGTTTGGCAGAATATTACAGGGCAATTACACTGCTCCAGATGTGTATGGCAGCGCTGACAGACAGAAAGAGCGAGAGAGCAGCTTCCTTTAAGCCAGTGACAAGAGAGGAATATTGATAGTGTCCTGAGGGCAGAAGGGAAGGAGGAATGTATGATGGAGAGAGAAACAGTTGTTACCTCTGAGGGGGTAATGACTACCTGTGCGACTCACACCTGATTTATGCCCGGTATCTCTTCACCTGAGCGCTGCCACGACATGCTCAACACACACACACATACACATACACACACCTGTGGAGTGATGGCTTCATTCACAGGAAACATTTGTATGTCTGTATTTAGGAAGCATCTTAATTTTCCTCGTACCACCATCTCTGACATTACAGGCCGCAGCTGGTTTGAGACCCGAACAATATGAGCCTGTAAATACAGAAAATTCCTTTATTCCACCCCCAATGTAAAAACGATGCCTTTAGGGTAACACAAATTACACTAAAATAATCCAATAAACATTAAAATAAAATGTATAACATTAACTTCACATAAAAAGAACATAAAATATAACACAAAACACCATAAAATACATAACTGATTCCAAAATAATAATGACAGAAAATTAATAAATAACATTTTTTCTAGTGCTGGGCAACAAAATAAAAGTTTTTGTTTATATAGTATATGTGTGTGTACTGTGTATATTTATTATGTATGTATAAAGACACACACATACAGTGTATATTTTTAAAATATTTAAATACATGTATATATTTATATATATATATATATATATATATTTAATATATAAATGTATTTTTCTTAAATATATACATGTATATGTGTGTATTTATACATAAAATATACACAGTACACACATATATATTATGAACACAAAAACTTACTTATTTTGGATAATTTTTCATCTTTAAATTTTATTATAAATAAAATTATAATAATGTTTTTTTACTTACAAATAAAATAAAATAAAATAAAATAAAATAAAATAAAATAGTTGTTAAAAATGTTTATGTATATTCTTAATGATTATGATATAGATTTAAAATGTATTTTGTGGTAAATCTTAGTTTTCTACTTATATTTATATTTCACAGCAAAACAAAACAAAAAAAAATAGCATTCAAAAAACCTAATTAAAGTGAAAAAGCCCAAAAATAATCAGGGTAACACATGAGACACTAAAATAATGCAATAAACACCAACTTAATAGCAAACAATGTAACACAAAACACAGTAATACACATAAACTGATAACAACAACAATAATGAAAACATTTAAATTAAATATAAACATATCCGATACTTACGAAAATGTCCCTGTACTGTTTTTCATCATAAAATTATAAGGTGGCCTGTATTTTAACGTGAAAAAAAAAAATCACAATTTACTGTAAAAATACACATATTTTCTTGTTGAACATTATATAGATTTAAACTGTAAATTATACTGATAAGTCATACTTGTACAAAATTTTACAGTAATTTATACAGGAAAATACATACTGTTCAAAAACTAGACCAAAAAAAACCCCAACACATTAAACTATTAAAATATGCAATAAAATCTAACACAAAACATATAATGCACATAACTAATAACAATAATAATGATTTTAATTAAAATTTAAAAATTAAATAAAAAATTTTAATTAAATTCTTTAAATTAAATTTAAACAAAATATAATCATATTTGAAACTTCCAGATACAGTTTTTCATAAGTTATACGTTGGGTCATATCTTTATATATACTTATAAAAACATAATTTTAACAGTAATTTACTGTATAACAGCATGTATTTTCTTGTTAAGTATTATGCAAATTTACATTTTAAAGTATTTGTAAATTCATACTTTTTACTTTCAAAAACCATCAATCTTACAGCATTTAAGAGTGCAATATAGAGAGAAAAAATTAAGATGCTGTTCAAAAACTTGGCAAGTTGATTACATTGTGAATAGATCCATTCAGTGTAACACTCCCCTGTGTTTAAAAAGCAAAATCATCCATAAAGAGCAAATAAAAAAATAACCTCCCTGTATTGCACTCATAATTAGCTGAACTGATTTTGCTGACTGTGTTTTTTTTTTCAGTTCAAGGGTCAGATGGTTGGGGATTGAGTTACAGCTCCTGCATGAACTCATCTGCATTCAGTTCTGCCCTGTCTTGATCATGCGTTATAGCTAAATATTTGTTGATTCAGGGTCAGTAGGAGCTCTGGGAAGGCCGCTCGTGTCGCTGACATCAAAGATGTCGGACGGTGCCTTTTAGCAGAAACCTGCCGTTGCTGAGCATCGCTATGCAGATGTTTTGGATGATGAAAGAAAACTCAATTTCAAAGTACGTTTGGTAATAATTATCTGTTTGAAGTTTGTGAATGACGCAATATCTGTTGAAAGTTGAACAGCATTTTGCGTCCTTTTTTTCACTCGTTAAACTAATTTGCTCACCGAACAGATATTTTGAATGACTTGACAATCAACTCCACTTACAAGCCATCAGCTTGACCTTTGATCCTGGATTTGTGGGGGAAAAGGTTGTGGCAGGGCTACACAACCTTTTCATGGATCACTCAACACAGAGAAACAATGTCATTTGCAATAACTCTGCAGTGAATGGGTGCCGTCAGAATGAGAGTCCAAACAGTTGATAAAAACATCACAATTATCCACAAGTAATCCACACCTCTCCAGTCCATCAATTAACATCTTGTGAAGTGAAAAAGCTGCATGTTTGTAAGAAACAAATCCATCATTAAGGCATTTTAATAACCTGTCTAGTTGACCTGACTCATCTGTAGACAGAATTACAGAAGATTATAGTTTGCTGCAGCCTAGCAAGCATGTTGGGTGCAAAAACATAATGAGAAAAATATTACATCTACTAACAAGATTTAAAGCTGTGCCGAGTGCATAAACTCTGTCCCAGATTAAACTCTAGCTTGCGTAAGACAAGTGCAGTTTGACAGGATTTTGGCCGGTTTTCAGAGCTGCACTCTGGAAACCACAACGAACTTCTCAGTGCATGTCAGAGATAATTTCATTCAAACTATTCGGTTTCCTATGCTGATTATTTCATGCAAACACAATATCATGTGTATTTCATTGGCCTTGCTAAAGAAAAGCTTTCATTTTCTGAAGAAAATAATAGAGCAGAAAATTTTGTTGAATGCTGTCAGCTTTTTTTTTTTTTTTTTGGTCCACAAGTTGAGGCAGAAATATCAATTTAACTCTTCAAGTTTCGCTTAACCAAAACCTGGAGAAATATACAGGTGCATCTCAATAAATTAGAATGTTGTGGAAAAGTTCATTTATTTCATTAATTCAACTCAAATTGTGAAACTCGTGTATTAAATAAATTCAGTGCACACAGACTGAAGTAGTTTAAGTCTTTGGTTCTTTTAATTGTGATGATTTTGGCTCAAATTTAACAAAAACCCACCAATTCACTATCTCAACAAATTAGAATATGGTGACATGCCAATCAGCTAATCAACTCAAAACACCTGCAAAGGTTTCCTGAGCCTTCAAAATGGTTTCTCAGTTTGGTTCACTAGGCTACACAATCATGGAGAAGACTGCTGATCTGACAGTTGTCCAGAAGACAATTATTGACACCCTTCACAAGGAGGGTAAGCCACAAACATTCATCGCCAAAGAAGCTGGCTGTTCACAGAGTGCTGTATCCAAGCATGTTAACAGAAAGTTGAGTGGAAGGAAAAAGTGTGGAAGAAAAAGATGCACATCCAACCGAGAGAACCACAGCCTTGAGAGGCTTGTCAAGCAAAATCAATTCAAGAATTTGGGTGAACTTCACAAGGAATGGACTGAGGCTGGGGTCAAGGCATCAAGAGCCACCACACACAGATGTGTCAAGGAATTTGGCTACAGTTGTTGTATTCCTCTTGTTAAGCCACTCCTGAACCACAGACAACGTCAGAGGCGTCTTACCTGGGCTAAGGAGAAGAAGAAATGGACTGTTGCCCAGTGGTCCAATGTCCTCTTTTCAGATGAGAGCAAGTTTTGTATTTCATTTGGAAACCAAATGGACCTGGTGTTGGTCCACTGTGTTTTTTGAAAACCAAAGTCACTGCACCCGTTTACTAAAAAATTTTAGAGCACTTCATGCTTCCTTCTGCTGACCAGCTTTTTAAAGATGCTGATTTCATTTTCCAGCAGGATTTGGCACCTGCCCACACTGCCAAAAGCAACAAAAGTTGGTTAAATGAGCATGGTGTTGGTGTGCTTGACTGGCCAGCAAACTCACCAGACCTGAACCCCATATGTCAAGAGGGAAATGAGAAACAAGAGATTAAAAAAATGGCCACTGTTAAAGAAAGCTGGGCTTCCATACCACCTCAGCAGTGCCACAGACTGATCACCTCCATGCCACACCGAATTGAGGCAGTAATTAAAGCAGAAGGAGCCCCTACCAAGTATAGTAAATGGACATACTTTCCAGAAGGCCAACAATTCACTAAAAATGTTTTTTTTTATTGGTCTTATGAAGTATTCTAATTTGTTGAGATAGTGAATTGGTGGGTTTTTGTTAAATGTGAGCCAAAATCATCACTATTAAAAGAACCAAAGACTTAAACTACTTCAGTCTGTGTGCACTGAATTTATTTAATACACGAGTTTCACAGTTTGAGTTGAACTTGAATTACTGAAATAAATGAAGTTTTCCATGACATTCTAATTTATTAAGATGCACCTGTGTATATATATGTATGTATAAAAAGAGATGATAAGACATCATAAGACACTGATGAATCAGCCGTAAGGTTTCCTGTGACAGGTTTTCGAGTGTGATTTAGTAAACAGCACTGAGTAAGTGTGTTCTTGTGCACTATTGATCACTGATACACTTTCCACTCTCACTTACTCATTGTAGGCCGAGGCCTGAGCCAAGACAGAGATCAGATTCACCCTGCACAGGAATTAAAAGCACATTGACTGGTAGCAAGTTTCTGAAGAACACCGCAGAACTGGTGTCATATTGTCTTTTACAATATCCCTTACTTCTTTTCTACGTGCAGTCTTCTTCCTTTCACCATCTCTATCTATCCTTGGATGATGGTGGGTGTAGCTGACAACAAAATCCTGCCTAAAAAGATTCAGAAGAACTGACCAAATCAATGTATTTCCCTTGAAAAAACATTGTGTAATAGTGTGACTATTAAGAAACTGTGGCAGTCATTTTATTTTACTTTTATCTAGTGTGAAGACTTTTATTTTGAATATAAATGAATATACTACCAGTCAAAAGTTTTTGCACAGTAACCTTTTTTAATGATTACAACAAAAAAACTGTAAAATGTTGGAAAAATTTTTACTACTTAAAATAACTGTTTCTATTTGAATATATTTTAAAATGTAATTTATTCCTGTGATCTCAACGCTGAATTTTTAGCTTCATTACTCCAGTCACATGATCCCTCAGAAATCATTCTAATATTCTGATTAGTTTAAAGAGTTTTTAGATAAGTATGTACTTCTCTGATGTATGTATAAATAAAAAGTTAATTATTACTTTATTTCTCACAATTTGAGATTTTATTTTTGACAATTTTCTTCTCTTTTTATTTCACAGTTTGACTTTATTTTCAACAACTGTGATTTATTTCTCACAGGTTGTTGTTACATCCGACAAAGTAACATTATTTCTCATTTTAAGCTTCTCATGCTTTTTTTTTTTACTCTTAGGCTCTGATTTACTCTGATTATGTTTGCTGATTTAATCCAGTAGATTTGCGTATGGCATGAATAGTTGCATTCATATTTTGTCAGTGTAATGAAATCAGACAGCACATGGCAGGCTGATTGCTTGATGTATTGTTAGTCAGCTGATAAGGGTCAAGACTTTTTGTCCACTTGTTTTATCTTTCAAGTTCCAAACCCCAGACTTCTCATAAACCTTCACTGTTGATTCCAGGAAACCAGCCCACTCTATATAAAACACCTCCACACGTCAGTGCTGTTAGGTGCGTTTTAATCACAACTTCTCAGCTAATGTACACTGCAATATTATATCTCTGATATATCATGAGACTTTAATATAGCTCTTTAACATCATGTTTGTGTGTGCGTCTCTATGCATAATGCTGTAAACAAATAATGAGAAGTAGGTACATTTAATTTAATTTTTTTTTTTAAATCATTTAGAAACAAAGACCTGTTCTGTTTTATTGAGGACAGCCTCCAAAATAGCCCTTGTAAAAATGCTAATAACTTTAAATCCACTGCATGCTGGAATTTGCATGAATGTTACATAAGAGAATAACCCCAGCTGAGTAAACGAGAGCTAACAGTGCCAAAAGAAACACCCAGCATGCATTGTTAAATCAGGTAAACGCTACTGGCAGGAAAAACACGTAAAAGAGCTTTAGTTGTACTTCAGTCTTAGACAAAGCCCTGCAGCTTTGGTGTGTTTTATTGATTTAATTCAGTAATTCAGATAATTTGATTTTAATTAGATTGTCTGATTATATTTATAGTGAATTATCAACTTTTGGTACATGGTCATTTTTATTTTTATTATTTTTGTCCATGACTGTTTATACTTTTTATGTTTCTTTTTTTCTTTAGATGAATGTCTGTTTAATTTTCAGGCTTATTTTTATTTATTTATTTATTTATTTGTCCATGACTGTTTATACATTTCATGTTTCTTAAAATCCTTAGATGGATCTCTGTTTTCTTCTCAGGCTTATTTTTTATTTTATTTTATTTTCTTACTTATTTTTTATTTTATTATAAATAAATAAATGAATAAAACTGGTTTCTATTTGAATACATATTAAAATAAAATGTATTCCTGCGATGTAAAGCTGAATTTTCAGCACCATTACTCCAGTCTTCAGTGTCACATGATCCTTCAGAAATCATTCTAATATGCTGATTTACTGCATTTAATAATTCTGAATATTAAAATGTTGTGTTGCTGAATATTTTTGTGGAAAGGGGGATCATTTTTTAGTCCAAAACAACAGCAATGTCTTAAAATATCTCTTTTTGTAGAAGCTTTTGTAAAAGACTTTACTGTAACTTTTGGTCAATTTAAAGCATTTTATGCATTTTATTTATTTCAAAAAACATCTATTTGCATTTAATAAAATTGACAAATGAGACACAATATGACTTTGTGGACTGCAGAGGTGGAAACTAACTAATTGCAAATGTTGTGTGTCCATATCAGTTGTGGCATTTGGAACAGGGCCTTACAACCTTTTAACAAACAACTGTAGTGTAACTCTGACAAATATAGTGCACTGAAGACAGGAGCAAGGTTATTTGTCTGTTTTGGGGCTTGTTTCTTACCTCACACTGAGTAATTCTGATGAACTTAGTGGCCTCATTACACTCCAGTCAGTAAGCAATGACTCTGATGACTGTGGAGCTGGTAGAATGAGACATCTCATCTCCGAGGAGCTCTCTAACCAGTGATTTATCACCGCTAATTAACATCTGAGAGCGAACAGATGTTTTCATTTCCATTAATGCACCTGAAATGGCACCATAACAACCATTTGTTGAGTGAGTGCTGAGAGAACCTTCACTGGGACAAATATGAGCCTAAGCAGACTGATAGATATACTACATTTAGCGTACTTAAAACAATAGCACATTCAACTAGAAGGGCATTTATTCCACTCAGAGCGCCAACAAGTAAAATATAATTTAATAAGGAAAGCAAAATTGTGTTTTTGATAGCAACACAGGTGCGAGAGAAAGGTTAGATTGTGTGAAGAAGTGAAAGTGATTGATGAGAGCTGTACGCATGCCACCTTTCTCTCTCTCTGGCTGGTTTTATTGGTGGGCCGCGGTAATCTGAAGCAGATGGCAGTTTGTTTGAAGTCCCTGCAGATGGTCATCACCGCTCCGCTCTTCAGCACCTGAGCCGTGAGGGATCCAGACGCCACACAGAGGCCTAACCTGCCAGAAAAGCTAAATTAACATCGTGCAAAATGACCAAAATAACCTATTCTGAAGGATGGGTCAAAACTGTGAGCGCTAATCAGCTCTAGAAACCCGTCCAGTGTGTCAGACGTGATTAAAGAGCTAACCGTGCTGTATAAGCAACATGTTATGTTTAATATAATCAGGAGTGGTTATTCTAAAAGAGCCTTATTGGCATAACAGGAGAGGTTGTCCAGACATATGTTATTTTAGTGCTGCATTAACCTGCATTTTTCCTGGAACACCTCCATTAAAAACTTCTTTTAGTATTAGAGGATGGCAAATTTGTGTCTGGAGTTGACCTACGATATTAAGTTGTTTTAAACAAACACGTCCTCACTGACACTGTGAGTCTGTGCTGAGTGCTATGCATTACATGGTCAGGAATGAACTTTTTTATATAAATATTAAAAATATGAAATGTATATAAAATCAATTCCAGGAAGATTTTTTACAATCGTAAGGGCAATCACGTATTATTATAATCACCATACTATGTTGACTTTAATGTAAAATACTTAAATTGATCCGAACAATATTTTAAACTGTTGTCAAAAACAATAGAATGTTTAAAATTGTATCTTAATTATACATGTAAAAACAGGAGGGTGCAATATTATGACAAAAATCATTATTGTAGATTATTGCTCTTTAAATTGTAATAATGAGTATTAATATCTATATAGAAAACAAACAACAAACGTAAAAACGTTTTTGTTTCAGACCTGAGTAGACACGTCACATTCTAGCTTCACAGACAAACATGTCGGTTCAAGACGTTAGTATACTGTAGTCTAGCGCAAGTTATCCAAAAACTTGATTATAATCACTGAAGCTACGTGATTACTGTTTTATTTGCACCGTATCTGCACTGTGTTCTTTATGACGACGATATTCGCGTCTTTTAAGCGCTGACTAATCAGCGCCTCTGATTGGCCAGTGCATTCCTAAACTCATCGGAAACGCGTTTGATTGGTTTTAAGGCTCAACGCTGCACAAAATCAGAATGTAATTCGTTGTATTGACACTTTACATTAATTTTCACGTTTCAGTTTAATCGTGACAGACGTAATACATTGTTTAATTGTTTGTTTAATTGTGCTGGGACATTTTTTCCCCTTTGTTTTGAATTTACAGGGCATTTTTGTTCATTTTGGTGGCATCCCTGGTGAAAAAAACAGCATATGCTGGTAGGTATGTTTTGATGCTGGGATGCTGGTTAGGTATGTTTTGATGCTGGTTTAAGCTGGTCCTTAGCTGGTTTATGCCTGTCCTTAGCTAGTTTATGCTGGTCCTTTGCTGGTTGATGCTGGTCCTGTTTTTTTCACCAGGGATTTTTGCCAAAAGCCCTCTTAAATTTCCAACCCTGATTCTGGAGTTGATGCCAAACGTAGCTCTTCCAGTGAAGCAAAGTATATTTAAAGGCCATATGCTGCATAAATAGGAAAACGGACATTCAGAAGGGCAAAAAAATACTGAATGTGAGCAAAGTTTTCGTCATGGTTAAAGGTTATCAAGCCCATCTTCTGCTTTTGCTTTAATGTGACAGAGGCTAAAGTGTCATTTCATACTCTAGAAAGCATGAAGGATACAGTCACGGGCATGGCAGAGACTTTCCAGTCCACGTTTGTGCCAAATACCTCACAGATGAGCGGCATTTAACAGTTTGTCTGCCCTTCACGGTTATGCTAAGATGCAAAAAACGATTAGTCGGCACAATCGTCATCGCTTTTTTTCTTTCACTTGGTGTCATATGTCACGGTGCTCTGCGAATATCATTTTAAATGTAACTTATGTGGTTCAGTGGAGCTTGATCCTTGAAACGTGACATCTAACGTCTCGTTTCATTGGCTGTGCAGGCGATAGGATGTACTTGGCAGGAAATGGCCATTGTGACATTGCCTTTTTCCTATTGGTAAAGCTGAGTTGTGAAGGACAGTGAGACTGAAATGGACAAAAACATCCACATTGTTCTGCTAAACAAATTTGTGGCTGGAAGACAACTTTATCGCTCTGAGGTTGCTACTTTAGAGCTCAGGAGACTTAAATGACTTTATGATCAACTTTGTTTTAGTTGTTGAAATGGGTTAAGGAAATGAATGTGGATGGCATAGCTTGGATTATTTGTACTTTTATGAGAAATGTTGGGGATTATGTTGTTTTTTTAAAGAGATCTGGTTTGTGATTTGACTTTCTTAAGGGTGAGAGTGATCCTTCAGCTGGCAACCAACAGGCCTTTTAAAGGGTGCTCTTGTTTTAGTATGTTTATTCAGGTGGTGCCACCCATAAGGTCTGGAGAAAGAGTTTCTCTGTGTCAGGATATATTTGAATATGAATTTGTAATCCATAAAATTGTTGTACTAAAATTAATAATCTAACTAATATAAAAAATATTTTTTTCCAGTAAGAACAGTGTAGTTTTTGCTTCAGGGTGTTTTTTTCCCCCCACTAATTTATGTTCTTGTTGAGCAAAACTTTTATATCTGTGTTTTTTCTATTAGGCAGTCACTTGGAAAATAAATAAATAAATAAATTAAATAAATTAAATTAAATAAAACTTGAAAAACTGAAATAAACTAGTAAATTCAAGCTTCAAAATAGACACAAAAGCAGCATAAAATGATCATAAATAATGGCTTATATGTTCATATTTAAGTTCCATGATTTACTTTTACCCAGTAAGAACAGTGGAGAGTTTTTGCTTCAGGGAGGTGTTTTTTCTTAGAACTTTTTGTTCTTTTTCAGCAAAATGTTTATGTCTTTGTTTTTCTATAAGGCAGACACTTAAAATAAAATAAAATAAAATAAAAATGTAATTTAAAAAATAATTGAAATATTAAATAATTAAATAAAAAAATTAATGGATTAATAAATCTAATGCAAAAATTGTATGCTATTTACCACTCTTTATGTGCATTTATTTTATGAAACTTTCATTAGTGCTATTTTTCTGTCTTATTTCAGTGATACAGTATAACTTTAGAGAAAAAAAAGCATACCAAAATAATAACTTAAAAAAAAAAAAAAAGTTAAAACAGTGTAGAGTTTTTGCTTCAGGGTGGTGTTTTTTTCTACTAATTTTTGTTCTTGTTGAGCAAAACGTAAGACACTTAAATAAGATAAAATTAAATAAAATTAAATAATTTAAATATTAAATTAAATATAAATCTATAAATCTAATGCAAACTGTTTTTAGGCTGCTATTTGTCATTCTTTATGTTTATTTTATTAAATTTTCATTATTGCTATTTTTTGTCTTATTTCAGTGATATTGAAATAATTATTAAATTATAACTTTGGAGGAAAAAAAATTTAATCACACACACACACACACACACACACACACAAAAAAAAAAAAATCATATTGTATTTCTCTGTTGGCTTCTGTATGATTTGAAGCATTTATTATTAATTTTGTAATTAAATCCCATGACTTACCTGTTCCCGGTAAGAACAATGTAGAGTTTTTGCTTTAGGGTGGTGTTTTTACCCACTAATTTTTAAGTGGGAAAACTTTTATATCTTTGTTTTTCTGTAAGGCAGACACTTATAAATAAAATACAAAATATAAAAAATAAAATAAAATAACATTAATTTCATTTCATTTTTTAAAATAATTTAAATATTAAATAAAAATAATAAATAAATAAATAAATCTAATGGAAAATATTTATGCTATTTGCCACTCTTTATGTGTATTTATTTTATGAAAAGTCTAATTACAGTGAGACGGTATAACTTTATAGAAAAAACATATACCAAAATCACTAAAAAACAATATTGTCTGCCTCTGTGGGCTTCGGTTTGGTTTGAAGCAGTTGCCTCTATAAACCTGAAATCAAAAAAACTTGAAAATTCAAGCTTCAAAATAGACACAAAAGCAGCATTAAAAGTATAATAAAAGTGGCTTATAGGTTTATATTGAAATCCTATAACTTACTTTCTTCTGCATATAAGATCATATTTGGAGAAATGTTTTAAAGAGAAATGTCTTTTGTCCATACAGTGGAAGTCAGTGGGCTTTAATGTTGTTTGGTTCCCAAAGTGCTTCCTTTATGGACCATTTCATGATTCTTTTAATCATCCTTGTTGACGCTTATGTCTAAGTTCATTACGATTATGCAAAAAAGCAACTAGTACTCACGGAGGACAGAAAGCCATTCAGGTCTGGAGCAACATAATGCTGAATAAATGATGACCAAATTTTTGGCTGAACTTTTCCTTTCTAAACTGAAATTCTGCATTGCTAAGAAACTAAAGATTTTCCTGTCCGTTTGAAGTAGCTGCCTCCACGTCTTCCGTCTCACCCTTTCAAGAGGATAATGAGAGGGCTTTGCAGTGGATGCGGTCAACTTATCAGACTCACACCTGCATCCTGAGTGACATCTGAGCCTGAGTCTGTCCATTAATCAAACCCTCTCACTCTCTCACACAAACACACGGCAGGGCTGTTTGTCCATCGCATGTCATGTCTGGTCATTGAAAGACGCCATCAACCACTTTATGTAAGAGGTGCAGATGGGATACAGGACTTTGCTTTTAAGCACACACATACACATGCTGATAGCTCGAGATAATTGGCTTCTGCGACTTGAGGAGATGTACTATCACATCATTCACTAGCACACAACACCTACATACACTTAACGCTAATGTACTTAGCAATCGCGCACAAACACAAATACACAGGCTGTGTCTTACTGCTTTGTCAGTAAGTGACTTCACAGCATTTCTTTATTTATGTATTGTTTGATTTTCAATTTGTATTTTAAGCTTTGCTTAGTTTTAGTTAGTCTTTCATTTTTAGATTTAAGTTTTTTAAAGTTTTGTGTCTTAGAGCACAGTCAGTAAGTAAGTATATTTTTGATATGTATTTTCAGTTTAGCGTACTTTAGTTTTCGTAGTCTTTTGGCTCAGTCAGTAAATGACTTCACAGCAGGATTATTATAGTTACATTCATTTATTCATTCATTCATTCATTCATTTATTTATTTATTTATTTCCTATTTGTATTTTACGTTTTTTTAAGATTTTTTTTTTTCGTTTTTAGTTTTAAGTTTGTTTTTTTTTTTTAATTTTGTGTCTTACAGCTCAGTTATTAGTTCAAAATGTTTTTTTTTTTGTTTGTTTTAAGTTTTTCATAATTTTGTGTTTTTTGGCTCAGCCAGTAACTTACTTCACAGAAGGGTTATTAAGTTTCACAAATTTACTTATTATTTTTTTTTCATGTTTTTCATTTTTATATTATTTTAATTTGTATTTTCAGTTTAGCTTAGTTTTGTTTATTTTTAATTAATTAAAATATTTAAAAATAAACAAAACTATATATTATTTATTTATTTATTTATCTTTTATTTATTTATTTTCATTCATATTTTCAGTTCAGATTAGTGTTTATTTTTATTTTTAATTTGTTTTTATGTATATATTAATTAATTAATTTATTTATTTATTTTATTATATATTATATATTTTTTATTATATAAATAATTCTGTTATTAATAATAATAATAATAATAATATTATTAATAATTTATTTATTTTTTTCCCATTTTTTTTTTCGGGTTCGGTTATTGTGTCATTTCGTGTGTCTTTTGGTTCAGTTAGTAAGTGACCCCACAGCAGGGTTTCAAATATTTAATTATTAATTTTTTATGTCCATTTGTATTTTCACTTAAGTATAGTTTCTTTATTTTCTATTCAAAATAATTTTAATTAAATAATACATTTTTAATTAACTAATTTAATTATTTTTTTATTTCAATTTGTATTTTCAGTTAAGCTTTGTTTTATTTTTATTTATTTATTGATTTATTTTAGAGTTTTCTCATGTCAGTTTAAGTTGTTTTTATTTTTAATGTTTCTTTTTTTTTTTTTTTAGGGCTGCCAAAGTTAATGCACAAACTGGTAAAGCTAAAACTAATTTATGGCATTTTTATTTTAATTAGTATTGGAGTCAGTTTAACTGTTTCCTCAGTTCTGTTCTTACATAAGTTACATTACAGTCAACGAAAACATTTTTAATTTTACATTTAGTTTTCAGTAATTATAATACAACTGCATCACAGACAGCGTTTTAAAGGTACCTCTTAAGGACACTCATTTCAGACAGGCTTCCAAAGCACCATAATGTCAAGTCTAATGATCTAAAACAAATTCAGATGCACTTTAGAGACAACCAAACAAATATTTAATGCCTGCTATGCTTATTTGCCACTGTAAATGGATTTATAAGTTGAACTGATTCACTTTTATCTATTGCTCTAGATCCCATTATGAACATTATGAAACAAATCACCTTTGTAGACAGGACATCAGTTTTTGTGCGATTTCAGAAAGCCGTTGGAGCCAATCCAGTCGCTTTCCTGCGTCACATCCCTTTATTCTTCAGAAAACAATTGCAGACAAACAAAACTGTGTTGAGTCTCAAACCTTGAGATGACACTCTACACGTGCCATTTTCAAAGTCTATCAGCCCTGAATGTGGGAGGTGAAGTTTTAACCCTGTGCTGTATGGATGTCACTTTAGGAATGTTGAGGAGAGACCTTGACCCGACTAATTAACCCGTCCATCTTCAGAGCCTCGCTCAAACTCTGAGATAACTGACAAGAGCGTCACTCATACCGTTTACATCCACTAAAAATAAGAGGTCGGACATGTACACGTCGACCTCCCGCGTTCCAGTGGAAACAGACACACTGAAGACACAGAGACATTAAAACTACGCCGACATGAAGACGTCCGATCAGCAGTCAGCGTGATACTGTCGACACCATTCTCGCACACAAGGCCTTTAGGGTAATAGAGGAGCGCGTGTCCATGTGTTTGCATATTTATAGTGCGCTGCGCCTCATGGGAGCGATTAGAGTGTCTGTGGAACAGATTTCAGGAGCTTTAGCACTTCCTGGTACATCTTAATTTGATCTTTATTAATGGTTGTAATGTTATAGCTACTCACAGGCTGTGAAAAATATTGCTTTCTTTTCTCTTTTACAGTGAGAGCCATATGTGGTTACCAATGAATCTAGATTGACTTCTGTTTATAAATGGGTGACATTGGTTATTGGCCAGTATTAGAGTTTATTTATTTATTTATTTATCCTTTTAATGATTAACATTATGGCAAAGATAATACAATTTTATTACATTTTAGATTAAATGTAATGTTGTCATGCTTAAATTCACTTGTAGCAGTGAAATGATTGGTTTTAATTTTAATTTATTTAAATAAAATATTGTGTAATTATTAGTTAAATTATTTATATATTTATTTGTTTTTTTTTTATTATTTATTTATTTATTTATTTACGTAAATTAGTTTGTTTGTTTAAGCAAATTTGTACCAGTTAATCATAGGTAATATTTATTTAATTTAAAGTAAAGTAGTACCAGTTAATCTTATTTATTTATTTATTTATTTATTCTTTTAAAGATTAACATTTATGTTAATGTAAACATTTATGTTAATCATTATGCACAAATTAAATTAAATTAAATTTAATTAAATTTAATTATTTACTTACTTAGCCATCATTTAGCATTATTCTTAAATAATCTTTAAATAATCTTTTAATAATTTATTACAATTTTTAAGTGACATTTTTAGCAAATATAAAAAATTACAAAAAGCAAAATCGATTTTTCTGTTTGTACATTATAATGTTGTGATGCTTAAATTCACTTGTAGCAGTGGAATTATTGATTTTATTTTTTTATTTGTAATTTTGTAATTTTCTTATTTGTTATTTAAATAAAATATACAAATAAAATGTACAATTATTACCTAAATTATTTATTTATTAGTCAGTTAGTTAGTTAGTTAGTTTGTCTTAAGCAAATTTGTATCAGTTAATCATAGGTAATATTTATTATTTATTTATTTAAAGTAAATTAGTACCAGTTATTCTTATTTTTTTTATTTTATTTATTTATTTTGTATTCATTCTTTCAAAGATTAACATTATATGATGGCAAAGATCATTCAAAATAAAACAATTAGGTAATGAGTATGCACAAATTAAATTATATTAAATTAAATTACATTAAATTATTTACTTTGCCATCATTTAGCATTAATCTTAAATTAATCTTTAAACATCTATCATTTAAAAAAAAATGCAAATATAAAAATGATAAAAAAAAATCTGTTTGTAAATTATAATGTGATGCTTAAATTCACTACTAGTGTAATGATTGTTTTTTTTTAATGTATTTAAATAAAATTCTGTATCATTATTGGCTAAATTAATATTTATTTATTTATAATTGATTAAGTAGGATATTGTTATCATTACATAATTATTATTATTGTTTTCACAGGGGAAGTACTAAGTATCCCTTTGCCTAATTTAACCCAATGTTATTTTAGTATTATCAATAAAATATTATTATTTTTGGTAATAATATGAACTAGATTTTCTTTCATTTTAGTTAAAGTTTTTTTTTCAAGTAAGTGTTGTGTGTTGTTTTTTAAAATACGTCTTTAGTAATTTTTATGTATTTGTTTTAGTTTTAGTCATTTTAGTACGTTAAGTTAAAACTGAACAAAAATAAGGAACGTTGCCTTGGCAGCTAGCCAAAATAAATTGTTTATTTTCATTTTCATTTATTTATTTAAATATTAATATTTATTTTTAACGTTTATTTTGTTTCAAATGACAAAAATATTTGCTTCATGGTTTTAGATTTAGTTGACGAAAATAACCCTGATTTAATCACAGCACTATGGAGGAACTCCCGAACAGCTGTAGTAATAAATAAATGGCAGATAGGATGAAAGAGTCCTTTATAGTTATTCACGCAAGTGTACGTCCTCACAGAACAAAAGCTGAATGAAAGCGCTGATCGGTCATTAGCTCCCTAAAGGAACGCTGGGTGTAGTATCAGTAGATCCATGTGAAACCGAGACAGGCACGTATGACCGATACATGCTCGTATAGTCTTACAGACCACACGGAGAGCAAGCGTCTCGCTAATGCCACACGCGCGTGTCTAACACATTCAGGCGCTCTGAGAAACTGGGCCAGGGCGAGACCCACAGTCTGTCCTGCACTTGTGTCCGTGCGTGTGGTGGTTTTTAGATAGCACATAATGAATAACACGCCAGCTTGTTTGGACATCCACGATTCATTGGAGAAAAACAAAATCTTGGCAGATCGTTCGCGCTAGATGACAGAGGACGAGGAAACCGACTAGGGGAAACTCCAGTTGTCTGGAGGATCACAGTGAAGGGCAATGAGGATATCCAATCCAAACACACCACAGTTCGGGTAAACACCCAGAGCTTTTTTTGCTCTTGCCGCCAGAGTTTCACCAGGCCAAAATCAACCCAGCTATCTGAACCGCTCGCCTCTACTTGAACTTCGAACACGAGGATCCAGATCCAGCCCCTTCTTCAACCACCAATCCTCTAACCTCAAAACATGCAGGCGTCTTCCTCACTCCGCCGACTTAATGACCTGCGTTACGAGTGAAGACACGTCCTATTGCCATGATGCTGTGTGTCATTGGGGGTGAAGTCATTCAGCGGATGCTTTTATCCAAAGCGACTTCCAGAACAATTATATTAGGGACAATCCCTTTGGAACAACCTTAGGTATCATGTTCAAGGGCACTTCAGGTCACAGTCGCCCCACGTTGGATTTGAACCTTCAACCTTGCAATTTCCAGCTCTCATCTTTAAAGGAATAGTTCACCCAAAAATGAAAATTCTGCCATTAATTACTCAGCTTCATGTCAATACAATCCCGTAACACCTTCGTTCATCTTCAGAACAAAAATTAAGATATTTCTGATTAAATCCGAGAGCTTTTTGCTCTCGGACTCTGCATAGACAGCAATGCAACTGACACGTTCAAGTCCCAGAAAGGTAGTAAGGACATCGTTAAAATAGTCCATTTGACATCAGTAGTTCCACCGTAACATTATAAAGCTACAAGGATAGTTTTTGCGCGCAAAGAAAACAAAAACAACGACTTCATTCAACAATTTCTATTCAGTCTATTATCTTGTAGATAATATAGTTGACATTTTGCAACGATACAAGCAGTTAAGCAGTTTTTTTGTGACATATATTGCAACCATCAAATCCATACAGCTGAAATTTGCTATAGAATATACATTGTGTACATTATGTATACAAGTAGGATATATTATATCCAACTTTTAAAATATTGATGAGTGATAATGTAGTTTAAAGGGGAGGTCTAATGCTATTTCATGCATTCTGATTTATTTGCACTGTTAAAGTTGGATTCTCTTACTTTATTTATTTATTATGAAGTTGTACCTCTTCTATGCCATGTTCTTGGGGGTGGGGGGTGGTATTGATTCTAATTGTAAATGTGTAAATGTAAAACTCAATAAAGAAAATATAAAAAAAAAAAGCTAGAGGACTTAGTAAGCAGGAAAGGGCGCAATATTTTGACAAACTAAAGTTAATAGGTGGTAATGATACGTACGAGCAGTATAAATTAAGGTATTAGCCTAATATTTCACTTACCTAAACGGAAATGATAAGAACAAACAAATGTTGTCAAGATTCTTGCCCTGGAAACCCTGGTTCAGTTTGTCCAACCACAAACGCCTTTTGATCCTCAGACAGTTTTTTGCACTTTTCTCCTTGATTTGTTGTAGTTTTTGGCAGTCTATAGCACTCCAGATGTTTTTCACAGTCTGACCAATTAGTACAGCCAAAAAATGACAATCACTGACCATTTTCAGCAGTAAAAATAAGCAAAAATCTGCATGTTTGATAAATGGTAATCCTTATAAAGCTGTGGTTGATGACTAAAGACAGTTAGTCATGTTAGTGCAGAAAGAATAAAAATGCACCAGCATTTTGATGTTCGTATTTTGTTGATTTACATGTGGAGGTGACTGTACTCATTTCTTGGCTCTTTATTCACAACGGTGTTGTTTTCTTTTCATCCTCAAAGGGCCGGATCGGCCTGGCTCATTATTACCTTTAAACATGAAACTTTCTGTAATTTCTCTTGGAAGAGCATGAAGAATAATAACAGATTTGCGGTTCCATTATAAAGCTACGTATTTGTCCTGGGACATGGCGCCGTTTTACTGCCTGGCCTCAGGAGCACCGAGACCTGGTTAAAGTAGCTCGCTATCACGGTGGAAACTTGTTTGCTCGATAGCGTCAGTCCCATATTGGACGGATTCACGTCTCCTTCATGGTTTGTATTTGGTTTTGTCAGTAACTGTAGAGTTTTCCATGGTGGCTTGGTATAGGTTTGGTGTTTAGGTTAAAGGCTCTTGGCTGAACTTATGTTGGTGTAGTATGCAAATGCTAAACAGCCTGTGGTTTCCATTATGGTATTTTAGGAAAGGTCACGGAGTAATGGAAATGTTTGGCTTTTGGCTGCAGGGTACACTGTGTGTATGTGTGCGTGTGTGTGTGTATGGCCGACTGTTTCGTGATGAGAGATGAAGGTATTGAATAACAGAACGCAGGAGTCTGGCTGGTAATTAATATGGTTTTTAAGCCGACACATCCAGTGTGTCAGCTTGCCAAGAGTCATCTTCAGAAGGGGCATGTACCCGTAGAGAAGGGTCAAATATGCCACAGATACCAGCATATATTGCCTCAGGCAACAATAATGTGTAATATAAGATCCTGCGGTTATGACAAAGCAACAAAACAAATGCCAGAAAACCAAGAGAAACATTTTATCAAAACATCTCTAATGTTTTATTCATACAGAATTACAAACATGTTTAGTTAGTGTTACTTGGCAAAAAATATACCGTTGCTTGAGCACCATTTTTATGGATTTTATTATATGTATGTGTGTGTAATAAAAATAATATATGTATGCTCACATTAGATCTAAGTTTATTTTATTCTTAAATTCTCCAAAATAAAAAAAATTGGTCAAAGTTTCAGTTTTTCTTGTATATGTTGAAATAATATTACTATGAAGTTAAAACTAGATTATTTATTTATTTATATAATTCTTAAAATCTCCAAAAAAGGTTAAAGTTTCAGTTTTTCTTGTATATGTTGGAATAATGTTACTATAAAATTAAAAATAGATTTATTTATTTATTTATTTATTATTTTTCTTCTTAAATTTCTTCTTAAGTTTCTGTTTTTCTTGTATAAGGAATAATATTACTTTAAAATTAAAAATAGATTTATGTATTTATTTATTTATAATTATATTTATTTTATAAATATATATATTTATTTTTAATATATTTCTTTAAATTATTTTATAATTTTATTTTTTTAAATTTAATTTAATTTTATTTTAGCTTTCCTGTAGCTTATTTAATGTAATTTAATTTAATTTAATTTAATTTAATTTTATTTTATACAGAATTGTGAGATATAAACTTGCAGTTGTGAGTTATAAATTGAGTTATGAATTTTATTTTAGCTTTCCTGTAGCTTATTTTATTTTATTTTATTTTATTTTATTTTATTTTATTTTATTTTATTTTATTTTAATTTAATTTTAGCTGTCCTGTAGCTCAAACAGTACAGCAACGTCAAGGTTGTGGGTTTGATTAATTTTTATTTATTTTATTTTATTTTATTTTAGCTTTCCTGTAGCTCAAACAGTACAGCAATGGCAAGTTTGTGTGTTCGATTAATTTAATTTAATTCTTAATTTAATTTAATTTTAGCTTTCAGCTCAAACAGTACAGCAATGTCATTTTTATGGAATTTATTATATATATATATATATATATATATACTTTTTGTGTGTGTGTGTAATAAAAATAATACATGTATGCTCACATTAAATCCTTTTATTTTATTCTTAAATTCTCCAAAACAAAAAGGTCAAAGTTTTTTTGTATATATTGGAATAATGTTATTAACAAATTAAAAATAGATTATTTATTTGTTTATTTTTTAATTTAATAATTCACCAAAACATTTTGTGGTTAGTAATTTGTTTTTTTGTTTTGTTCTATTTTTTTCTGAAACCATTATATACACTACTGAACTGATGCAATATGGAGCAATGTATGATTATTATTGTACCTGCCCTGTAACAATACTACATTTGTCCATCAATATCAGTGGTTATCTGACTAGATATGTTATTACTGGCTCTCATTACCAGGCAGACTGGACTTAGCACCAGTAACCTAAACTAGGTTGTATATTCTCACTAGTGTGACAGAGCTATTCCTATCCCACCAACTCTGAAGACGCACTGTCTGTATGTGAACATGAGCCTGCTGCCAATAGTCTGTCTGCATGATAATACTTGTGACTTTTGGTTTCTTTTGATGCCTTGAGTAACTTTTCCCATTTAAAGGGTTTTAAGGCTGTATATTGGTACATGTTTTGACCGTTCATATAGGTGCGACTCCTTGATCTTTTTCCCAGAGTGCTTTGATCTGTGAAGGTTCTGGTCTGCAGCTGGTTGCCGGCTCTGTTTTAAGATGTTTTTATGTTGTACATTATCTTGGCTGTAGCTATTACAACATTTCTAAGTTTGGAAAGGTCATCTCCATTAGACATTTTGTATATTTCTGTTTGCTGCCAAGGTTCTTCCTTAGTATGGCTTTGGCATCAGTGTTACGTAGTGATACTATTGTATGTACTGTATGTCTAGTGAGCATGAATAAGTTGAGTTTTGTGCTTGTATCTTCACTGGTCAATAATTTTTTAAAGTCATATTTTGGGCCTTTTGCCTTTTCTAAAACAAAGCCTTTTTTATTATATTCTGAATTAGTTGTGGTGGTTGCCAGGGTTGTTATTATTTTATTTTATTTTATTTTTAGCTTTTTAACAGTATAACAATTCCAAAGTTGTGGGTTCGATTTTCATTTTTTTAAATTATTTTATTTTATTTTATTTTATTTTATTTTATTTTAGCTTTTTTTGTAGCTCAAACAGTACAGCAAGACCAAATCTGTGGGTTCGATTTTTTTTTTTTTAATGTATTTATTTTATTTTATTTTATTTATTTTTAATTTAATTTAATTTAATTTAATTTTAGCTTTAACAGTATATCAATTCTAAAGTTGTGGGTTCGATTCCTTTTTTTTTCAAATTATTTTATTTTATTTTATTTTATTTTATTTTATTTTAGCTTATTTTAGTTTAGTTTAACTTTCTTGTAGCTCAAACAGTACAGCAAGGCCAAAGCTGTGGGTTTAATTTTCATTTTTTAGATTTATTTTTTATTTTATTTTATTTTATTTTATTTTAGCTTTCTTGTAGCTCAAACAGTACAGGAAGGCCAAATCTGTGGGTTCGATTTTCATTTTTTAAAATGTATTAATTAATTAATTAATTAATTTATTTATTTATTATCTTATTTTTAATTTAATTTAATTTCATTTAGTTTAAGCTTTTTAACAGTATATGAGTTCTAAAGTTCTGGGTTTGATTTCCTTTTTTTTCCCAAATTATTTTATTTTTACAAATTAGTTTAGTTTAGCTTAGCTTAGCTTAGCTTAGCTTAGCTTAGTTTAGTTTAGTTTATCTTATTTTAGTGTAGTTTATCTTTCTTGGCCAAAGCTGTGGGTTCAGTTTTAACTTTTTAAAAATTATTTTATTTTATTTTATTTTATTTTATTTTATTTTGTGTTATTTTGTGTTATTTTATTTTATTTTAGGTTTCTTGTAGCTCAAACAGTACAGCAAGGCCGAAGCTATGGGTTCAATTTTCATTTTTTAAAATTTTTATACCAAGGTTGTGGGTTTGATTTGATTTGATTTGATTTAGAGTTTTATTTTATTTTATTTTATTTTAATATAAAATAAATTTTATTTTAGAAATTTCTTTCTTTCTTTCTGTTTCTTTTTTATATTGCAATTGAAACTGACATTTTTAGATTTCACATAGTCAAAATCACCCCAAAATGAAGAATTTCCCTATTCTGATGTGCACCACAGGCTTTTGTTTTGTCATGAGGTTTCTCCTTTCTCATTCTCAAAAGGTTAAGAGCAGTTTTGAATGTTGACGTCTGGCTAAACCCCAGTGAAAAAAATGCATCTCATGGGAGAGAAGGTGGAGGCTCTCTGTACTTCGTCCGCACTTAGATTGGGTTTCAGTGGCCAGGCTCAAGATTTCTCCTCAGGAAACTGGGTCTGATGGACAAAAGTGTAGCCCATCCCATGGGATCTCTGTTCCAAAAAGGTTTATATTGTGTTTGCAGCTCCCGCAGGACTGCAGATGTTGGTGGCAGGGCCCAGGCGTGACGGATGAAAACATGCATACGTGCAGGAAGTGAGGAGAATGGTCAATGTCAGGGAAACGTTCTGTCCGAGCGCTTGTGGTTCAGGAGACAGGCACCATTGTGCTGGAGCTCATTTTGGCCTCCCTGAAATGACTGAAACCTATCCGACTGAGCCGTCCAGATGCTGCAGGAGCAATGTTCTGGAATAGACTTTAACCTGTAATGTTTATTTAACATTCGCCTGGTATGAATACAGACAAATGAGCAGCATTATAACAACATCTAATATCAATGACTTCTTCATGAAAGTTAATGGTCTGTAACATTTAATCATTAAACGAAGAGTTCAGCCAAAAATGACAATTCTGTCATCATTCACTGACCCACATGTCATTAGAAACTTGTATGCTGTTTTTTTTCCATTTAATTCCCCCACTTTTTTTCTTTTCAGTATATAGTGACCAAGGCTGTCAGGCTCCAATGAAGACAATAAACACCATAGTCAGTTTTTATTTTTAATAAACTTTTTTTATAAACTTTGACAACTTTGACCTCTATTTGATAATGTGATAAATGTTTTGACATGAATTTTACATTTTTATTTTATTTTATTTTATTTTATTTTACAGCCATTTTTTTTATTTGACAACTCTGACATTTACTTGATAATGTGATATTCATGTTTTAACATGAATAAAGCATAATTTTAAGAAGTTTACATTTTATTTTATTTTATTTCACATCTGTGAACTTGGATAACTTTGATCTTTATTTGATAATGAGATACATGTTTTAACATGAATAAAGCATAGTTTTAAAAAGTGTACATTTTTATTTTATTATTTTGTTTTATTTTGTTTTTATTTACATGGCTTTAGCCAGAGGACCTTTCTGAATTTTAAGTAAATAACTACTGAAGTTTCAGTTACATATTAGCTTTTGTACTTTAAATATAGCACAAAATTAGAATTAATTTTTATGGTTCTTTTATGCTAATTATTTTAGCATGTTTGAAATGAGAGAAATATTTTTAAAAATATCTCTTTTTGCTTCACGTGAAAAATAAAAACATACAGGTTTGGAATGGCAAGTAAATATCAATCCGACATGATAATATATTTTCCTTTAAAATATTAACTATGATTTGCTGATCAACATTGGATATTTGTTTACCATTTATTACTCACAAACAGCCACAGGACTTGAAACCTCAGAATGGCGTATGTACATCTGTGTGCTTTTGTCTTTCACTCTCACCAAACTGTCATTTCTGTCTCTTTCTGTGTACGAGTTCAGGTGTCTGTCCTGAGGTTGGTCTTGTGAAACGCTCCCCCGCTGGTTTCCCCACAGAGTGCTAATGACCCGAGAGCTGTTAGAATAACGTTAGTCCAGCTTTACCCCCTCTCAAACACACTGACCTACATGTAATAGTTTTACCACTCCTGCCGCTGATGTTTAGGGCCACTGTTTTTTTTTCCCTGACGGACAGAGTGACCAGTGTTCCCCTGTCTGTGCAAATCATCACCACAACACCTGCTTGAAAAGCAATCGCCTACACAGTTGTCCGAAATAGTAGTTTTTTCCTTTCTCTTGTTACTTTAGTTGGTAGGTTACTGTATAACAACATCTAAGATCTTAAGGTTTTCAAAGCATTTAATTTGGTAAAAAGCTCAGCTGTGGTAGTTTGTTGCATCACTAGCGATGTAGACGAGGTGAAAGGCAGAAAGACAAACAGAGAGAGTGTGTAAAAACAGATCAGCTCACCCCTGCTGTTAACTACTGCCACCTGTGCAATACACCAACACTTTCTCAAGAGAGGAAGAGGAAGAGATAGTCTTACTCCTCCCTCTTTAAACACCTCGCTGATCTAAAAACAATAACAGTTTTTGTACCCAGGGACTGATTTTCCATCTCCCACGGCTCGTTCTGCTAATTCTCCGTTCAGTTATGAGCTCTACAGTTCCACTCAACTTTCCCCTCGACTTATTTTACACCTAATATGTTGTACATGAAAATATATGCCAGATCAGCCATGATTTTTAGCTTCTATTTCTTGATTTTTAGCATCTCTGTAGCATTTTTTTGGTTTTGATTTTTTAGCATCTTTCTCATTATTTATTGAGAATACCAAAAGTTAGAATACAAAATTAGATCTATTTTTCCAACAATATTACCATTATTTCCAAGATGGAAACTGGACACTCTCTTGAATAAATAATTAAAGATAGTCAGGGTGAAGATGCTTACATTTTTTTTTTTTTACCTGATATTATTTCCTGTTTATTTGTCACAGAAAAGAAGAAGTACTCTATGTGCTTAATATTCAATTCAGCTGTTATTATTATTATTCTGTCAGTATTTTATTCATGTATATTCTTAAAAAAAAGTACAAATAAATAAATAAATAAATATATTAATTAATTAATAAAATAGGGCATAATGTACTGTATAATTTATTCTCTGTAGTTATTTTTTAGTTTTTTTTTTTACCAGTGTTTTTAAATTTTATACTGCCTTGCATTGTGTATTAGAGTTAACGGAAATGTGCAAAATTAATAGGTAATGCCCTGTGTAATGAGCTGCCAGTACTTTTTTTGTTGTTTTACAGATTTATTTATTTATTTATTTTTATATTTATATTTACAGTATATATATATATATATATAAAATATTACCAATATTATATATATAAAATAATACGATCTTATAATAATTATATATATATATATATAATCTTAGTAATATTATTTTTTAATATTAAAAAATATTAAATAATATTGTCTTAATTAAATAACATGCTAAAGTACATTAGATAAATAATTTTAGAATATCAAATAATATTAAATATTAAATAATCATAAGATTTCATTTTTGTTACTTAAATTGATTAGTGTTAATATTTGCATTTATAATAAAATATGTATTTATAATTATTATATAAAATAATGACAATTAATGATAATGATAACAATAACACTAATAATAATAATAATGAGATTGGTAATATTTTATTATTTATGATTTATTACATTCGTTTTTTTTTGTTGGCAATTTTTCCTAATAATATTGCATATTAAATAATCATAATATTTCTATTTAATATTTCATTTTCATTCATTCATTTATTATATAAATTAGTTATTGTTATTATTTGTATTTATAATAAAATATTTATTTATAATTATTATGTTTTATTATTATATTATATTTATTATATTAATTATTATTATTATGATGGTGAGATTTATTATGTATTACATTCATTTTTCTGTTGGCTATTTTACATTTTATATTTTACAGGTTACATTCAGTCTTTAAAAATGTTGTTTCAATTATAGAAACAACTTTTTTGTGATCAACTTTTTATTCCGTTTTAACACAAAAGGTACACTTTACTTTGTTATATTTGAAGTAGTACATATGTGTACTCAAGTACATAAAACAAACATCATAGTTAAAAATATATATACAGGTGTCAAAGCCTTGAAACAAAAATAAGAGACCAACTTATTTGTCTTCCAACCTATTTTTAAACATTTAAGCAGAAGCCTTTACATCAAAAAGTATTTTAAGCAAATGTATGTAGTTTAGTATATTTTTACGACTTTGGAGCCCCCTACAGTTAACTGAATGGACCTCACTGTCGTAAATACGTGCATTCGTTGCTGCCGTAAAGCAATGTGCACTTTCGCGGAATTTCGTACTCGCTGGTCAAAAACCAGACATTTGAAAGGAATTTGGGAAAGAAACAGAAGCTGTTGCCTTATAAGAAGACAGTGTACCACCAGAATAATCTTGAAACCGACATTTCAAGGTAAAAATATATATATATATTTAAGGATATTAAGAGGTTTCGAGGACGGTAAATCTTTAATTATCAAAGAGTGAAAAATGTAGTTCGTTCACTTCTCAGAACTGTAAATTAGTTGGTTTTTGAAGCAGTTTTCACTTTTTTCTGAAAGGATGGGTGTCCATGTTACTTACTTTTTGTCCTTGCACTTTATTACTGAGGCCAGAATCAGGGAGGTGTCTTGCTGAGAGACACATCCTTATGTTCTGATGCCCTAATATGACCAATTTACGTCAAATGTCAAATGTACACACATGGTTGATGGTTGTTCATGAACTGATCACATCAGACTCATGATCACTCACCCCTGCCTTCCTTTCACGCAACAGTATTCATTTTACTGCTGTCACAGCATCACATTTCATCCTCCCTCTCATTTCCTTTTACTCATCACATGACCTGGCTTCCCCTTTCAGGCTGTCCTCCAACTTTTTTGCAATAAATTGTAATTTCCTTACGGTTTGTAATAGACTCAAATGTCATATGCATATTGAATACTTTCAGATGTCCACCCTGTGCCAGCAGGAGGAACAAGAAAAGACCGCACAGGCCATCATGCTGTTCCGCAGATAAAAGGTCATCGACTGAAGCCTGATGGTCCAGTACAGGAAGTCCTCAGCAGGATACTACAGTAACCCTGGGTGACTCATGCTACTGTTGTCATGGCAACGTTCAGCCTCTTCCTGTGTTAGGATATCCTGTGACTGAAGTGGAGGGACCGGGGAGAACGTATGACAGGTATTCTCTACTGGATCAGTCGTTTTTCTGTAGAAGTTACTCATTTCAAACTTCCCATCAGTAGAGTTTTTTTGTGTAATTTGAACAGGAAAAGAAAGACAATCCTGTCATTATTTACTCTCATGTGATTCCAGTTAATTCTTCCTGATACTGCTTTTATAATACGTTTATGATGCTTTTTGGAACATGACAGTCTACTGAAGCCAGCTTCTGCTACCAGATAAAAAAATAAAATTAAAAAAGGTAATTGCATTCTGAGTTCATATCTCATAATTCAGACTTTTTTCTCAAAATTGTGAATAAATTCAGAATTGTGAGAAATAATTGCATAATTCAGAGAATTCTGAGTTTATATCTTGCAATTCTGACTTTTTTTGGATTGCGAGAAACGAAGTCTGAATTGTGAAATATACCATAAACTCAGAACTGTGAGGAAAAAAGTCTGAATTGTGTAAATAAAAAGTCGCAATTTTTTTTTTCCATGCCTAAAACAAGCTTCCATAACAATCACTATTAACTTATGTACATTCTTCAATTTTATTTTATTTGTATTTATTATATATATTTTTATGTGTGTGTTCCACAGAATATATAATGAAATACAGCTACAGAACAAATTGCGGGGCAGTAAATAATGACACAATTTTCATTTTTGGGTGTACAAGTACCCTGTAAAAAATTGACATTATAAATAAAAGCAAAGATTATTGGAAATGTTTTAAAAGAAAATACCATTTTAATCTGTGTACTTAAAAATATAACATTTAATTCAGTGTGTTTCTTTGTTATTTATTATCGGGCAAAAAATTCTGTCTTTTTTCCTTGCATTATAAGTTCATATTTCATAATTCAGATTTTTTTTTTTAGAATTGTGAATAATGTCAGCGCCAATAGCCTTGTGGTTAGTACGCTGACATATAGCACAACTGTGCTCATGGGGACCCAAAGTCAAAATTCTGAGATATAAACACAGAATTCTGAGAAAGAAAGTCAGAATTCTGAGTTTAAATCTTGCAATTCTGACTGACCCAGAATTTTGAGTTTATCTCTCACAGTTTACTGTTTTCTCGAAATGTATACTTTTTTTCTCAAAGTTGAGACAAACTAAATCTGAATAGTGAATTATACCATAAAGTCAGAATTGCAAGGGAAAAAAAGTTTGAATTGTGTCATAAAAAAAGCAATTATTATTTTTTATTTTTCTTCTCATGGCTGAGACAAGCTTCCTTAACAATCACTATGAACTTATGGACATCCTTCAATTCTTTAGCATTTTTGTTAAATGTATATTTTGTGTGTGTATGTGTGTGTTCCACAGAAAATATAATGAAATACAGCTTCAGAACAACATGTGGAGCAGTACATAATGACACAATTTTCATTTTTGGGTGTACGCTGTAAAGAAACGAACAAAAAACACAATAAAAACAAAAACAACATTGTAAATAAAAGCAAAGATTATTGGAATATGTTTTAAAAGAAAATAACAATTTCAATCTCTGAACTTCAAAGTATTACATTTAAATCTGTGTGTTTCTTTGTTATTTATTACCGGATAAAATAATAAAAAGGTAATTGTGACGTTTTCCCCTCACATTCTGAGTTCATATCTCATAATACAGGCTTTATTTCTCAGAATTGTGAAGAACAAAGTCAGAATTGTAAGTTAAGAACACAGAAGACTGTAAAAAAAAAAGTCAACATGAAGTGTTAAGTTGTAGTACATGAAAACATGGATATTTGAGTTGAGTAAACATAACATTTTAAGGCAGCATGAACATACATTTTTTTAAGTTGAAACAATTTTTTTTTTAAGTTGTCTTTTTTACAGTAAATTCTGAGTTTACATCTTGCAGTTCTGACTTTTTTTTTTACCCAGAATTGTGAGTTTATCTCTTTGTGAGTTTACTGTATTTCTCGAAATTCTCTCAGAATTGCGAGAAACAAAGGCTGAATTGTGAAATATACCATAAACTCACAACTGTGAGAAAAAAGTCTGAATTGTGCGATTAAAAATTCTCAATGATTATTTCAATATTTTAATATTTTCCTCATGGCTGAATCAAGCTTTCATAACTTATTAATTTTTTTTTCATATATATTTCTATATATATATATATATATGTGTGTGTGTGTGTGTGTGTGGTCACACAAGCTTCAGAACAACATGTGAGGCAGTAAATAATGAGACAATTTTTATTTTTGGATGTACTAGTACACTGTATATTGAATATATATGCTATATTGACATGAAAGTATCTCAGTAATACCTTCGTTCTTGCATCATGAATAACGGGTCTTTGCAATCATGTGGTCATGGAACAGCTAAGTCTTGTTCATCAGATATATAGCCACAAGAGCTCCTGATCTCCGGACACACATTCACATAAACACACATCACAATGAGGGTTCCTTATTAGACCTATGCACTATGTTATTGGACAGTGCAGCCCTGAAGCAGCTCTTATTTCCCATCATTGATTGCCTGACTTCCTGCAATAATAAACACAGCAATTGCTCCGGATGGAATATAGGAGGATATCGGGACTTTTTGTTTTCCTTTTCACATGCTGTTTTTGTGTAATCACTCGCATATGGACAGAAAAAACATCTAGTGTTCTTATTCCTTTAAAAACTTAAAGAGCAACAAAACATTAATTCATCCAGCAAGGTGTAGTCCACCCAAAAATGAACACACTCATGTCATTCCAAACCTGTGAGTCTTTCTTTAAAAATGCCATTTTTTCCCCAAAAAGAAAGCTTTTTTTGTGTTCCAAAGAAGAAAGCTATGCAAGTTTGGAACGACATGAGGGTGAGTAAATAATGATTTGGGTGAGCTTTCCATGAGTCATGATAATTGGCATTGTCATCAAGGGCTGCTGGCTCAGTGAATCATGAGAAAAATGCCACTGCAGGCAAAACTTAAAGTTGAAACTAAATTTAAATTCCCTGGCCTGTTGCATGTCTCGTAAAGGTTAAAAGTTAAGGTGGAGAAGGACACATATATTTTAGACTGCAGATATGATCCATTAAAAAAAGGAAATGCATTTCCTCACGAGCTGACAGCTCTTTAAAGAAACTTAAATAGAATGACCCCGGGTTATGCTGCTTGTGCATAGAAATGCCCTTCAATTTAGAATCAGGACAGCTTTTAGTTGAGCAAAGCTTTTTTTTTTGCCTGTTTACAAGTCAAGGTTACAGGGTCTACCACAGGAATGATGGACGTCTAAAAAATGGTATATTCACATTCATCTAGTGTCGCCGCACTAATTCATATTAATATTACGAGGATGGTGAAAAATTCCAAACATTTTCAATCAGAAAAATAATTTCCTGCCTGTTCATTAGGAGAGCCGCAGGAGAGGTCATGTCCTCACGTGCAGCTTTAAAATCGATACAGGAAATGACCCTGAGAGAATTCAGCACGTGTGTTTGTATGTAGACCATATGTGTGTTTGATTAAACTATACATAAAACTCTTTCAGTTTTACTTTTATAAATGGCTTCCAGCCAGATGCCTTTTTCCTATTTCGAGGAGTAATCTGTTTAATAAGCTTTAATGATATTCCATATACTAGCTATGCAATTTTTGCAATAGACTGTTCCGCCACTCCATAAAAACGGTGCGGTAGATGATGATGTGTTTGTTTACTGTGGCTAAATGTGGTAACTTCGGTATATTTTTCTCAGTAAACACTTTCTGAGGAAATCGCCTAGCCCAGCTGCTGTAATGAAAAATGAACAGTCTATTATATGATTTTTTTGTAGTTGCATATTAAATTTTTATAAAGTTCAAATGAGCTTGCATTGATTAAAAGGATCAGGTCCAAGGCTTGGATATTAATCAGCAGCTCCAACTTTTCTGCAAGCCTAGACGTCAGTAGCAGTGCTAATGTGAAAAACTTGGGGAAACAATACCAATCACGCCTTTTAAATAACAGGGTATATTTCTGAAAATGCATAAACCTCAGTCATTCATTATTAAACACAATTTCAAGTTAAAGCACAATTATTGTCATAGACGAAATTACAAAATTGCAAAACCCAGCTGAGAATGACTGCATCAGAGTTGTAGTTGCATAGTTGTATGTACTAGTATACAAATCTTCTGAAGCCATATGGTCAAACTGATTTTTTTTAAAACCTAAAATCATTTTTTGGTGAACTAGAATGATCTCTTAAGTATGTGCTCCCAAAAAAGACATTTAAATAAATCAAAATTATGATGACTCAAAATTTTCATTGCATTGGTTATACTGGAACACTGTGCATTAGTTATGGCAAGGAGAAGTGAGCAGTTATTTAGTTACTTACTTTTGTACTTCATCCAATGGCAATTTTTAAACAATATAAATTGTATTAAGAATGTATAAAGGTCATGTCATTTAAATATGGTCCCTCTTGTACAAGCAATAAAACACTTTTGTGTTCTGTGTGATAGGAATGCTTAACTTGGATGCTGCTCCGCTCTTGGAACCGAATGTTTTTCTGAGTAACAGTCCAGATGATAGACGCTGTGATCTTTGAAATATATTTATTGCAAATCTTTAAGGAAACAATGAAAATGGATAAAACACCCATATAGACACAGTCAACTGGACCCACTCTGTCTGACTTTCATGCTAATCACTGCACATTTCCTTACGCCCCCCTTCAGCATACAGACTGGCCTTCCAGACGAATGCTCACCTGCAGAGTCTGGCCAACATCACAGGAACTGCTCTCTCTTACAGGAAGCATTGTTAATAATATCACTTAACATATCCATATTAGCTGTAACAAATTCGATTTTTGCCCTGTTGCAATTTGATGTTGTTTTAAATGTGGAAAAACTAGATTATGACATTTCTGGATGGATTTCTAAGGCATTGCTAGTGTTGTGGCTAGTTGCTAGGGTGTTACTAAGGTGTTCTGAATGGTTTCTCTGAGGTTTCTAGAATGTTGTGGGTGGTTTCTAGGGGGTTGCTAAGGTTATGTGGTTTTGAGAGGTTAGAATGGTAGAATGTTAGAATGATAGATTGTTGTGGGTGGTTGCTAGGGTGTTGCTAGATAGTTGCTAAAGTGTTCTGAATGGTTTCTCTGAGTTGTTAGAATGTTGTGGGTGGTTTTAGAGGGTTGCTAAGGTTCTGTGGTTCTGAAGGTTAGAATGGTAGACTGTTAGAATTTAGACTGTTATGGGTGGTTGCTAGGGTGTTGCTAGGTGGTTGCTAAAGTGTTCTGGGTGGTTTCTACAGGGTTGTTAGAATGTTGTTGGTGATTTATAGGGGGATGCTAAGGTTCTGTGGTTCTGAGAGGTTAGAATGATAGAATGTTAGACTGCTAGATTGGTATGGGTAGTTGCTAGGGTGTTGCTAAGTGGTTGCCAAAGTGTTCTGAGTGGTTTCTACAGAGTTGTTAGAATGTTGTTGCTGGTATCTAGGGGGTTGCTAAGGTCATGCCTGTGGTTCTGAGATGTTAGAATGGTAGAATGTTACAATGCTAGGATGGTTCCTAGGGTGTTGCTAGGTGGTTGCTAATGTGTACAAAGTGTTTTTACAGAGTTGTTAGAATGTTGTTGCTGGTTTCTAGGGGGTTGCTAAAGTTCTGTGGCTCTGAGAGGTTAGTATCTTGTGGTTTCTAGGGACTTTTTAGTGAATGTTGTGGTTGGTTGGGGTAGGTAAGGTTCTACATACTTTCTAATGAGTTACTAAAACATTCTGGGTAGTTGCTAGGGAGTTACCACGGTTCAGAGTGTCTTTTAACATGTTGCTAGATGGTTGTTAAGGTGTTCTGAATGGTATCTAAAGAAACCATGAGTTGCTAGTTTGTTGCTAAAGAGTTCTGAGTGGTTTCTAGAGTTAGAGTCTGGCTAACATCACAGAAATTGCACTCTCTTGCATGAAGTGCCATTATTACATATGTGATGTATCACATTATTCCATGGGAACAAATGCACACATTTCTGCAGAGCTCAATTCGCACCTCCCATTTTCTCATGCACAAACACACTGAGGGTTTGATATTAATCCCAAGTTCAAGAGAATCTTGACGTCAGTGTGTACTCAGGTGGGGCTTCGCCATCGTCAGCCCTTGAGACCTGCAGTCTTGTGCCCAAATTAGAGCTGTAACTAGGAGGGTCCCCTCATCTTTTGTGTGTGTGATTGTGTGAATGTGAAAATGGGTGTGGCATATACAACTACCATCAGACATAGAATTTCATGGGCTTTACTTTCGTCCAGGTCCATGTCTCGGTCTCACAGGATATTGGATGGTGTATCCCAGGTCTCAAGACTCCTCTGCCAACATCAACTGTGAGTTAAAACCTTCTGATTCCCCACAATTTATAATAATTTTGCTGTTTGTTGTGTTTGCATCATGTTCCTTTGGCTTTATTTGTCTTTGCCAGATTTATTGCTCTGGCTGTAATAATAAGGCTGTGATGGCTGCAGGTGTTGAATGCACCGAGAACGTCATTTGATGAATCCAGCTATTATGAAGGTGGATGACGCAGGGATATCCGGACACAAGCCCTGCAGGCCGACCAAGCGTGAGTACATGTGCTCCGAGACCTGCAATATAATAGTAAGTTATGCCCATGTGTAATATCATGGCTCAGGTGAAAAAGCAATACATTAGTGATAGATTGTGTTTATACTATCAGTGAGCAAGTTTAATATTTAGACAAAAACCGATTTAGTGTTCTGTATAAAAAGTGTGAAACCAGAATTGATCCCAGAAACTTACATAAAAGTCAGAATCTGGAAACGTAACATATAAAAAATTAAGAAAAACTTTTACCAGGGATGCTGGGATTTTTTTTATTTCCATAATGCATAAGTAGATAAGTAATAATGTACAGAAATGTTCAATTTGTCAGCCGTAATGCATTTTTTAAAATTAATAATGAACTTTTTAAGTAGCATTTATTAATCTAGGTTAATGTTAATAATGTTAATTTTTTTTAATAATGTATTTATTGTTTATTGTTAATTCTTATTTGTTCATTATTCATTAACTGAAGTTTTGTTTAGACAGCTTAAGATGTTAAAAATTTATTTATTGCTAACACGTTTTTAATACAATTTTCTTAATCTAGGCTGTTAATTTGTTTTAGTAAAAATAAAGTGCTATTGTTCATTATGCTTTAACTAGTCAACTTGTTTTATTTATATAACATAAAATGTAGAAAAGTAGTATATAATAGTATCCAATGTTAAAAAATTAACATTAGATTAATGTGAGAATTGATAATTATTTTTCATTGTTAGTTCATGATACCGAATGCATTAATGTTAACAAACTTAACTATATTGTGTTACCAGTATATCTCAAATAAATCCATATATTGAAATTTTTCCATATATTGCATTTAATCATTTGGTAGATGCATTTTTATTTTTTGATCATACTTTTTATAATAATTTAATGTACTTTACCTCTTTAACTGTGCGAAGAAAGTGAAAACATAAATAATTATACTGTCCTCCATGCATATGTATGAGACCATCTTTCTTAGATGCTTTCTATAGTTCAGGATAATTGCACTATTTATATCGCGCCATGTGGCTGAAATACAGCAGGACTTTGTTCAGCCATCACGCATATTGAATCGTAATATAAATGCCGTGGTGATTATCTCATTGAGAGATGGTTTTGCTGACAGACAGTAGGACGGTTCTATGTGATCATCTTATTCCAAAGGGACTAGTTAAGGGTGAGCGCGCTCGTTCGTGCCTGCTGGCTAAATTCTGGGCCATTAGGCAGAAATACATATCTACCAGCTGTTCAGATGTTTGAATGTGTGTGTCACTGTGTGGTTTTAATGTCCACCATTCCCTTTGTGCATTTCTTTTTAATTAAGAGCGAAAGACGGTTGTTAGTAGCGCTGTGGAGATATGTCTGACCTTGCGTTCTGAGGGCTTAATGTTGACAAATGTCCCATTCGCCTCTTTCAACGCAGTCTGTCTGTAAAGCGCTGCTCTGGCAGATAGCTATCAGGGGATTCGACTGTACCGCTTTCAAAGACTTAACAAAGACTTTATATACTCAGAAGCAAGGCTACACAAACCATTACTTTACAGAACAGCACAAATGCATCGAATTGAGCTAACGCAACTGATTAAATACAGAACAACATCACTGAAGAAATCAGTATTATCTATACCAAATTTGCATTTTGCCCAGTTTTATACTTCAGTATTGTTTTACTATACAGGGCAAATTAGCATTAGAGCACAATTCCATAAAAGCACTGATGGGAGGTGAAAATTCTCTGTGTGATTTACTGACAGTGCGCACATTAAAGAACATATACGCAGCCAGATAATTTCCATAATGATAAGCACAATCTACCAAGAGCAGGGCAAATTACCACCTGCTTTAAGACATGCTTTTTTGGGCGTTAAATAATGGTGAAAATACCAGTAATTTGATGAGCCCAGATGCTAATAAATTGCATTGCGTAATTAATTTCAATACTCTCCTCTTATAAATTTTGCATCTGAAAGTGAAACTCCTACGAATGCATATTCAATAGGGTCAGGCGCAAAATAACTATGTCCACGCCTTTTCAATGCTAATTCTTCACTGTGCGTCTTTAGTAAATCCTGACAGTACTGTTTTAATGCCAACAGCTGTTAGTAAATCTGGACCTAAATGTGTAAACTTGTTCTACAGAATTAAACTAGTTTTTAGCATTTTCAGTTGGAAATGGCTGAATGAGAATGCAGATTCACTCTCTGACAGCAGGTGGCGCTTTTGGAACAGCAGCAATACAGTGTTTCCTTGGTTCCTGCTGTAAACAATGCAGCGTCGCGTTTTAAAATACTACATTAATATGCATTTTATATAGGTAAGATGAAAACAAAATACCATGTAAACTTTTCTGAAGATGGTCAGTTCCCTTCCGAGATATATTCATATAAACCCCTCATCCCCCAGTTCAGTATTTAGAATTTTCTTCCTATATTTTGCGCATCGTGGATAGTGAGCTCAGCCTGGTGCAGTATTTTCTCCTTTTTGAGCTCGTCTTTAGCATCTCTGGGCTCTGTTAATGGCCGTTTACAGTTGATTTATTTGACCAGTGAAAGAATTAGTTGTGTTATTAATAGTTCTAAAATTTTCTGACCATTAGTTATTATAGACGTTTTTTATGGAAGCCTGTTTTCACCACTGAAAAAAAAGGTTATTGCAACTTTTTATCTCGCAATTCTGACTTTTTTCTCAGAGTTGAGATACAGTTTAAATTCAGTTCTGAGAAATGAAGTTAGAACTGCATGATATAAACTAACGATTGCAAGTTATAAAGTCATTGAGAATTTAGAGACATAAGGTCGCAATTCTGAGAAAACAAGTCACAAATGCGAGATATAAATTCACAATTGTGACATTTTTTCTTGGAATTGTGAGCTTATATCTCACAATTGTGACTGGTTTTCTCAGAATTGCAAATTTATATCTCGCAGTTCTGACTTTTTAACACACAATTGCAAGTTATCAAGTCAAAATTGAGAGATATAAACTCGCAATTCGGAGAACATATCAGTATTTTCCCCCCTCAATATTGGACATTATAACTCGCAATGGAGAGTTTATATCTCAAAATTCTGAGAAGAAAATGTTGTGAGATATAAACTTTGTGAGAAAAAAGTCAGAATTGTGAGATTAAAAGTTGCAATATATATGTATATTTTTGTTAATCTGTGGTGGAAACGGGCTTCCATAGTGTATGAAGTTAACAGAGATTTCATTTCAATTAATGACGCTCTGTACGTTGCTTAGGCACTTGTACCGGTATGCTGTTGTTTTTTTTGTTTTTTTTCAAATCATAACATGCGTAATTTAAACTGGTTTACCGTTTAAACTAGTATATTGCCCAGCACTACTAACTACATATTGCTCAGATGAAACCTTTGCATCAAGAACTGTTAGACATTTAATGATTTATTGTTTACCTTCAAAGCACAAACATTAAGAGTGGACATAATAAATGTTAGACAGACGTCCTCTGACCGCAGAATTCAGACGCTGTGCTTGTATTTTCCATGTGTAGATTTATAATGCAACGTTACACCTTTCATTAGCTGGAACTGGCCACTAACATGTGGCCATGAGTATCTCACACTGGACACAGTTCCAGAGGACTTCTTGTAAAACTTGATCGCTTTCAAAGAAAAAAAACAACGTGTTGTAGAGGTAATCTTGTGCTTGGTTTCAGGTATGGCTGGTTAATTTTCACATAGCAGCATGGATTCATAAAATGTCAGATTACCTACTTTGTACTTTGTCTCTGTGTAATACTCTGCAACAGTCAGGTTGGCATTACCTTACAGAAGTGAAGACTCTAGGGGCCACAAGTGGGTGGCATTTTGGACAGATCCTGAGAATTAGCCATCAAATCAGACTGTATCGGCAAACTGCGAAAGCACTTGGCATTTTTGGCGTTCAGTAAGAAATAGTAAAATCTGAGTGATTGCTTACTAACTTATTTTCACTCTTTCATCCTCTTTTCCACAATTCATGTAGCTTTTTTTCGTACAGTATTGTGTCTAAGTTGCTTTAGAATAAATTGGATGGCATGAACTTATTAATAGTCCATAGGTATAACAAAAGAGCACATGCTGTATTTTTGTCGCTAATCTGTTTCCAGAAGGTTTACTTAAATTAAGTCCCATGAAAGACATATTCATAGCCGTGAATTACAGCGGAATTCAGGGAGCCATTTACAACGTGGCCTTTGCGAGGTTTATTAATATTATTCATGGATGTTGTACGCATGGAGTCACTTATACTATTCCATGTAATTGCTTCCACTTTTCTTAAATGGCACATGGGTAGTCGCACACATGGGTAATTGATTCGTGACAGGAAAAGACCTCTGGATTGTTGTAGAAAGCACGCTGCCGGTCTCCCCGTGCTGAAACTTCAGCGCTGTGTTACTGAACAGTGAGCTAATGACCACAGTGGTTTCTGTCAGGATAGAGGATTGCTTTGAAATGGTTGCTGACAGCTGACCATTGCGTTCCATGTGGTTGAGATTCAGTTCCTAATGAGCCTCTGCGCAAGCAGCGTCGCTGTCTCACATGAAATAAACTCATTCTTCTAGTCTGCTTTGCATTTCAATATTTTTCTTACATTTACAGTTACTGTGTTTTTTTTAAAACACTTTTTAAAGTGATTTGTGGTTAGGCTAATCAAATAAGGTAATTGGATTCACTTATAAATAGTTTTTAAATTCAAATTTACATTTATCACAGTGCTTAGAAGGCAGAACTGCATTCTGGTTAGGGTTTGTTTTAAACATTAAATATTCTGGAATTCATTAAGCTTTCTCTGTTAAATGTGTTCTACTGAAGCTTTGTTTTGTAGGTAATTAATAGATAAAATAGATATATTTTTTATTTTTTATTCCTTTTTTTTTTGTAATTTGAATATTTAAAAAATAACAATCTTCCAATGACATTCACCAGAATGTTCATCACTGAAAATAGAACAGTGATGTCATATTAAAGTTTGCATACTTAATTCTAATTGGTCATGCATCTATTTAACCAGCTTTTAATTCACAAAAAACAAACAGCTTAAACTTAACTTAGATTTACCATTTCTGTTTCTCTACATTTCTGTGTCAGTTCCCAAGCTCAATAAAAGTATTTCCTCTGCACACGTGTGCCATTTAAAGCACAAGCTTTGCCATTGTAGAGCTTTTAGGTCTCGCTGTATCTACAAGGTCATCTTAAGAGAATGCTCAGGTTTCCATTCTTCCACATATCCAGTCTGCCTGAACAAATGACTTCCTTTAAAACACTGCCTACCTGCTCGCCCCACGGCTCCTAAACACTCCACCAAACGTAGCCGTGCTGCTGGAATGCTTCTGGTGGGCACAGATATCCTACATGTGGAATCCTAATGACTTGAACCTTAAAGCACATTAAGCACCATGGTTTTTTTAGATCTTGTGACAGGATTAGCTACTTTTTAGCATTTTAATAAGGGTGACACTTAAAATACCAGCCCTAAAAGCTTTTAAATTACATTGAGATGACCTAGAAAGATTTTAGTAATAGATATAAAAGAAATTCAACTGAAATGAAAAGGGTCTCACAGCAGTCTTCTTTAGACTACAATGAATATTGCATTTTTCTGTCTTTAGACAATGTATTTTTTTTTTGTGGGTTTATATTGTATGTTGTCACATGTAATTGTAGCATGGGATGTATTAAACATAAAGTAACTGGAAACATGATTAATTATAAAACGGATAGTTCCGGTCCTTGATTCTGAGTGGTTGAACCACGTTCTAAGCTGTTGTAAATTACTCTGCCTCGTTTGTTTACGTCTGTGTGTTGCTCAGCAACAACTTTGTTGCAACCACAAATGCTTCTGTTTTTATTAATATCATTACACTTTATTTGCTCTGTGTTATTTTGTGAAACCTTACTACGTATTTGGAATAACCATTTTATAAAAGCAATAAGCCCCATGAAGCTGTGGTTTACAGGGAATTTATAACAGCTAAATGAATTGTCATGGCTTCTTGGGGCTTATCGCTTTATTATTGCACTTTAAAAGAGTTTGAAATACAATTACATTAGTGGTGCATACATTTTCATGAATGCTGTATACGGATGCACTATATATTTAAATATTATTTATATCAGTCGATATAGAATATGTAATTGTTCATGCAGATTTTTATTATTTTAAACACTCACTTCAAAGATAATCTTTCATCGTTAAAAAAAAGTTAACCCTGTTAATTGTAATAATTATTGCATTTTTAAAATAAATATATTTTCATACTGTACATTATAATGCTGTGATACCTAAATCAGTGTTTTATATATTTTTGATCATTCATTTATATAATCAAAATAGCATAAATTTATAATATTCTTAATTTAGCATATCATTTAATATTTCAGAATCACTAATACTAATTCTGTGTATTCAAAAAAAGCTGGGTTAAATAACCCATTGCTGGGTAAAATATGGACAGACCCAGTGATTGGGTTGTTTTGAGCCAGCAGTTGGATTAAATGTTTAACCCAACCTTATGGGTAGTTTTGTTTAACTTGGCTATTGTTTAAAAATTGCTATATGGCTGGCTCAAAAAATGAACCCAAAATAGGTTGTAAATTAAAAATCAGACATGTAATTACTAGAGACATCAGCATTAATCAAAAGGTGAATGTTTACTAATAAGCAATTTAAAAAATGTTTATTATTTAATTATTATTTATTCAACTTATTAATAAATGTTTATTTATTTAACATATTAATAAATGTTAGTTTACAACCTATTTTGGGTTAATTTTATGCAAGAAATACAGTATTTTTTAAGCAATAGGTGAGTTAAATAAAACTACCCAGAATGTTGGGTTAAACATTTAACCTACCTGCTTGTCCATATTTCACCTCTCACTGGGTTGTTTTTAACAGAGAAGTTTTTAGTGTATATGATTTTGGATATATTGACTGTTTAGAGTTGATTTAAGGCAAAATTGGTAAATTATTGGTGCTATTTTCCTCAATTTTATTGGCTTAAAACCGCGTTAATGTTAACTTGCATAAACGCATAGAAGACCCCCAAACACATTCCTTTATGCATGCATCCATCTCTATCTCTTCCTCCGGTCTTTTCTCATTCATTCTCCCCCTCTGTGTCTGAGTGATATAGCACATGCATTGCACGGTTCTCTTGCTGCTATACTACCCTGCAGGTAGCCCCCGTGCTTTGTTTGCAAACTGTGCGAGTATCAGATTCCTCTTTGACAGGATGCAGTGAGCGTGGAGAGGCCGGCTGGTTCCGGCGATGTGCGGCCCACCTTCGTGGGTCCTCACGTCTGGACAGAGGAGGGTCAGCCTGGGGTGAGTGCCTTCCAAAGCCCTGTGTCAAAGCTGCGTTCTGGCTCTGTGTGTCTGCCATCACCCAGAATGACCTCCGGTCTCCTCCTTTTGGTCTCTGCACCTGATCCGGAGATGTTAGTTGAGCTACCACAAAACAGCTTGTCAGCGTTTCTTCCTCCAGCTAGGGTGGAATCGATCACTTTTGCATCTGCTCAGCCATGCTCTTTTAGAAGAAACTGAGAGAGGGACATTAATCAGGTTTTGGCCTAAAAAAATATATGCATATTTTGAGTTCTCCAATGAACTTTTCAGTTTTATGTTAACTGAAGAACATCCATGGAACCTTTCTGTTGCACAAAAGATAGGAAGCATAGTGGAAGTGGAAGAAGGTTCTTTGGATTATTAAAATGTTCTTTACACTAAGAAAAAAAACAATCTTTTAAGAACTGTTCACTGAAAAGTTCTCTGGGAAACCCAGAATGGTCCTTCAATGGCATCGCTGGTTTAAATATCCGAAAACTTTTCCCATGCAAAACCTTTTAAAATTCCAAAAACAATTTGCTGGATTCAGTTAATTGTCAATTCAGATAAGATATAGGGTTATCGGCAGAGTACAAGGCTCTTAAAAGAGTTGTCATTTTAGGGGAAGTGGTTAAAGACTTGTTCAACATTTAAAGTTAGCTCAAGGTTTTTCAAAAACAAAGATATCTTAATTAAGCAAACCATGAGTTCATTATGAACACTTCATTGCCTAAATGCAGAGCATGTGGGAGAGACAAATTAAGATAACAGAGCCGAATGGCTAATTAAGATAACGGTAATGAATGTAAAATTGAATTTAGATAAGAACAATTGAATCATCAGACACTCTCGTTAGAGTGCTACTGTCATCAAGACCTATTGTAAATCTGTTCTGTTCAGGTTTGACACAGACAAGACGAGTTCATTTGCTTTTTTTTGCTTCTCTTTCTCTCTCTCTCTCTCTCTCTCTCTCTCTCTCTTTCTCTGCGTGCTTACTGTATTTCATACTGAAGAACTTCATTGCATTAGACTAGATGAGATTAGTTCCTAGTTCCTAGTTGTGCTTGTCATGCAGAAGTTGCCATCGTGCTGCTAAGGTGTTATAGGTGGTTGCCAGGGCATTGTTAAAGGAGTAGTTCACTTCCAGAACAAAAAATTGCAGATAATGTACTCACTCCGTTGTCATCCAAGTTGAAATTATGCTTTTTGAGGAAAGCATTTTAGGAATTATCTTCATTTAGTGGACTTCAATGATGCCTGCAAGTTTGAACTTCCAAAGTGCAGTTTCAGTGCAGCTTCAAAGGGGTCTAAACAATCCCAGCCAAGGAATAAGCATCTTATCTAGCGAAATGATCGGTTATATGGAGATAATTCCTGAAATGTTTCCTTAAAAAACATAACTTCTTTATGAATGAAAAAAGAAAGACATGAACATCTTGGATGACAATGGGGTGAGTACATTATCAAAGGTGTACTATGTGGTTTTCAGGCATTTCTACAGAAAAACATTCAAAATGAAGGTTCCAAAAGAGGGTTTTTGCAGCAGTGTGATAGAACCATATTTGGACTCCCCAAAGAACATTTCAATAAAGAGTTCTTAAACCTTTAATAGTCTAAGAACTATTTTCCAGTTTTCCACTATAAAGAACCTTTGGTGCAATGGAAAGTTTCCATGAATGTTAAAGGTTCTTCATTGAGCCAATGATGCCAATAAAGATCCTACTTGAAAGATTAGTTCACTTCCAGAATAAACATTTCCTGAGAATTTACTCACCTCCATGTTTTTCTTAAGTCAAAAAAAAAAAAGGTTTTTGAGGAAAACATTCCAGGATTTTTCTTCATACAGTGGACTTTAGTGGTAGCCAATGGGTTGAAGGTCCAAATTGTAGTTTCAATGCAGCTTCAAAGTACTCTACAAAATCCCAGGCAATGAATAAGGGTATTATCTAGTGAAATGACTGGTCATTTTCTAAAAAAAAAAAAAAAATGTATATAGTTTTTAACCACTTGCACTTGCTCTGTGATGCGCGTCTGCGACTTCACGCATTACGTAATCACGTTGGAAAGGTCACGCGTGGTTTGTTTTCCGTCTGTGTATTTTCGCTCAAAAAGGTGAAAAAGTCCACCTCATTTTCTCCTCCAACTTCAAAATTGTCAGACATCATTGTTTAACCTTTTTTTTTTTAAAGGGCATTTGACTTTCTTTGCACATTTTAAACACTGGGTCAGTATTTCCGCCTACGTCACGCATGACCTTTCCAACGTAACTACATAATGCGTAAAGTCTAGCTAGTGCAAGATGAGCATTTGTGGCTAAAAAGCATATAAATGTTTTTTTTTCTTTTTTTATTAGAAAATAACCAATCGTTTCACTAGATAAGACCCTTGTTCCTTGGCTGGGATTGTGTAGAGCCCTTTGAAGCTGCACTGAAACTGCAATTTGGATCTTCAACAAGTCCACTATATGAAGAAAAATCTTAGAATGTTTTCCTGAAAAAACTTAATTTCTTTTCGACTGAAGAAACAAAGGCATGAACATCTTGGATGACATGGAGGTGAGTAAATTATCAGGAAGATTTTATTCTGGAAGTGAACTAATTCTTTAAGAGTAGGCATCATCCATTGGCAGTGGTTACCATCAGTGGTTCCGTGAAGAACCTTTAACATTTATGAAACCTTTTCATTGCACAAAAGCTTCACTCTTTAAACAAGGTTTCAAAAGGATGCTTTTGCAGTGATGCCATTGAAGAACCATTTTGTTTCTTTAGAATTTGAAAATGTTCTTCACACTAAGAAAATTGTTCTTTAAGAACTGTTAACTGAAAGGTTCTTTTGTGGAATTGCTGCGAAACCCCCCTCTTGAAACATTTATTTTTAAAAGTGTAGGTTGCATGTGATAGACATGAAACAGGTCCTCTCTGGTGTTTTCTGTATGTTGGACTCAGTCTCATCGCGTGAGCAGCGCCCTTACGACTCCTCACGTAACCAGCTTCAGTTTGAGACCTTGGGACAATAGAACAAGCGCCATGACCCACTTAATGTGAGCTAAAGATGCTGTTATTGGCAAAGTTCATGAGACCATGCACACAGTCTGGGGACAACAGATACACAATCTTTCTGATGCATTATGCAACAGCAGGCAGACTTTATCAGCCCGCCAGTGACCATTACTAAAACATTCAAGCTTGTTTGTTTAATTGCTCTGAAAGATAGAAAAATTGGCAATGAGGTCAAAAGTGGTACTTTGGAAGATTAAAGCATGCGATTGCAATGTCATGCAAATGAATCCGCTTCAAACAATAATGCTATTTTTGGTAACTGACTCTGCCGTTATGCAACCTAATGAACAGCTTTCATGGTCTAACACTTCTCTCGTTTGCATCTTTGCACTTATTTATTTATTGCCAAAAACTCCTCACTCCAGATAGATACATCAAACGATCATGAGAACAATTTGTCTCTGTATCTGCCTCCTCTCATTATAGTTGGGTGCATTCAGAGTTTCGAGGGGTCAAGAGTGCTTTTGTTTTTGGGGGTGCAGTGTTTTGTATGGCTCACCCCCTCTCAGAGAGCTCCTTCAGTGCACAAACACTCACACATTTTGGCATACAGCAGCGGTTCTCAGCTGGTTTTGCTTCAAGACACAGATTTTGTAGTGGACATCAAGTAGCAACCCAATATGGTGCCAAAATAGTTTATTTTATTAAAGTAAATGTAAATGGTTTCAATGATTTCAGTACTGTGTCAATGTTTTTAAGGCGCAGTGTCAAGTTCCATTCAGTTCTTCTCTAATTAGCACTAGCCATATTGCATTAGCCACAACAAGTGACAGATGAATTTGGGCCCAAATGCCATCCAAAAATAGCTGCAAAGTGAGTCTTTTATTTATTTATTCATTCATTTGTTAATTTATTCATTTGCACTGTATATACTGTATGTACACTACCAGTCAAAAGTTTTGGACAGTAAGATTTTTAATGTTTTTAAAGAAGTCTCTTCTGCACACCATGCTTGCATTTATTTGATCCAAAGTAACATTTTGAAATATTTTTACTATTTAAAATAACTTTTCTATTTGAATATATTTTAAAATGTAATGTATTTCAAAGCTGAATTTTTAGCATCATTACTCCGGTCACGTGATCTTTCAGAAATCATTCTAATAGTCTGATTTGCTGCTCAAAAAACATTTATTATTATTATTATGTTGAAAACAGCTGATGAATAGAAAGTTCAGAAGAACAGCATTTATCTGAAATAGAAATCTTTTGTAACATTATAAATGCCTTTATCATCACTTTTGATCAATTTAAAGCATCCTTGCTAAAATCCTTGCTAGTATTAATTTCTGTAATTCTCCCCTCCCTCAAAAATAAAATATAAAATAAAATAAAATAAAAATTATACTGACTCCAAACTTTTAAATGATATAGTGTATAGTGTTACAAAATCTTTTTTTTATTTGAGATAAATGCTGATCTTTGGATTTTTCTATTCATCAAAGAATCCTGAAAAAAGGACTCAAAAAGGATTTCAATATTGATAATGATAATAACAAACAGCAAATCAGCATATTAGAATGATTTCTGAAGGATCATGTGACACTGAAGACTGGAGTAATGATGCTGAACATTTTGCTTTGATCACAGAAATAAATTACATTTTAAAATATATTCAAATAGAAAGCAGTTATTTTGAATAGTAATAATATTTTACAATATTACAGCTTTAGCTGTATGTTGGATCAAATAAATGCAGGCTTGTTAATCAGAAGAGACTGAAAAGCATTAAAAATCTCACTGTCCAAAACCTTTTGACTGGTAATGTTCATATATCTTAGTATGTTTAGTATAATTTGTATCTTAATTTTAATATATTTTTAGTTGGTAAATTATTTATTAAATATACAAGGATGATGAATAAACGTTTCTTGGTATGAAGTGTGTTCAAGACAAAGCCATGCTTCTGCGGCCAAGACAAAATGACAACACACACACACACACACACACATATATGTATATACATATATATTTATGTATTTATACATTTATTTATTTATTATTATTTCATTATTTGCATTCAGCAACATATTTTTCAGCTGTCCACTGCCCACCAATCTGGGCCAACTGCTCTTGCAACCAGCAATTGTATGACATCCCAGCAGACGTCCTGTGAAGAGGGTGTGGGAATGCGGGAGACACGCAGAATGCGATATGTGCATGTGTGTTTGGGGGGAAGGGGTCGTTTGTAATTGCGGTAAACAGGTTACTGAACCAAGGGGCCCCTTCTTTGAATGGTAAATCAGCTTGGCTGTCACGCGATTACAACACAGCCATATGTAGAGTAGATGGGCAGAGAAGATCGAAGCTTCCGCTTTCTTTCTCTTTCCTTTTCTTTACCATTATCTTTCCCTTTCTCCTCATGAATGAGGCCTTTCTCAGGCTGGCACTGGGACACTTGGCTTGCCGTAGACTACTAATGTGCTGTGAGTTTCTGGTTGGGCATTAAAGGGACGGCTCAATATGTTCGGGGTCCTGATGACAGGAGGTTGTGGAAACCGTCTCTCACCGTATTACACACATCAGTTGATCTGCCAGGGGAAAGTGTTTCTGCTTATCAGGGCTGTAATCAGATATCTGGGCTGTGTGTGTGTGTTTATACTCTTTTTCCTCTGGGTAACAGGGTCTTTTGCAGTCAGGTATGGGTCAGGATGTATTCCTCGATGATTCCTTCTTTATACTTGCATGTTATTGTTTCCTTCCAGGCCAAATTCCAACGCTTATACCTATGTGTTGCAGCGGTTGAGGGTTTGCTGGTAAGAATAACATTGTGCAAGTGGGTTCAGGGATCGAGGCTTACTGGGGTTAAGTGGCTTGGCAGATATGGTTTCCATGAGCATGAGCTCAAGATTACCTGGAAACGCTCAAATTCTACTTAGATTTTGGAGCGTATTAAGTAGCTGTGCTTAGAAACCAATTCAAGATGAAGTTACATTTAAAGGGAAAGCTCACCCAAAAAATACAATTAGAAAACTGTCATCATTTACACTTCTGTATGACTTTTCCTTCTTCAGTGGAACAAAAATGACATGTTTTGAAGAATATTTTTTAAATTTAAAGGGATAGTTCAGCCAAAAATGAAAATTATGTCATTAATTACTCACTCTCATGTTTTTTCAAACCCGTAAGATTCTTTGTTAATTGAACCAGTGATTTCATATGGACTATTTTACAGATGTCCTTACTACTTTTCTGGGCCTTGAATGTGTCAGTTGCATTTCTGTCTATCCAGGATCAGAAAGCTCTCTGATTTCATCAGAAATGTCTTAATTTGTGTTCAGAGGATGAACAAAATTCATGAGGGTGAGTAATTAATGACAGAATTTTCATTTTGGGGTGAACTATCCCTTTAAGTTCTTACTGTCTGGAAATCTTTCCTTTTAGTGTAACTGTTATACTTTATACTTTTGCACTTCCGCATGGATAAACAAACTTGACACATAAAGATGTGATGTGCCAGGTTTCGCTTGAGAGATGCCAAACAACATTGGTTTTTGTGTGTCTCATATCCTGCACATTCTCATGACTACTTATAACATGGCGAAAGCATAAATTATTGTATGCCTTTGCTGGCTTTTTATTGTTTTTCCTATTACAATCTTGGTTAACTTATATATGGACTTCAGTAACGGTTTGACTTTACGTTTATGTTTGGGTATGTTATTGTACAAGGGTCAAAGATGAGACGTCCCATTTTGGTGTTCACGTCAAATGAAATGTGCAAAAGTGAATTTATATACATAGGAAGCATATTAAATGCAGGCAGTGTCTACTTTAATGTTTCAGATAAGTTTTGTATTTTCAAATAAAGTCAAATTATGGGTAGAATAATGCTTCCATGCTGTAAAACACCTTTTTCTATTTGACCCACAACCCAACTTTTACAATTTCACCATCTCGGATTTCACTTTATGATTCATTATGACTTCTCTTAAGGCCAGTTTGCTTGAATTTTGCAAGTTTGAATATGCACACTTTAAAAAATGCTGGGTTAAAAACAACCCAACTTGGGTTATTTGGCAGTGCTGGGTATATATTGGACAGAACACATGCTAGGTTATTTTGATCCAGCTGGTTGGGTTAAATGTTTTTACATGTTGGGTTATTTCGTTTAAGTCAGTGTTTAAAATGGACTGGAACTTATAAAAACACACACAGCAACGATCAAACAGCAATAATCAAACAGCAATAATCAAAAGATGAACATTTATGATTAAGCAAGGACACATGGACAAAATATAAGACAAATTGAATTTATTTGGTTGAATACAGCACGGTTTACAATATTACATACATTTAAACTTGTTTAACAAGCATTTTATACTTAAAATTGTAACATTTAAAAGTAGAATTTTAATTTTAGTGTATTCAACCGTTCTCTGTAATCGCTTTTTACCGAAATAGTGCTAATTCTTATACCGGTGTGTCGCAGAAATCTGAGCCGGTGAAGGACTGGTGAAGGCATTTCCATTGTGCGAAACAACCGCTGCTGACGCAGCTGACTGACATCTCGTCCTAATGTTGTGTTGCATGAAATAATACAATTTACAGCACAGTAAATACTGTATAAATGAAATAAAATGTATACACATCTTTATTCTGCTGAAGAAGTGCAAATTAGTGGCGCTGAGAACCATAGAGGACTCAAAAAGCTCACGCTCTGACTGACTGTAACTCAGCAGCTTGGTTGTTTCGTCAAAGACAGGCTCAACCAAGCGGTTGGGCAGAAAAAAATAGCACAGCATTAAAAATGACCCAGCAACTTAGTTACAGTAAAACTACCCAGCACCTGGGTAGTTTTATTTAACTCAGCTTTTGCTTACAAAAAAACTATATTTCTTTCAAAATGAATCCAAAATAGGTTGCAAATTAACATGTATTTAACATGTTAAGTTAAATAATTAAACAAACATTTTTAATTGCTTATTAATAAATGTTCACCTTTTAATTAGTGCTGATGCTTCTAATAATTATGTGTTTGATTTTTAATGTGCAACCTATTTTGGGTTCATTTTAAGCAGGTCATATAGTAATTTTTAAACAATAATTGAGTTAAATAAAACTACCCAGAATGTTGGGTTGAACATTTAACCTAACCGCTGGATCAAAATAACCCAGTCGCTGGGTTTGTCCATATTTCTCACCCAGCATTTTTTAGAGTGTATGGAAAAAAGACAAACTAAACCGTTCTTAAAAATATCTTCTGTTTCACAGGAAAAAAAATTGCATAGTCATGAGGGTGATTAAATATGGACTGATTTAAATAACTGAATCCAATAAACGTTTTAAGATGAATGCTGGTACGTTGAAAAAACGTTTGTATAAAAATGTCCGTATGTCCAGTTTTTAGTATGTTTGGTTTTGTGTGTATGCAGAATGAAAAGTGTTGCAATGCACCTGTCTGCACTGCAATCCTAGAAAGTGGGCATGTGCATGTCATCACTGTCTGGACTTGTTTGTAATTAAGCTCTCTCACTCTTTCTTTCTCTCTCTCTCTGTCCGTCTGTCTATCTGTGTGGCTGTTTGTCTGTCTTTTTCTCTCACTCTCTCTCTTTCTCCTTCAACACCTGGATGGACGTGTAGCGTGGGTGTGTTGTGTCAAATATCGGCTGCTGTCGAGCAGTAAATTAAAACGAGGTGCAATTTCCTCCAGTCTAATTAGCAGTAAATTGGCGGCGTCTGTTTAGTCAGTCTGCCCAAGGGTACAGGGAGAGATTGACATGTCATTACATGAGCGAGGGAATACTTGATACTATCACATTAACTTTATTATATGTTTAATCTTTTTCATTACTGTTGACATGAATGTTTATATTTACACAATATGCCATAATCTACCATTTTGTCAACTTAACATTTAGTGAAATTAAGTTTTTAAAAAATTAACATGTTACAAAATTAACATTTAACCATGTGTCCTGCTTTATGTTTAGTGATATGGAAATAATACAAACAATATATTGACCTCTAAAGCCATTCTTTGTAATATCTATTTAGATTCATTGTCATTTATTTAGTTAATAATTCAGCACATCATGCTATTCAATTCTGTTAAATGTAATATGTTTATGTAAGTTGCACATTCATGAAATGCTGTTAACAAAAAGTATGCTTGTGTAGATAAATTCAGTTTCAAACACATTAGGTGGTTTTGTTTCTAAGGGCTGTAATTTCGCTCATGCACGTGGTCTGATGGTTTTAGTGCATTTAGTGCATGTGTGTGAAAGCTCACATGGTAAAACACTGTGCACTCTGGTCAGCTCCATGAATGGAAAGCATCTGTCATGCGTTGAGCTGTAAAAGCTGTGCAATGTTCCCTGACTGTTTTCATTCTAGAAAAGCAAGAAAACGAGAATGAAAACACAAAACAGCATCATGTAGCAGGACCCTTCTCTGTCTTTCTCATTTCTCCTATACGTTGGTAGTTGACAATGCGTGGTATCAGAGGTGAACTATATATACATATCAAAATTTCGTTTCAGATTTGTTTAAGAGTTTTTAAGAGTTTATCCATCCTTCTGTCCACTATTTCCTCTATTTGAGTCCACAGTCAGCTACTATCTTCCATCATCTCTTTCTCTCATTTTCTCTGTCATTTGTGTGGGCTGGCAACACGCAGCTCAGAGGTGATTACTGGCCTGCATTATTGTCTAGGATCTTCTGAAAGAGGAAACGTGAATTCTGGATTGCATTTGCTGTGACCTCGGCCTCACACTTATCACCGACATTGTAGAACATGGCTCTGATCAATACAACAACTTATCAATGTCACCTGGACCGTATAAAGATGTTATCATGCCATTGACCGGACAGAAACATGAACTGTAGCCCAACAAACAGCAAAGAAGACTTGTAGAAGGGTGCATCATCATATTACAAACTATTTTGTTAATAGCCTCAAACATTAAAAAATTTTGTTTACACTTTACAAGAAGGTTCATTAGTTAACATTAATTAACTGCATTAGTTAACGTAAGCTAAGAATGAACGATACTTCTACAGCATCAATCTTACAATCTTAGTTAATGTTAATTTCAGCGTTTACTAAGTTGAGTTTGTTAATATTAGTTAATGCACTGTAAACTAACACTAACAAACAATAAATGACTGTATTTTTAACTAACATTAACAAAGATTAATAAATAGCGTAATAAATGTATTGTTCATTGTTAGTACATGTTAATTAATACATTAACTTATGGTAACCAATGACACCTTATTGTAAAGTGTTACCAATTTTTTTTAATAATAACAGTAGAAATTGTACTCTAATTCAAAGAACTTTACTTTACTATATGACCAACCTAAACTAGCTTACCTGGTTCAGCTGGTGACCATGACCAACATACAGTAAGAAGTCATCTTATTCGACAATAGTAAACTACTGTTCAAAAATGTGGGGTCAGTATATTACGACGGCATTTTAGTGCCACGTCAAAAAACTACGAGAATAAAGTCAAAATGGTTTTAGAAAAAAGTCTAAATACTACGAGAATGAAGTCAAAATATTTTGAGAATAAAGTCGGAATATTTTTAAGAATAAAGTTGAAATTATGAGAAATGTTTCGAGAATGTTTCGAGAATAATGTTAAAATGTTTCAAAAATAATGTCAAAATATTTTGAGATTAAAGTCAAAATTACGATAATTAATTCATAGCAATTACGAGATTGAAGTTATAATATTTTGAGAGTATTTGCTTCAGTTTAAGCAGCATGCGAATCAATCATCTTTCCGATTACAATAATAAGACATTTGTTTCATTAAATTAAGCAATACTGTTTTTTTTCATGCCTTCTGATGTTCCTTCACTTTTATATCTTGCTATGAACTTGAAATAAATCAGAAAAACACATTTATAATTTGTATTTCATGATAAAATTGACCAAATTTGAAAACTGAGACTTTGTTTTATATTAGAAGTACCAAAAGCACAAAGCTTATTGCTATTATTGGGGGACTGGCGCACTACAAATAATGAATTTAATCACAGATATGAAATATTATTTCCGAGCATACTGTCCTCACGAGTATGACACATGGTATGATGTCTGCTAATAATCCCACATATATTAAAATTAATTCCATTTTGGCAACTTCTCACAGTGCTCCCAATCATAACTTTAATTTAATAACTTTAATTCTCAAAACATTTTGACTTTATTCTCATAATGTCGACTTTATTCTCAAAACATTTAACTTTATTCTTGAAATTTTGACTTTATTCTTGCAACATTTTGACTTTATTTTTGTAATTTCAACTTTATTCTTGAAATATTTCAACTTTATTCTATAATTTAGACTTTATTCTCATAATTTTCACATTATTGTCAAAATATTTCAACTTTAATCTCGCAATTTTAGATTTTATTTTTTAACGTGGCACTAAAACACCATTGTAGTATATAGCATGTATGCATTAAATTAAACAAAAACACTAGACAAATTTGTTTCAAATAAAAAAAAAATTTCTGATGAACTTTCTATTCATCAAAAATATGAAACTTGGTTTCCACAAATGAACAACCATTTTTAAAATTGATGACAATACATTTCTGAATGATCACGTGACACTGAAGATTAGAGTAATGATGCTGAAAATTCAGTTTTGCATCACAGAAATAAATTAAATTTTAAAATACATTCAAATATAAAACAACTATTTTAAATTGTAATAATAATTCACAATATATATATATATTTTATTGTATTTTTAATTGAATAAAAGCAGTCTTGGTGAGACTTTTTTCCAACACATTAAAAATATCATACTAACTTTTAACTAACATTTGAGCAGATTGTATGTTTTGAGCACATTTGGCATTTTAGGTGGTTGCATTTTACCTGCAACAAAAAATATTAACCAGTTTGTGCTGGTAATAGACCAGCACTGGTAATCTAAAACCAGTCTGTCTAGTCCAGACTGGTCCAAGCTGTTTTTTTCAAAAGGGAATGTACAGTAATTACATCTGGAATGCAGAATACTTATTTTTATTTCTTATTTTTTTACTTAATTGCAAAATGGCAGCACTCTTTACTAGGCTCTAGTTGCACTAGTAGGTGACTTTGTCTCAGGGTCATTACTACTGTCCTCCTGTTGGGTCCCTGATAAAATGGCTGATCATCTACTGCTCAACCTGCTATTCATCTCCTTAATGTTACACCACTGGACATGTTTTTTTCTCCTCCATCGATCCTTTTGTGGACAATGCACTACACTAGCAGTGGCTTTCATTCATTGCAACCTCAACTCCTGCCTACGGAGCAGTTAAAGGTGTGGAATTCAGTCAATTTTGCCACAGGAGAGAAATTTTCCCAAATACATTGAGCGTTGAGCACTATCTGACTTTTAGTTTCACCATGGGTCACAAAAAAAGCACATTCAGACATTTTACAACAATATCAATCTCTGTCGCTGCGGCTTTTACTCAAATGACTCATTAGGAAATAATTGCTTTGGAACAATACCGGCCACATTGACAGCGTTCGGTGATTTATGACGCAAAGAGAAAGCGCGCACAGGTGAAATCAATCTACTGTAACGAGAGAGTCCAGCGGAAGCGCTCTCACCGGGCTGAACCCGCACAACCTCTTTCAGTCACACTTCTTCACAGTTAGTGTTTACAGTCCGCCATTCTTCTGGGTTTATGAAAAGGGCATTCACACCTAATGCCGTGTGGCATATGTCTGCAAGCATTGAGCTGCTCACTGCTGATCAAAGATACCTGTAGGGCTTCCCTCCATTCAATCTTAATGAGGTTTTAATGCATCCATACCTTCTGCTGCTGCCCACTTGGAGATGCATAAATTCTGAAATTGACTTTCAGATGGTTGTTATCACCACGGTTGAGCTTCATAATCATACAATATTTTCATGAGGTCACCGAGTTTCTGAGAACTGTTGTCCACCATTGAAGTGGTGAAAAATAGGCTCAATTTGAGCTGTAAGTTCTCCTTCCCAGACTTAATTAACGATATAGGAAAATAGTAGAGGTGGTGTGTGGGTGGAGGGTTGCCGGAGGAATTGTTGCAACAGTGAGGTAACCAGACGTTTATATTCTTTGGGTTCTGATCAGCAGGATTAAATGAACATGTTCCTTCTGAAGTTTCTTTTTTTCTCATTTTAAGTGTTTTACCACCTTTGCATGGTGCATTGTTACTGAGTGGCAGTTGAAAGACTGGATGCTTAGTACAGTAAATGCATTAAACCATCTCTTGTGAACCGTTGCCGGAGAGGTTCATCAAACAAAAGTACATTGTTTTGTTGATTGGAACTGACTGTAAAATCCAACAGTGATGTTCCAAATCCACTGCTGATTGACAAAACATGAAAGTAAGTTGGAAACTCCCATTAGCGACTTTGCCTTTTTGTGATTGTCAGAACTTATGAAGCGTTTGAGGTATTGTTTTAGCTTGCATACATTTTTATATGTTTGCATAAACACTGAAACATATATTTTGAACCTATTTAGAGTATTTAAAATGTAAGTATTTTATGCATTAACAATTTTAGAAACGCACTAATGTTTAAAAATCTTTAATCTTTAAAAAGTTTATAGAATATTGAATTTGTGGATTTTATCGTTGGTTTTATTGTATTTAATCAATGAGATTTAATAAATATGTTAAATGGCATCACATTTAATGCATTTGCTTTTGGTTCAAAGGCTTTCATCACTTTGCTTAAAAAATACACTACTGTTCAACAGTAAAAATTTTTGAAAGTTTTAAACTTTTTTTGAAAATCCCTGTTCAGTGATAGTTGTTCATGAGTCTGTTGTTTGTCCTGAACAGTTAAACTGCCCGCTGTTCTTCAGAAAAATCTTTAAGGTCCCACTAATTCTTTGGTTTTTAGCATTTTTTTGTATTTGAACCCTTTTCAACAATGACTGTATGATTTTGAGATCCATCTTTTCACACTGAGGACAACTGAGGGACTCATATGCAACTATTACAGAAGGTTCAAACACTCATTGATGCTCCAGAAAGAAACACGATGCATTAAAAGCCAGGGGTGAAAACTTTTAAACAGAATGAAGATGTAGACATTTTTCTTATTTTGCTTAAATATCACAAAAAATATCTACAGAAGATACTTACATGTTTCCCAGAAGATAAAATCAGTGAAATTTACCCTGATCTTTAAATTCAAAAAGTTTTCACCCCTGGCTCTTAATGCATCGTGTTTCCTTCTGAAGCATCAGTGAGCGTTTGAACCTTCTGTAATAGTTGCATATGAGCCCCTCAGTTGTCCTCAGTGTGAAAAGATGGATCTTATAATCATACAGTCATTGTTGGAAAGTGTTCAAATATACAAAAATGCTTAAAAAACACAGAATTTGTGGGACCTGAAGGATTTTTCTGAAGAACAGCAGGCAGTTTAACTGTTCAGGACAAATAGACTCATGAACAACTATCACTAAAAAAAACAACAACAAACAAACAAAAAAAAAACACCCCGCTGTGGATCATTCAGGTAACAGCACAGTATTAAGAATCAAGTGTATGTAAACTTTTGAACAGGGTCATTTTTATAAATTAAACTATTATTTTCTCTTGTGGACTATATGTAAACGTTTTTTATGTGAAATATCTTATTAAGGTCAGTACTAAATAAAACATAACACGCAATTTGTATGATCCCTCTTCTTTTGGTAAAATAATTAACATTTTGCAGATTCTGCAAGGTGTATGTAAACTTTTGACTTCAACTGTATATCTAAACAGACAAAAAAAAGTGTAAAAGTTAAATACAAATCCTAATGTGATCAGGATGAATTTCCGATGGAACATGATGTTCTACAATGTCTTGTACAGAAGTGTTAGACTGAACTCTGTTTTGAACTCCTCAGTAAATGACTCTTGGAGGTTTCTGTGACACATGTCAAGAGTGTGGGCACAGTTATAGGGGAAAATGGAATCCAGAGGTACAGGCTTTGTGGATTTGGTGAAGTTTTTTGTTATGACTACTCTGTGAAGGTGTAACCTTACATGCAGGCCACTCACTTTCTGTCCACCCCCTTTCTCCTCCGTTTCAGGCATTCTCCCTGTATTTTGTTAAATGAGCTTAGCTAGCCTTGACAAGCCTTTCTGGAGTCTTTTCCAAGGTAAGGCTTAAGACAGTGGTGTCAGGCTATCCACAAATCTGGATGCCAATTTGTCACTCTGTGGTCTCATGATTACAGAATACCAACATATTCAATGGAGTTTATTTAATATAAGATTCTGTTAATTGACAGAAAAATTATTAATGGTAATTACTGTTATTAATACATTCAGTTACCTATTCAACATTAGTATATTTTGTCATATGTGACCCTGGACCACAAAACCAGTCGTAAGTAGAACGGTTATATTTGTAGTAATAGCCAACAATACACTGTATGGGTCAAAATGATCAAAAATCATTAGGATGTTAAGTAAAGATCATGTTCCATGAAGATATTTTGTAAATTTCCTACTGTAAATACATCAAAACTTACATTTTGATTAGTAATATGCATTGCTAAGAACTTCATTTGGACAACTTTGAATGCGATTTTCTCTATATTCTGATTTTTTGCAACCTCAGATTCTAGATTTTCAAATAGTTGTATCTCGGTCAAATATTGTCCAAACCATACATCAATCCCAATGTCAAAAAATGTACCTTTATGACTGGTTTTGTGGTCCAGGTTCACATATTCCTCTTGGAATTATGGTAATTATAGTAAGGTTCAATTCATTAACCTGTATGCATTATTTTGTAAGTGGATCACAAATAAAGATTTTTAAGAGCATTGGGGTCCAATTTACCAAAAACAAGCAAACAAACAAATATTGGAACGAGTGCTCTTAAAAATCTTAAAAATCTTTGTGATCCACTTACAAAATTATTTTATTTTATTTTATTTATTTTTTGATAAATTGGACCCCAATGATCTTCAAAATCTCAAAATTATAATATAAATAAATTATAATATAAATTAATAAATAATTAATTAATAAATAATTAATAAATAATTATAATATAAATTAATTAATAAATAATTAATAAATAATTATAATATAAATAAATAAATAAATAAATACACCACAATAATTACAAACAGGTTTGGAACAAGATGATTATTTATACAAACAGAATTGTAAAAAACAGGAAAAAAATCTAAATGCGTTGTATTTAAAATCAAATTTGGTAATTAAATTAGATTAATAAATGTTAAAAAATTATATATTATTTCATGTTAGCTACTGAAATAACTAATGTTAAAGTATAGAACCTTACACATTCTTTTTAATCAGAATTAATATATTAATATTTTTATTTATTTAGTTATTTTTGTTGGGTTGTTGTTGTTTATAGCTATGATGAAATCCACAAATGCATGCAAAACGCTCTTGTGAACTAATTCAAGAACAGCTTCTCCGAATTGCCAAGTATTCATGACTATTCTGGGTTTCGACATCAAGGTGGCCCTGCATATGTTGACTGGATGATGGATGGTTTTCAGGGGCTGGTGGTTGCATATGGACAGAAAACTGAAAGTGCTTATGTATCCAGTTTATATAAGTACAAACTGGAAAATTGCTGGCATTTCTCCTCCCCATACCAAGACCAAGTGTCGGCGAAGGAAATGGGAGAAATGCCAAAGTAGCACGACTGTTCCAGAACCCTTCGGCAAGAGCTTATATTGGTCCTTTACCAATGCAATAATAGACTATACTGTAGCATATTTGTATTTTTGTCTAGAAAAACTCTTCTTATTGGTGCAAAAAGTAGACAACATTATCTTGATGTGGCTTGTCACTAATTTGGCCTTCCATCCTTTACCAATGCAATAATAGACTATACTGCAGCATATTTGTATTTTTGTCTAGAAAAACTCTTCTTATTGGTGCAAAAAGTTGACAACATTATCTTGATGTGGCTTGTCACTAATTTGGCCTTCCATTGTTGTATATAAAACCAGTCAAATATGCTTCTAAAGGCAACGTGGATCAGTTCTGTCTCAAATGAGTAAAAAAGTGACATCTCTTTCAGCTCCACAGCTTTTCAGTTGAGCTTTGCATAGTTTAAAACATAGACGCTGTTCAGATCCCTTCATCCCTTCAACTCCTTCACATCCCGTTTTCCGTCTGCCTGTCGCCGTAGTTCCCTCTCTGTTCTTAAGGTTGGCTCGGGCCAGCGCGTATGTGTGTTAGGAAAGTGATTAGAGTCAAGAGTAGTGCTTTAAAGACCTGCTTTTGTCTACAGCTGAAAGACTTGAATGAATTGCTTTAATCCCGCTAAGCAGACCTGAGGCTGTTGGGTAAAATCTTCTTTGAGGCCTTGGCTGCCTTAAGCTACAGGTAGGAGTTTCTCGGTCTCTGGGAATTTGCATCGTAATTGGGTTTAGCTTTCGTAAATGAGGTTAATTACAGCAATGTGGATTTAATTTCATATTTAGATTTGAGAGAGAGGGTTTCAGATGAAGTCTAGCTTATGTTTGCACATGACAGTTCTAGGTAATTCTATTCTAATTCTAAGTAGAATGGGCCTGAAAAATGCATTAGTGATAATAAATTTATGTAGGCAGTGACGCATGTCCCAGAATGCACCTCTTCAGCAGGTAACTTGAATGCAGAGGGATTCTACATAATGTAGAGATGAGCCACTGCATTTAATGGCTATGAAATCTCTGTTTGAGCGAGTCAAAAACACATTAAAAAAAAAAAAAAACTAAACTAAAAAATCACGGTTTGCACAAAAATACTAAGCAGCACTCTTCAATGATTTTTCTGAAGGATCATGTGACACTAAAGACTGGAGTAATGATGTTGATAAATTATATTTTAAAATATGTGACCCTGGACTACAAAACCAGTCTTGGGGTAAGGCGCTGGGGTATATTTGTAGTAATACCCAAAAATACATTGTATGGGTCAAAATAATTTTTTCTTTTATGCCAAAAATCATTAGGAAATTAAATAAAGATCATGATCCATGAAGATATTTTGTAAAATTCCTACTGTAAATATATCAAAACTTAATTTTTGATTAGTAATATGCATTATTAAGAACTTAATTTGGACAACAAGGCGATTTCTCAATATTTAGATTTTTTTGCACCATCAGATTCCAGATATTCAAATAGTTGTATCTCGGCCAAATATTGTCCTATTCTAACAAACCATACATCAATGGAAAGCTTATTTATTTATTTATGTATTTATTCAGCTGTCAGATAATGTATAAATGCCAATTTCAAAAAATGTACCATTATGTCTGGTTTTGTGGTCCAGGGTCACATATATTCATAAAGAAAACAGTCATTTCAAATTGTAAGAAAGTTGCATTTTATTTTACAATCTTACCAACCCCAAGCTTTGAAAAAAAAAAATACAAGTGTAATAGTTGGCACACATGCATAGTAACGCACGTTTATGTGTAAAATGGCGCAAAATGGCCGAAGCAAATGTTATCTGATTCGAACCACATGTGCGGCTTCTGTGCAACTTAACAGCTGTGTTAAAGGTCAGTACTGTGGAGTCCCTGTTTCACCATGTGCCCGATGGCACTTAAGGGAAGGGCGGGTCGACCTCTGCACGGTGGGAAGGCGAGCGCATTGCGCGGAGTAATTTATTCATGGCTTTGTGGTTTTTCACGTTATTTTGCCATCCATTTTTTATTGAGAGAGAGACACTGACTCACACGGCGTGGTGTTCTTGTCCATTAATACTGCATGCCGGTCTCAGCCAGGATTGTACCATGAAATGTTTATAGAGTAAATAATTGCTCCTGGTTAGGGCACGTTGTCGACACCCAGAAGGCGACGGTCTGTGTTTGGATCACGATGGGACACGATGGGAAATTAGGCCACTCCCTTCTACCCCACTTTCTGCCGTATCTCTCTCCTAACTACTACTCTGTACAGTAGAAATGAAAATATAGTCTATGATAGTAGATAATATCAGATTAATAGTAGATAAGTAAGGTTCAGTAGTAGCAGTAAGGTTTAGATATGGTACCTTTGTACATTCACAACAGTTGCAGTCATGTATCAGATGGAGATATTGAACTTTGAAATATTATAGGAGACAATATACTAGTGCTACGGTACTTTTTGTAAGTTTTATGACATTCAGTATTGTAACATGTCCAAAATACCACAATTATACCATGGTACTTTTTGTAAGTGATACGGCATTTAACGCAGTGCCAGGCCGTATTCCAATTTTTGGAATCGACTCTTGATTCCCAACACCTTGGAATCGAGGAATCGATTCCCAGTCCTACATAGTAGCACCATGCTTTATGTAAGTGGTATCCGATTTACCATAGTACAATGTTAATTTTTATGTTAATTAAAGTTTCATATTAACCATAGTATCTTGTCTAAAATACCATAGTAGTTTTTGTAAGTGGCATCACATTTAGCATAGTACCAGGACCAAAGTAACATTTTAGAGCCATGATACTTTTTATAAGTGATTTACCATAGGACCATGGTACTTTTTGTAAGGGTTCTGACATTTACCATCAGTTTTATGTCCAAAAACCATAGTAGCACCATGCTACTTTTTGTAAATTATATCACAATTACCATATTGTCATGGTATGTTTTGTAAGTGATGTACCATAGTACTTTACCATGTACCAGAACAAAAATACCAAATTAGAACTATGATTTTTAGTAAGTGATATCAGATTTACCATAGTACTCTTTCCAAAAAAGCCATAGTAGCACCATGGTACTTTTTGTAAGTGGTCTGGCATTTACCATAGTACCATGTTGCTCAAAAAAACATAGACCATGGTATGTAAGTGGTATCAGTTTTACTGTAGTACAATGGTACTTTTTTGTAAGAGACATTATATTTACCATAATACTGTTTCCAAAGTACAACAGTAGTATTTTCAAAGTACTTTTGTAAGTGATATCACATTTACCATTGTACAATGTGATGTCACATTTACCACAGTATCATGTTTAAAATACCACTGTAGTACCATAGTACTTTTGTAAGCGATATCACATTTACCATAGTACCAAGACCAAAATACCATGATTATTAGAACCATGGTACTTTTTGTAAGTGGTCTGACATTTATCATAGTACCAAGACCAAAATACCGTATTAGCACCACGGTACCTTTTGTAAGTGGTATCACTTTTACTGTAGTATAATGATACTTTTTTGTAAGTGATATCATATTTACCATAGTACCATTTCCAAAATACCATAGTAGTACCAAAGTACTTTTTGTAGTGATATCACACTTACGATAATACAAGGACCAAAATACCATATTAGAGCCGTGGCATTTTTTGTAAGTAAGATCAGATTTACCATAGTACCATGGTACTTTTTGCAGGTGATATCAGATTTACCATGGTACCATGTCCAAAAAACCATAGTAGCACCATGGTACTTTTTGTAAGTGGTATCACATTTAACATAGTACAATAATTGTAAGTGATGTCACATTTACTATAGTACCATGTCCAAAATACCATAGTAGTTTTTGTAAGGGTTCTGACATTTATCATAGTACCATGTCCAAAAAACCATAGTAGCACCATGTTACTTTTTGTAAGCGATGTCAAATTTGCCACAGTACCATGTCCCAAAAAAACATAGTAGCAGCATGTTACTTTTTGTAAGTGATGTCACTTTTACCATAGTACCATGGTACTTTTTGTACGTGATCTGACATTAACCATAATACAATGTCCAAAAAATGGTACAAGCACCATGGTAATTTGTAAGTGGTATCACATTTACTGTAGAACATTGATACTTTTTGTAAATGATGTTACATTTACCATAGTGCCATGTCCAAAATACCATAGTAGTACCATAGTACTGTTTTGTAAGTGATATCACGTTTACCATAAAACCCAATGAGACTGAATCACTTTCCTCAACCGCTGTTTGATTTTTATTGAGAGTCTGATAAAGCAGCGTTTGTGGAAACTCATTGTGTCATCCTGCATTATCATAACAGGTAAACCATAATTCCTCACTTTTTCTTTCATCACAACTCACACTGCCTTCCTAAGCATCTTCTCACACCTGTCACACAGTCCCACAGTCCCGGGACAGACTCTGCGTGGGCTTTTGGACAAATGGCTGAGCTAAACAGCCTCATTTATGGGATTACTTTCCCAGAGTGTTTGAACAGATGAGGACTCGAGCGCTCCACCCAAGCGGTCAGTAGTGGGTGGAGGTCGAAAGGGGACCAGGAAGGGTGGATGGAGCCTGAAAGGTTTTAAAGAGGGTGATGGGGGTATGGAAGAGGTGTGGGCATGTCTTTTTGTCTTTGGGCCTGTATGGATGAGGGTGTTCTGTGTGGGCTGATGGGAGGGTTTGTATTGTATTAATGAGTTCTGAGTGGGATCTTCATGTTTCCTGTGGTTTCACTGTTAATAGATCATTAACAGTGCAAGAAGAATTTTTAATTTTGTATATTTTTATTTGAACTAAATGACTAAACTCACCCTGTGAGATAAATGTTTGTTGAACAGTTAGTTTCAGGCTTGTTAACTAAAGAACTGGTCTGAATGATTCAGAAAAAGTAGTTCATAATTTTTAGTCAGAAATCTTTAAGAAATTCTAATGGAACTTTTAGCATAATTTGAAGCCAGTCCAATATACAAATCCACTGAGAATCAAATAAGATCCTGCTGGATAAACTGGAAATGCTTTTTTCAGTTTATCCAGTTGGATTTTAGCAGATTCTTGTTTGGTCCCAAATGATTATAGTAATTGTATTAGCATTCTTTATAACCTGTTGATATGTGTTCAATGCAGATGTGTTTGTTATGCTGATTTTCAGCTTTAAAAATATGTTAAACTAAGTATTAAAGGGGTCATCGGATGCCTATTTTCCACAAGTTGATATGATTCTTTAGGGTCTTAATGAAAAGTCTCTAATATACTTTGATTAAAAATTTTCAGTGGTTTTGTAAAACAACACCCTTTTTACCTTGCCAAAATCAGCTCTGCAAGAATCATCTCATTCTAAGGGGTTGTTCCCTTAAATGCAAATGAGCTCTGCTCACCCCGCCCCTCTCTTCTCGCTGTGGAAAGACGGTCTTGTTTACTTTAGCCGCATTTAGCCGCGTTTAGCCGCTGAACTTCCTAACTAGCACGTTATAAGGAAAGGCGATCGCAAAGATTCATAAAAAAACCCTTATACTCACTTCTGCTGTAAGTGAAGCTGGATCACGAATGATTCGCGTGAACATAGACGGATATATGTAGATCGGGAGGCGCATTCCATTCAAAAAACAAACGTAATCTACTGCATCTTCAGCAGCTCAGATGTCGGGAGTAAATGACGACCACTATGTTCATTATTACATCCAGCAACACAACACCTCAATCGCTCAATCGGAGATATTCTTGTCTAACTTACATCCCTGCTCCGGCATCAAAACATGGAAAGTTACTGGACTGTGACAGCTGGTCTGAGGTGAGAGCTCATGTCAATCAACTATTGTGGGAGCGGCCTCTGTGGGTGTGACGCCACACCGACAGGCATCTGAGAACGGCTCGATTTGAAAAAGGGAATATTATTTTTACAGATTAATTAAAAACCACTGCATGGATTTTTATCATTATAGGGTAGATTTGTACATACACTGCCAACACACATTAATGTTCAAACAACATGAAAAAGTGAACTTAGCATCCGATGATCCCTTTAAGGGAAAGCTCAGATATTCTTTGATCAATAAAGGTTAAAAAGAACAGAATTTATTTAAAATAGAAATATTTTCTAACAATATACACTACTGTTCAAAAGCTTGGGGTCAGTAAATGTTTATTCTTTCTTTTTTTGAAAGAAATAAATACTTTTATTCACCAAGGATGTGTTAAATTAATAAAAAGTCATAGCATAGATTTACATTGTTAGAAATTATTTATATTTTGAATGAATGCTGTTCTTTTTAACTTGTTATTCATCAAAGAATCCTGAAAAAAAAAAACAATCACAGGTTCCAAAAAAATATTTGGCAGCACAACTGTTTCCAACATTGATAATTCTAATAATAAATCAGCATATTAGATTTCTGAAAGATCGTGTGACACTTAAGACTGGAGTAACAGATGATGAAAATTCAGCTTTGTATCAAAGGAATAAATTATATTTTAAAGTATATTCAAATAAAAACCATTATTTTATATTGTAATAACATTTTGCAATATTACTGTTTTATGAATTTTGTGATCAAATAAATGATCTTGATGAGCATAAGAGGCTTCTTTAAAAAACCAAGTCTTTCTAATCCCAAACTTTTGAGCGGCAGAGTATATATAATACTTAAATAGTATTTTAAATATAATTTAAATTTAATCATTTAAATTATTAAAATATATAATATAATATAATAATTTTATAATAAATATTTGAATATATTTTAAAATTAATAAAAAAAAAAAAATAGTCAATAATTTATTCCTGTGATGCAAAGCTGAATTTCCAGCATCATTACTCCAGTCTTCAGTGTCACATGATCTCATGAGTGTCACATGATATCATTCTGATATGCTGATCAGTGTGGAAAACAGTTATGTAACTTAATATTTTTGTGGAAAATAATACAATAGAATGTTCAAAAGAACACAGTATATTTAAAAAGAAAAATCTGTAACAATGTACCAAAGTTTTTAGTATTTAGTATCTCTCTCTTTTATGAAAGTAAGAATAAATTTGAAATAAATGATTATATTAATTAGTTTTTAGTCCACGATGTGGACCTTGAAAAGCTTGACACATGATTTGGGAGGGTTTACAGAATCAGGCTGGGTTACTCCACAAAGACAATAAGCAATAGCCAAACGATCTTCCAGATGAAGATTTTTCTTCCAGCCTGAATATACAAACTCTCAGGAGCTTCAGTTTTCATATCATTGAGTGTGTTTGAAAGAGAATTAGTTCTGGATCTTCCACGCTGCTCCAAAGGGCTTTATTTATTTCTGCCTGCTAGCACAGATTCTTGAGAAATAGCACATAAACTTTACTATTCAGTCTATGCTGTGTCAATAATTTTGCTTTTGTTGAGCCTATGCAGTTTATAGGACTAATAATATTTAAAAATAAGGTGTCTATTGCAAAATAAGATTTGAGATGCACTGACTTTACTTTTATTTGTAAAAATGATGCCTTTTTTACACCGGAGCAGCGTTTTTTGGACGTGAAAGGTGGAAATGTTCCATGAAAGTCGCTTGTTTGTCTTGAATTGCATGCATGGATGTTTGCTTTCCGCAGATGCTCGCTCTTCCGATCTGATATTAAAATTATGTACCTCAGGCCCTTGGTCATCTGATTCCAATGTGAGATTTGCTAGAAAAGACCGGAACGCTGAATGACGCCACACTGGCCTTGTGTGAGTGAGTGGTATTGAATTGAGTTGTGTAATAGTTGGACCCTGGAGTCATGTACGGATATGCTTCAGTGAGGCTCATGGGATAGATGAATGAGGCAGAGAAGAACTAAAATGGGATAGAAAAGAATAGAATACATACATGCATGGTATTGTGGCCAATTTGATGTACATTTTCACTATTTTTTAGACATTTTACAACATTTTAAGCCTCTTCATTGAGTTCAGTACTCAAATCTGATGTGTTAATTTAGGTGTGAAGTTCAATTGCTTGAGTTTGTGTTTCTTGCTGGTAGCAGACATCAATTAGATGGGTAATCAGTGGGGAGCTCACTGTAGTAGGAGGCAACTTTAATGAAAATTGAACGCCACTTGAACTAACTTGGCAGACTGCCGCTCTCGCTCTGCGTGCCGGCCTCATTATTTACCCATTAGCAGACTCTCTGTCCAAACCTTTATATAGCAGGCAAACACTTGCTACTTTATCATGACTCCACATCAATTTGAATAAACAGAGTTTAGCCTTCTCAGCCTAATCGTACAGCTGGCATTTCTCATTGTGACAAATGGATGCTTAAATTCAGACAGTAAGCAAAAACTGCATTGTCTATAAGTTAGGACTAACTCCTGTCAAGATTTTACATTAGCGCTAAAAAATTTTTTGTTAATGTCTACAAAATTTGAGTGTCTCTGAAAACGCAGACGGAATCATGGAATCCAGTCATGAAATGGAATTCGCTATATAATATGGAATATCATGGAATTTGCCAAATTTTGGATGAATAAATCAAAAGTAGGTCAGTACACTTAAATCAAAATGCGATATGAACTAATGTTTGTGAATATTAAGCTGCAAAAATACTACTTAAATATGAATCGTGCATGTTCTGCGCGTCTCTGTGTGAATGAATGGCGCAGACGCACAGTTTCGTTTACTACACACATATTGAAGCATGCGTGACGCTCGCGTTGTTTTCAGCCTCTGCTGCCTCAGTATATGAGTACATGAACACATAAAGTGCTCTGAGAGTCACTTAATGAGCATTTTACCATTTCTTTTGGGAAAAACTACCATCATATCATATACAAACAGAAACTTAAAGGTCTTCACAGCAACCATTCAAAATAAAAGTTTGGTTTAACTTGAATAAATTGTGACAGGAAAAATATTACTAAATGTAATGATAGTACTACTACTAATAAAATTTTTACTGAAATATTTACCAGAAGAAAACTTTTACCAGAATTTATTTACCAGACAAATGTCAAAACACAGTGCTTCTAAAAAATAAATAAATAAATAAAATAAATAATAATAATAATATATTTTTTTAATTAAATCAATTATTTAGAGATTGCATTTTGATTATTAAAATTTAATGAAAACATTAAAATGGAATACAGAAAATTAATGGAAAACAAAATTTGGTAAAAAAAAAAAAATTATTTCATAGACCCTAAAAATAACATTTTTGTTACATTTTTAATTAATTGTTTCAGGATTTCAGTTAATTAGACATGCTGTTACTTACTTAGTTACTGTTAAGATTTAATTTTTTTTAAACAAGAATTAAAATGGAATGGAATCCAGAAAAATTAAACTGGAAAATTTTGGAAAAAAGTTTGAATTTTATTTTAACAGATTTCATAGTGACCTACACTGACAACAGTGCTCTACATTTAATAATTTCAGCACCATCACTCGTCAAAGTTTGACATTATTAAAAAGAAGTTTCTTATGTTCACCTGACTGTATTTATTTGATCAAAATACAGTAAAAAGTCATTTTGTATAATTGTACCATTTAAAATAATGGTTTTCTGTCTATATTTTCATACAATTACATGTTAGTATATCACAGTTTCCACAAAAACGTTAAGCTGCATAAACTTTTTTTTTTTCTTGAGCAGCAGATCAGGGTATTGGAATGATTTCTGAAGGATCACGTGACCCTGAAAATTCAACTTTGAACAAATGCCATTTTAAAATATATTCAAACAGCAAAGAGTTATTTTAAATTGTAATACTATTTCACAATATTGCTGTTTTTACTGTATTTTTGATCAAATAAATACAACTGTTATTTTATTTTCCTGCCTTTTTGCCCAGCCTTTTACTTCTGTGTTGTATACTTTACTGAGAAAGTAATAATATCATATCATGTGAAATATTCCCAGTATCCTCTGTCTGTTTTTTCCTCTCAAATGGCGTCTATTGCTGAGAGCTTTGGACAGTCCTGTCCGTCGCGAGCTCGTTTGTCAAAACCTATTAAATCCCAATTACTGAAGTATTCATGCTCTGTGTGGTTTGTGCCAAACAGAAATATGAAGAGAAGTCTGGTGGCCTGTAGTTCAACATTATCATGTTACAATAGGCAGCATCACGGCTTTGGCATATTAAAAAGAGATCAGACTGAAAGCGCTGGAATTGCTGATGGACTGCTCCATTGTCTTCTAGAAGTGTTGGTATGTTCTGTGGGGGAGGGGTCACAGATAATGAGGTCAATGGATCTGGGGTGGAGTGGGCGTGGTCACAGAAACTGGTGTCAATCAAATATGTGCCCACACACACACACTCAAAAAAAATGCTGGGTGAAATATGGACAAACCCAATGACTGGTTTGTTGGGTTAAATGTTTAATCCAAGCTTCTGGGTAGTTGTATTTAACTCAGCTATTGTTTAAAAATTACTATGTGACACATAGCAAAACCCAAAATAGGCCGTGATCAGACACATAATAACTTGGGGTGTCAAGCAAAAAGGAACATATATTAATAAGCATTTAAAAATGTTTAGTATTTAATTATTATTTATTTAACTTAATAATGAATGTTAATTTATTGAACATATTAATAAATGTTAATTAACAACCTATTTTAGGTTCATTTTAAACCAGGAATACAGTAATTTTTAAGCAATGTTAAGTTAAATAATACTACCCAGACGGTTGCGTTAAATATTTAACCCAGCCGCTAGGTCAAAGCAACGCAGTCGCTGAGTTTGTCCGTATTTCACCAACTGTTGGGTTGTTTTTAACCCAGCTTTTTGTTTAGTTAAATCTTAACTCAACTGATTTAGCTCTCTTTTTACTGAAGATATTGTCAAACTAGTTACATATAAAGGGACAAATTAAAATTTTGTCATTATTTGCTCACCTCTCATGTCATCCTTTCCTTGTTATTTTGTTTATTCTGTGAAATATGAAAAAAAGATGGTAGAAGGAATGTCCAAGCCACAGTAACAATTTGAATTTATATTTGTATCTTTTTTTATTTTTATATATGTAAATTACAGTTAAAAAGTTTCTTTTGCTTGCCAAGGCAGCATTTATTTGGTCAAAAAATTTAACTTTTATTAATACAATAAAAAAAAAAAAAATCCCTAATTTAATACATATTAAAATGTAATTTATTCTTTGGATGACAGCTGAATTTTCATCATCTATTACTCCATTCTTCATTATCACATGATCCTTTGGAAATCATTCTTATTAAAAAACAATTCCTATTATTTGCTGATTTTAATAAAAAAAAAATCTAGGATTCTTTGATGAATAGAAAGTTCGGAAGAACAGCATTTATTTATCATATAAATCTTTTGCAGCATTATAAATATTTATTTACTGTCACTCTTTATCCTTTTAATGCAATTTAATGAATAAAAGTTTTTTTTCCTGCTGACCTTTAACTATTTATATTTATATTTATGTTTATTTTTTATATTTATATGAAAAAAGATGGGAGAATGAATGTCTAAACTACTCTTTTACACAAATAAAAATGTGAAATTATAATTATTTATATTTTTTTCTTTTACAGTTCACAAGTTTCTTATGCTCATTATGCAGCATTTATTTGATCAAAAATACTTTATAAAAACAATAATATTGTGAAATATTTTTTACAATTTAAAATAACTGTTTTCTAATTTAATAAATTTTAAAATGTAATTTATTTCTGTGACAACAGCAGAATTTTCAGCATCATTACTCCATTCTTCATTGTCACATGATCCTTCAGAAATAATTCTTATTATTATCAATATTGAAAACAGATTTGCTGCTTAATATTTTAGTGGAAACCATTGTAATTTTTTATTATTTTATTGTTCAGAAGAACAGCATTTATTTGAAATATAAATACTTTGCAGCATTATAAATATCTTATTTACTGCCACTCTTTATCAATTTAATGCATCATGTTGATTTTTCTTCTCACGCCAAACTTAATATTTATATTTATATAAATAGAATTTCTGAGCTCATTCAAAAGAGAAAATTATCATCAAATAACATCTTAAAATTCAGTCTGTTCTTCACTTTTATGATACTTTTATGCAGTTCCTTTGCAGCTTGACTATAAATGACCAATATGTGAAATATGAAAGTGACTAAATGATGAACTATCCCTTTAACTTTATAAGTGCCCTGACCAGCCTTTCTTTAAACATGGAATATCATCCTTCCTGCCACACGCCTTCACCTCACACGGGGAGACGTGCTAAAAATAAACGTCTGGTGTGAGGGTGGAGTTTGACGAGTGTTTTCAGACTCCTGGGCGGCAGAGAACAGTGCGAGACACGGACAGGAAAGCACAACTTCCTAATATCCTGAGCAGGACATAAAGTCTGTTCTTGCATTAGATATAGAACAAAATAAACATTGAGCAACCAGGACGCTGAGGTTAGGAAATATCCACCACTCCACACCGCACATGCCCTCCAACGTCAGAATGATTCTTGTAGACTGAGTGCAACTTTGACAGTGTGTGTGGGATGTGGAAGTAAGAAAAAAGTCTACCTAGAGGATCCTCTGCTGGAAGCACAGCCCTCCCCTTTCCTCTCGCTCGCTCTCTCTCTCACTCACAGTCTTTCTCAGCTGGCTCCGCTCTCTCTCTCAGTCTTGCGCTGTGACCGTGTGTGCGCTGAGAGAGAGAAGCGCCTAGGGCTCCACCGAGCTTTGCTTGAGTTTAGTCTCAACCGTGTTACTATTTAAAACAGTCGGAGAGGAAGAGCGCACAACATCTAGGAGATAAACAACCACAGAAACACACTTTAAAGTGAGGCAGTGAGTGGTGTGGACACTCATGGTCCTCTCCTGAGGCTCCTGTGATTGCTTCACCAGGAGAGATGTGATCGTTGCGCGACTTGTTTAACACACAGACACACCTGCTCCATCCTCAGGTGGCGTTCCGAAGGACTGGACTGCTGAACGAAACAGCGTTTACCAGAGGCCGGTGGACTGCACGCAGCCAAGGGGCGAACATGGACTACCTGTGGGGGATTGTACTGCTGCTGTGGGTGCTCAGAGGAACCGACGCGCAGAGGAGCAAGAACAACGTACCCCGACTCAAACTCTCGTATAAAGGTCAGTCACCTTCTGATTCTGCTGCTTATGGTGATTCTGCGAGATCAGAATTCAGAGTGATTGAGGAATTTTAGAAGAGCAGATGTTGAAGTTTCTTGATGCTTTCTTGTCTGAAGTTGCTATACGGGTCCGTGTGCTTCTCAGGGAGATTTCGTTGATATGATTTACATGGTTTAATTATCCATGGTTGGTAATTTTGAAAGATATTATTGAAAAGAGCTGGACTTCATAGTGAAAATCATGGATACATATAGATATTTGTGTACATTATTCATAACTAAAATATTAAAGTGGTGTTACTGAAAGTGATATTTTTGTGTTTGGCTAGTGACGATGGGCAAAATTATAGATCAAAAATGTGATATTTATTAGTAGCGCAACCACACTGAAAATATTTGGCATAGGATTTAACTATTTTCACACAGAAATCACAAAATGTGATACATGATTTAATAATTGAGACGCTGGACCACAAAACCAGTCATAAGTAGCATGGGTATATTTGTAGCAAAAGCCAAAAAAACACTGTATGGGTCAAAATTATCGATTTTTTTTTTTTTATGCCAAAAATCATTAGGATATTAAGTAAAGTTCATGTTCCATTAAGATATTTTGTCAATTTCCTACCGTAAATATGTCAAAACCTAATTTTTGATTAGTAATATGCATTGCTAAGAACTTTAACTTTTGGACAACTTTAAAGGCGATTTTTTTTTTTTCAGTGTTTTGATTTTTTTGCACCTTCAGATTCCAGATTTTCAAATAGTTGTATCTCAGCCAAAGATTGTCCTTATTTATTCAGCTTTCAAATGATGATGCAAAAATTGAGTTTAGGATTAAATTTTTTTACCAAGAAATTTCAGAATTTGGTGTAGGGTTTAACAATTTTCACACAGAAATTTCCAAAATTTGTTGTAGGATTTAAGAATTTTCATGCAGAAATGGCAAAATTTGGTGTAGGATTTAACCATTTTTACACAGAAATGGCAACATTTAGTGTAGGATTTAACAATTTTCACACAGAAATTACTACATTTGATGTAGGATTTAACCATTTCTACACAGAAATTGCTAAATTTGTTGTAGGATTTAAGAATTTTCACACAGAAATTGCCAAATTTGATGTAGGATTTACAATTTTTACACAGAAATTGACAAAATTTGTTGTAGGATATAAGAATTTTTGCGCAGAAATGACAATTTGTTGTAGGATTTAACCATTTTAACACAGAAATTGCTAAATTTGATGTAGGATTTAACCATTTTCACACGGAAATGGCAAAATCAGTTGTAAGATTTAATTTTTACAGGCAAAATTAGTTTTAAGATTTAACAATTTTTACACAAAAACTGCAAAATTTGTTGTAGGATTTGAGTTTTCACACAAATGGAAAAATTTGGTGTAGGATTATTCATTTTTACATGGAAATGGTAAAATTTTGTGTAGGATTTAACAATTTATATACAGAAATTGCTAGATTTGTTGTGGGATTTAACCATTTTTACACAGAAATTGCAAAATTTGATGTAGGATTTAACAATTTTCACATGGAAATGGCAAAATTAGTTGTAAGATGTAACAATTTTTACACAAAAATTGCAAAATTTGTTGTAGGATTTGAGTGTTCACACAAATGGCAAAATTTGGTGTAGGATTTAGCCATTTTTACACAGAAATGGTAAAATTTTGTGTAGGATTTAACAATTTTTATACAGAAATTGCTAAATTTGATGTAGGATTTAACAATTTTCACACGGAAATGGCAAAATTGGTTGTAAGATGTAACAATTTTTACACCGAAATTGCAAAATTTGTTGTAGGATTTAACAACGTTCACTCAGAAATTGCAAGTAAATTTCACAAATAATTACAAAGTAACTCTGAATTGAATGTGAAATTTTAAAGTATAAAGCAGAATTTTTTTTTCTTGTAAAACACTCCAGTAATCTTTTCTTCTTTTTTTTTTAAGTGTTAATTAATCTTAGTTTTTATTTATTTTTTCTTAATTTTTAACATTTAACCTTTTAACTGTCACACCCATTTTTAAACACAGACATAAAAATGCACTATCCGGACTTAAATTTGTATAATTCATGAATGAAAACATTTTGTAATATGATTTTAATGTACATTTTCCGTGGTAATGCAATGTCTGATTTTAAAATGTCTTTCAAAGGATGAATTTTGAGATTTTAAGTTTTAAACTGATATACAATTTCTTATGATTTCTAAATTGTAATAGGGAAAAAGGCAACGAAGAAAGTCTTTTGTGACAAAGATCAGAACTCATGTTATGATGTAGATTTTTTTTAAGTTACACTCTTGACATATATTAACCTATTACTTTTCCTTCATAATTTGTAACACAAAAATATGGAAAAATATCTATTTAGGAGTCTTAGACCTTTCCAACGATGTATAGTTTGTCATGATTAGATTAAGATTTATTTGCAATATGGTGACAGTTAAAGGGTTGACCTCAAAAAGTGGATCTGTACCGTTATTTAAGGCACTTTTTGTACCTTATCTGACCTTTAAATATTACTTTTGTTTGTGTAACCTGTTATGGTTGATTCAGTACTATTAAAACACATCTGACTTGATCAAAACCACTTGTTTTTTAGCTCTTACCGCTTTTATAGGTTAGCAAATGCATTCATTTTGCAGAGTTTAGAGGTTTAATTCACAGTATTACGTTCGAAGGAAGCATTTAGGTTTGATTCTACATAATACAGTCGCACAATATTGGGTTATAAGTTCAGTTTCATGCACAGATTAAATCTGGCGTGTGTTGTTAAGATTTACGAATTACAGAGTTTACAGAGCCTGTGGGCTGAGTGCGTCTGTCTGGATACACAGGTGGGAATGTTTAAACCGCTGGCATGCATTGTTTCCCTGAAACACCTACATGTACAGTTCATATGCCAAAAATAGACTAAACTGTATTTAATGTATATCCTTTTTTGAGTCAATCATAATGATCTGTGACGGTGGTTTTGTACAATAAGTGTTTGCAATTAGTCAATTATTTTCACTTTGGGTAGTTTTTTGAATATGAGAAAGTCATTTAAACTGTCCATGTTGGCATCTGTTAATTTGCTTAGCGTCTGCCAAGTTATACCAAAGTTGCACCATAAAAACGAAATGTGGAAAAGCCTATTTATTTTGCTGTAATAACTATGCATGATGTTGGATTTTATTCTATCCATTGGGTCACGGCTCACTGCTTGAGAACCGCTAATCTGTTATATTCTTCTCTGCATGTAATTGTACTTTACTTTCCTCCACTTTTGTTGCTCAGCAAGAGTAAATTGTTTATACGCTTCCCAGTGTTTTAAGGAAGTGTGTTATGATAATTGCAGACTGTATAACGCAAGGTGGCTGTTTTTAACGGTGTGGTTTTGTTAAAACATTACAGCTCTTCCCGTCCGATTGGCGTTTGTGATGAAGTGAACTGTCAGGAGCGAATTCACAGTACGAGTGTTTAAATGCGAGAGCCCGTTCCACCCTCCCTCTGTAATTAGGTAGAGACACACAGAGAGAGAGGTTTACCAGTCAGGGCAGATGGCTGTATAAAAGTGAGCCATTTCTCTCTCTGCCAGCTTTCTAATTGCACTGACAGCTCCTCATTAGCTGGCTGGTGGAAGCTGAGCTCTATATGAAGCGCGGTGTGTGACTGTCAGGCGACAGACGTGCTCGATCCAGCACGCACAAACACACGGGGGGCTTCTTAAGTACCCAGCGCTCTCATCTGCCCCAACACACACACGTCTGGAGCTGTTTACTGTATCAAATACTGACACCTACAGGCACACACACTCTGTTTGTGTGGAAAACAATGAAGAACGAGACAAAGAGAGATGGAGAGGGAATATGTGTTCGCGTTTTTGCGCCTAGAGAGAGCGTGTGTGTGCGTATGTGTGTGTTTGTGTTTGCAATGTAGTCTAGGCTGATCTAAGCAAACACGACTTGGTGAAATGCCAAGATTGATTCTGATATCCACCAGCACCAGCGCAAACTCACACACCTGTGAACATTTGTCACCACAGTCTGGCTGATTCATCCTTTGCTGCATTCTCATCAATTAAAATGCATGCGGGTGTGTGTAAGTAATTACTCATGGAGAGAATGTATTTGTTTGTTATTTATGATTTGCTATAAACGTATCCGGATAGTTTTCTTTATTAGTCACTAGAACATATTGTTTCATTTATCTTGTTTATATATGTATATATGACCCTTATAACTCTGTCTTCCTTTGGCCAGACAAATGGATCATTGCAGCCAAAATCAAACCATTTGTTTGTCATTTTTATTGTGTTGGACTAGATGGGGTTCTTCATAGTTTTTTACAGTTCTTGTGAGAATCCAAGATTTTTTATTTTTTTTTTGTAGTCAATTAAGGTTGGATTTAAGAAAGTGTTGCCAAATTATTTATTTATTTATTTGACCCTGATATGTAAATAAATAATTTTTAAAATATATATTTTTTTAATTTAATGGTAAAATGTGTGATTTCAGGGCTCTAGTAATTTCTATATATATTACCATTTGTTTGCCATTTTTATTGTGTTGGACTGGATGGGATTTTCCACAGTTTTCACAGTTCTTGTGATAATTCAAGATTTTTTTTTTTTTGGTCAATATTGGTTGGATTAAAGAAAAAATGTAAAAAACTAAAAAAACTCAATATGAGTTGAATATTTAAGGAATATAACATAATATAGCATTAATATAGTTATAAACCAGGTTTATTTGTCTAATATTGTGTTTTTATGTTTTTATGTATAACATTTATTGCAGAATATTATTAATGCAGAAAAAATATTGTAAAAAAAGTAAACATGTCTTGTTGTCAGCTTATTTATTTATTTATTTGACCCTGATATGACCCTTAAACATAAATTTCAGTGGTGTCACACATTTTAAATTTGGTAGTCAATATAGGTTAGATTAAAGAAAGTGTTAAAAAAAACATAAAGAAAAATACACAAATAAATAAATAATAAAAAATACAGCATTTTTAATATAAGTTGAATATTTAGGGAATATAACTTAATATAGCATAATATAATTATAAACCAGGTTTATTTGTCTAATATTGTGTTTTTATGTTGTAATGTTTACTGTAGAATATTATTAATTTTAGACAATAAATTAATATTATTATTATTATTATTATTATTATTATTTTAATGCTTTTTTTACTTTTTGGAAAATATTTTTTCCAATTTTTTTGGAAATGTTTATTTTATTATTATTTTATTTTATTTTATTTTATCAGTTGATTTAAATGTTGAGCCAGACAAGTTGAGCCATTTACAAGAAGACAAAATTTCCCAGAGGTCCTGCCATAGAGATAATGATTTTCATATATGATAATGATATTTACTATACTCTAACATTCACAGAAACCTGCTGAAATGATCAGATTTGAATCAAAAGCTTATTTGCCTAAATAATTAACCTTTCAAATATTGAGGACCACTTTAAATGTCTTCACAAGTTGTTTTTGATATGTTTCACTACATTTGTGAGGATCATTTAAAAATGTGTCCCTCACATGTACAACCAAACCAGTACAAACGCATAGAGTCCCTACAGCCGTATTTCCACAGAATGGAGTTGTGTGTGTGTGGAGAGGAAGCCACCCGTGAGGAAGTCCTGACTGAGCACTGGTATTCCTAACAGGGTGGTATCAGTGTCCCCTCTGAGCCGAAAGTTCCCGGGGCAGGTTAACAAAAACACCTTTACATAAATGTCAACTGGTGTGAAAAGACATAAAGAACAGGATAATGGATGTGGCTGCATGTTGTCTCAAACAAGTGACAAAGAAACAAGAAATTGGCTACTTCAGTACTGTATGTGTGTGTGTGCTGATTTGTGTGGTGGATTAATGGTTTTGGTGTAAAGCTATCTCATTCCAAAATGAATGTTTTAAGACGCCCATAATCTCATGAAGGAATGAGTGAAGTTTTATTTCACTTTAATTAAGCTTTTAATCCACAAACACGCCAAGAATCTGGTGTTGGGTTGCGTTTGCAGCATGTGAACTCTCCGTATCCTCTTCAGAACCTAAGCCGCGGGTTAGAGCGCACACACCTAAAACAATACTCCACTAAAATCCTCTGAAATGGAAAATATTTATACCTTAATATAGGTTTCCCCCCTTGGAAATCAAAAAGACATGAGGGAAATTTAATCAAATTAGATTGCTTTAAAATCATCTTTGGACCATGTGGAAAGAGATCAAACGATCAGGTACGCTAATAATCACAACTCCAGATTTGATTAGATGGACATGCATGCAGGGATGAATGGAAAAAGGTGCGTGGATAGCACTCATGTTTCATCCGCCCACACACAAACACATGAAAACACACACATACACATGTGCCCTGCAGAGCAGAGAGCGCAGGCAGTATGTAGGGTAGGGAAGTTTATTTTTATCAGCCTCAGATGGGACTGTTCCTCTGCCTCCACCTGCCCTCCCCTCCTCGCTTGTATTCTCAGATGTTTTTCCACAACAATAGATGGAGGAAATGAGACTGAAGAGGCTCAGACTAGCTCTTCTCCACTTTAAACCGGCGAGGTTCAGATGAGCAGCGTGTCTAAAGCCACGTCCTCCTGTGTGACTGCGTGCTGCTACTGTAGATTACCCACAATGCCAGGCAGGGGCACCGTATGTTCTGGAATCTGACACAGAATCTGACCCGGTTTTGTCCTGACTCAGCTAAACCATGATACACTACTGTTTGAGGTTTGAGGTTGGTAAGATTTTTAAATGTGTTTTTTTGAAGAAGTCGTCGTCTCTTAGGCTCACCAAAGCTGCATTTATTTAATTTAAAAAGTAAAAACAGTAATATTGTGAAATATTATTACAATTTTAAATACCTATTTTATTCCTGTGATGCAATGCTGAATTTTCAGCATCATTACTCTAGTCTTCAGTGTCACATGATCCTTCAGAAAACATTCAAATATGCTGATTTGTATTATTTGAATTATTATCAATGTTGTGCAGTTGTGCTGCTTAGTATTTTTGTATTTTATCTATTTATTTAGGATTTTTTGATGAATGGAAAGCTCAAAATATCTTGTCTTTGAATTCTTTGTTGCATACTAAGTGTCTTTATTGTCACTTTTAATCTTTTTTAATGCAACTTTACAAAATAAAATAGGGTCCTATGATTTCCACCATGCAGAAAACGCAGATGGAATTACGGAATCCAGTCATAAAAACGGAATTTACAATTTAAAGCGAAATGTCATGGAATTTGTCAAAGTTTAGAACAATTAATCAAAAGTAGGTCATTACACTTAAATCAAATAGCGATATGGACTAATATTTGTAAATATTAAGCTGCAAAATGACTATTTAAAATGAATTCTGCATGTCTGTGTTAATGAATGGCGCAGACGGCGGTTTTGTTTACTACTCGTAATGAAGCGCGTGACACTTGCGGTGATATTAGCATCTGCCTCTCACTAAATGAGGACATAAATACATTAACAACATCTCCAGAACTGCTCTGAGAGTCACTTCATGAGCATTTTACTGTTTCATTTGAGTAAAACTATCGTCATATCATATACACACAGAAACTTCAAGGTATTCAAGACAACTCGTCGAAATAAAAGTTCGTTTAAGACACTGTGGCAGGAATACATTACTATTGTTCAGCAGAATGTACGTAATACTACTACTACTACTACTACTACTAAAATGATGAAAACCTTATTTTTAAGGAATAATTATATGAAGAGTTCAGTTGCAAAACCAGCTAAAAGCCATCTCGGTCAAAAATGAGATAATGATACTGAGTGAATGCTCCTGACACGTAGTATACGTTCATCAAATACTTGTACTTCAAACTCACTAAATTCCAGCCTCAGCTCAATCAGAAGTACCAGTACTTACATAGAAACCTATACAAAGTAGCCAGAAAGAAATGCTCATTTTAAAGAAATGCGTCATATATAAATGCGTTTTTTAATTGTAATAGTATATCCCCTTTATTTGCCAAAAAATAAAATTTGTTTAATTTTTATTCATTAAAAGATAAATCAAATTAATGCTTTATGCCTTCATTTTGTAATCAGAAAAATGCAAATACACAACAAAGAATTTCTGAGAAAAAGAAACATTATAAATAAGCAAGGCTATTATCATTCAAATAATTAGACATGCTAGAATTTGGTAATAAATCATAAGGTGGGCAAAACTAAAACATTTCATAGGGCCCTAAATATGTAATTTTTGGTAAACATTTAATAATTTGATGTTAAATTGTTTAAGTTTTATGATTTTAAGTAATTAGACATGCATTTAATTTAACCATTACAAAGGAGTGCAGAAAAATTAAAATGGAAAAAAAAAAAAACATAATTCAAAAAATTAAAACGGAAAAAACGGAATTTGGGAAAAAATAAAACGGATTTCATAGGGCCCTAATAAAAGTATTAATTCGTTAAAAAAACTTAATGTATGTCCCTGAACTTTTGAAACGGAACAGACGAAATTGTTGGAAAAACAAATATTTATTTTTGTTTTCTTTGCACACAAAAGTATTCTTGTAGCTTCATAACATTACAGTCGAACCACTGATGACACATGAACTATTTTAACGATGTCCTCACTACCTTTCTGGGCCTTGAATGTGGTAGTTACATTGCTGTCTATGCAGGGTCAGAAAACTCTGGGATGTCATCAAAAATATCTTAATTTGTTTTCCGAGGACAAACAAAGGTCTTACGGGTTTGGAACAACATGAGGGTGAATAATGACAGTATTTTTAATTTGTGGGTGATGATTTGATTTAAATGATTGGTTGCTGCAGTTTTACATTTGATCCTCACAATCCTAAAAAATATGATTACATCCTTGTAGACTGAACTTTAAACCGTTTTGTGTTCCTTGTCCTTGTCTTTCACAGCTTAAATCTTTGATTCTGAGAACCTGTTCCTCGGGGTTTTCTCAGGTAATCTTTAATAGATAAATAACTCTGGGCTATATGATAATTACAGCTCATGAGCTATTGATTCACACAGCAACTGTCGCTATATCTGAGTGAAACCTGCCAAGAACAGTCAGTTTTCGAGTCTTTACATCAGAGTTATGCATCTGTGTAATGGATATTACCGATTGTAAAAGCTCTTTTCACAGTTTTACTAGGCAGTTAGACCATAAATCTGATGTTCGCATTTTACACAAGATCAGGTTTTATCACTCCAGGATGAAAACTTAATGTTCTCAGAAGGTATTTGATTACCAAGCCCAATTAAATGAACTTCTCACACCTAAATCTGATCGCACTCACAAAGACATGCACAATGAGCGGAAAAATGTACTAATGACATGATGTTCTATCTGTGGTATCTGATTTATGAGTTTGGAATGCCCTGGCAACTGTCTGGATCATAACAGAGGCGTTAAAAAATATAAACATTACCTCATGATTTGTTTTCAACGATTTGATGGAGAAAAACTTGATGATTGATTTGTTGTTTCAATGATGAAACCCAATTATAACAAAGTCGCGACGTTTCAGAATGTTCACAGAAACATTTGTACATACTGTACGCAGACTATTCAAATGCAGTGCTTTTCAAAAGTTGACAGTAATCAAGAACAGTTAATTCCCTCTTGAAAACTGAGTGTTTGGTGGAGTCATTTTGCAGTGTTTGATTGCTGTACTTTAATTAGACCTCTTCTCAGCACAAGTGCATTACGCAAGCAGACCCATGACAACTCATATGTCAGTTGATGTTACACTCTCATGCAAAACCACCAAACACACTGTCATTAGTTTACACCAGCAGAAGCAGAAGTGTGCATAAAGCACATAAAAAGAGAAAGAAGAGACTGTGACAGCAACAATGACATAATTCAACAGATGTTTCTTTGACATAAAGCACGGAGGAAACGCTCATTGAACTTTGTACGACTCATTTCCTCACAGTAACAGAAATATCCTGTGAAATACGCGTAAAACACTCTACAAAAAGTCCTATACACTGTCAACTTAATTGCAAAATGCATTGCTTTGAACTATGCTAGTGAGGCTTATGTAAATATATATTATAGATATTTTTTTAGGGCTGTCAAATGATTAATTGCAATTGATCACATCCAAAATAAAAGTTTGAGTTTGCCTAATATATGGGTGTGTACTGTGTGTGATTATTATGTATATATAAATACAAACACATTTAAGAAATATTTATAAGTATATGTATTTATTACATTTTTTATATAATTTGCATTATATATAAATGCAAATATTTCACTTAAATATATACGTTAATTAATTTGTGTGTATTTATATATACATAATAATTACACACAGTACACACACATATATTAGGCAAACACAAACTTAATTTGCATGCGATTAATCATGTGACAGCCCTAATATTTTTCATATATTTTTGCAAAGTTTGTAATTAATTTGATTAAAAACATAAGCAAAAACTTGCATTTAACATTTAACTTATTTTCACAGTTTTGTTAATTTGCTAAAGCTTTCAGCTTTGAATACTACTGCTGTTTTACACATTTAACCATGTTTAAATCAATTCAACAGATTTTTTCCTCTATAGTTAATCTATTTTAATAGTCAAGTCAGGTCAGGTGACCTTTATTTATATAGTGCTTTGTATAATACATTTTATTTTAGAGCAGCTTTACAGTTATAGACAAAAAAACATAATTTAGTGATGCAAACAAAATTCACTTTTGCTGTAAAGCAGCTCTAGAAAGACAACAGTAAACAGTCATTATTTTGGTTGAAATGAAAGGATTATAGCTTTCTGAACATTTCTTTTATTTAAACAGACACAGTTTTGTTTTAGAAGAAGTCTGTTTGTGTGTGAACGTGCACATTGAAGTGATGGTGAGATGAATTCCATGGTGTTTCGAGTGCGTCTGAGTGTGTAAAAGGCATTTTGAGTGTTTTATAGTCATGGTGCCAAATGGAAACACCACAGCCACTCTAAACCCGAGTGAGAGATTCACTCTGGTTCTCTCTTTCTCCTCTTCTCTTACTGACCTCTTTTAAGTCATCTCAACCTTTCTTCAATCTGGTCTTCTCTTCTCCTCTGTGGCACTCCAGAGGTTTTGTCTTTCCTTTCTCACACTTTCCTCTTTCATTCTTTCCTCTCTCCTGTTGCTCCTCTTTTTCCCCTCAAGCCCTTTGAAAAAGTCTTGTTACACTGAACCCGTTCTGACATAGAAATACATTATGTGTGTATGTATTCGAGTGAATTTAAGCACATTTATTAGGGGTTCAAGCGTGTAGCGCTGAAACCCAACTGTAATTGTTAAAATGGTCAAGTATCAGCAATCCCCACGTAAAACTGATTGTGCAGACCAAACCGTAAGTCGTAAAGACTTGAAACTTGGAGGGATGGTAGTACTCACACCGCCTACAACATCACCAAGGCTCGTCCTAATCTGCCTGACGGGGGCGCTACAGCGACCAAAAGAAAGGGATCACTCTTAACTCTTAAAGCATCAGTCCCAGGCTCAAGTGTGTTATGTAATTGGAATCCTTGGCTCACACCAGACAAAATGCACGCCTGAGATTCATTCTTGAGCTTTGGCAAAATTTTTGGGTATTTTGAATTTTCAAGAAACCTACTTTCGCAAACTAGTCCTAGGTTTTTTGCCTGATTGGAACCAAACCAGTGCAGAAAGATTCTCTAGAGTAAATATCAATAACTTAAAAAAGTTTAACTTTCGACTCGCCGTTTCAAAGGCCAACCAAAAATGTTTGAAAGGGGCAGGGCCACTTTTAGTAAAATGCCTATAACTCTTGAACCGAATAAGATATCTCCGCCAAACTTAGAACACTTACGTAAAAGCTCAATCTGAGGTCACAGGAAAAAAATTGCAGAGCTTGGCCACTTGGTTGTACTATAAGAGGGAAAAAACATTCAAAAGGCAACCATTTGTCCTCTCAACATGAAAATCAGGGTGCACGGTTTTGGTCCAAAGTGCCACAAGTGTCTATAAAGACATTTGCGTATCCTACAAAAAACAAAAACATGGCCGCTATTGGCCAATGAAGTACTGTATTAGACAAGGTTAACAGAGGCCAATTGGAGCGAAACTCGGTGGGTCTGTTCGACTCACGGCCCCAAAGGTATGTGAAAGAAATCAGCCACTGGGGGGGGCGATATCACATTTTTCAAGGCCGTAAATGATTGTATACTGCACAGTTTTTCACACATACACGTGATATTTGTATCACATGATAGCACTCCTCATTCCGGACAACTTTGGCTCTAGAACCACTGCTGTCAATCAGATAGTTTGTTAAATGATTGAGAAGATGTAAAAAAACCCTGATTTTGCAAACTAGTCCTAGGTTTTTCACTCAATCTGGAAAAGCAACACTGCAGTACAATTCTCTAGACTCTCTAGTTCAATAAAATTTTCAAACAAAATGTTGAAATTTACCATTTGGGAAGCTATAACGGGGTCATTTAGAAAAGGGGCCTTTCCAAATTTACCCAAAAAGCCTAAAGGAAAACTCAAAACTGCACCTGGTGAGCAAGTGTGACAGGTGAGTCAGATTGTATGATAAATTCAGATTGTATGATAAATACAAAATGCAAAACTGCAGGCTCAGCAAACATTTTTGGATCCATAAAGTGACGATTTTGCTGGCTATTCTATTCCATACTGTGTGTACTTCATCTACTGCTCTTTTTGACTTAAACTAATACAACATCACACACACACATACACACGCACTTAGTCACACAATCATAGGTTACAATAATTGTCCAAACACTTCTTAGCTGTTATTAATGTCCCTCTGGAGAACAATTTAAGTGTGACGGCAGGGAAAATCTTACTTCCCTTAAGGACAAATGCTGTAATTACAGCTTGCTGGTCACACATTTTCTGTTTTTGTAGCTTTACACCACCCACCAACTAACAGAACAAACTTAAGTTTTATATATAATGATGGACTAGGAGACTTTGATTCTGACATTTTTAGTTTTTTTTTCAGAGAACAGTGCGGTTTTTAGTAATTAATCATTAGATTTGTGACTGTCATGGCGTAAGTGATTGTTTAGTCTTAGTGTCTTAAAGGAATAGTTCACCCACAAATAGAAATTCTGTCATCTTTTACCCAACCTCATGTTGTTCCAGACCTGTATGACTTACTTTCTTGTGGGAAATGTATCTTAAAAGATGTACACAATGCACTTTTTAGGAGAAAATAAGGTACAAAAGTGTAATGACAGCTTTTGTACCTTCTTGTCTGACAGTGTACATCTTTCTTTCCAAAAGGACTTAAAAGCACAATAAATTTGTTCCATACAACTCATGCACTTTATTCTTAGTCTTCTGAGGCAATTTGACAGGTTTGTTTGAGGAACAAACCAAAATTGTCGGTTATTATTCACTGGAAATACACTGTAGACCTTAGATATCATCTTTGCATGTTTTCTGAAGACATGGAACTTTTTTTGTGCTTTCTTGTGGTTAGACATTGTAAGATGAGTCTGAGCGTGAGTAAATGAAGACAGAACTGTCATTCAGAACTGTCAAGATATTCCTATAAACAAATAAAATAAGAAATCTCAAGCAAATTCTTTTTTTTTTTAAATATTGCAATAAATATCGTATAGTGGACTTCTTATCACAATATTATTGTATTGTAAGATTTGGATGATTACATCCCTACTTTTGTTTGCTTCAGTCTTTGCTCTACAGAGAATAAACTACATAAGGAACAAAAGCAAAATCCATTAGCAAATATCTGTGTATCCATGAGCACCGCCAGCTTTCCCAGCTGCTTTTTAGCCAAAACCACAGTCACACGTCTCACACACACTAGAGCAGAGCTGCCGTCCCTGCTGAGCTGTTCGCTGTCAGAGCCAAAGTCCATCTATCTGTCTCCTTCTCAACCATATAACTCTAAAAAAAAAAATGAAGATGAGGTTGGAAAACATCAAGTTTTACGTATTATGCACCATATTTGAAAGCTCAGCATATGGGTGTTAATTTTTCTGTCAGCTTTTGCTTTTGAAGTTTGTAGGAGGCCTAATAAATCCTGTATACTCTATTCACTTTTTCCCCTCAGAAATGCTGGAGTCCAACAACCTGCTCACTTTCAATGGATTGGCCAACAGCTCTGCCTATCACACCTTTTTACTGGACGAAGAGAGAGGTCGGCTCTTTGTGGGGGCAAAAGACCATGTTCTTTCCTTCAACTTGGTGGACATCAATCTGGACATGCAACTGGTAAGACGAACAACTGTTAAACCAATCAGGATAACATTAACCAATTTGGATGGCCAGAATCGCACATCATTCAAATGAAATTGATGTAGAGTTGCTAGTTGTAGGGGTGTGCGATACATTTCAAACTTGACTGTTTGGTAAGTTGTCTGAATGACTAGTGGACTACTTAGTTGTAGGGAATCCCTGCATAGTTTAGATTAGGGTAAATCTATCAGACACTAAACAAACAGACGGAGAACTGGAATGTTTCTCACAGAATCGGAAGAAGTCTGACAGTAATTGTCTTGGAAAGGATGTTTTGATGGCTATCATGATTGTTCACACAATTTCTCACAAGTTGCTGATAGTCTAATAGTTAACATGTTAAACTGTCAGCATGCTAACAACCCTCTCGGGGATGTTGTGTCACATTAATCAGTTTTAAACACCACGGCTAACAAATTAAAACTAAAATACTTATGTGACCCTGGACCACAAAACCATAAGGGTAAAATATTGAGAAAATCACCTTTAAAGTTGTCCAAATGAAGTTCTTAGCAATGCATATTACTACTCAGAAATTAAGTTTTGATATATTTACCATAGGTAATTTACAAAATATCTTTACTTAATATCCTAATAATTTTTGGCATAAAAGAAAAATAAATAATTTTGACCCATACAATGTATTTTTGGCTACTGCTGCAAATATACCCGTGCTACTTATGACTGGTTTTGTGCTACAGGGTCACATATACTGTGCTTAAAATCCTTTACCCAATTTGGTTTTGGTTGAATTCAATCTTCTTGTCAGCTTGTTTTCTTTCAGTTAGCACAGGTTTTGTGTTTTGTTTTGAGAGTGATCTTAGGCCTCATTGATCTGAACTTATGCACCAGTTTTTTTAAATAAAAAAGGCATTATTTGTGGATATTTTGCCAATTTTTACCCTAAACTGAGGTGTATGTTCTCAGATCAATGAGACCAACAATCAGTCAGTTCCAAAAAGTAATACAAAACCTGTCGTAACTGAAAGATAAAAAATTGAATGCAATATATGATAACACAGCATAATGATAAATTTATAAGCACCGTTGAGGTCAAAAGGTTTGCATCCCCCTTTCAGAATCATTAAAAATGTTAATTATTTTACCAGAATAAGAGGTGATAATACAAAATGCATGTTATTGTTTATCTAGTAATTGTTATGTTATTGTTTAGCTTCCGACTGAAGCTCCAGATGAAAAAAAACATGCATTAAGAGCCGGGGGTGAAAACTTTTGAACAGAATGGAGATTTGTACATTTTTCTTATTTTTTGCCTACATTTTTTTTTTTCATTTAGTACTGTCTTTCAGAGGCTACAGAAGATAGTTCCATGTTTCCCAGAAGACAAAATAAGTTACATTTACCCTGATCTTCAGGGTAAATTCAAAAGTTTTCTCCCCCCGGGTCTTCATGCATCGTTTTTCCTTCTGAAGCATCAAACCTTCTGTAATAGTTGCATATGAGTCCCTCAGTTGTCTTCAGTGTGAAAAGATGGATCTCAAAATCATACAGTCATTGTTGGAAAGGGTTTAAATACACAGAAATGCTAAAAAAAAACAATTGTGGGACCTGAAGTATTTTTCTGAAGAACAGCAGCCAGTTTAACTGTTCAGGACAAAAAGGGACTCATGAACAACTATCACTAAACAAAAAAAACACAGCTGTGAATCATTCAGGTAACAACACAGTATTAAAAATCAAGTAAGAATCAAATAACAATAGCATGCATTTTGCATGATCCATCTTATTTTGGTCAAATGATTAACATTTTAATGATTCTGAAAGGGGATGCAAAGTCAGTAGGTTTTAGTCTAATGCAATAACATTAACTAGTATTTTTGTGGGGGAAAAAAAATCCTCTCTGGGTCAAAATGACTGGAGCAAAACAGGGATATACATAAAAGTTATATATAAAATAGCTATACTTGCTATTTAAACATACATGGTCTCTTTCTCTCTGCCATTCTCTTGTTCTCTCTCTTGGTCTTATACACACAAACACGAACACATCAGCACACAGGGGGATCTGTTTCCAGCGAAAAGAGTATGAATATTTCAGAGCAAAGCTGTCATACTGATCACATAGAGTCTGGCTGAGAGCTGCTATCCGTTCACCTGGATAAATAATGAACAAAATAAACGTAGCAAAGTACAGACAAGCGGCGCCGGGCAAAACCACAGCCCACTTTAGCCTATATACAACTTCAGAAACATAACCTTCACAGAACAAAAGTAACATAAATGTTACCGTATGAGGAAACACAGCATTATATATCCTGAAGAATTTACTTTAGTCAGCTATCTTGGTTATATTGTTAGAAACTGTTCACACAGAGCATGTTCTCTGTATATACCTGAATGAGGTTTATAGAGATGTTTCCATTGGTCAACTAATTCAGTTATTGTCAGGAATAGCAAAGTATATACTATGCCACTTTTATAACAGAGGTCTAATGAGGGCAACTTGCACTGCTACCAAAGAAAACTTTCGTCCTCCATACCAACTTCCATAAGTGAATATTCAGTTCTGTACTCTGTCTCTTTCTCTTCCCTGGAAACACAGAAACACAATTTCACTCAGCGCTTATCTGATCAGGATGCAGTTTCACACGTTCACAGCCATCAGACAGGAGCTCCATTACAGCACACTGAACTCTCTCCAAACGCAGGCAGAACGAACTCGCTGTGACAGCAGTCCCACAGAAACCTCGTTCTCACCACTAATACAATTCCATTACTCTTTCCGCTGAAGACTTTACGCACGATTCCAAAGATTTACACAACACATTTGGAAAGTTGTGTCTAGACCCTGGCTACTCTAGTGAAAAAAAGTAATAATATAGTAGTAATAAAAAGTAGTAATATATGTGACCCTGGACCACAAAACCAGTCTTAAGTAGCGCGGGTATATTTGTAGCAATAGCCAAAAATACATTGTATGGGTCAAAATGATAGATTTTTCTTTTTTGTCAAAAATCATTAGGATATTAAGTAAAGATCATGTTCCACAGAGATATTTTGTAAATTTTCTACCATAAATATATCAAAACTTAATTTTAGATTAGTAATATGCATTGCTAAGAATGTCATTTGGACAACTTTAAAGGTGATTTTCTCAATATTTAGATTTTTATTCTTATTTAGATATTGTCCTGTCCTAACAAACCATACATCAATGGAAAGCTTATTTATCAGCTTTCAGATAATGTATAAATCTTAATTTCAATAAATTGACCCTTATGATTGGTTTTGCTAATAAGGGACAGTTCATAAGCAGTCATGGGTGGAGCCTGAGCAGTATGACATCATATTGCTTAGAAAATCAAACGGCAGTGTTTTGGTTTTAATAGCAAACATGTTATAGGTTGTGAAATGAATTATATAATCAATAATATGTGATATAATAATATTACAACTCAAATACTTTTTGTAGATTGCTAAATTTGATCTAAAATGGTCATCAATGGCAGGTGATCGTGCTTCAAAAGGTTCTTCACAGCGATGCCATAGAAGAACCATTTTTGGTTCCACAAAAAACCATTCAGTCGAAGGTTCTTTGAAGAACCATCTCTTTTTTTTCCTTTTTATAATGAAGAACCTTCTTTCACCACAAAGAACCTTTTGTGAAACAGAAAGGTTCTTAAGATGTTAAAGGTTCTTTATGGAACCATTTAGACAAAAAAGGTTCTTCTATGGCATCGTGAAGCACCTTTATTTTTAAGAGTGTGATGTTTGTGCACTGCATGCTGGGAGATTAAAACTGTAATATTGTCCTGTTAAAATTAAAGGATTAGTTCACTTCCGTATTCTGAGAACATACTCACCCCCATGTCATCCAAGATGTTGATGTCTTTCTTTCTTCAGTCGAAAAGAAATAAAGGTTTTTGAGGAAAACGTTCCATGTTTTTTTGCCATATAGTGGACTTTAATGGGAACCAATGGGGTTGAAGTTCCAAATTGCAGTTTCAGTACAGCTTCAAAAGGACCTACACAATCCCAGCTGAAGAATAAGCGTCTTTTTCTGCAAAACGATCATCATTTTCCAAAAAAAATGAAGTCCACTATATTTTCCCCTAAAAACGTAATTTCGTTTTGACTGTAGAAAGAAAGACATGAACATTTTGGATGAGTAAATTATCAGGACATATTTATTTTGGAAGTGAACTAATCCAACAAGAAGCTTTCAACAGAATATTTCCCAGTTTTCTTTCTCCTTTAACTTTCTCTCTCTCTCTCTCTGACCGATAGATATCGTGGCCTCCTTCACCTTCTCGTCGAGATGAATGCAAGTGGGCCGGGAAGGACGTCCAGGTAAGTGCTTCTCTTTCACTTTGAATTTTTTCCCATCCTCTCTCTTCTGTCCTCTCCACAACCCTGAGATCTGTCAGATAGACACTGATGCACTGAACCGCTTGTTTTTTTTGCACTGTTCCACTTCTCTCTGCTTCATCTCTCATATGTCTCGCTTTGTTGTACACGTACGCGTTACATATCTTTATAATTAGATCAGCAAGATGAAACTACATAAATGATTACACAAAAATCTGTAGCTGTGAACAGGGCAATTATCTGACCTAATGTTTCTTGAGCAGCGAATTAGCTCATTAAAATGATTTCTGAAGGATCAAGTGACACTGAAGACTGGAGTAATGCTGCTGAAAATTCAGCTTTGCATCACAGGAATAAATTTCTTTTTAAAATGATTTAAAATAAAAAACACTTATTTTAAATTGTAATAATATTTGACAATATTTTACCATGTTTTAAATAAAATAAATGCAGTCTTGGTGAGTATAAGAGACAAAAACAGTAAAAGATCTTACTGACCACAAACTGTTGAGCAGCAGTGAATGTTTACAGTATGTCAGCTTTCAAAAGAGCAATAAAAATATTTTTTTCCATTATATATGGCTTTTATTGAAAGTAAATGTAATATTTGAGATGGATCCAAAATCAAGACGTTTGACAAACCGTTCTTTTTTTTTAAATAAAAAATAAAATGTTTTTAATTTCATGAAATTTAATTCAATTATTTAATTTAATTTAAAATGTAATATTTAATTTAATTTAATTTAATTTTAGATATTTAATTTCATCCACAATTTGTAATAAACAAAAAGAGAGATGAATGCGTTTGAGACAAGTCTTCACAAAAACTACATTTGATCTAATTAGACGTGTTTTAAATGCATCTCTGAAATAAATAACTATATAAAATAAAAAATAAAATGTTTTTAATTTAATTTATTTTAAAATGTAATTTATTTTTAGTTCAGTTTAGTTTAGTTTATTTATTTTATTTCATCCACAATTCGAAATAACTTCAGCATAAAAATTATTTTATTTTATTTTATTTTATTTTATTTAAACTGTTGAGCAGCAGTGAATGTTTACACAGTACGTCAGCTTTCAAAAGAGCAAAAAGAAAAATACTTTTTTCCATTATATGTGGCTTTTATTGAAAGTAAATGTAATATTTGAGATGGATCCAAAATCAAGACGTCGTTCTGAGGAGGTAAAGCTGAGCTTGTCTGTCATCTGTCTTTTGCTTTCGCAAACATAGTTGAAGGTTTCCCCCCACAAGATCAGCTCAGCAGATGTCAATGGAAGAATGAATCAAAACCAAATCACTGAATTGTGGGACGCCGGTGTGTAAACACTTTCCAGCCTGGTCTGCCATTTGCTCTCATAAATTCCATCGCAGATTCTGCCCGAGGCGCTGCCTTGAACATATAGAGCCATAGAAAGCGGCCCTCGGCGATGTTAGCATCATAAAGAAACTATAAGGTTGGGTGGGTTTCAATAGCGCTTATTTGAATTGCAATAACATGCATTTTGATGTAAACATGGTTTGGGTGAATGGCGGGGTGCTCACTGAAAGATGGCTTTTATGTGAAGAGAGGGGTGCTGGTGAAAAGAGACAGATTGACTGAGGCTTGTTCTGCTCAAAGAGAGGTTGACTCAAGCTTGTTTGAAGTAAGTGGGACTATGTCAATTTAGGGCCCTTTTGAGGGCCAATGAAGGCAGAAAACTGCTGGGCCTGTTGAAGGATCTCAGCCCCAATTTGTAAGAAACAAAAACAGAGTGAGATCAATGCTTATAAAGCACAAGTCTTCGCAAAAACATCCATTTATGATGGTGGCGGTGCTGCATGTTAGGTCAGATTAGACTAGATTAGATTAGAAGTGTATTAAAATGTATCTGCAAACTTTGAACTAAATAACTTTAACATAAAAAATGTAATTAAATTAAATGAAATTTAATTTACAAATAACAAAAAATAGATTAGGTCAAATTAGTGTTAAAAAATCAAAGTTTTTAGTGTTTTAAATTCATCTGTAGACGCTGAAATAAATAACTTTAACATAAACAGAAAATGGATTTAATTTAACTATTTAACTTAATTAAATTTTATATTTAATTTAATTTAATTTAATTTGACTTTTTTTAAGTGCTTTAAATGCATCTGTAGAAATAAATAACTTTAATATAAAAGATAAATAATAATTTAATTAAATGTAATTATTTAATTTAAAATTTAATATTTTATTTTATTTTATTTTATCCACAATTTGTAATAAAAAAAGAAAGAGTGAGATGAATGCTTTTGAGACACAAGTCTTTACAAAAATTAGATTTGGTCAAATTAGACGAGTGTTTTAAATGCATCTGCAGATTCTGAAATAAATAACTTTAACATAAAAAATACATTTAATTCAATTATTCTATTAATTTAAAATGTAATATTTAATTTAAAATGTAGTATTTTATTTAATTTATTTTAGTTTTAGTTATTTTTATTTCATCCACAATTTGTAATACACAAGAAGTTTTCACAAAAATTAGATTTGATCTAATTAGACAAGTGTTTTAAATGCATCTGTAGACTCTGAAATAAATAACTATATAAAATAAAATATTTTTATTTTAATGTATTTTAAAATTTATTGTAATTTATTTTTAGTTCAGTTCAGTTTAGTTTATTTATTTTATTTCATCCAAAATAAAAAAAAAAACTTTAGCATAAAAAATTATTTTATCTTATTTTATTTTATTTCATCCACAGTTTGTATTTACAAAAATTAGATTTGGTCAAATTAGACAAGCGTTTTAAATGCATCTGTAGACTCTGAAATAAATAACTATATAAAATAAAAAATAAAATGTTTTTAATTTAATTTATTTTAAAATTCAATTTAATTTATTTTTAGTTCAGTTTAGTTCAGTTTATTAATTTATTTCATCCACAATTCAAAATAACTTCATAAAAAATATTTTATTTTATTTTATTTTACATAAGGATTGGTCAAGACCAAAATAACATGGACGAAGCAACTTTTAAAAATCGTAAAAATACTCCTAAGTGAGTTCCTATTGGTTATTGTGCAGTGTATGGAAGTAACAAACCACTACTGAGAAGGTAAACCAGCAAAACTTTGAGTCAAGATCTTAAACTTTAATTAAAACCATACGTCTTTATCCTGACGAAGATGTGTGCAGAAACATGTCAGTTTAAATTAACTTTGAGTTTTCCAATTAACAGATGTTTGCTGGTTGCTGGGAGAAATCACCATACAAATGAGTTATGTATAATTATGAAGGTACATTAAGCTGGGATAGGAGGTCGGAGAAATGTATCTAAACTCAAGTGTCAGTTAGTCAATATTGATGGAGTAGAAGAAGCCAAATCTTTGAGTCACATATTACAGGTTGTCATAATTTTCTGTAGATCTTTTCCACATCAGATGAGTCACTTCAGCCCGTTCCAGACGAGACTTGCTCAGGCACGTGGCTTTAACACAACCGAGTAGCTTCTGAACACACGCTCGCACATTTCCATAGACAAAATCCCAGTACAGTGGAGCTGACAAACACAAACACACACACAGACACACACAGTAACCCTAAGAGTACAGGCCACTGGGGAGCTATGGACGCTCATAACAGGATTTCCCTGTTAATGCACTAAACACCCTGCTGAAAAACAACTCCAGCTGTTGCAATATTTTCCTTTTAATAAAGCCCTTTCTGGGCGTGTGTTGGTCAGCTGTGCCGCTGCGTGTGGATTTCTGCTGCAGGAGTTTGATGCACACAGAAATACATTTGACACAGTAAAAGCAAGAAATGATTGGGTCAGTCAACAGATTACAGCATGACAATCTGACGACATCAAAACACATATCATTATGCAACATAAACTCATGAGTGAGGCCCTATAATATTGAAGGTGATAATGTGAAGGTAATTATTAGTGAACGTATGAAGTCAGTTCCCCTCAAGTTCACACAGGTGTCATAATCACAGGTTTAGGTCATCGCATCAACTATGTTTTACTAACTGTTAAAAACCAGAAAGTAAACAAATACCTCATCCATCTTCACTGCTGTTCAAAAGTTTAGGGTCAGTAAAATTTGTATTTAATATTTAACTTTTTTAATTTTTATTTTGTAATTTTATTGTTTTATTTTATTTTATTTTATTATTTTGTGTATTTTATTTTATTTTATTTAGTTCTATTTCATTTTATGTTATTATTTTATGTTTTGTATTTTATTTTATTTTATTTTAAATGTTATTTTTATTTTATTAAAATGTATTGTTTTATTTGATTATTTTTTGTATTTTATTTTATTTTACTTTAGTTTTTAAATGTATTATTTTATTTTATTTTTGTATTTTTTCATTTTATTGTATTTTATTTTGTCATTTCATTTAATTTTTATTTTATTAAACTTTCTTTTTTAATTGTATTATTTTATTTTTTGTATTTTATTTCAAATTACTGTATTTTATTTAATTTCATTGTATTTTATTTCATAAATTGTATTTAATTTTATAACAATTATTTCATTTTCTAAAATTATTTTATTTACGTTTTTTTTATTTTATTGAATTTTATATTATTGTATTTTATTTTAAATGTGATCATAAATACAGTAAAACATAAATATAGTGAAACATTTAATGCACCCTTGCTAAATAAAAGTAAAATATTTAGTTTTATTTAAAAAAAATAATATATATGTATATATATATATATATAAATATAATAAAATAAATAGATAATATTTGCACCTCTTAAAAAAATTGCATAAATTACCAAAAAAACACACACATCATGTTTGATAAATTTAATGTATCCTTGCTAACTAAAAGTAAAATATTTTATTTAATTTTAATAAAAAATAAATACATATTTAAATATATATAAATTTAATGAATATGTATATTTTATTTTATTTTACAGATAGTTTTTTTTTTTTAAACAGCATTCCACTTGTTTTTATATTTTGTTACCTTATTATTCTTTTATCTTGTTGACATTCAGACATTAAGTGTGTCTTAAGTGTCCAAATATTTTCTGGGGCTGCATGTACGTGTGTGTGTGTGTGTGTGTGTAGGTGATAAGCTGTGTCTGTCGGATTTTGTTGACACAGATGGGGTGTGTTTATTTATCTAAGAATGCAGTGACCACTGTGAATCAAGAAACACTGATACACCACCGATTTAGTTTGCTTTTCTCTCTGTCATGTTCACGGTGTTGTTTTGGAAGTTTGTTGGTGAAATATTAGCTGCATCAATATAAATGCTGTTTTCTGATCATAAATGGATGTTGTTCTGTTCTCTCTCTCTGCAGAAGGAGTGCTCGAACTACATAAAGGTTCTGCAGCCGTTTAATCAGACGCACTTGTATGTGTGTGGAACAGGAGCTTTCCATCCCGTCTGTGCTTTTGTGGAAGTGGGCAAACGCCCAGAGGTAAATCCATCCCACATCACGGTTTATCTGTGATTCTATTTTATCACATTACTGTCACTTTTGATTATTTAGAGGCTTTGGTCACTCATATAAGACCTCAAAATTATCAAATCAAATCACTTGCAATGTGTCTGAAATTTGCTAAATGTTTCATTGTGGATTGTCACTTGCACAGAAATTGATTTTGTGCCTGTTTCTGTTCAGGACAACATCTTTCGCATAGGTTCGTCCAGCTTTGAGAACGGCCGTGGAAAGAGTCCCTATGACCCCAAACTGCAGACTGCTTCCATGCTGATCGGTGAGTGATGCTGAATATGAACGACTGATTTTCTGGTTAATATTTAAGTTCATTTTAATCCTACCTGTCAAAATTTAATTTTAAGGGTCTTAAAAGGTTTGTGTGGGTAGATGCATTTTATATAAACAAAAAAATTAAATGCACGGGTTTTATTTATTGATATTGACAGTTTGATTCGATTTTTTAATTGGATTAGATTAGATTCAACTTTAAGATGCAGATGGTAGAACAGACCGCGCAAATAATTAACAGTATTTAAAGAAGATGCCCTAGTTGTGAAGGAAGTAGAAATAGTATGTGAATGATGTAGATGTTTGTCTCCAAAATCTATAAAAATAAGTAATAGGTCAATGGTACTATAATACAAATTAAATGCACAGAGAAGACATAAACATATCAGAGATGAATTTTATGACGAGTGAAAAAAAAAAAAGTAAAATCTGACTGATTAAAAAATATAATTGTTCATGTTAATAAATGTATTTATTCTAGATTTATTTATTTATTATAATTAAATGTTACTTGTTTTCAACATTTTTCTAATAATAACAATAATTTACATTTTTTTAAAAAATAATAAATTGAAAACTTTGTTTTATTTCATTTTATCTTTTCATTTAATTTTATTTTTTGTATTTTATTTTATTTCACTGTATTTTTATTTAAATTAATTGTATTTTTTAATTGTATTTTTGCATTTTATTTCATTTTATTTTTTCATTTTATTTTTTGTATTTTATTTTAGTTCATTTTATTGTATTTTATTTTATTTTTTAATGTTTTGCATTTTATTTAATTTTATTGTATTTTGTTTCATGTTATTTTTCATTGTATTTTATTAAATTTTATTAATTGTTTTATCATAACTTTTGTATTTAATTTAATTATTACATTTTTGTATTTTATTTCATTTTATTTTATTAATTGATTAGTAACTTTTAAGTATTTAATTATTAATTATTTAATTATTATTTTTTGTATTTTATTTTACTTCAGTGTATTTTTTTATGTTCATTAATTTTATTAATTATTTTATTATTATATTTTTTATATTTAATTTAATTATTACATTTTTGCGTTTTATTTCATTTTATTTTATTAGTAAATTTGATGTATTTAATTTAATTAGTTTTTGTATTTTATTTCATTTTATTGTATTTTATTTTATTTAAATGTATTTTATTCCATTTTATTTCTTCATTTTATTTATTTTTAAGAATTTATTTTATTATAATATTGTTTGTATTGTATTGACCACATTTAAATGATTCAAAATCTAATTTAAATACATAAGCTAAACATGTATCAAGTAATATGACTTTCATGTCACATTTTCATTTCAACTTTTGACTCAAATTGTTGTGCTGATAATATAATTACACACAGAGAGTGCATATGTTTGTCTTCTCAATAGCTGTTGTTACACTTCACTGAGCTGCTTTGTCATTCTGAGAAATTAATTAAACTACAGTATAAACAGAACATAAAGCAATTTTGGTTTGTTAGTGAAAACGAATACAGGTTTGTGTGTGTGTGTTTGGTGTGTGGCAGTGCATAATCCGGAGTGTGTTTTGCTCTGGTTCATGTGTTCTGAATGGAAACTCAACACCCTTGATTAATGGTTTCTCTTTGAGGATGACCAGTGCAGACTGTTCCTCTGGTTTTGTACTCTACCTGCGGAGCGTTCTACTGTTAAATCTCTCATCTCAGATTAAAGGTCACTTATGACACACACACACAGCCCCGTTCTCTCACGCCATACCTGAGCGTGAAATTGCCTGTGAGTGTTGACTGTCACACCTCTTTGAATCCTCACCTGAGCCGTTATTAAAGTTTACAAAACCCAGACTGAACTAGTTCCTCCTGTCTCCTGACATTTCATTCTCGCCATCCATATTGTATTCACATTAACCATCCTAAATATGAGATTTAATTAGTGTTTTTCATCATCAGATGGAGAACTTTATGCTGGGACGTCAGCTGACTTTATGGGCCGGGACTTTGCCATTTTTCGAACGTTAGGCAAGCATCATCCAATCAGAACGGAGCAGCATGACTCCAGATGGCTCAATGGTGAGAAACGAACACACACTTACACACATTACTCATGACTTAATATATAAATGTGAAAATGAACCACAAACCCAGTCATAAGGGTCATTTTTTGAATTGACATTTATACTGTAAAAAACAAGCTTTCCATTGGTGTATGGTTTGTTAGGATAGGACAATATCTGGCTGAGATAGAGCTGTTTGAAAATCTGAAATCTGAGGGTGCAAAAAATCTAAATATTGAGAAAAAGTTGTCCAAACGAAGTTCTTAGCAATGCATATTACTAATCAGAAATTAAGTTTTGATATATTTATGGTAGGAAATTTACAAAATATCTTCATGGAACATGATCTTTACTTAATATCCTAATGATTTTTGGCATAAAACAAAAATCAATCATTTTGACCCATACAATGCATTTTTGGCTATTGCTACAAATATACCTGTTCTGCTTAAGACTGGTTTTGTGATCCTGGGTCACATACTTTAAATGAATGCAAACAAATAAATATGTTATGTACACATACACTAACATTCAAAAGTGCTGATAAGATTTTTTACATTTCCTATATTCACCAACACTGCAATTATTTGAAAAATACAGTAAAAACAGTAATATTGTGCAACAGTGTTAGTTTCAAATAAGTTTTTTGTTTGAATATATTTCAGTGTAATTTGTTCCTGTGGTGCAAAACTGAATTTTTATTTTATTTTATTTTATTATTTTTGTATTGTTTCATTGTATTTTATTATTCAATTTTAAAGGGGTCATGATATGGATTTTTTATTTGAATATGTTCCTTGAGGTTTACTTATAATGTTAATAACGTTTTTTTGCAAAAAAAAAGAAATAATAATACAATAAAATGAAAATGTGGGAAAATGATTATTTTGAACCCCTACACCGGAGTCGACACAATGGCAGTCGGACTGTTACAGCTCAGTCAGGGCGGGTCTAAGGTAAGACAGCCTTGTCAATCAACTATCATGGGAGTGGCCTTTTTCACACTGACAAGTAGCTGAGAATGGCTTGATTTGAAAAAGGGGATATTACTTATAAAGGTTAAAAAATTAGCACTTGGTGGATTTTTATCATTATAGGGTGGTTGTATACACACGCTTCCAGCACAAAATTATGTTCAAACAACATGTAAAAGTGAGTTTTGCATCTGATGACCCCTTTCAGACTTCAGTCAGCAATCAGCCACTGTTATGATTGGCTAACGTCAATGCATTGGAAACAGCATCAATGCTCCCTCGCTATTGCATGTTTTCAGTGTTTTGAAAACATAATCAAAATAAAACAATAATTTCCAGGTTTACAGCTGCAGTCAGATTTAGTACTGCTTCATCTTTTAACAAATGTTTCTTTGTGAACTATCGTTTACAAAACAACACGCTCCGAAATCCAAACAATCCTCTGACACGATCCGGCATGCCATTAACAATAAACTATCCACTTGTTCCTTACGCTGAGATCCGTCTGATATCTGTACAAAGACGCGAACGAGCTGTTTAAACAAAACTCCTACTGAGGAGGACAGACTCAAGCACGTGGACTGTGTCAGAAAGCGAATGCGCATCTGTATACTGTATCCAGTGTAGACAAGATAGCGGCAGTGATTGTAATTTCTATTTGCTTTAGACGCAAAGCGACACTCGCATTCATTGTAAACAAGTGTCAGCCTATGTTGCTCTGGGGGCGGGGTTTATGCAAATGACTGTGCCCAGCTTACATCTCCTTGTCCTATAGAGACATAGCACATTTAGGCCACGCCCACACCGGGCGGGGGGTGGGGTGGGGCAATCCAACGCTCTCCATTGACTTTGTATTGCGCAAAGCTGCCTCCTTGTCATTTCTGACTTATAACAAAAAACAGAACAATGTCTAAAAGCTGCTATGTTATAATGTGTACAGTAAACAAGTTAAAAAACCCAGAACTGCCTTTTTATAAGCTGTCGACCCAAAAAACAATCATTTAAGGACACAAATAGTTGTGAATGTCAGGGAATTTCACATTGAGCCATTCAGTTGGATCATTTCTCCAGCGAAAGGAAGGTAATGAAAAGGAGCACTGACATAGACCAATAAAATTTAGTTGCTCAATATATCTTCACCTCTCAGGTTTACACTGGGTGGTGAAATAATCCTTTGACATGGTTAAAAATAATGATTGTTTCCTGTCGCGATTAAGTGGACAAAGTTCTCAGAGTAATATAACAGTTTGCACTCAACTTTTGTCCTTAAACGCCCTTTTTTGGGTCGACAGCTTATAAAAACATAGTTTTGGGTTTTTTAGCTTGTTAACTGTACACCTTGTCACATAGCAGCCTTTAGACACTGTTCTGTTTTTTGTTATAAGTCAGAAAAGACAAGGAAGCAGCTTCCCGCAATATAAAGTCAATGGAGAGCGTTGGATTGCCCCCCCCAACCCAGTGGGTGTGGTTTTCAGATCTATAGGATCCAAAACGAGCCGTTTTCTGAGGGTTAATACATAAATGCTTTTTTATTCATGAGGACATTTTAACTTATGAAACTTGCAGGATGTATTAGGCATACAAAGACCTCTTCTGTATCAAAAGATCAAGGGAAATTTGGTTTCTCATGTCATCACCCCTTTAATTACTTTTTATTCTGTGGAAACAGGAAGTTATTTATGCGAGACAGAAACAGAGAACTCAACCAGAAGAACTGGATTTTTAATCTCTATCAGAAACTTAAGTTATCAAATGTCATTACCTCACATCTTGTGTGCTAACGTGTGTCTGTACACATCTCCTGGAATTAGGATTATAGAAAAACCAAAAAGCGTCATTTCCTCATACTTTTTTTGTTAACCAAAGTAACAATTAAAGAGTAAATGAATGCCTTTGGCTCCAGTGAACATGGTTTGCATCATACGACTGTGTGCATGCAAATGTGTGTGTGTGTGTGTTTAGATGTGGTGAGGTCAATGTGAGTTGGTTCTCTGTGAATACAGCAATAACCCTGAATAACCATGAAAGACAGGCTATGAAGGGCTGGGGCCCACAACACCACCTATACACACTTAACATCTCACTAGGACGCACACACACATGTAAATTTGATAATCAGACCCATTCAACTAAAAGAACAATGTAGCCTAATGCAGTGCTCTTGCTATTAAAGTTATTGGTCCACACTTGTTTTGGCTGTTATGTATTTTTATTCTTTTGTGTTAATGTGTTGTTTGTTGTCCTTCCAGATCCCAGATTTGTCAGCGTGCATCTCATCCCAGAGAGCGACAACCCTGAAGATGACAAGATATATCTGTTCTTCAGAGAGAATGCAATTGATGGAGAGCAAATCAGCAAAGCCACACACGCCAGAATCGGACAGCTGTGCAAGGTATAGATACTCTTCACACATAAATACACTGAAGGAACCCAAATACATGACTCATTTTATAGCTCAAAGACTGGAGCTGTTAGTTATATTTCAGCTTTGCCCCAGATGCAACCTAGGATTATTGGGAAAATGTGCCTCTGTCTATATTTTGAAGTTTGCATCACAAAACCAGCTCCATGTGTAAGGCTTTCCGATGTAGTAAACTTGCTCAGAAGCACACCTGGTACAGCATTGCACTTGTGCTGCAAAGCACTCGGCTTGTGAAACACAAATCATGACAATGGAGATATTAGACTTGTAGAAGCAAATGAAATGGAAAAAATGAAATGGTTCCTTTAGCAAATGCATTTTTATCTCACGTTTGCTTTTGTTAACACTATTGGTTAGGTTTAGGTTTAGTGTAGGTGGTACATTCTTTTCAAATGTGATAGGTCGTTGACCTTTGAGCGCCACTCGTCAGACATTTCTTAGGGCCCTATGTTTTCTTAGCCTTTGCTATTATTTGCTACTGTCTGCTACTATTTCTTCTGAGAAAAATCATCATATCATATACAAACAGAAACTTGAAAGTCTTCACAGCAACCTGTCGAAATAAAAGTTCAGTTTAACTTGAAGAAACTGTGACAGAAACGTAATGATACTACTACTACTCCTAATAATAATAAAATCATTATTAAAACATTATTTTTTTAAATAATATTTACCAGAAAAATTATTTACTAGAATTTATGTACCAGAAAAATGTAAATACACAACACAGTATTTCTAAAAAAAAAGAAAGAAAATAATAATAAATTAATTCTTTATAAAATCAAGTAATTAGACATGCTTTTGATTATTAAAATTTAATGAAACCATTAAAATGAAATTCAGGAAATGAAAAAAAAAAAAGAATAAAAGCGAAAATTTCATAAATGTAATTTCTGTAACATTTTATTGTTAAATTGTGTAAGTTTCATGATTTAAATTTATCCGACATGCTTTTTGATTTTTTTTATTTAACCATTAAAAAACAGAGTCCATAAAAATCAAAATGGGAAAAAAACGCAATCCAGAAATATTTAAATGAAAAAATAAATAAATAAATAAATGAAAAAAGTGGTTTTAGGAAAAAATAAAACTGATTTCATAGGGCCTTAAAAATTAAATTTTTGTTACATTTTTAATAAATTGCTGTTAAATTGTGTAAATTTTATGATTTTAATTAATTAGACATACCTTTGATTATTAAAATTTAATGAAACCATTAAAATGAAATTCAGGAAATGAATGGAAAACAGAATTTGGTAAAAAAAAAAAAAAGAATAAAAAAAATTTTGTAAATGTAATTTTTGTAAAAATGTTAATAAATTGCTGTCAAATTGTGTAAGTTTCATGATTTCAATTAATCAGACATGCTTTTTGATAATTTTTTTTAATTTAACCATTAAAAAACAGAGTCCATAAAAATCAAAATGGGGAAAAAAAACGCAATCTAAAAAAATTAAAATGAAAAGAAAAAAAGGAATTTGGAAAAAAAAACAATAACGGAATTTGGAAAAACAATAAAACAGATTTCATAGCACCTTAACAATGTCATTTTTGTTACATTTTTAATTAATCGCTGTTAAATTGTGTACGTTTAATGATTTTGGTTAATTAATTCATTAAAAACAGTCTAGAAGAGTTAAAACAGAAAAATACAACAGAATTTGGGAGAAAATAAAACAGATTTTATAGGGCCCTACAAACTGCCATAATACGTACAACGGCCAATATAAAAAAAAAAAATTGCCAGATCCACTTCGGTCTGTTTTGGATAAAACCAAACACGCAACTCAACACTGGACATTTCACTTTGAAAGTGTTGCAAAACCTGTAAGAAACAATGCAATATAATTTAGCAAAAATGTTGCTACAATACAACATTTTTCTAATCTGACAATACCATACTGACTTTGTTGATATCTTGGCAAAACTGAACAGAGTTTTCTCAGAAAAATACTTTAAGAAACAGCAGGCTGCTTCCATTTAATCTTGTCGTCTAGAAGAAACAATTGAGATATTAACTACATCTCATTTGTGTTTCTTCTTGTCTACGGTAATGCATACAAGCACCATTAATCTATTCCTCTCCTCCTCATGGTGACGATACAGGTAGCATAATGGCCCGGCAAGTGTTTTTACATTTGGCTTCACCTCTGTTTTGTGGCCTTGCTCTCACCCCCCACCGTGAAACTTAAGAGATGCCTAAAATGTCACAGGAGCCATCAACCGAGAGAACAAAGGCTTCTCTGTGGAGAAAATGTAAGACTTTGGCAGACCCGCTCAGCACAAGTGCAAGTCTACAGCTTGAAGAGGTAGAAAGGTGTTCTCAATTACAGCTCGCTCGGTATTCCGGTATGACTGGAATCTTCCCTTCACCGACGCAGACAATTTTCTTATTATGAAGAGTGTTTGTTTAGTTTATGCAACGCATTTTCCAGCCCTGCTAATTAGAGCCGATAAATCCACAGCGAAGGAGACTGTTTATATTGCTCATGTGTCTCACATGCCCACTCCTAGGTTTTTTTTTACGTAAAACAAGATTGTAGACACGTGTGTGTATACACATGCACACACCTTTTTAAAATGAATCATCAATAATACTTCTATAAATAAATGATGTCTGTGCTAAGGATGACTGGAGTTATTGTTTTTAGGACTTTCATGTTGTAGTGCATCTACTTTAAAAGAAATCCAATTTTTCTTGATTTCCATGAAGCTCTTTTGACATGTTAGAGGTCATTGTACTATCAAAACACTGACTCAAAACTTCCTTGTTAGTCTAAAAACTATTTACTGAAGCCATGCTGCCAAAATGATTTGTCTTACTTTATTACATAGTAGAAATGTGAATGTCTCAGTAGAATTCTTTTCATGATTCTTTTCACAGTTAGTTAATCTTGGCAGCTGTAATTGTATAAATGTTGTAAAAGTTTTGAAAACTGTCTTAAATATTGAAACTTTTTAAGGAAGTTAACTTAGGAAATGTAAAGAAATTCTTACAACACCAAATACGTTTTAACAATAGAAAAGAAAGTTTGCCAGTACAAACTTTGAAAACGTTTAAAAAAGAAAAAGGTAGTTTAAATTTAAATTTAAATTTCAAATCTAGTTCCTGTTTTATACCTCAATTCAGATGGAATTTAAAAAGAATTCTCTGTTAAATTCTGAACGGCACAAAGCCCTGCCTATAGCATCACAGTCTTCTTCAGAAAAATTAAAAGTCTTTTTAATTACAAGGATACATTTTAATTTGTGTCTGACAGAATGATTTTGGAGGCCACAGGAGTTTGGTCAACAAATGGACCACCTTCCTTAAGGCCCGTTTAATCTGCTCCGTTCCTGGCCTGAATGGCATCGACACACACTTTGATGAACTACGTAAGTTACCCATGCTATGACAATACCTATATTGGCATATCTGTTTGACCACTCACTAAAATAGTTTTTGATGGTTTCCAGAGGATGTGTTTCTTATGAGCTCCAAGGATCCCAAAAACCCTATTATCTATGCTGTATTTACAACATCCAGGTATTAAACCATCCAATTTACACCAAATTCCCATTTCTCACCAAGCCTGAATGCTTATTCTGTCTTTTTGTATTCAGACCTTGATAATTGTGTCTTAAGTCCCTAAAGGTGAACCTGTCAAAAAACTCATAATTGCTGTTTCTCGGGTTTACAGTAACATCTTTAAGGGCTCAGCGGTATGCATGTACAGTATGGCAGATATCAGGAGGGTGTTTCTGGGCCCCTATGCCCACCGAGATGGACCCAACTACCAATGGGTACCATTTTTGGGTAGAGTGCCGTACCCAAGACCTGGCACGGTAAGACGGCCAATCAGTGTTGCAGGGCTCTACACTTACTTTTCTTTTTTAGAAGCACTTGTGCTCCTAAATTCAAGTCAAAGTTTTAGGAGCACCTTCTAATCAATAATCAAAAAATCTGATAAAAAATTAGATTTCCCATTGTGAGGTGATATTTGACTTCTTAAAGTACTTTACAGGGGACAGAAGTGGCTTGTAGGTGTATTTTCATTTGTTTAATGAAGCTCAGAGGTGGCGTGAGTGCATCATAAATTCATGTTGACATTAATGTTTTAAATACAAAATTTTAAATATAGAAATATTAAATAACTAAAAAGATACTTTAAAAATTAAACTAAAACTGCTAGTAGGTGGTGGCAAGTGACTGATTTAATTACTGAATCATCGTTCATTTGATTTGTTCGAACAGCTAATTCGTGGGAATGGGAAACTGAATCAATGACTCACTAGATTTGTTTAAAAACGCATGTTCATTCATAAACAAAACACTGCTGTGTTTGAATGGAGATGCGCAGCGGCTCAGTTGTGACTTGTTTCAAATTATTTTTGATGACGAAATAGACCAAAATCAGGCAATAGTGTTATAGTCAGACAGTGTACGTCATTTAATATTAACTTCTTGTTTACTTAACTGTTGTATTAAATCAATATCTCATTTACAAACTCCCTCAAAAATCACTAAGAGCGGTCACTCATCTTACTTCATCGCAATCTCACAAAGTTCCATTATAATCAATGAAGCTCTCTCTTATTTACACTCTACACTTTGTTTATGAAAGGATTCATCAAATATGTCTGTGATACATTACTCAATGCTGCAAAAACACATAGAAACCTTTGAAGCTCCCCTCAGCGCAAACACAAATATGCTGATCAGGTCAGTCATGCTGGTGCTATTAAATATTTGTTCATGGTCGCACGCAGTAGTTTTGTTCGCACTGTAGAGCCCTGGTGTAGATGCCTTTGTAAATTTTACTTTTCAATTGCTTGCTTGGATTTTAACATGTTCTCCTGAATGTTGACAGTGCCCCAGCAAAACGTTTGATGGTTTTGAGTCAACAAAGGACTTTCCTGATGACGTTATCACATTTGCCAGAAGCCATCCGGCCATGTACAACCCAGTGTTCCCTATCAACAACCGTCCGATCATAATCAAAACTGATGTTGACTATCAGTTCACTCAGATAGTGGTGGACAAGGTGGAGGCAGAGGATGGACAGTATGATGTCATGTTTATCGGCACCGGTGAATAGAATAAAGTTTTTAAATAATGTGATTTCTATGATATATTTAAGCTTACGCTTAATGTAAAACTCTGTTATTTTTCTACCATAGACATGGGCACAGTTCTTAAGGTAGTTTCCATCCCCAGAGGAACATGGCATGATCTTGAAGAAGTCCTGTTGGAAGAGATGACTGTGTTCAGAGTGGGTTTATAGAGCTTATTATACTGATTTATTCCTAATAGGTTCATTATTTGGATTGTTAACTTCAAAGCTATTTACTGTACATTCTATTTACTGCACATTTTCCCACTAAAACCCAAAGGCATATTTTTTAGGTTTTATTATTTTTCTCCTTTTTCATTCTGAGAAATACTTTGTAATATAAAGTATTAAAAACACTTATTTTTTACAGGAACCAACAGCTATTACTGCGATGGAACTCTCCACAAAGCAGGTTGGTATTATTAGAACTTCAAACAACTGATCTCCTAATGCAATAAAGGTGGTGAAAGCAGCTCTTTATAAGTGGCAGCATTGAACATGATTCCATTAGGCAAGTCTGAGGAACATAATTGGTTTGTTAGAGGAAGGGCAGGGAAAAGAGCGAAATAGGCCTAATACTTTATAGATCACAATGGTGTCACTCTAATACTTGTATATATATGTATATATATATATATATATATATATATATATATACAGTTGATGTCAAAAGTTTACATCCCCCTTTCAGAATCTGCAAAATGTTAATTATTTTACCGAAATAATAGGGATCATATAAAATGCATGTTATTGTTTATTTAGTACTGACCTGAATAAGATATTTCACATAAAAGATGTTTACATATAGTCCAGGAAAGACAATAATAGTTGAATGTATAAAAATGACCCGTTCGAAAGATTACATCCCCTTGATTTTTAATACTGTGTTGTTACATGAATGATCCACAGCTGTATTTTTTTATCTAGTGATAGTTGTTCATGACTCCCTTGTTTGTCCTGAACAGTTAAACTGTCTACTGAAAAGTAATTTAGGTCCCACAAATTCTTTGGTTTTTCAACATTTGTTATTATTTGAACCCTTTCCAACAATGACTGTATGATTTTGAAATCCATCTTTTCACACTGAGGACAACTGAGGGACTCGTATGCAACTTTACAGAAGGTTCAAACGCTCACTGATGATCAGAGGAAACACGATGCAAGAGGGGTAAATATGATATTTTGCCTAAATATCATATTTTTTTCCATGTAGTACTGCCCTTCAGAAGCTACAGAAGATACTTACATGTTTTCCAGAAGACAAAATAAGTCAAATTTACCCTGATCTTCAAATTCAAAACGTTTTCAAGTTTCCCCGTATATGTAAACATCTTTTATGTGAAATATCTTATTCAGGTCAGTACTGAATAAACAATAACATGCATTTTGTATGATCCCTCTTATTTTGGTAAAATAATTAACATTTTGCAGATTCTAAAAGGGGGTGTAACTTTTGACCTCAAAACTTTGGGGTTGCAAAGATTTTTTTTTTATTATTCAGCAAGAATACATTAAAATGATTAAAAACAATTTATTATTTATATTAAATATGATTAATGAAGGATCATGTGACACTGTAAACTAAAGTAATGCCTGCTAAAGATTCAGCTTTGCCATCACAAGAATAAATTACATTTTAAAATATATTACAGTAGAAACAGCTATTTTCAATTTTAATATTTCACAATGTTACTTTTTTTACTGTATTTTTGATCAGATAAATGCAGCCTTAATGGACAAAGGTCTTTTAAAAAAAAATCTTACCAACCCCAAAAGTTTAAATGTTAGTATAAATCAAATTTAAATACAATAATTTAGCTTAACACATTTTAGGGCTAAAATATTTTAGAATATTTTAAGCTGAATTATTTTAACCAGAAGTCTGTGATTTTAGCTGAAATTATCCTAAATTTTAATGCAAGCTTATTAATAAATCAGGATATTTCCTTAATGAATCACCTTTCACTCACAATAACACCCAGTAAGTCTAAGAGGTCATCTCCACAGTGAAAAAGAGTGAACTGGTCAGCCAAGTTAGCACTGTGCATTTTGTGGGGAAACTGTCATGCCGCACTGCATTTTGTTGACAGAAGTGATATAGTCCAGCCAGATTTATCATGTACCAGAAAACCCAACACAGTTCTCACACTCAGACTGGGTTACACACACACGTTGCTTGGCCTCAAGCTACATTACGCAGATCAGGGGCTGCTGTCACAGTCACTCACGCAACACGGCAACATGAGGTACTGCTATTAGAGGCCACACATACACACACACTGTCACACACACAACAGCTGGTTTTACACTCAGGACTGCAGCGTGAGCTCTCCGTTAGATGGTGTGAATAATCAAGCAGACACTGAGAGGTTATCTAAAGGGATATATAATTAAACAGCTGCATACAAGCCCCGAGAAAGTTCCCGTATCCTCAGTGAAACAGTCATTAACTAAGCTATCACACCATCAAAACTTTGCTATCATTGTTTTTAAAGAAGTCTCAATATTTCTGCTTTATCTTTACAGCAACAGCTCTATCTGGGATCCGCCATTGGGGTTTCTCAGATGCCGCTGCATCGCTGTGACGTGTACGGGAAGGCCTGCGCTGAGTGCTGTCTGGCACGAGATCCTTACTGCGCCTGGGACGGCTCACAATGTTCCCGATACTTTCCAACTGCTAAGAGGTACGATGAGGAATGCAGAAACACTGCAAAGTTGAACTAAGATGAAGGAGATGCTCCATGAACTCCATGTGTTTTTTCACAATAGGCTTGTGAATTCCTTTGGGTTGACAGGTTTTTTTGTACTTGAACTAGATAAGTTGATGGATTTAGAGTTTTTAGTTGGATCAGTGGAACAGTAATTTCAATGAGCGCTTTGTAAGAGCATTGCAATTTTTAGGCTGCATCTTGATGTGCACTAATGCAACTTTAAATGAGTAACTGACAGTGTTATTTTAGAAGTAGTTATTTACTATTATAATATTTATTAAGAGTTTTTATTTTTATATGTTCAGTTTTCACTGACACAAACAATTTTGTTTGCTTGTGTCTGATTAATTTATTAATTTATTTTAAGTTTTAATTTTAGTACTTCAGCTTATTTGAAGTTAGTTGCCAAGGCAACATTTCTAAGTTTTGTTCACATTCTTACATCTTTTTTGCAAGTTTTGCTTAAATTAAATTCAAATAAAATAAAAAATTAATTAATATTTAATTAAATTTAATTTAATGTGCTTTTGTCTGATTTTTATTTTTGTTTAGCTTCTATTTATTTATTTATTTATTCTTTAGTTTTAATTTTAGTACTTAAAATTTTAGTACTTTTTTATTTCAGTTAGCTGTCAAGACAACATTTGTAATTTTTGTTCACATTTTTACATTTTTTTTGCAAGTTTTAATTTAATTTAATTTAATTTCTTGTGCTTTTGTCTGGTTTTTATTTTTAGGTTTAGCTTCAACTTATTTTATTTCAGTTAACATTTCTTATTTTTGTTCACAAATTTACATCACCTTTTTTTGCAAGTTTTGTTTACATATTTCAGTTCAGTTCAGTTCAATTATTTTTATTTAATTTGCTTTGTCTGATTTTATTTTTAAGTTTAGCTTCAATTTATTTATTTATTTTCAATTCCAATTTTAGTACTTCAACTTATTTTATTTCAGTTAGCTGCCAAGGCAACATTTCAATTTTTTTCTAAATTTTTTGCAAATTTAAATTCTGTTCAATTCAATTCAATTATGTTATTTTGTCTGATTTTTATTTGTGTATTTAACCTCTAGTTTTAATTTTAGACAACATTTCTAATTTTTGTTCACATTTTTACATCTTTTTTTGTAAGCAAGTTTTGTTTACATTTAATTTAATTATTTAATTTAATTAGATTTCAGCTTTAAATTGAGATTTTTTAAATATAATTTTAGTTAATTTAATTAATTTAATTTCAGCTTTAAATTTACACAAAAAAAACTTTTTTGTTGGTTCTTGTTAGTTTTAGTTAATTATTTATCAATAACAAAGCTCAAAAAATTCATCGTTTACTCTCTTACATATTATTACAACCCTGTATGATTCTTCCATGGATCAAAAAAGATGTTTAATATGATGTCTAAGCTGCTCTTTTCTATACATAATGAAACATGTTTCCTAAGACTCTCAAAATACAAAAAAGTATATAAGAAGTACCAAAAAAGTATTTTTATGACTTCTGCATTACAGTCCAAGTCTTCTCAAATGGAAGAAAGTCAGTTTTGGAACAGCATGATTGAAAAAGATTGTAATTTTTGGGTGAACTATCCCTTTAACGTCAGTTTTACAGTAATATACGCCACTATTCGAAACTTTGAAAGCACTTTTCACAGTGCTGTCGTTTCATTTTTTGAGTTCTTGACCTCATCTGAGATGTCCATCATAACCTTATTAGATTTCCCAGCTGTCCATTGTAGCACTTAGAAGCACCACTATCATTTTCACTGTTTAAACTCATCTCCTTTGGGCTGTCAAAAGCAAACATACCCCTACTTAATACTTCATCTTCAATTTCAAAAACAAGAACAGGACAGGTCTCACTTTTACAATCCATGTCATGTTCCAGTAGCAAGTAATATGGTTCTCAGAGAGGTTCTTTGTGCGCTACTGGTGCAGAAAAGGCCTCACATATTGCCAGCATTATGGAGTTACCTCAAAGGTACATTCAGGACAAGATGTCTCAAGACATATGTTGCATGATACGTCTTTTCATAAAGGTAAAAGACTAAACAGCCCAGAGCTGAAACAGGCTCCATTTCAGACACACATATGCTCATGTGGAGCTGTGTTAGATTTACTTTAAACATAATATAGTGAGAGCTTTTCTGCGAGACAGATGTGTGTAGGAGTGGATATGTGAAGTTCAGTGTGCTCACCTGCCCTTTCTAATTTTCTGCTATATGTGCTGTACGTTCGCAGGAGAACGAGGCGTCAGGATATAAGGAACGGAGACCCTCTGACTCAATGTTCAGATCTACAGCATCACGGTAATACCGTGCAATCACAAAAACATTTACTACATACAGAAACACAGTGTTACTGTGGGTTAATGATAACAAATCTGTATCTATACAGTCCATATCTTTCTGCCAGGTCTATACTAGATAACTAGACTGATACATACTAACGTTCAAAAGTTTGGAGATTGTTTTCAATAAGGATGCATTTAATTTAGCAAATGCAACTGTTTTCAGCATTGATAATATTAGGAAATGTTATTTGAGCAGCAAATCATAAATGCAGCCTTGGTAAGCATAAAAGACTTCTTTCAAAAACATGAAAAACTCGTATTGATCCCAAACTTTTGAATTGAAGTATACTAGTTAACTAGATTTTTACAAAAAGTCTTAATCGAAAGTGCCAAAACACCTATAACAGGAACAATCCTGCTTCTGGTTGCCAGCAATACATAACCATGGTTTCTGCAGGTTTTATGAAGGTAAATTTAAGACATTTCTAAGACCTTTTTAAGACCAACTAAAGAAAATTTAAGGAAAAACAAAAATCGAAAGGAAAACAATACAGCAATGTGTTCCCTAAGTATAGTTCGAGTTTTACTTTCACTTTCAAATTAGCAGCAGTTCGACATCTAGCATTTGTTTGTTTTTGGTTAGTGTGAGTTTTCCCTCTTTTCCTTGCTTTCCTTCTGTAAAAGTGCCGTGCACATTTTACTTTCACTTTCAAATTAGTGTCAATTCGGTGTCAAGCAGTGGTTTGTTTTTAGTTTGTTTGAGTTTTCCCTCTTTTCTGCACTTTCCTTCGGTTTGAAGTAGCTTGTAAAAACGTCCTGCGCTTTTTAATTTCACTTTTAAATTAGCGGTATTAACGTAACAAATTTTGATTAACAAAAGGAATAATAATACACCATGTTATATGCCTAATATAAAAGAATAACTTACACAGTTTAAATAGGTATACAAAACTGAAAATCGGTAAACACTATGTAACCAAATAAATAAGAAACTTAGAATGTTTATTAGCAAAACGAATTAAAAAGCTTGAAGCACAGCATACACCTTGCACGCCTAATATAAAAAAAAAATAACATTTTAATAAATAAAAATCAGCAAACACTGTGGAACCAAATAAATATGAAACTTCCACTATCACTTTAGATAAATGGCAGAAGTCAACAGGCTTTGAAAAATCCAAAATATTTTTAAAATAGATGAGTTTGCTTTTAATTTTGAATCTCTTCCGCCATAGTCTTGTCTTTCTCACCTCTCTCTTCTTGTCAGTTTGCTCGACTCACTTCACCTGATAAATGAAATCTGATCTGTAATGCGACTGTTGTTCGGCACACTGCATTGAGCAGCCACATTCAGTTTTAATTGTATTGTCTGTTCTCTAACTGAACTAAATGATTTTTATTACTATAAAAAAATCAAAATGACTAGTTTTTCTTCGGGTGACTGACAGATGAAGCAGCACATACCCCCATCTACTGTGTACTGTTTAATGAATATTGAGCGGCCTAATCCACGTAGCACAGAAATTATGCTTCCGCTTCACTTTAAAATGAAACACGTGAGGAAACAATCCCTCAAGAAAATCATATGAATTTAAGACTTGCTGCTCTGATTTAAGACCTTTTCAAGGCCTTAATTCATGGAAAAGCAATTTAAGACTTTTTAAGACTTTTTTAAAACCCGCTGAAACCCTGATAACGCCTCCCTAACATATGTGACCATGGACCACAAAACCAGTCATAAGGGTCAGTTTTTTGAAAGAATTATAAATCATAAAAAAAAAATAAATAAGCTTTCCACTGATGTATGGTTTGCTAGGATATGATAATATTTGGCTGAGATGCAACTATTTGAAAATCTGGAGTCTGAGGGTGCAAAAAAATCACAATATTGAGAAAATCGCTTAGGAATGCATACTACTAATCAAAAATTAAGTTTTGATATATTTCACATATTTTATTGGTTTTTGAAGAGCATTTCTATCAAACAGTCTTAGCCCTAATTTATAACATAACTTAGCACTAAAAACAAAAGAAATTTATATTCATTAATAGAAATTGTTGCTCTAAGACAAAGAATGTTGTTGATCCAACTTGTAGATCTTACTACTTGACTCTGTTAATTTTTTTGACTTTATGATAACATGCTAGCAGGAAAGCAGTGACGGCGTCACACTTTCCTCAATGTCTCTTCATAAAATAAAATTCAGGATGTGCGGGGAAACTAAAATACATGACAGGTTAGTGTTAAATTAAAGCTTTTGAAATGAAACACAGCCTAAAAAGGTCATTCCGCTATGTTAATGACATATTTAACTGCTGAGAAACAGCAGTTTCACAGCTGTTGCAAAAATACAGGCTCCAGAACATGCACTTACCCACATACATGTTATCTGATCATAAAAACAGTAATATTGTAAAATGTTATTACAGTTTTAAATAACTAGTTTCCATTTGAATACATTTTAGTGTTTAATTTATTCCTGTAATGCAAAGCTGAATTTTCAGCATCATTACTCCAGTCTTCAGTGTCACAAGATCCTTCAGAAATCATTCTAATATGCTGATTTGATGCTCAAACATTTATTATCAATGTTGAAAAGTATCTATTTAAAAAATCTAACTGACCACAAACTTTTAAAATGATAGTGTACATCATATGATCACATTCATTGGGACCACACACAGCTTTCCTGTGTCGGACACACCTCATTACAGTGGCACCGCTAACCCACAGCACCACGCTCTGACGTTTCATAGCTCAGACTTAAAAGGACAGCAGAAGAAAATGAAAGACTGAGAAATAGATGGCGCTTAACACAACAAGTGATTTCTTTTTTCGTCTCTTTTGGCCTTGGATCCCTATAGGCCTGAAACATGCTGAGAGACACACAGCTGTGATATAGACATGCTGGGTGTGACTTTACTAGTGTGACAGCATATGGTCTGAACTATCAGTTTGTATTCTCACTGCTGGATGTCCTGTCTGTCTGTATCAGAATCAAGATTTCTCACTTCTTTCTTTGTTTCTCTGTCTATTTGAGCAGATGAGGCAGACGGAGAAAGAGGTTTGCTGGATAAGACAGTGTACGGGGTTGAAAACAGCAGCTCTTTTCTGGAGTGCAGTCCTAAATCCCAGCGTGCCCTTACTTATTGGCAGTTTCAAAGACATGGAGAGGACCGCAAACAAGAGGTACGTTCTGTTAAGTATACAGTGGAGGCCAAAAGACCACTGGTTATCAGCAGAACAAGTAAAAAGTTCAAAGTCAATTAAAAAAAATAACATGAATTTTAAAAAAATCACATTTATGTTTTTATCCAATTGACCTAGAAATAGTATCTTATAAATTTTTTTTATTCATGTTAGCGTCTTATTCATTCATTTATATTCATTCATTATTTTATATATATTTTTTGGTTTATATGATTCACCTTGATACCGTAAAATAATTAATGAATTGCATTATATAAATTCATAATTGTATATAAAGGATCACACAGAACGTGCTAAATAAATTTATTTAAATATACATCAATATACATTATGTCAAATGTTGTGAAGTTTTGAAAAAAAGTCAAATATTAATGCTAATGCATAAATACTGTAAGTTTTTTCCAGTTTCATATGTTGTAATAATAAAATATGATATTGAATTAAATTATGAAATTTGTTGATTAACATGCTCTCACAAATGTTGACTTTTAAATCAGTGTCTGGTTTGGATCACATAAAAAATAAGATTTTTACTAAGTCTCTTATGCTCATCAAGGCTGTATTTATTTGATCAAAAATACAGAAAAAAACAGTAATATTGTGAAATATTATTGCAATTTCTAATATTGGTTTCTTATTTAAATATACTTTAAAATATAATTTATTTCTGTGATGCAGCGCTGAATTTTCAGCATCATTATCCAGTCTTCAGTGTCACACGATCGTTCAGAAATCATCTTTTACACTTTTTATTTATCTTAGAATCCTGAAAAAAGTATCACATGTCCTAAAAATATTAGGCAACACAACTGTTTCAACACTGATTATAAATCAGCATATTAAAATGATTTCTGGATCTTGTGACACTAAATGCTGGAGTAATGATGCTGAAAATTCATCTTTGCTACACAGGAATAAATTATATTTTAAAGTATATTAAAATAGAAATCTGTTATTTTAAATTGTAATAATATTTCACAAAATAAATTTTTTTTCTGTATTTTTGATCAAATAAACGCAGCCTTGATGAGCATAAGAAACTTCTTTAAAAAACATTACAAATCTCAAACTTCTGAACGGGAGTGTAATTTTGTCTAGAAAATTGAAAAATGGAAATGCTGAAATTTATGTTGTCGATGTTTATAGTACTATAGCATGTGATCTGATCTGCATGTCTACATGTTTTTTAGATAAAGTCAGATGAGCGGGTATTAGGCACAGAACAGGGTCTGTTGATAAGAACCCTCCATCAGAAAGACTCGGGTGTCTATTACTGCCACGCTGTCGAACATGGCTTCATCCAGACCCTCCTCCGCCTAACGCTCAACGTCATTCCCACCGAAAACCTGGATGACCTCCTGCACCGAGACACGCCCGACAGCAATGACCCGGCCAACGGCAAGATGTGGTACCGCGACTTCCTGTCCCTCATCAACCCTCCGAGCCCGAACAGCGTCGACCAGCTCTGCGAGCAGGTTTGGAAAAGAGAGCGAAAACAGCGCAGACAGAAAGCCAATCTGCTGCATGCCAGCCAATCGCACGGCAGCCAGCTCATCCACTCCAGCCAATCACACACCAGTAAGTGGAAGCTGCTACAGGAAAACAAGAAAGGACGCAATCGCAGGACCCACGAGATGCAGCGGGCGCCCCGCAGCGTGTGATATGGACACCAAATACAAACGGATAAGAAAATCCAACAGACTAGAGATGGGAAGAGCGGAAAATGCACTTCCTGTAGTGTGTGAGCGAGAGATTTACTTATGAACCAGAGCACATCTTCATTCACACGTATTGAGACTCGTAACTCTGAGAGAACGTAACAGGACACACAGATACTGAAATACCTGTAAATATGACATAAATACAAAATTATACTGTGAGACAGGTTTCAGTCTGTATAAAAACCTTGTTTCATTTTATGAGGGACAAAACATGGATGCTAAAAGACAACTGTTTATCCTCCATTTAGCTGAAGCACAATCCCAGTGCGTTCTGGGTAATGAACTCGTCAGTAATATTATGTGTATAGAGTGTGTTGACCTTAACATATACTGTATATCTTTGTATCAGAATGGTAGGCCCTTTTGTTTATGTACGTATCCATTGATTAGGTATTGTTATTTAGGGATTTATTCTTCTTTCTTTACCCCCTTGTTCTATCTTCCTCTTTGTGTTTTCTATTTTCATCCGCTGCAAAAGCAACGCCTCAGCAAATCCATTAATGGAACTGTGTTGTTCCTCTGAATAAGCTCTTCCTGACAAGAAAAAATAAGTAAAAACTTTTCTGCTATTTTTTTTAGATTAATATTTAATTTTGTACTGTGCCAGAGTATATCTAAAATATTACATAATAGATTTATTTTATTATTAGTTGTCCTCATTGTAAACCACTGCACCGTGAGGGTAAACAAGCCCTCTTCACTAACTTTTTCCTCCTCAGTTAAGTTATTTGTTGACATGATTTCATCTGTTCACATTCACGTTTATATAAAAGCATTGTGGTTGAGTATGTGAAATATGGTGGCATTTATTGCCATATGTTCATTTTTGTCATTTTGTCACACATACTTGGGGAAATACTGGCTTTCACTACATGTACAAAAACAGAATTTATGAAAAACCTATTCACACTACCACTGTGGAGAGTATATGAGTGTTTTCAGCTTATGTTTATGGCATAACGTTATTATTATTGATGGCCTGCTATGTAACTGCTAAAAAAGGAGTTTAGATTTTAATTTGTGGTTTTTAAAAGCCCAACTTTTTATGTAACATTCAAGCCCATATTTGAAGTCAACATGGAATTATAGAATGTTTGGATCGCATTTTGCTACTATAAAGTGACTTCTAAGTGATTGCAATTAATAATTCGAATAATGAATTATTGTGTACATTTTATTCCATTAGGAACTGATTGGATTTTGAAAACTGTGCATTTAAAAAATATATTGTACACACACTAAAAAAAAACTAAAACAAAAACAAATATTCATTCTGTACTTCAAAAGTTATTTGAAAGAAAAATGTTTGTTTTCATAATCTCTCATTCTCTCAAATTTAATAACAAAATGTGGCTTCATCTCTCAGATAACTTTCCATGTCACAAAAGCTGCATAAATGCCATATATATATATATATATATATATATTCAGATTTAAACTTAATATATATTTAGATATATTAATGATACAATATTTATACAATAAATATGCTTAACACTGATTTATGGTTTGTTAGTATTGGACAGTATTTTGCTGAGATACAACTATTTGAAAATCTGGAATGGGTGCAAAAAAATCTAAATATTGAGAAAATTGCTTGTTGTCCAAATGAAGTTCTTAGCAATGCATATTACTAATCAAAAATTAAGTTTTGATAGATTTATAGTAGGAAATTTACAAAATATCTTCATGGAACATGATCTTTATATATAATTTTTGGCATAAAAGAAAAATCTATAATTTTGACACATGCAATGTACTGTTGTTATTGCTACAAATATGCCTGTGCTTCTTAAGACTGGTTTTTAAGGGTCAGATTTATATACATTATATGTGTGTCTCAGAGAATTTTGATGAGAGTTTATGAAAACAAGACATTTCTTTTCCTTGAAATAACAGACCTAAACTTATTAAGAAAGTAAATGGGATTGATTTTTTGTTTACTTTAAATATGAGAGGGCAAGGGAGGACAAATTTACAACTGTTATATAATATACCAAGCCTGTCCCTTGGCTGAGGAAAGGACAGCTGTGACTGGAACTGCTGGGATCAGGGACAGAACACAGCTGAGACCGCACTTACAGACTCCTTGAGAAGTCTTACTTTCACCCCTCTCATTGAATTAGTTGTCTGAATATGTTATTTTTGTCCCATCTTTTTGAGGCCACACTCGCTCACACCAACAGCACACATATATCTGAATGTAGCTGTGAACATATAGACTATTTATGAAAAAATGGTCCAAAATATATGCCACTGTGTACAAACTGCATGTGAATTTACAGCACCACTCATTTCTATACTCGTTTACAGTAGCTGCTCTTGTTAATGAGTGATTTGTCTGGCGTTGGATTCCAGGTGGTGCTTAAAAATATTCTGCTAATAATAACAGATGGTGTTATCGACGGGCATAATTTCTGCCTGATGAATTCTCTCCCTTTGTAGCTAAATGTATAACCAACAGGCAACCGCTGTAAATGAAAGGATTTCGAATGCAAAACTCAACAGTATGAACTTGGAATGGACTTTGGGCAGAAAAGGACACCTGCCTTGCTTTGACTTTTCACAGGGACTGGAAACGAGGGACAAAGACATGAAAATGCTGCTGTAAATTATTCATTTCTGGCATGCATTCTGCTGTTCAAATAAATGTGTCTTCTAAAGAACCTGTTTCAGAGGGCTGGACCGCTGGGTGCGTTCTTGTTTCTGATTGCCTTGGCAGTGCCGTTGTGTTTTAGGTCCTCTGGCTGCTGGAGCTGCATGGGTCCAGGGAAAAATTCTCCCTGTCTTCTCTTATTAGGCTTTCCTCTCGTGCTGGAGTTCAGTGGGTTCTCAAGCATGAAACTCATGATACTGCTGAGAAAAGCAAAATGTTCAGGGTGAAATTACTGACACACTAATTCATGTAGAACAGAACAGTGTCATCTAATGATACATGGTGAAGCTGAGCAACGATTTTATCTATCTATCTATCTATCTATCATCCATCTATCTATCTGTCTACCCCTTTATAAAGTATAAAGAACTATATCTGAAGGAAATTCTAGGTCTAATTCTAGTTGGGAAGTACTCATTTTGAACTGTTTGCAAATATTTTAAAATATACCCACATTCACTCTTTGGAAGTATGTCGCAAAACCTTTCATGTCACCTCACATTCAGTTAGGAATTACATGATTCCATATTTTCGACGGCAAAATTTGAGTAAAAAAGTTAAGTAGTTTGTTTTGCTATATATTATATTGGATATTAACAATTATATTAACTTTTGTATGGTAAAACTAATATTAAATGTTCTGATACTATTATCTTACCCCCGCTCTTTATCGACGCTAAACCTGAGGCTGCCCGCTGGCAGTTGCTCTGTGAACGGTAAACCCCGCCTACTCTGATTTGATTGGCCACCTCAGTCGTTTTGACATTGACGAGCGTTGTTGTCTTGAGCAGCCTAAAATGTTTTCCAAATTCCCTGTGTAAAATGACGACGACGTTTTAGTGCCACGTTAACAAAAAATTATTTAAGAGTACGAGATTAAAGTCATAATATTACAAGATATAAAGATAGAAATATTACAAGAATAAAGTCGAAATATTACGAGAATAAAGTCGAAATATTATGAAAATAAAGTCGAAATACTACGAGAATAAAGTCGAAATATTACGAGAATAAAGTCAAACTATTTCGAGAATAAAATCGAAATATTACAAGAATAAAGTCGAAATATTACAAGAATAAAGTCGAAATATTACAAGAATAAAGTCAAAATATTGAGAATAAAATCAAATATTACAATAATAAAGTCGAAATATTACGAGAATAAAGTCAAGAATATTTCGAGAACAAAAATCGAAATATTACAAGAATAAAGTCTAAATATTACGAATAAAGTCAAAATATTTATTACAAGAATAAAGTCGAAATATTACACGAATAAAGTCAAAATATTTCGAGAATAAAATCGGAATATTACAAGAATAAAGTCGAAATATTACGAGAATAAAGTCGAAATATTTCGAGAATTAAGTCAAAATATTTCGAGAATAAAATCGAAATATTACAAGAATGAAGTCGAAATATTACAAGAATAAAGTCAAAATATTTCGAGAATAAAATCGAAATATTACAAGAATAAAGTCGAAATACTACGAGAATAAAGTCGAAATATTTCGAGAACAAAGTCGAAATGTTTCGACAATTAAAGTTATAATGTTTTGAGAGTCTGTATAGCGCATGCAAATTGCCTGGATTTGAGAGCACAGGGAGAAGTTGCCAGTCAACCGGGATTTATTAATATTTACTATTTATTTCCGTCCGATATCAAGAATATGATGTTTATTAACTACAACGCCGTCTTAACTTAGTATGAAATTAATGGCTTTTAAATAAATTATGGCGGCTTTAAAAAAAACAACAAAAAAAAACTGGGGCTACTAGCCCCTTTATTTATTTATTTAGTTATTTATTTATTTATTTTTAATTCAGCTACGACGTCACGCTGTGACGTATCGATCTGCTGTTGGTCACACGGTTTCATGTGATGCGAATCCTCAGGTCAGAGTTCACCAAACTTGAACTTCGGGAACGCAGTGAAACGCCAGACCTCACGTGCTTGTTTTCTGAATGGAAGATTGTGAAGAAGACAAGAAAGAAAGACGCCAGATTCGCTGCAAACGAGCGGCTGCTACCATGAGTAACGTTACAGAAAGCGATGTGTCGCGATATAGTTTGATACCGCGACCGAGTGTGAGTGCCCAGCAACTCACGGATTCGGATTCGCGGATAAGATGGAAGAAGGCCAACCGCTCCTGTCGTGTGGTAAGTGAAAAACTGGAAACAACAACAACAACAACAGCAACAGCAGCAGCAGCAGCAGTAGTAGTAGTAGTGGTTAAGGTTAAGCCACGATTAGGTCATACCTCAAATAGGACATTTAAGTATTTTTTTTATAAACGTACCTCAGAAAAAACGTTACTGGTGGGCGTCTTGATACCAAACAATGCCACTGATATTTTTTAAGAGATGCCAGTGCAAGTTTCTTTCAGTTAAAACAGCCTACACATGCTTTTTTATGTTTTATGCCTTTTCCGTGAATCCTAGGGACAGAGTAGCAAATAATAGTTTATGCTAAAAATGAATTAATTTAAAATAACACAGCAACAATAACAAAACAGAAAAATAATTAAGATATGAGTTTAAAATAATATCAATAATACAATTGAATACACAATCAAATAATTAGTTAAGATGATCCGTTAAATAACAATAATGTAATATAAAATAACAAATAATAATAATAGAATATAATAATAAACCCATGATAGAATATTTATGAATATAGAAAATAAAAAAGCTAGTTACAAAAGAAATAAATAAACTGCCTACTGGCCAACAATGTCGTCGTATCAGCTTCTCTTATCACAGAGCTTGATGAAGCACCTCAGTGGGTGATGGATTGGCCTCTGTAGTCAACTTCTTGCGGGACTGCTGTCTTGACTCTTTCACCTGAAGCACTCTTACCATAGCGAGACGCTGCTTTAGATTCTTGCGCTGACAGTGCGGAATAATAGTGAGGCATCGCTCGGTGGGTGACGGATGGTATCAGACAGCTTCTCGCGAGATTGTTGACTACAAAAAATTGCACTGACATACTTAAAGAAATGCCAGTGCAAGGTTCTTTCAGTTAAAAACAGCCTAGACATGTATTTTTATCTTATGCCTTGGCTGTGAAACCGGGGGACAGAGTAGCAAATGATAACAATAATAGATATTTATTATAAAAAATGAATTTAAAATACACAGCAACAAAAATATAGATAAATAATTAGGATATGAATTTAAAATAATATTAATAATACAATTAATAATATAAAATATATAAAAAGATAATTAGTTAAAATGATCTATAAAATAATACCAATAATATAATGTAGAGTAGCTAATAATAATAGATTATATATTAATAACATGAAAATAACTATATTGATAATATACAATAAATACAATATAAATTAACACAAAATTAAAAAAAGAACAATAGAATATATATGAATATAGAAAATAAAAAAAAATACTAAAAATGCTAGTATTGCAGCTTCACTTATCACAGAGCTTGATGAACTACCTCACTGGGTGATGCATTGGTCTCTGTAGTCAACTTCTTGCGGGATGGCTGTCTTGAATGGCGGTGGATAAAGTTGGGTGGTGAGTGCTGTCCCATCACACCATATCTATGGGAATGACCCACGCCGTCAGGTGGTGTGACGCGCTCACTGACCCATCTTTCACCTGAAGCACTCTTACCATAGCGAGACGCTGCTTTAAATTCTTGCACTGACAGTGCGAATCGATAGTGAGGCATCGCTCGGTGGGTGACGGATGGTGTCAAAGACAGCTACTCGTGAGATTGTTGACTACAAAAATAATAAGAATATATTTGCAAATAAGCAGCTAAGCGATGCGACGACTACCAGTCAGGGTACAAAAAATTATCCATTCTTGATAGAACTGAACACCACAGAAGATACAAGAAGAAACAGAAGAATATTAGTACAAAAAAAAAAACAATAAAAAAATCTATAATACATAATAAATGTAAATGATAAATGAATACATTTGAACATTGATTTATTACTTTGAATGCAGAATAAAAAAACATGATTTTAGAATTTTTTATAAAACATAAATATCTGTTTTTGCAAATTAACTCCTCAAATGTAGATTAAATGTGTAGATTAAAATGTATAATGATTTAAGAATTTTCATTATTTTTTATTTACTGTACTAGTGTTTTTATTTGTAACATTGTACATTATATTGTATTCAAATGTGTATGTTCACACCTTTGTAGAAAAAAAATGCATTTTGTTGGATTTAACTCTCAAGCAATCCTTTGGGACTAATTTAGGCAAAATATTTATTTTAATTTTTTTTATAAATAGTTTCCTTAATCTGAGCGGTACAAGACTTGGCTACTTTTCCTAAGTTTGCCACCTGAACACACACACACACAAAATTGATTTGATTCAACAAAGTTAAGTGGTTGGGAAAAAAAAAACTCCTTAATTTGTCCTTCATGGACAAAAATGGGCACCCATAGGAAATGAATGGAAAATACTAAAATTCAGAGCATTTTTAAAATAATTTTTCCAATAAAAATCAATAAAACCAACACAATGCAGATTGTACATACACATAAGTGGGGCCTTTGTACTTCTTGGCAACGATCTTGGACCCAAACAGTGAGAAACAGAAATGCTGCTGAAACAACTGGACAAGATGACAGAACCTGACAATAGCATGGAGAAAGAGAGAAACGAGACAGAGCCTCCTTTAAAAAAAACATGCACCGAGAGCGACGGAGGCGCAGCATCCCTGCTTGACATGTACGGTGAAATTCGTGAAGAAAACATGGCCAAAGAACACCAGACGCACCAAACATCTCCAGGACAGCAGGTACATTTTTTTTTTTTCTAATATAATATATGTTTGAAATTCATTTTAAATATATATTTATGTACATATATACACTGCTGTTAAAAAAGTTTGGGATCAGTTTTTTTTTTATTGGAATCTCTTATCATCAAGCCTGTATTTATTTGCTCAAAAATATAAAAAAAACAATAATATAGTAAAATATTATTGCAGTTTCTAATATTGGTTTTCTATTTTAATATACTTTAAAATATAATTTATTTCTGTGATGCAGCGCTGAATTTTTTTTTTAGCCATTACTCCGGTCTTTAGTGTCACATGATCCTTCAGAAATCATTCTAATATGCTGATTTATTATCAGTGTAACAGTTGCCTAATATATTTTTTTGGAACCTGTGAAACTTTTTTCAGGATTCTTTGTTGGATTAAAAAGTTAAAAAACAACATTTAATCAAAATAGAAATCTTTTCCAACAATATAAGTCTCTACTATCAATTTTTATCCATTTAACACATCCTTGCTGAGTAAAAGTATTAATTTCTTGGGAGAAAAGGGGGAGGGGGGGGTTGACTTTTTTTCTCAAAATTGCTTTATATTTTATATTTAACAATTTTGACTTAACTTGTGATTTCCTGTTATAAAGTCAGAATTGCAAGAAATAAACTTGTAATTTTAGGAAAAAAGTTATAATTGTAAGATTTTTAGATTTTAGATTTTTAGAGAGTTTTTATCTTGCAGTTTTTACTTTTTTTATAATTTGCCTTTGATATGAATGTTTAAGATCTGCTTTGACATCGGTTCCATTTGAGATCCAGTGTGAATACAGTAAATTGTATTTCTGTAAGTACAGCAGTATTCACCTGCCTGGAATTCTGACTGGACAAAAGATGCTTCTGTCATACCACGCTGCAACAAAATTTCATTCGATAGATGGGAATGCATAACTGAAAGAGTGTTTTCTTTAGTTTTATATATACACAACAGCGTTTGCAGTTTCCTTCCATAGCAAAAAGTGTAATGTATAGCTGAAGCTCCAAAATATGCTTGAATATGCAAAATATGCTTGGTAGTTCTAGCTATGCCATCTTGACTGTAAGCATCAGTGTGTTATGAAATATGTCAGAGTACAATTAATATAGCTAAGGGGGTGCTATAACAGTTATTAGGATAAAAAAATCTTTTATGGCCATTCTGATAAACTAAATTTGGGAATATCCTTTGCTATTAAGCTACTGCATTAAAAAACAAATCAGAATTCTTTGGCAACCTTGCAGCAACACCCTATGGCTCAATATCAGGTTTTTGCTTGGACACTGGTGAAGCACCACTCACATTTTTTTCAAACTGTGAGGATCTAGTTTTGGTTCTTATAAATGAAACAAAAGACATGGCTGCCATCTAGTGGTAGTTACTGTACTTACAGGTTTAAAAATCCAGAGCTTGCCATGAAGTTGATTTACCACAAGGCCATCACAGCTACATGACTCTGTAAACACATTTATAGCATTCTGTAAATCTGGTTATACTCAGCTCAGCTGTTAGAAATGTGAGGAAACGATTCATGTTTGTAGGTGAGGGGAAAAAAATGAACATTATCAAAACGTAGTGTTTCTATTGTTTTTACTTATGGACTTTTGAGCTCCCTCACGCTTTAAGGTGACGGCTGGTCATGCATAGTGTCTAGAGGTCAGAGGTCGTCCTGATTACCCCACAGACTGCTCTGTGGGCACAGATGTGCGTCGTAAATGTCCATGTCTATGAACGAGTGCATTAGTGGTCGTGTGATGAATGAACTGGGCAGGATTCCATGCTGCAGACCATTGACACTGCAGAATATATGCCCAGAGCACAGTCATTTGAAGTTTTCACCTTTGGGAGTGCTTCAAACCAAATGAGCCTGTGTGTTCCATGATGTGTTGAGGCATGTGTTTTGCGTGCACTGCGAAATGTGTGTGTGTGTGTGACACTTAATCGAGAAGGCCATACAGCTTTAGACAGATGTGTAGTATTATAGAAGCCCTAGTAGGTTTATAATATGTAACTAAAGTACCTGTCTATGCTATCACTATAAACAAAACAAACTATTAATACTATCTTATTAATCTGGTTGACTTTATTAAGCTCAGAAAAACAGGATGCCAAAATGTTTACCAGCTGGATGCCCTCTGCGTCGCCATCTTGTAAAAGTCTGAACAAAGTGTCTTAGTGTCAGAATTGTTTACGCTGCTTTATTAAAGAGTGTGAAAGCCTGTATGTGAGATTATTATGGTTCAGAGACAGCAGCATGCTTTTATGGAGAATTCCTCCAATACCTTTCTAACACATGCTGGCTGTAAGTATATACTTTGTATTTAGATAGATGGTTAAGTGTCTGTTCTTCTTCTTATTTATTTCCTTTACGCTAAGAAGGCATTTTATACTACTGTATGTCATGATATTATTGTTATTGTAGGTATTCCAGCCATTTATTTACCAAGAGTTCAATTGAATGCAATATTGTGTTGCCTAATTACTCTATGCTGCTCTCTTGAGGGATTCTTGGAAGTACAGTTGCATGCTCAAATGTCATCAACTGTGTAAAGAAGTTGATATTTTGTGTTTTGCTGTGCCAAAATGCATTGGTTTGCTGTATTTAAGCTAATATATAGTTTTATTATATCATTAATTCATGTAATTACAATAAGATTTCATTTGTGCCATTTATTAGGGAAGCACAATATATTGATGCCATTAGTTATCTGCCAGTATTGTTTTTTTTTTTTTTATAAACTTCAGCAAATATATATATAAATATATACTGGATCTGCAAGTTTAATGTTTTAGTTATGTTATTCTATGCTCATTTCTATGGAAGCCAGTTTCCTTCACTTAATAAGTTAAAAGAGGTTATTGTGACTTATCCTACAATTTTTGACACTTAAAAAAAAAAATCCTCAGAATTGCATGATACAAACTCACAATTCTGACTTTTTTTTCTCAGAATTGTAAGTTATAAACTTGCAATGGTAAGAAATAAAGTCAAGAGGTAAACTTATTTACGTAAATTCTGACTTTTTTCTTGCAAGAAACGAATTATAAAGTCCAATTTTGAGGGGAAAATAGACTTCTCAGAATTGAGTTTATATCTCACAATTATGACTTTTTCTCTGAATTTCAAGTTTATATTTAACAATTTTGTCTAACTAAAAAGTCACAGTTTGACTTATGAACTGTATAAACTGCAGTTCTGAAGAAAAAATAGTCTAAATTGTGAGTTTATATCTCTAATTATTTTACTTTTTTTTTTTTTTTTTTTTTTTTTTTTTTTTTTTTTTTTTACACAATTCTGACTTTTATTCTTGAAAAGAAGATATAAACTCACAATTGTGTGTTATGAAGTCCAATTTTTTGTGGAAAAAAGACTTCTCAGAATTTAGTTTATATCTCAGAATTTCTGACCAAAAAAAGTCTGAATTGTGAGATAAATTACATTTACATTTTTATTCAGTGGCGGAAACGGGCTTTCATATATTTTCCCTATTTTGACATTTGTCGACATCAATTAAGGTAATATTTAAAACAACAATAGTTGAATAACGTTAAACGTAATCTTTAGCAAATCTCGAAATGAATATCTGTTTTTCATTCTGTATAGTGCTGTTTTGCAATGTCTACATTTACGTGTAGCCTTTAAAATAGATCTTAGTTTTAAATGTGTCTAATTAAATAGATTTAGACAAAATAGTACATATTTGCTTTAATTAAAACAAGGTCATGTAACATTTTAGAAGAGATGGGTTTTGTGTGTGGGTTTATTTATCATTAAAAGCTCTAACTTAAATCTAAAATATGCACACGCTCACACGTACCTATATTTAGTGATTTATTCTCTCAGATTTAGATCACAGGTCAGAGATCAAGCCCTCCTGCTCTGGTCTTATCACACATGTGGAGATGTTCAATGAGGCAGATAGACAGCCAGCAGAGGGGAACCAGGACCACGGTGAAACACCAGACGCTGTTTGAGTGTGTGTCTGTTCAACGCCAATGTGAACAAGACTGATTGCTTTAGTGTCATGGGTGACAGAAGCTAGACACCTGCAAAAACTAAAAGAATTGCCACATTTTTTTCCTTAAATACTGTTATTGTCCTTACCAAATGCTAAAAAGCATGCAATGAACCTTTGTTTGTATGTTCTTTATATTTCAGTCACTTTCGTTTAATTTTTACTGAGCATTACAAACCCCACAAGAAACTCAAACAAATCCCACAATGCTCTCTGATGACTAGTGGTTGAAGTAACATTCCCTTCAGAGTTGTTGCAAGCATTGTAAGTATATAGTGAAATGTTATTCTAGCATAATGCCTCATTTATACATTTCGCTCAGATCTTTCTATATCCCCGTGTTTAAACTGGCATGTACATATAGAGATGACAAAAGCCACCCAGGTGAGGCTCTCCAGCTATTTGTTTTGAATTTGTATTGGCTTATCTCCAGTGGCCTGTAGCACGAAGCCAGATGAACAAACTCTGAGTTTCAGAGTAAGTTTTGAGCTGACAAAACCTGATAAAGCCAACCTGGGTTAATTTGGTTTATCGGTCTCATGATGCTGCTTATCAGCTTTGATTTTGAGATCCATCTTTTCACACTGAGGACAACTGAGGGACTCTTATGCACCTATGAAGATGTTTTTTTCTTAAATGTCTGTATTTTCTTTGTTTTTTTTGTTATTTTTCCTTTTTTACTTGTAGTGTTACAGGATTATTCAGAACTGCATTCTACACATGATGAACCCTCAACATTCCACAGGCTCCCAGGCCAGAGAAAAAGAGTAATGCAACTTTTATTTTCAGAAAGGAGTTACGTCTGTGTGCCACAAATTGTAACCAGTCCGTTTTTTGTTGGAAACAGACTGTACAAAATAAACTGGATCATTGGATTATGAAATTAAACTACTCAAAAAGAAGAAACTGAAGCTACAGATTGAGGAGTTGGAAAACCAGAAGATGGTATGTGAAGTTATGGCTTTAAATTAATGCATTATTTCAATAGGCTTTAATGCATTATTTCATTATTTCATATTATGAGAATGGCTCGATTTGAAAAAGGGGATATTATTTTTACAGATTAATTAAAAACCAATGCATGGATTTTTATCATTATAGGGTAGATTTGTACATAAACTACCAACACACATTAATGTTCAAACAACATGTAAAAGTGAACTTTGCATCCGAGGACCTCTTTAACTTTACGATTTTTATCATAGGACTGTTCTTAATGGGTATGCTGCATTTGAAATCATCTCACCAGCTATTTTGTAAAAGCCCACCTCATGCAAATATGTACCACTTGCAAAGAACCGCAAAGCAGTGCATACAATTTGTGGTACAGTCAGCGCATGGCTTCGTCGTGTATTATTGTTAATGTGCGGCTCAAGAAGCCGGCATAGATAAACTATACCATCTGCTGAAAAATGATACTTTTCGTACAGACAGTCATCTGGATTTTGTCTGTCCCTAAAAATTCTTTCCGGTCGAAGTGCCCTTCTTAAAATCTGCACACCAATCTCCACGGGGTTCTCCAAAAACGGTGAAGCCATTCCTGCGAGCAGCAAAGGGTTAACTGTGATGCGTCAGATTTACATCACTTTGCTTACTGCTGATTGGTCTAGTTTGGGTTTGCAGGTTCCAACCCAGCCGTGTAGCGTAAGTTACCATGGTCACGAAACCTGCTCAAAACCAACCCACCTTCTTGAGCAGAAAACTCAGAGTTGCTTCAAACTAAACGCGAACTTAACTGGGTAAAAACCAAAACCGGCTTCATGCTACAGGCCACTGGTTAGTGCTGTGTATGTGCATTATTCTGTCACAGTTTCTGGGTTTGGCAGGCTGAGGACGAGCGCCAAACCCTCAGTGCAGGATCAAAGCGGCCCTGTGTGTTTGTACAGCATCCATTACAATCACCTTCAATAATTCAGTCCGCAAAACACTACGCATGCAGTCCACAGTTTTTCCTGCTGTGGTGGTTGGCTCTGTTCTGTGCGACAAACTCATGGCCATAATTCTCAAAATAAAATGGTGTTAGTATGAAGGTGGAGGATGTAGGCTCATGAGAGAGGGGGAAGATAATGTTTGCTTTGGCATTAGGACTTAAGTGTTTGTTTATTCAGTGAGTCAGTTTACCAGCACGTCTCTCTGCAGAACGCCTGCAGGGTGTTTGTTTAGCAGCGCACTGCCATCGCCATGTCACATCAGGTTTTGCTGACTTTCACATTTCACCACCACCCATTGCATTAATGTTGTTGTTGTTGTTGTTGTTGTTGTTGTTTTTAATCTCACTTTTAAAGTCTCACTCTTAAAGGAATAATTCACCAAAATTGAAACTTCATTATTTACTCACCCTCATTTTTCATAAATAAGTAAATTAATCAATAAAAGTACTGTGATAAGCTACATGACTTGTGCAGCCTAAACCATCGTCTAACAATCTTTTAAAGTTATTCACTAAAAACACAAATTTTATAACAATGGTAAATCTCAGCTTTAGCAAATTTTAAAATAAATATTAATTTGTTCATGTTTTATATATTAAATATGTGATTTTATATGTTAAAAAATAAATCAGAATTTTAGTATGGGCCATTTATTTGTTTTGGGCCATAACATGAAATTTTCAGGTAATTAGTTGAGCTTTTTTTTTCCCCTGTACATATACAAATATCAGTATTTTCCAACTTGAAATATATGACCCATGTGAATTGTGTAAATTTGAAGAAATGTAAAAAGAAATTGCAAAAAAATCAAGACGGTCATAAATATAAAAATTTTACTGCTTTTTATTATTTTTATTATTATTAAAAAAAAATTCAGTACTGTAGTACTATTGGAAATATTAATATATTTGTATTGATTTTATGTATAACATTAGTATTAAGTGCTCTTTTTTTCAGTACTGTAATTTATTGCAGCAGTAATATATTTCTATTGATTTATTTAGTTTAGTATTATTTATTTATTTGTATTATTTTATTATTAAATGCTAATATTTACAGTACTGTAATACTGTTAAAATAGTAATGTATTTTATTGATCTTTATCTAAAATATTGTTGTTAAATGCTCTTTTTATAGAGTACTGTAGTTTTATTACATTAGTAATATTTCTGTATTGATTTTTGATTAAAATAAATTTATTATTATTATTATTATTATTATTTATTAATACACAGTACTGTAGAAATAGTAATATATTTTGATTTCTATTTAAAATATTGTTACTGTTATTGAATGCTTTTTACAGTACTATAATTTTATTACAATGGTAATATTTCTGTATTGATCTACTATATTATTATTATTATTTATATATATATATTTTTTTTAATTGTATAGTCATATTGATTGGGGCAGGTTTTTCTTTTGTCCTTGATCACATGCATGATTAATATTGGCCAATGAGCTTATTATTATTATTATTTTATTAATTTAGCATGAATCAATATTCAGCACTGTGTTGTTTAAACACACTATACCTGTTTCTCTTTTCCTTGATCTCACTATACATCACCAGTTCTTGCTGTAGGACCTCATCATTTACAGATGAGGAAGGCGATGTAGAAGCAGTGGGGGTGATGGGACAGACTTTAGGTGTGTAGTTTGGCATGAGCGAGATATTGGAGGAGGCATCTATAATAGCTTCCAGAGGTTTAAGACAGTAACTCTGTGTTTCTCCTCCTCAGACGCACCGGAGCTTAAATACCAACAAAGACGGACGGACTGTTTCACTGGCATGAGGTGAACGAGAGGATTGAGGTCCTGTTTCGTGGCACCGTGCCCTGTCTAGTAATGTGGCACTAATTATTGAAGCTTTATCCCCATTGGCTACCACTTAAAGAGTTTACTGTGGCTATCAGAAATCAGGCCAATGAGATGTGAAAGATACAACGCTAAGTGGAATTCAAGGGTAATTCAATTAAGTTAAAAAGTTTTCGATTAGCCTAGTAAAATGATATGCCTATGAGTTTGCTTTTGTAAACATACCACTACATTTTCTTGAACTGCTTTTAAATTTGCCCCATGGTTATTGGCATATTATGCATATTAAGACTCTTATATAAGAATGTAAGCTTTCTTCAAGTGTTGACAGAAGCATGTCACATGCTAGTGAAATGGTGTTCACAGTTGCAGTGTTAGTGTTACATATGACTCAAATCTGCTGCGACTCAAGGTCGTTCAAACATAACATGACACAATTTTTATCTGACCTCTTGACATCAGCTAATCCTTATGTCAGCACACTTTCTTCTGACTTTGTGGAGCCCTCGAGCAATGACAGGTCAGAGAGTGACGCTGACCGCTGAGTGCAGACTTAATCCACTCTTGAACACCCTGCTCTCTCTGAGGTGACTCAGACTGTGTTTGGAATGGAATAGCATACTGCTTACGTCGACCTATTTTTAAAATGGTATGAAAACAAGCAGTATGTAATACTGAATGATTTAAACAAAAATGTGAAATATTGTTACAGTCTAAAGAGCTGTTTTCTGTTTTAAAATCTAATTTATTTCTTTGCCAAAGCTAAAATTTAACCTTGCCATCAGAGAA